>JAPEHQ010000025.1:0-639923 GCA_027405735.1 Mucor racemosus
CAAACATGACAGCATGATGTTGAACCCCTATCTCATTTCCAAATTTATACCATTTACAGGGAGGTTGATTCATATAGTCAAAAAGTCAAATCATTTAGGGAGATGATAAATTTGTATTATAATGGTTTGAATACTCGCACAAAGGTCTTTATATATATATATAGAAAAAATAGCAAAAAAGCATATATTATATATAATTTTAATAAAAAAATGTTGTGTGTGTATCATAATTATGTGTTTGGTTATTATATTATTATTTTTTTTTTTTTTTTGATATATAAATTTGGTCATAAAAAAAAGTAGTAGGCTAAAAAAAGAGGAGCAGCAGCGAAAGAGAACAATTATTAAGATAATTTAAATAAAATTTGAAAAAGTACTATTATTGCTAGTAGCATTGTAATGATTTTGTTGATGTTGATGCTGTTGTTGATGAGGATGTTGATGATGAAGGTTATCTGTGTTGGTGCCGCTGTTGCTGATGATAAAGATGATGAAGCAGCTTCTTGTAATTTAATATGCTTGGATGATTTTGGTGTAGATGATGTGCCTTCCTTTGAGGTGTTACTATGGCGATGAATTCTGATATGTTGATTCAAATTATCTGATCTTGAGAATCTTTTGTTACAGCTTTGATAGGGGCATTCGAAAGCTATTTAAATGTTAGATTTATCAACAAGTATGTATAATACATATAGCACTTACGTTTCTCCAATGTGTGAATTGATCGGATATGTCTCTTGAGATGTTCTGATCGTTTAAATACTTTACCACAGCCATCTGCTTTACATGTAAACATGCGAGTACCACAACCAGGAACATTTGAGACACGACGACCTCGAGAACGGGTGTTTTCTTTGGTTTTGTATTTGTCTCTATATTATTAATATTAATAGCACTTGATTTTTGATCTTGTTGGCCAGCATAATTATCTTTTACAAGAAGAGGAGGAGAGACAGGTGTCATAGGACGAGATTGGTTATGTTTATTCATGATAGTGGCTGAAGTGGGAGTAGGTGTTGTACACAAACTACTAATAGGAAACCCTTGATGTTGTGGCGGTATCATTGAGTTATTACGATGATGATTAAAAAATTATATTTTGACTAAAGTTCTTGTGATGAGGATCATAATATTGAATGGGTTGATGATGAGAGGATCGATGATCCATCAACATGTGAGGGTGTTGATGATGCTGTTGTTGCTGTTGTTGATGATGAAACATGCCAGCTTGGTGTTGGTTTAAGCCTTTAGTTTGTAAATCAACATAGACGGGATCAATAAAATTAGAAACAGATGCAGGGCTCACAACAGATGAGGAATTTGGAGGTGTTTCTTGTTGGGTATAGTCATCACTATCATTCGAAGGCGATGAATTTGTAATTGTAGGGAGATAGCATTGATCAGGATCTGAAAGCATACTTGTATAACTAAATCTTCTTTGGTGAGGGTTTTGCTGATGATGCTGTTGCTGTTTCTTGATGAACTGACTATAATCATAAGTATAATTGCCTTGATGATGATGCTGATTTGTTGTTGTTGTTGCTGTTGTTGCTGCTGTTGTTGCTGCTGTTGTTGCTGTTGTGAAATGGAATTGGGGTTCACAAATCTCATATTTTGCCCATCATGAGATAATGGATCTTGATATGATTGTTGTACGCAAGAAGATGACATTGAGAGAAAGAAGAAAAGAAGAAAAAAAGGACAGAATGAATTGAATTGAGAAAGAAGGAAAAAAAGAAATGCTGTTTTGAAGCTTTTTATATTATAATTTTTATTTAAGGAACATCCAACGAAAAGAAAAAAAAAAAAAAAGATTTAAGGGTTCATATGCTTTCTTCTGCCTTCAGTAGTGTTCAGTTCGCTTTCTATTTAAGTGAATCAACTCGACTAAAGACCATTAGGTTTATTAGACAACATTTTTTTTAAAAAGGAGGTCCAATTTAGAATGGACGCAGTAGTTTTATGCAAACCAAACAAGGGAATCGAGACTAAACGTCAATTTCATAAAAACACGAGTTCAAGGATTATAAACTGTTTGAAAAAGGGGGTCGTCGTAGCCAAATACACTTTTTTCCCCTTGTTTTGTTGGTTATTCTTTTATCTTTCTTTCTTTGATTTCGTAGTATAGTCGACTGGAATCATCAATGATATTTTAAACCCCAAAGATAAATAGCAATTCTCGATTCGATTTAGTCTGTGATTATCCTATTCTATTGGGTGATTTACGATTCAATTTGGCAAGTGATTGTTCTGGAATCATTCATCAAAAGTTCAGTTCTGCTAGATTGAGTTTAGGAACCGTTTTCTTTCACGCAGAGAAATTTTTCTCTCTCTCTTTCACAAAAAAAAAATTTTTTTTCAGCGTAATAAAACAAACACTTTTAACCAACGCATCAACAATAAAAATCACATCATAGTCAGCAAGGCAAGTTGAACAGCTCTGTTTGTATATTTTGATATTTATAAAGAAAAATTACAATCAGCACTATGAGATATTATTATTATAATAATAGATTCTCTGACGAAGAAGAAGAATATCTTCGACTGAATCAGTTAACAAATTTTTACAACATTACAAATTATCACAATACCTTGAAACCTTTGTTTCTGAAGGTTTCGATAGATTATTATCAGTTAGTTTCTTTTCTCTCTCTCTCTCTTTCTCTCTCGATATACTACGCAGTATTTTTAACATTACTTTTTTTCAATGCATAGCTATTTGATATCACTGAATCAGACCTTATCTCTTTAAATGTTAAAAGAGGACATAGACGAGTAGGTATTGTGTGACAATTTTGATAAATTAAAGATAGACCGCAATTTTCGTTACCTAGAAGCATATATTAACATATTTTGATAGTTACTGCAACGGGCCATAGCTACAGCTAGAGGAGTTCCTGTATCAACGCCAATTATCATCAATTATGGATATGATGAACCTGGTAAATCAAATGACTTTTATTAATGCAATGTAAGCATTTTATGGACCATTAACACTTTCTCCTTAAAAAAAATATAGATATGTCTCGTACGCCAAAACCAAGAATCACAACACCAGTAACCAAAATTGTTGGTAATGTCAGCAATGATTTGTATTCAAACGACGATGATTATCCTTCCTTTCGTCGAAGCCATTATCGAAAAAGAAAGCAATATGTTCCATCAAACCAGTGACAGCATTCGATGAATTGATTAACGAAGTACAATCTCAAAATAGCAGCATGACTTTATCAGAAATAAATGCAATTGCTTCTGAAAGATGGAACAGATTAAGCGGTATCGAAAAAGAGAAATACGAACGGGAAGCTCTTCATGCCAATTCAGATTATGTGATGGATTAAAAAACAAGGTCAAAAATCACCATCGATTAAATCAACAATGATGGTGATGAGTAAGTGCAGAATTTCCTTTGATCTATTGTTACACATAAATACTAAAACGAGCCCTTAGAACGATAATATTTGGATTATGACAATATTAAAATTCATTCTTTGCAAGTTTCATATCGCCAAATGATATGTTGGATATATCCAAGCTAATACTAATGGCACCTTTCCAGAAGCTTCTTGTTGTTTTTACGATTTAAAATAATAATAATACCTAATTATTATTATTATATATATAAAAAAAAAGCCTATACCCAACACTATTTCATTCATTAAAGTAATTCGTTTTTTATCCGGCTTTAAAATGTTGCTTTACCTCAATTATATATGAAATAAATTTAACAACGTACAGCCTAGTGCAATTAGCTTTTTGTTAAGCATACTTTATTTGTTCCTAACTCTTACTTTTAGCATGCATTAATCATCTTCCAAACTCTAATGTGTGCTGTCAAATTCTTTCGAATACTCTAGAATGTCCTCGAATATTATTAGTCAATTTCTTTGTTTACTGATATTAATACAATATATGCTACTCCTGGTTGCTCTCCTAACAAACATCTCAAGTTGTAATCCGTCATTTTTGTTTGCTTCAAAGCTCAATGAAAAAGCCCCAAATAACTACAACACAAACAATTCGATCAATTAACTTGATATCTATTGGTTTCACTAGACACTTTTATATTTTGCATTAAAATGACAACTCAACTTGTACTTTAACAAGCAAACTTTTACTTGCGTGATTATTTTACATCCTATATTGTCTTTTCACATTTTATTCCTATCTTTGGTATTTCAAATAAAAAATACTGAAAAAGACTATACTCCATAGGTTAATAAGATTTTGATATTTTTGTCAAGCAAAATCAAAAGAATTTAATTTTCACAATCGAATATTGCTTCTTTTCTACATTTAACCCCATGCTGAACACTTCTCAAGATATATTCTAGACACTGATAAACAGATATAAATTGGCCGCATTATGCTACATACTCCTAAATTTATTCGATATACCACAAAAGACTCATCAGAAATAGGTAAAATTGGGTCTCATTCTTCATCCCCACTCAACGTTTTTTTTACTAAATAACATCAAGGAAAAATTATATGCCAATGTACCTGAGATGTTCAGCTTTAATCCAAAAACAAGTATCCGGAAATATCCTATTTTTTGCAGTTGATATAACTTTTTCAGTGCTAATGTTTCAGATTTTTACAGGTATTTCACTGATAAAAATTAAAAACTTTGAGGCTTCATATCTTTACGAAAAATTAAGCTTTACGAACATTTTTTAATAATAAAACTTACTTGTTTTAAAGCGCTTTATAACATATAGTAGTTTGAAAATATTCTGAGCACTTTTATTTTTTTTTCTTTTTTTTTGACATTTTTGTAGTAGATTTCAAAATATTCGTTAAATTAAACAGCACTTTTTTTACATTCATGACATTAATCTAGTTGAGCTCTCTCGGACCCAATTTAGTTTTTTTTAAAATATTGATTTTTCGTGGAGATATCCTCAAAAAGGTGGACAAAAGGATACTCTCGTTTCTGGCTTCAATTTTTCCCTTATATACCCTCATCCCAAATTCTGAATTTGAAAAAAATTCGACATAAATCTCATTTTCTCTACTAAAAATGCAGCTAGAAGGTCCAACAATGACTCGATCGATAGATAATTGTTTTTTGCATTATGTAAATTACTCACATTTGAAACATGTTTATAAAAAGTGTTGTGTATATTTAAAAAACCGTCAAAATTTTATTTGCATTTTACGCAAAATTTAATGGGAAGTATTTGTTTAAATTTTGTTTAGATAGATGGTGAATTTAAAACTGTACAAAAATTATTTAATACGCTAAGTTGACTTGCTTTGCAGTTCATGAGCCATTAAACGATTTTGATTTTTGAACCATTTTTCGAACATTTTTGCGAATTGACTTTGGAACCCAGTTATGATAGGGTTTAAGCTGTAATGTGAACTATTATTTGATTATTTCGACGAAAAATCAATATTTTTTGCTGAAATAAAAAATACAAGGTAGTTTTGAATTGGAGCTACCTTGTAGATTTATCTGTCTTGTTATACTCCCTTTATTTTTATTTATTCACTAATAAATATCTAATTTATAAATAAGAACACTAACCTTCATCAATCCAGTAATCACCAATTTATAATAACAGTAATAATATCTATAAGCATATTATCCACCTTTATTGTTAGTCCAAAATTACAGAGCATTACAGAGATCACCTAAATTGGTAGTAATACGGTTATTCCTAATTCTGATAGATCACTGAAAGTTACTGTCGTATATTTTTAGGTTTGATAAATAATCCTTAAAAAAGAATTCAATTAAAAAAACAAGATATCGTTTATTTGGATATAAAAGTATAGTCATTTATGTTGATTTGACATTGAGATCCTGATGGGATGTAATTTAAGGCACTATTAAATTATTAGATCTGTTTGATAGTAATTTATGGGCTGAAATGGATCAATCATAATGTAACTATGTAATACTGTATGCTTGGATATTGATTTAATAACTACTTGATTGATTAACCGCTGGAATAAAATAATACATATGGTGTCATAATTGAGAGATCTAAGCGTCCTTGTTAATTGCTGTATAAACTTAGTACGCTAGGATTTTCTTGTATCCGATATTAAAATTTTGCATTTCAATGCTACATGTCGTAGTCAATAGATTGTAAGATCAATTGAGTGTAGAAGATGAAAAAGTATGGTACTCGGTGGCACACAATAAGAAGGCTACTCTAGTTTCTTCAATTTTTAGACTATCCTCCTCCTCTTCTAAACCCCCTGCAGTAAAATGTAGAATAAAAGCTTTGAAAAAAGATACAGTTTAAATCCTTCTTTATTCAAAAAATGGATAGTGTGCAATAGGTCTATATTTCTACTCTATTTATATTAGTTGTGCTTTTGTTATATCTGGGAGTTGCACCGTAACTGTCAGTGATCTATCAGAATTAGGAATAACCGAATTACCAACTTAGGACTTCTGTCAAACCGTGATGTTTAACATGCGAATCAGACAATGCTGCATTCCATACATATATCATCATGCTACTTATTAAATGATTGAAGCATGATTCCATTGTCTTCATGCAATATCCATATGTTTATTCTTTTTGGTAAATCAATTAGTTTGTTTGTGATTTTAAAGTTTATATTGAGCTTCTTGATTTACATAATCAAGACGGTCTTTTAATGCCCGTTTTTGGCATATTTGTTAATGATCCGCATAGAGCAATCCTTACTTTGATCTATGTGTTTCTTCAGCTTATTTTATGAATCAATTTGCTTTGTTTATGATTCGGTCTATTTTATTTATATGTTAAATTACTAATACTTTCTGTATTTACTGTTAAATTCATGTTATCTCTATTGAAATATTAGAGCATGGTTTTATGTGAGATAACATTTAATTTCTTATGTGGGGAAATAGTATCCTAGTTCAGCACACCCCCTTCAATTTGTAATCCTTTCTTTGCTTCTAGTCGTCATCCTACCTCTACCTTTGGGAACCATAAAGGAAAGAAAAGAGTAGTTCGATAACGTTTATTTGGGTACTAACCCCGAGAGACCTAGTCAAATAGCGGAAATTGGTGAAATGTGTGTAAGTGGCTCATGTAAATGTAAATAATAAAGAAAGATGAGTACGTGAGAATTGATCAATCTTTATTGAATATAAAAACGAGATGTGGAAATCAAACGTAAGGTGAATGTCTACTGCTATTTATGTTTGATTTAAAGATTGCTTATACACCTGTCTAAAACGGTGTTCTCATATTAAATTTTAGAGTCAATCCTCACTTATGCTAATGTAATTATATTCAGATATTATAGATGAGCAGTCTAAAGTCTTTAGTTGATCTTGGCAACATTAATTATTAATATTATTCTTTATTTTCTATCTTTCATTGTAGGCCTAGATTATCAGAACTTAGCTTATGCGATTATCAAGGTAATCATTTACAGCGTTTATATAACACATATGCTAAATATGTTATGGCATAGTTAATTTCCATATTTAAACTACAATTTCAAGTACATTTATTATATGCAAATTCAATAACTCGTTTGTATTATTTCAAAAAAAAGAATTCAAAGCAAGAGTTATCGCTACCCATGTCGAACGATCACGTAAAGAGAACGAATGTTGTATTACTACGGCCGAATTATGCTTCCCATGGATATAATGATCTGCACAGATGGGTAGAATAAAAACTTTTGCGGAGATCAGACAGACCAGATGAGCAGGGCAATGAGATCAAGTTTTTTCGTCAATTTACTACTAAAATATATTAATCATAATTGCAGTGAAATTACACATCCAAAACGCTTGATAATAATAAAATAACCTAATTTCCAAGTGTCGCTCATAAAATATAATGCCACTTAAAACATGAACAACAATAATAAACAAACACTTCAATTGAACACAATAACAAACGCATGCTAAATATAAGAAATACCTTTTTGAACCATACATGTCGTGTAGATGATATTACCCTTGATCACGGTGCAATCAGTTACACAAATGGCATACAATATATATCAAAACAGGATTCTATCCAAATCAATAATAATAATAAACAAAGATATCAATTTAGTCAACTACTCGTCTATATTGAAGTTGCACTATCAATATAAATAAGATTCAAGCATATAAAAATTACCCTTTAATTCGAGGTTACATAAAATAGATATAACAATAATAAACAAAACAACCATTTCCCAAAGGTCGATATTGTCACACTTGACATCAATCCCTTATGGTCAATGCTCTGCATGATTTACCTCTTGAAATATTAAATTAATAACAATGCACTCAAAACTAGAAGATTACTAAATATAAATCCATTCAAATGTGATGGTATCCAAGTTCTCCAAATCACTATAAACACCCTCATACTTTTTCAATTATTTTAACTCTTCAGAAATCTTTTGTAATAAAACATTTTAGCTGATTATAATTGTATTTCTGCTGCTTTCATTTTTTATATTTTTTTATTTTAGTAAACAACATCGTTATTTACTGAAATAATATAATTAATAAAGAAGATAATTTGAATGGTTTGAAGCAGATGTGAGTTACTCTTATTCAACAGAGTTGCCTTATTGACGAGATATATCAATTTGAAATTTGGGATTTAAAAGAGTTCTGTCCATGTTCTTCTTTCGGAGACCAAATAGAAACAACGACAACAACCTGTTTGACAACACTAGAAGTATTTATGCCTTTGTAAATTTCTGTTTGTAACACACAAAATCGACTGATTTAAAATTATTTTTCTGTTTTCTTCCCCATTCTTTCCTCAGTTCTTTTATTTATGTTTAAAACTACAACAAAAAGACCAATATTCTTTATAAACTAAAATCAAGTAGCAGGTACAAGTACATGTTTTTCCTATTGTTTATTCGGAAATGAATTATTAACTGTTAATGTTAGAGCGCGATATAATATTATTTTTCTCGAACAAAAAAAGCATCCAAGATTTAGTCATTTTGTTTCATCATCTACGTTATAATCAATGCTTTTTTGTATAAATTTGATATCTACCTCCAGAAAAATTGGCGATTATAAAAGTATGTATATATATTTACAGTAATAAGCTTGAATAAAGTGGGTACAGCATCGTAAATTCTTGAAAAAGTTCTCAAGTATAATAAAATCTCTTATTTTTAAGACTTACAAGGCTTATAAACGGAATATTAATTTCGAAAATTATTCTTGTCCAGATCATCAATTTTGACATTTTTTAAATTTTCTTTTTTGGTTTTGCAAATCTAGAGTTAATTATACTATCAATTATAAAAGCAAAAAATATACACATATGCAGAATTTAGCGCTCTATTTGCTCAATAAAAAATAATAGACATTTTTATTGCAAAATATAACATGAAAATCCTTTAATCAAAAAACCGTTTTTGGGGCAAAAGTACAAAGTTTCATTACTTAATATTTAATATTAAGTTTTTATAAAATGTATATGAGCTATGGCTACAATTTTCTCTCACATTGTAGTATATTTAAACGTTGATTTTGGTATCAAAATTTGATTTTTCTATTTTTTGATAAAAATCATGAGTGTTGGTAAGGGTAAAATGAGTCACCGAAAATGTCCGCTAAAAAGTCTGATTTTTCAGACCATACCTGGTTAAATATAAGAAAAGTAAAAAAAAAATGCATTTTTATTTAAAACTTAGATATACAGTATAATACTATAGTATAAGAGACTTAGCCGTTCAATCTTGCTGTCTTGCTATGTTCAATCACGGCGTCGCTCTACGGGCTCGCTTTTGCAATTTCTTAATGAATGTATGATATGACAGACGGCTTTTCTGGTAGAAAAATGCATGTTTCTATGATGACAGATATTGACTATTTTGTTTAGTTCATGGTTTATGTGCTGTAATGCTGCTTTTATATTGGCTGAAATGTGCAATTTAGCAGGGTTTTGATTGCGCTAAATAATGTAAAGCCTTGAAAATAATCTTTTTCTACGTGTGTTGTTTCTCTCTTTCTGCTTTCATATTCCAAGGGTATATTTACCGTTTGGTAAGGCATATTAGACTATCACGCTGATATTCTTTTCTTTCATCTAAATACGCATCATGCTAACATAAGGGACTAATATTTTTTATATACGTAGCAGTCTACTACTGTATATGACAGACTGATATTTTTATTTATTAACCGCATTCTAAGATCAAATATTATTATTTACTACTGTATTGTTGGACGTATTTCTTGATTATCAGATCAAATCGAAGGCAACAATGATATTTACACATCTACTCAATGAAAAGCTAGAACTGGCTGCAAACCCACGAATTATTCCAGAAAAATGATAAAATTTCAAATGATATAGAAACAAAAAAAAGCTAATGTCTTGCTTAATAATTATAGTTATGATTGTCGCTATACTTGGAAACAAACCTTTTTACAGATGACAATCGTAAACTAAGCTAGTAAGTTTAAAAAAGATTAATTTGTTTAAATTTTACGTGTGATAAAGTAAAATTTATAACCTTAGATTTGGCTTGCATATAAATTTAAGCAGTAATTGTTATTCAAGTTTATTCTCGAGCAAAAACCATTGTTGCTGTAAACATTATAGCTAAAAACACATTTACAAATAATAATAATAATCGTAAATATATTAGCTGCTTAATGTATTGCTCTACTACATCGATCAACAACGTACTGAATTATATTATTGTCTATAACCTATATTAATAAAAGCAAACTTAATTTAAAACCCCATTATTCCAATAAGAAAATGCAATGGAATTTTGAAAACGGCACGATGATACTCATGTACAAACCAATTTGTGCCCATACGATCAGCTCATTATGCTCATGGTCAGATTTTATTATTATGCACAAACAGGGATAACGATATGCTTATGGAAAACTCTACTACTATGCACACATGGGATTAATGTCATGCACACGGACAGAATCTATAATTCTGCACATACAGGCTTAGAGTTATTATGCAAGTATGCAGTTTCTTTTGTTGTGCCCATGTGCATCTTGTTATCTTTTTAGCCATTATTCAGTGGGAGCAACAACTCATCAGGCTATAGTGTGCAGCCCACCTGCTGGGTACAGCAAAATCATCTTGTACAGCACAGGTCGGCCGTAGTGGGCATCAGTACACAAACATCTACCGCTTTGCAATTCATATAAATATACACTAGTATAATTTATGAAGATATTTTCTTTTTCTTCAGATTTGTTATATCAAAAGATACTAATATAAAAATACTCTGCTAAAAAAAGATACATTTTATTAAACTATTGATGCTTCATATTTATATGTTTTCTAAATAGGTATATAATTATTAATATTATTAATGAATTGCCGGGCATTGAGGTACTTGATATTATTTGCGAACAAATCATATACAATGGAATTTGTGGAGTTGGGAATCTATGATTGTATCATTTGGATAAGATGTAGGATTGCTTATGTTTCATTGTTGCCAACTGTTCCTGAATGCTCCTGATAGTCGCTATTAATGCTAGTGGTTATGTATGACATTTAGTATGAGTTACTAAATGTCATGCCATGTTGGATTTTAATAGTTGTTCCTGGATTTCTACATCTGGGTATACTTCTGATATATCAAGATTTCTTTTAATCACAATTGTTGAATTGTTGCATCCACAAGTCTGTGTACAATCCTTGTTGGTTACGATTATGACAGCAGTTTGATATAATGTGTTCTACGTTGCTGTATACTACGTTATAAAGCTCAGTTTATACTGTACGTATTGATAAATGTGGAACTAGTGTGTGTCACCTAGACTTGATCGGATATATTACGTAAATAGGCTCATTTTAGACTGGTCATATAATTAGATAACGTGAATATAAAAGATATTTCGATCTTATAATAATAAAGCTCCTTAATTTTAATGCGCTCTTTCATTTTATAACAGTTTCCCATTATTTTTATTAAAATAATTTAGTACATATTTTAGCTTTGAGATTTATATAATATCCTGACGTAACAACAATAATGAAACCGTGGAAAGATTATAATTGTATTTATCAACCTTTTTATTTTATGTTAATTTATTTTTCATTTTTATAAAATTACTTCAATTTTATTGCAATTAGTAGGAGAAAAATTGGCTGATTGTGATAGATCAATTGGTTGTCAAACTGGATATATAATATGGAGGATTATATGTCTGACTTTGATACTATGATTGGATATGAGAGGTTGGTGTTACTAATTGTAATTGCTATTACTAGTATACGATTATTACCTATGATTGATTATATGGGGTTATATAATAATTGGTTATAAGCAACAATGATAAATAAGTAATAATATATATATTTATTTGGATTGTGGTTATAAATATAATAAGAGGAAAGGAAAGAACAGATAAATTTACTAATGTGCAATTGATCCGTTCTTGGTTGTTATTTATATGATGTGCAATTCGCTTATGTAATATAACTGGATCATTACACTGATATAAGGCTTTTGTTGTAATTTTTTTACGGTTATAAAAGTAGTATTGGTGCCGAGCAGGGTTTTGTCAGCCAAATCTACTAGTATAAGCTAGGCTCGACCACAACCCTATATAGAAGTAGGTTTCAGACAGTTTTTAATGTTTTCGAATGTTTTTTCTCAATAATATTGAGTCGAATTATGTAAAATATTCAAATAGGATGTACCCTCACTCTATAAATCATTGATATCTTTTGGAAAATAGAAATATCAGTACCAGAATATAAGTGCACTATGTTACATCCACCGGTTATTTGTGAGATAATGAACCTTTTGATTTGTAATCCTTATTGATAAGAAGATAAGAAGTCAGCTAACTGATCTGTGGTAACATTCTTAATTGTTCTTATTGTTCTAAAGCAAGTGTTATATCAATACTCATCCTATGTCTCACATCCAAGGTCACAGTCTATAATTAGTGTTACAGTAAATCAATGTGGATCATTGACTTACATCATATTCTTAGATAGTAAAACCCTAGTAATAGTTATAATTAATGTATAAAAATACATCCAAAGGATGTATTGTTAATAAAAGTGTAATATTCTGGCAAGATTATTTATATAGACTCTTTTGACATTTCAGCAAGATCCAGGAAACTGGATATGTGAGACATATCCACTCGTTGGATTTAGCTATATAAAATAAGCTCAACTTATTACTGTAAATGCGCTGTGTTACTAAATGTAAATAGATTAATCTGACAACATGGAATGTCAGAAAGATATAATCGATCCAATACTACTGATCTAACGGATAAATGTAATTGTTATGTCAATATCATATCCTAGGTCGCACATTCAAGGTCGCAGTCAATATTCGGTATTATAGTAAATCAACAGGTGTACACGTTGATTCACATGCGTCTTAGTAAATTGGTGTAATGTTCTTAGATAGTAATTCTGTGTAATAGTTATAATGAAAAGTATATAAATACATCCTCTGGATGTATTGTTAATAAAAAGTGTAATATTTTGGCAAGATTATTTCTTAAGACCGTTTTGACATTTCATTTTTTTAATCTACCTAAAAACTTCTATTATACTCTAAACAACTCATACTATTTTACTTTTTAAAATGAGCAACAACACTACTATTAAACAAGCTACTGGTACCTCTGCTACCAAGGCTCGTCAGCCTGCTACTGGTACTACTTCTCAATCTGTATCTTTGGATATGGATTTTGATCTTGGTTCATCTTTGTCTTCGGGACAAGATGTAAATGATGCATTGAGCAATGATGCTCTGCATGATAACTATAATACTTGTAGCGAAGACGCTCGTATTACCAAGGAATTGAGCGATGACGCTCTTTCTATGGATGATGATACTATCATGAGTGATAGTGAACTTGATCTTGACCATGGTGTTCAAGAAGTTACTTTCCTAGGAAAGGAACATCAAGTGAAGTTGTTGAATGAAATCAAACAACTGCGAGTTCAGTTGTATAATGCAACTGCATTATCAATTAAGCATATTGATAATGGTACTCTAGCCTCAAAAGCAAGTGCCTTGAAACGTCAGTTAAAACTGGTAAAAGAGAATTATGATCTTTTATTTGATGAAAGTACCATGATGGGTACTGCCACGGGTGAATCATCGTTAGTTCCTTCTGACACTCCATTTTTACAATGGAAAGGACATAAGTTTAATACCAAGAAATTCATTTTTCAAAGTATGGACGCATGTTTGACTCAGTTCGAAGATGTATTGGAATCTCGTTCAATTTCAGTTGAAGCAAACTGGAAAAGAATCATAAAGCCCAAAATGTCGACTGGGATGGCTTCTTGGACTCGTGAAGTAATCGAGAGATACCCTAGTATTTCTTGGGGTCAATTTAAGTCCAAGTTGAAGGCTAAGTATAGTCCTTCTGAGGCTGAGGAAAAGAAAGCTGCTCTCAACAAATTGAAAAATTTGAAATTGGAGAAATGTGAAAGCTTAGAAGTCTATATCGACAAGTTTACGACGTTGAAAGACTTGGCTGGTGTTACTGAGAACACTAGTTTGACTGATTATTTGTTGAAGGGTCTTGATGTGGATTTGTATAGTCCTGTATCATTGAATATTTCTCAATCGAGAGATAAAGAGAAGGATACTTTGGATTATGCAATCTCTCAGCTTCGAAGTGTTTACGATTTGTTGCGTCGTGATAGTTATTACCGAGAGGAAAAGCACAGAAAAGAAGAAGAACTGACCCAGAGAATAATTAGGCAGTTAAAGCAACAAGGTGGCCATTATGGTTCATCTTCTCGTGGTGGTTACAATGGTAATCATAATGCTGGTAATCGTATTGGTAAACAATACAATGGTTTTGCAAAAAAGCCAGTAAGAAGAGCTGGTAAATTCCATACCAAACAAAAAGCAAATAATGGTGGTGATGCACCAAAATGCTTTGATTGTGGATTTACTCCCTTCACGTATGCGCACAAAGCAGTGTGCAAGAAGAATGCCAAGAACACTGTTCATGGGAAAAAGAAGAAGTCTATCGTGCCTACTCCTTCTCGTGTCACTGAAGACACTGATGATTCATCTGATGATGAAAGTGACCAACATTTTGCTGTGGCCACTATTGCTGCCCCAAAGAAAAAGGGAAAAGAAGTATCTCAAATGGATACCGATAGTGAATGTAAGCAATTTGATAGTGATTATTTTAGGAAGATGCCTAATAATAATATGAATACTAATGGTCTTCTTTATTTACCTGTTATTTTAGAAACAAGCGCTGGCATCAAGGTCAACACTTGGTTTTTGTTGGATACTGGTTGCACGTTTAGTGCAATTTCACCACAATTAGTTTCTTTTCTAAATTTAAATATTTGTAATAAAAATGGTATTATTAAATTGGCACAAAATAACAGTGTAGTAGATCGTAAGGGTCAAACTGAAGAAGAGCTTATAATTAATTATGGTTCTAAAATTGTTCATTCAAAATTTGAAGTTTTTGATTTATTTGACGATGTCCATTGTGTATTTGGAATGGATTTATTGTATAAAGTTGGTATTACGTTAGGTAATATTGCAGCAGATTGGTCAGATCGTGTTGGTTATGAAATACCAAAGATTGAACCCAATCCTTATAAACCAAATGAAGATCCTTATGGATCTGAAGAAGAACGTAAAATTATGATGAACGAATTACAACCATTTATTGATGCAAATACTAGTATTAGTCCTAAAGCATATTGTAATATTCCTGGTAGTGAAATTACATTGCCCATAAAGAAAGATACTCCACTTGCGAATACATGTCGTAGACAATTTCCAATTGCTGAAGCATTGCGACCTGTTATTCAAAAACAAGTTGAAAAATGGCGAGAAAATGGTGTGATTAAAAGAGCAAAACCTAATACACCTCATAATTCTCCAATTTTTACTGTACGAAAGAAAAATAGTGATGGTGAATACACTGGAAAAGAGCACCGTGTGGTAATTGATTGTCGTTTGATAAATAATGCATTAGATCCTGAGAAACTTGAACGTTTCCCATTGCCCTTGATAAGTGATTTGCATCGTAAGATGTCGAAGCATTCGCTCTATACTGTCATTGACTTATCGCAATGTTTCCATGCATTTAAAATATCCAGATCGTCAAGATCGTATTTGACGTTCACTGATATGGAGGGATTGACGTGGTCCTTCTCTCACTGCCCGTACGGATTGACTATGGTCTCATCGCACGCACAAAAAATACTTTCTAATTTGTTTGCTGATATCAGTGATACTACCACTCACTTTATAGATGATGTCACTATACATACTGAAAACGACCTGAAAAAGCATACAGAACTAGTTAAAATCGTTATCGATCGCTTGACTAAAGCAAACTTACGTATAAATACTGAAAAATTGCATATTGCGCAAAAGAGCATTTATATATTGGGTTTCTGCTTATCTAGTGAGGGTTTAGCATTAGATCCTCGAAAGGTTTCAAATGTTTTGGATTGGGAACCTACCGTTAAAAGTAGCCGTGAATTGAGTTCACGTTTAGGATTGATTAACTTTTTTTGTTCTAATTTGCCACGCTTGTCGATGTTGACAGCACCACTAGATAAATTGAGAAATGCACCTGATATTACTAAAGTATGGACACCAGAACATACTAAATTAATGAAGCAATTGCAAGAATTATTAGTCAGCTCAGCAGTGTTGAGTGTGCCTAACTTACATTATCCAATCTGTGTTGTTACAGATAGTTCTGCCTATGCAATTGGCGCTGCAATGTATCAAGTTATTGGTAATAAAATAAAATATCTTGGTTTTATTGCACGCAGTTTGAGTCCATCAGAGCAAAGATGGGGAAGTTCCAAACGAGAATTAGCTGCAGTTGTCTATGCATTTAAAAAGTTCCATCAATGGTTGTATGGAAGACGATTCCATCTCTTTGTGGATAATCGTGGTATTTTATTTCTACATTCGCAACCTAAATTGGATCGAATGGTTGAGAACTATTATGATACAATTTTTGAAATGGATTTTGATATTACCTTTTGTAGTGGTATTAACAATATCTTGGCTGATACCTTATCGCGTCTTTTCTGGCCATACAATACGCTGGTGGAGAGTGGTGATAAGCGTTTAATTAAAAATCATGTTAATGAAAAGAATTTAGTTAAACAAGATATTGATACAAAGGTTAAAGGAAAGAGAAAGCATGTAGTAGACAATGTAGTAGAAGAAAAGAAAAAGAGGAAATTACATGTTGTGAATAAGGGGAAAGATAAACTTAAGGAAGCACATGATAACCTTATTGCATGCGATACTTCCGTTATCTTCGGATCACCAAAAGTAATCATTCCGAGGGAAACCTCTGATCTTTTTAATAACGCTAAATTGACAGCGTATGTAAACAAATTGAAGAATAAGAACGAAGAGTTATTATTCCGCGTTAGTCATTTAGATGTTTATGAAACGCCTGCAAGTGATGAAGAAAAACAAAATATATTAGAAAAAACACATTTACTTGGGCATTTCGGTATTCATGCAATGGAGCAAGTTATACACCAAGATTTGAACATGCATTGGAAGGGCTTAAGGGAAGATATTACGAAATATATATCAAATTGCCATAAATGCAGACAGTTCAATTTAGCTAAGCATGTCTACCATCCACCAAAGCAAGAAGCTCCTGAAGGGATAATGGATCATGTTGTATTTGATCTAGGTGGATTTGATTGCACTACACCAAGGGGAAATAATTTTATATTAGTAGTGCTGGATCTATTCTCGAGATTTATTATCTTACGTGCAATTCCAGATAAATCAGCTACTACTGTTGCAAAGGAATTGGTATCTATCTTTTCATTGTTCGGCTACCCACGTATCGTTGGTCATGATCGAGGTGCAGAATTCCATAATAAATTACTTGAAAAGATACTTAAACATGCTGAGGTTGAGAATAGAGCAAGTTTACCATTTACGCCTCAAGGTAATAGTTGCTGTGAAGCTGCAGTAAAGTCTGCAAAAACAATAATCATAAAGATGTTGGAAGGTCGTAGTAAAGATTGGGATTTGTACCTTAATGGAACAGCATTAAGTTTAAATGTACATAGATCTAGACTACATGGGATGATGCCATTCATGGTAATGTTTCATAGAGCACCTAATGAATTTAAGGATTATCGAGGAGATAAACCTACACTTCATGAAAGAGAAATCGATGTGGAAGCATTTAAAAAGAAGCTCGATTTAATTGATAGAATTATTGTTCCAGCAATTAGAGACCAAATACTAAAGAAACAGGATAAGGATAGTAATTACTTTAGAAAGAGACATAGAATCTTGGAGAAACCTTATCCAATTGGATCTACTGTAATGATCAAGAATATAGAAAATAAGAATAGGAAAACTGATCCTAACTATGAAGGCCCATTTTATATACATGGAATAACTAAAAATGGAAGCTATATTCTTACTGATAAAACTGATACATTCTTAGCTAGAGATGTACCTACACAACAGATCAAGTTGATCAGCACGAATGATGCAAAGGAAGATAACTCAGATGTGTATGAAGTGCAAGCTATTATAAAGCATAGAGGTACTCCACCCAATTACGAATATTTAGTAAGATGGAAGAATTTCACAGAAGATCATGATTCTTGGGAACCACCAGCATCATTTGATTCTCCTGATGTTATTAAACATTATTGGGCGAGAGTAGATGCTAATACGCAATCTAATGGTAAGGGAAAGCAAGCTCCTAAATCAATTAATACAAGAAAGATTGCTACACGCGAGGAGAAGTCCAAGAAGAAGCGTGAAAGATTATTAGCAGAAGATACGATTTAAATGTTAGATGAAGGCTATACCTTTTCCTTTTAACATTTCCTTTTTGATCCCACTGGGTTTTTGGAATGTGAGGTTTTTAATGGTTGCCCCTGAATATCTAAATTTGAAGTTTATATTATTGTACAACGAAGATCAATCAACAAGAAGTACATTATCATATATCAACAATATTGCCGTTTTTATTTTTTTTATTTTTTCTTTTTTTCACGTTATGTCAACCAACTTATACACAAATTACAATTACAACAAACTACAACAACTATCACTATCTTTTATCACATAATGCTTATGTTGGTGTGGGATGGTGTTATGTCAATATCATATCCTAGGTCGCACATTCAAGGTCGCAGTCAATATTCGGTATTATAGTAAATCAACAGGTGTACACGTTGATTCACATGCGTCTTAGTAAATTGGTGTAATGTTCTTAGATAGTAATTCTGTGTAATAGTTATAATGAAAAGTATATAAATACATCCTCTGGATGTATTGTTAATAAAAAGTGTAATATTTTGGCAAGATTATTTCTTAAGACCGTTTTGACATTTCAGTAATATAGAATTTGTATATAAATAGGACAAATTATTGATATTAAATAAAGATGATCATCAGTTTTTGTGTGTGATTTAATTTAACAAGTTCCTTTATTAAATTATACGTTTTTCTTGTTACAATATTTATGCTAAATCTTGTGCATTTCATACTAGCCAAATATTGGCCAAAATTGAACAAGATTATTAGCCTTAATTGATTATAAAAAATTGAGCATCTAAATTGATGCATTAATTTTTTGTATTGACAAGATAAATTCAACTCTAAGCTACTCTGCATTTTTTGTTTGAGCAAAAAATATTGATTTTTCGTCGAAATAATCAAAATAATAGTTTTTATCACAGCTTATAACCTATCATAACGGGGTCCCAAAATCGTTATGAAAAAATGAACGAAAAATGATTCAAAAAACAAAATTGTTTAAATGCTTATGAACCGCAAAGTAAGTAGACCTAGTGTATTAAATGGTTTATGTACAGTTTTAAATTCTGCATCCATCTATATAAAATTTGAAAAAATGTTTCACATAAAATTTTGCGCAAAGTGCAATTGAAATTTTGGAGGTTTTTTGAAGATACAGGACACTTTTTATAAGCATATTCAAAATATAATAAACAGCAATAATGCGCAAAAAATTTATCTATCGATCGAGCTATTATTTAACTTTTTAGCTACATTTTTCGTAGAGAAAACAAGATTTTCGTCTAAATTTTTTTCAGTTTCAGAATTTGGGATGAGGGTATACAAGGGGAAAATGGACGCCAGAAATGGAGGTACCTTTTTGTACACATTTTTGAGGATATCTCCACGAAAAATCAATATTTTGAAAAACTCTAAATTGGGTCTGAGAGAGCTCAACGAGCTAGATGACATGAATGCAAAAAAAATGTTGCTCAATTTAACCAATATTTTGAAACCTACTATAGAAATGACCAAAAAATGAAAAAAAAATAAAAGTGCTCAGAATTTTTTCATATTAAAATATGTTATAGAGCACTTCAAAACAAGTAAATTTCATCATTAAAAAAAATTAGTATAGCTTATTTTTTTCTGGAGATATGAAGCCTCAAAGTTTTCAATCCATTAGCAGTAAAATACGCGTAAAAATCTGAAACCTTAGCACTCAAAAATTAATATCAACTGCAAAAAGTAGGATATTTCCGGATACTCATTTTTGGATTAAAGCTGAACATCTTAGGTACATTGGCATATAATTTTTTCTTGGTGTTATTTAGTGAAAAAAAAAAGTAAAGCAGAGATGAAGAGTGAGACCCAGTTTTCAAGGGAAAAGCAGTGAATTTTACGCGTTTTTGAGTTTTTCGTGAGATATAAAATAAATTTAGGAAAAGGTAGCGTAATGCAATCAATTCATATCTATTTTGTAGCGTCTAAGGTTTATCCTAAAAATTGTTTAGTATGAGGTTAGTCATTAGAAAAAGTTGGGCACTAGCAAATGTTTCTTCGTTATTGAATTTAGGTTGGGTTATTAGATTTTGGAAAAGCGGTGTGTACTACAGTTTTTTTTTTTCAAATGTTTAAGCATTTTACACGATCAAAAAACCATGGATGTCCAATTATAAATGAGATGAAAAAAATATTTCTATATTATATTTATTATTACAAAGAAAAGTAGCTTTTTTAAGCTACTATAATTTTTTTTTTATCGTAAAAATTAAAAATGAAACAAAATTTATAAATGTTCTTGGTTGTAAAGAAAAAAAAAAGAAAACTATGCAATTTAATCAACCTCCTCCATCTTGGAAACTTCAGCGTTATCATCGGCAACGGCTTCAGTAGCAGGCTCATCAGCGGTAGGGAGCTCATCTTCGTCAATAGAAAGACCGAGAGAGACCATACGGTTAATACGAGTAGCGAAAGAGCTAGGGTCATCAAGAGTGAAACCAGAGGTCAACAAAGAGGTCTCATACAATAAAGTAACAAGATCCTTAGCAGTACGATCATTGGCATCAGCAGTAACCTTAGACTTGAGGGCCTTGATGATAGGGTGATCAGGGTTCAATTCCAAAGTCTTCTTGGAGGCCATGTAGCTGGACATGGAAGAATCACGGAGAGCTTGAGCCTTCATGATACGTTCCATATTAGCGGACCAACCGAATTGACCAGTGGTCAAGACACAAGGAGAATCAGTCAACATGGAAGAAAGGACAACCTTCTCGACCTTTTCGCCAAGGATATCCTTGACAGTCTTACAGAGACCTTCATATGCAGCTTGTTCAGCCTCACGAGCCTTCTTCTCCTCCTCATCTTCTTCGAGTTCAAGACCATCCTTGGTGATACAGACCAACTTCTTATCCTCATATTCCTTAAGTTGAGTAGTGGCATATTCATCAATGGGGTCAGTCATCAAAAGAACCTCAATACCCTTCTTCTTGAAACCTTCAAGGAAAGGAGAGTTCTCGACGGCGGCACGAGATTCACCAGTGATGTAGTAAATGTTCTTTTGCTTCTCGGGCATACGGGTAACGTAATCCTTGAAAGAGGTCATCTCCTCACCAGACTTGGTAGAGTGATAACGCAACAATTCAGCGAGCTTGTTACGGTTTTGAGTATCTTCGTGAATACCGAGCTTGATGTTCTTGCTGAAAGCTTCATAGAACTTGTCAAAGTTCTCCTTATCCTCAGAGATTTCTTGGAACATTTCAAGACACTTCTTGACGAGGTTCTTACGAACAACCTTCAAGATCTTGTTTTGTTGGAGCATTTCACGAGAAATGTTAAGAGGGAGATCCTCGGAATCGACAACACCCTTGATGAAACTGAGCCATTCAGGCATCAAATCCTCACAGTCATCCATGATGAAGACACGACGAACGTAGAGCTTGATGTTGTTTCTCTTCTTCTTGGTCTCAAACATATCGAAAGGAGCACGCTTGGGAACATAAAGAAGGGCACGGAATTCGAGTTGACCTTCAACGGAGAAATGCTTGACAGCCAAATGATCCTCCCAATCGTTAGAGAGAGCCTTGTAGAATTCAGAGTATTCCTCGGGCTTGACCTCCTCAGGGTTACGAGTCCAGAGAGGCTTGGTCTTGTTAAGTTCCTCATTCTCGACAACAGTTTCCTTGATGGTCTTCTTCTTCTTCTCATCCTTCTTGTCATCCTCATCAGTAACTTCTTCAATCTTGGCACCTTCTTCGGCGACAACCTCTTCCTCATCATCAGAGACCTCCTTTTCGACTTCCTTTTCAACAACGAGTTGAATAGGGTAAGAGATGAATTCGGAGTGCTTCTTGACAATATCCTTGATCTTCTTCTCATCAAGATATTCAAGCTAAAAAATTTAAAAATATTGGGTTAGGAACCCCATGTCACTCTTTTTTTTTAAGAAAAAATTGCCAAAACTTACTTGATCTTCCTTCATGTAGAGACGCATCTCAGTACCACGACCAATGGAAGGGTTGACTTCATCACGGGTGATGGTGAAAGAACCACCAGCAGCAGACTCCCAAATGTATTGTTCGTCATCGTTGTGCTTGGTAATAACTTGAACCTTATCAGCAATGAGGTAAGCAGAGTAGAAACCAACACCGAATTGACCAATCATGGAGATGTCAGCACCGGAAGAGAGAGCTTCCATGAAAGCCTTGGTACCAGACTTGGCAATTGTACCCAAGTTGTTAACCAAATCAGCCTTGGTCATACCGATACCAGTATCACGGATAGACAAGATGTTGTTCTCCTTGTCAGGGGTAATACGAATGTAGAGATCCTTCTCGGCATCGAGGACTGAGGGGTCAGTCAAAGATTGATAACGAACCTTATCCAAAGCATCAGAACAATTGGAGATCAATTCACGCAAGAAAATTTCCTACAATTATGGATGTTAGTCGCGTGTTTTTTTTTACCCCTTAAATCATGTAATTTTACCTTGTTAGAATAGAAGGTGTTGATGATCAAACTCATCAACTGAGAAATCTCAGCTTGGAAAGAAAAGGTCTCGGTTTCGGCAGACATTTTATATAAATTTACAATAAAGAGAACAGAAAAACTGCGTACAATCCTTTTCTTTTTTGGCTTTTATATGATTTTCTTTATTTCAAATGGAAGGATATAGAATTTCAAAAAGTTTTCACTAGTCACATTTCTTTCTCGCAAATTCTATGTGATTTTTCCCAATCAATTCAATTTGACAGGAGGAAGAAGGCCTTTCAATTCGCATCATGCCAAATACATCCATCACTACAATCTCCAGTATATTTTTCAAATAAATCTTGCACAAAAGTTTCTCTAATAAAGCAATCAAGAACATCGGGTATAGTCAAGCTGTAATCTCTCCAAAAACTAGCTCCTGGTGCGTTGCCATGCCTACCGATGGCATGTAATACAAAATCGGGCGATCTATGTGTGTGACTAAAAAGTGTTTGAAAATTCAGAATTTTTTGCATCATATCTGAATTTATGCATTAATTTCTTACCCAAAAATTTGACCTAATCCGTACTTGTGCTTCTCAATTAGTTCTAATACATTAGCATCTTTTACAACCAAAATTGAATCAGCTTCATAAGCCAATTTATCCTCAAAATACATGACAATTTTTCTTTCATATTGCATATATTCAGTATTTGGAACTGCATTATTTTTCAATATTTTGACATGACTAGGTACATTGTAGTACGCAGACATGATTCTTTGTAGGTTTCCTGTTGCTTGAAGTAACATGCGCTCTAATGGTGAAAATGAATCAGGCAATCTCAAAAAGACATTTTTTGATGATACTGTGGGAAAAAAAAAAAAGTGAACAAATCAGAGGGGAAGAATGTCAAGAAAATTTGATTTTTTTAATACAATACATTCTTCAGTGAACTGAAAGGGTACTCTTCTATAATGTTCAGTATTGGGCGGTTCGGGTAATCTTCCAGTCATTTTTGTTGATATAAAAAGAAGAAGGGTATTAGAAAAAAATTTATCGCTATGCCTCGATTATTACAACAAACGCAGGCCCCATGTTAGTTTGGGGGAAGTTTGAAGTTATTATTTGACCAAAAAAAGAAATTTGCTACTTTTTTTTTTTATTTATTTATTTACGACAAAATGATAAGCATTTTAAAAGAATTATGAAAAGCTACGACTAATTATTATTATTATTAATATTTCCCCAATTATGAGGCTCTGTAAACACAATGTTGGGATCACTAGTTCCATAAATAAAGTTTATAAAATCTTCTGTCTGAATATTTTGATTAGAAACAGAAGTTGGTGTATGAAGTAAGATATCAGAGGAAGAAGAGGCGCTATCTGAAACGCCTAAAGTGTCAAATAGTTTTCCATATTCTTTACTATAATCTGATGGGATGATGGTATGATCGAGTAAATAAGGGGTATCTTGTTGTTGTTGTTGTTGTTGTTGTTGCTGGTGCATTTGTTGTTGGTATCTAGATTGATGGTCCAATACTTGATGTGAAAATGACATGGGAGATTGAAAATACTCTAATGAAGGTGTTTCTAACATTTGAGTAGCAGGTGTAGAATTTGACAAGAAAGCATATATGCTTGGATCGCTATCGTTATCAAAATGAATGGGTTCAGCAGCATTGATATCCATGTAACCATTGTTTAGTAATGCGGGATCAACGTACATGTCATCATTGTTGTTGACATTTGAACCATCTTGATCACTCAGGGGTACAGGAACATAATTGACAATCGATTGATAGTAATAAGATGATACTGCATTCTCATCAATTGACGAATCACAATAAGATAACTTGTGTTGCTGATGTTGATAGTCATCTTTTTCGGCCATATAAGCAAAAGAAGGAGATGGTTTGTGGCCTTGGTCATCATCATTCTTGATTCCAGCTGCTTTGGCGTTTACCAGCTTCTTACTGTTCTTGGACTTCTTTGGCTTGGGGCGAAAGGTATATCCAGGATGTCTATTTAAGAAAAATGTCACTAAAAAAATGCTTGATTTTAGAATGATTCTACATTACTTTTCCAAATGATCTTTTTTTGCTTTATCTGCAATAGCTCTGTAAATATTCTTTTCTTTTTCATCAATAGCTTTCCACCATTTAGCAATAATCTTGGAAATGATACGATGATTTGCTGTAGGACAGAAATATCTAATGTCTGCTTGAATCTTTGATCTGTAGGCCATAAAACTATTGATTGGTCTTCCAATATGGCCAGGCACAGGTTTGCGGACTCTAGGTTTTCTGATACGACCTCGAGGGGTTTTAGCGCATTGTTCACCTAAACCAAGGACATCTTTTTGTTGATCTTCTGTAAACCATCTACGTATTTGTTCTAATTCATCTTTAGTAAAATATTGATTTGAAGCATGATCCTGCATGATTATTATTTTTGTTTTTCAGTGAACGAATGTAATGGGGGTTGGTTTAATGAAAGGAAGGGGAAAGGGTATTTGATCTAATCCAATTTCTTCAAATTTACATCTGTTTATATACCTAGTTTTTTTTTCTTTATTGTATTCTCTCTTTCTGTCTCTTTTTTAATAAATGCAATAATAACAATTCGCCCGATTAATGATTTTGATGAAAACAAAGACTTTTTTCATACAACAATGAAATCTATATCATACGCTCTCTCGATTTGAACATACAAAGACACACACACACACACACACACACAGACAAGATATAATTATTTGGCTGTAGTCGACTCTTTATTAACAAAAAAAAAAGAATACTATCCAGTCAATTGAAAGCCTCAAGTTGTTGCTTAATAAATTTAAGCCTTGACAGCATACTTGCGAAGAGGGAAGTGAGCCAACTTCTTTTGCTCACGAACAGTCTTCTTGGACTTCTCGAAAGGAGTCAAAGCTCTACGCATGGCACGGGTCTTCTTGACACGGAGATCAAGAGGAGTGAAACGCTTCTTTTGATAAAAGAGACGAAGTTGTTCACGTTGAGTTTGGTTGATGACAGTCAAGACACGGGCAACGTTCTTGCGAGCCTCACCACTATTAAATATTATTAACAACTATCCTCTTTTTTCTCAATAGACCAAAACTTACACTTCTTGAGATCTACCACCAGCGACCTTTTGGACGCGGATGTTAGCAAGTTGTTGCTTTTGTTCATCGAGAATCTTAACAAGCTCGGCCTTGTTCTTGTTGCGGAGTTCGTGTGCTTTGACGGCAGCCTAAGAAAGAACATGTAATGTATAAGTAAATCAAATAGTAAATTGGTGGTTTGTATCCAGTGAAATCTAACAATGTAAACGTATCAAAATATGGTTGAATTGTATCTTTTAAATTGTGCTAAAATTGTTCAATTTTTCGTTTTCCAAATTCATTTTAAATTACGAAATTTGTGCTGATTATTGTTTCCAAATGTCAATGCTAAAAGTTGAAATGCGTATATATATTCCATATTTGATTCATTTTGATTTTCGATACGTTTCATTGATGGATTGCACTGGATTTATAAAGGATGGATGTTCGATTTTTACCATT
This sequence comes from Mucor racemosus, assembly GCA_027405735.1. NCBI lineage: Eukaryota > Fungi > Mucoromycota > Mucoromycetes > Mucorales > Mucoraceae > Mucor > Mucor racemosus. Next base: position 26,733 of record JAPEHQ010000025.1, read on the forward strand.
GTAATGATGCTTCAAGAGTAAGAGGAAGTTCTTCCTAGGCTTTGGGCTGTATAGATCTTTTGTTACCCCGAATTTTGGATTAATATTGTAAGGTCAGCGAGCAAAAAAAAAGCATCAATACAATCCGGTACCCGGAAAGTAACTATTGAATTTTCGAACCGGACATTATTTCGTGTTTTTCAAAGAATAAATTCTTTAAATGCTTAAATGTTTAGATCAAAAATGCTATTGCCATGAACTGTCAATATGGTTGTTGCATTTAGATTATTTCTAGTATAACTTTTTTTTTGGTACAGAAAGCTTATTTCGGTGTTTATTATGAGGGGCAAACTGAAAACAATGATACATTCTGTGCCCTGTTGAGTGGATCATTATTCATTTTATTAATAAATGTCTATCAGTTCGCATAATTTTTTAATATAATGGCCGCAATAGATCTAATAATAGACTAAGTTTGCAATTGCAATTGTTCGTAATCCATTACAAGATGAATTCATTGTCATTTTGAACATAGCATTTGATATTCAAGCCATTGTTTGATTGTGAATCTTGCAAATTACGGCTTCAATTAAAGAATTTTGAATCATGGTATTGCTTCCTTTTATTTTATTGTATATTGAGTTATGTTCTGACAATTCATTGACTTGCTAATGGCCTCAAATCGACATGTACACATTGCTTGTTTGTGACGTGAAACGAGGTTGATTGTTGTACTAGTAGTAGAGCAAACAAGCATTCAATTATACAAACACCCCTAATCCCACTAGTGTTGGTCTACTTCTGGATTTTCAATTTCCGGATGATGCCAAAATAGAAATCAATCAATGTAAACCAGTTTAAACCTTCTCTTTGAACGAACTCGTATCTACGAAATGGTAATATCAAACATCCATCCATCTATCCATGTATCAATCCATCAATTAACGTTTGAATTATACAATCTGTAGGCTAAGCGCACTAAGAAGGTCGGAATCACCGGTAAATACGGTACCCGTTATGGTGCCTCTCTCAGAAAGACCGTTAAGAAGATGGAAATCACTCAACATTCCACCTACACCTGTACCTTCTGTGGTAAGGACGCTGTTAAGCGTACTGCTGTTGGTATCTGGAAGTGTAAGGGTTGTAAGAAGACCATGGCTGGTGGTGCATACACTGTCTCGTAAGTTAATTTGAAAATTGTGGGCATTAATGATGGTTTACTAATTATTTTTTTTTCATATAATTTAGCACTACTGCTGCTGCCACTGTCCGTTCTACTGTCCGTCGTCTCCGTGAGCTCGCTGAGATCTAAGAAAAATGCATCATCCATATTACTTTTTCATAATTAGATATCAATAAAAACCCAACTCACACTCGCACACTCAGAAAAAAAAACGCTCAACAGTCTTTTAATAATAAATATGAAAGGCTTTATACATGTATTTTATAATAACATTTCAAATGGTTTTTATTATAATTTAAGGAGGAGAAAGTATGCATTAGTCTTCGTCGTCGCTAAAGGTATTAAAAAGTGAGGCAAATGCAACTTCATCATCTTTTTCTGTTGCCGTTGCCGCAACGGAAGGTGTTGTTGATGCTGATCTTTCATTTATACTTTGCTTTAAAACCTTTTCTGTAGCTGAAAAGCCTACTCGTCTACTCATATCTGCAGCTGTTTGAATGAAAAAGGAAGATGTGTTTGAATTCAATAGGATTTTGCACATTTCTGTATATCCATGATTAGCTGCATATAGTAATGGCAAATTGGTTGTATTTGATGGATTATTTAACATGTAACATGGGTCAGCTTTGGCTTCCTCGATTAAAAATTGAACAATATCGATTTTTCTTTGTTGAACTGCTATATATAACGGTGTCTCTTCCAAGAAATTGACAACATCTACATCGCATTTACACTCTACAAGCTTCTTTACAATCTCAAGACGATTCCAGGTAACGGCGTGATGTAATACTGTAGCAAATCGAGTTTTGCCATTCACATCTGCGCCTCCTTCTATCAATGCTAAAGCTGTATCGAGATATCCAAAACTAATAGCAACTGCAAGTGGTGATAATCCGCGTTGATTAAGGCTGTCTATTGGTACCCCTTTTGAAATTAGCAAAGGAATTGCGGTTGTAAAATTATTCGTAGCAGCTAAATGAAGCAATGTATTGTCTTGTTCATCGGTCACTGATGTATCGGCTCCTCCTTGCTCTCCTTCGCTTTTAATTAATATTTCAACGCAGGGTAAAGAGCAGGAAAATATGGCATTCGTTAGCGGTGTGTGGCCCAAGGAATCCTTAACATCAAGTACAGATCCATTTTCAAGCAAGAGCTCTACTGCGTCAAAAAGACCCTTTGAACATGCTGCATGTAAAGCTAATTCATGGTGCGGTCCATTTAGTTGATTTACATTCATTCTTGGCTGCAATAAAAGGATTCGAAGTGCTTCTACACTCTTGTTGTATGCTGCTAAATAAAGTAAACTGTACCCATCCCTGTTTAATATATCAACTCTGTTGTCTTTTGATTTGATATATTGATAAAGGGCTTTGATATCAAGTTTATCCAAATTGATGGAATTCCATATATCATGTTCATTTTCTTCCGAAAGTTTGGTCCTTTTATTTGATGAGTTCGTGTCGTCTGTTACAGATCTTCTTTCTCCAGTATTCATTATTAAGTATGTAAGTGTGCTTGAGGGGAAACAAAATAAACTCGACACGCTACTTTCTTTTATCATTGTTTTTTTTTGGCCCTGTTGAAACTCAGAGGTCTTTCAGTAATATCTTGGTTACACTCACGCATTGGCGTATATGTTCATTATTTCATAATTATCCGAAAAGAATTTATATTAAAGAGGAATTAGACACCAAACAAGTAATATTTAAAAACTTCATGTTACAAATAGCTCATACATTATCTAGTTGAAGGCTTCAAGATTCATGCTGTAAACTTTATAACTTCTTGAAGATGCCATATTTTAAGATCAAGACCTGTTAAAAAACATTGTATCATAAAACCATAGCTTGTTACTGTCGTAAAAAAACTCGGAAAAAGCTTGAAATCACAATCAGTTTCAAACATCACACAACAATATTATGATAGATAAATTCATGTAAATAGTTGGTTAATTTATCTTAAAAAAACAATATTTTATGTAGAATTAACTGTCCACAGATACCTGGTAAACCAATTAAGCTCAGACTCATAGCTACTTGGAAAATGAACAGCGTATTATATGTTGAATTTATTTTATATTTCACGAAGGACCGAAAAACACGTAAAATTCACTGTTTTTTCCTTAAAAGCTAGGTCCCATTCTTCATCCCTACTCAACGTTTTTTTTCACTAAATAACATCAAGAAAAAATTATATGCCAATGTACCTGAGATGTTCAGCTTTAATCCAAAAACAAGTATCCGGAAATATCCTATTTTTTGCAGTTGGCATTAATTTTTCAGTGCTAATGTTTCAGATTTTTTACGCGTATTTCACAGCTAATGGGTTGAAAACTTTGAGGCTTCATATCTCCAGAAAAAAATAAACTATACTAATTTTTTTTAATAATGAAACTTACTTGTTTTAAAGTGCTCTATAACATATTTCAATTTAAAAAAATTCTGAGCACTTTTATTTTTTTTCATTTTTTTGGGCATTTCTATAGTAGGTTTCAAAATATTGGTTAAATTGAGCAACATTTTTTTTTGCATTCATGTCATTAAGCTCGTTGAGCTCTCTCGGGTCCAATTTAGTTTTTTTTTAAGTATTAATTTTTGTCGAGATATCCTCAAAAATGTGCATGAAAAGGTGCCTTCATTTCTAGCTTCCATTTTTCCCTTATATACCCTCATCCTAAATTCTGAATCTGAAAAAAATCTGGACAAAAGTCTAGTTTTCTCCACGAAAAATGCAGCTAGAAGATTTCACAATAGCTTGATCGATAGATAATTTTTTTGTGCATCATCGCAATGGCTTATTTTTTAAATATACTTATCAAAAATAATTTGTATCTTCAAAAAACCTTAAAAATTTTAATCGCATTTTACGTAAAATTTAATGTAAAACATTTATTTAAATTTTGCTTTAATGGATGCATAATTTAAAACTGTAGAAGAACCATTTAATACGCTAGGTCGATTTACTTTGCAGTTCATGAGTTTTTAAATAATTTTGCTTTTTTAACCATTTTTCGATCTTTTTTTATTATTACATTATTAAATCAATTTTGGAACCCCGTTACTATAGAGTTGAGCTATGGTACGAACTATTATTTCGATTATCTCAACAAAAGATCAATATTTTTTGCTGAAACAAAAAATGTAGGGTAGCTTGCATTTGGATTTATTTGGGAATACAAAAAATTAACGCCTCAATTTAGGTGCTCAATTTTTTACAATTAATTTTGGGTCAATTTTGATCAATGTTAGGCCAGTGTACCTACATTCTAGTATTAACTCTTTTACTTTTAAGCGGATAGCAATGACCTATAATAGAGTGAAGGTAGTACATCATCTTTGAAGATTTGATGTAATATTCTTTGTCGACTGAATAATATTGAGTGACAACATTCGAAAACCATTTGAAACCCATCTGAAAAATCCTACTTTTTACACCCGTAAAAAGTCAATAGCAATGCAATAAAACTACATACTAAAAAGCTTGATAATCATAAAATAACCTAATTTTTAAATGTCGCTCATAAAAATATGATGCCACTTGAAATGTCAAAACAGTCTTAAGAAATAGTCTTGCCAAAATATTACACATTTTATTAACAATACATCCAGAAGATGTATTTATATACTTTTCATTATAACTATTACATAGAATTACTATCTAAGAACATTACACCAATTTACTAAGACGCATGTGAATCAACGTAGACACCTGTTGATTTACTATAATACCAAATATTAACTGTGAACTTGAATGTGCGACCTAGGATATGTTGTATTCCACCTACTAGTATCATACATTATCACCTTCTACAGTATCAATACATCTTATTACAATCTATTGACTACGACATGTATTGAAGTGCAAGTCTTGATATCGGATATAAGAAACTCCTAGCGTACCAAGTTTAATCCAGTAATTACCAAGAACGCTTGGACCTCAATTATGACACCACATTATTTCATCCCAGCAGTTAACCAATCAAGTAGTTATCAAATCAACATCCAAGCATATTTAGCGCAGCATTGAAACAAGACAACTCACAAGCTCTGCAAGAACGGTTAAATTATGATTGATCCATTTCAATCCATAGATTACTATCAAACAGATCCAATGGTTCAATAGTGCCTTAAATTACATCTCAGGATCTCAATGTCAAATCAATATAAAAGGCCATACTTTTACATCTAAATAAATAATATCTTGTTTTTATTATACAGTTGAAGAACTGATTAATTACTCATTCTTTTATAATTGTATTCTTTTTTAAGTAATATTTATCAATCCTGAAAATATACGACAGGATATAATATTGACATAACACCACTTAAAATATGAATAATAATAAACAAACAACTCAGAGGTTCATTCAGAAGTAATCAAATAGGTACCAACAACTTCATAAAATGTATGTTATAATGCTTTCTTATATATTTTTCCAAATGAATTTTTTTATCCCAATTATTCTATAAATAGTGACCCAAAAAAAGTAACTTTATCGCATTATCAGAAAGCTTGCAAACAATATAAGCCCGACGAAAGTAAATGAACTTGTTAAATTAAATCACGCACAAAAAATGAAGGGAAACTTTATTTAATATCATCAATGATTTGTCCTATTTATATGCAAATCCTATATTACATTTATCTGTTAGATCAGTGTTGGATCGATTATATCTTTGACATTCCATGTCAGATCAATGTATTTACATTAATAATAATGCGACACATTTAATTTGAGCTTATTATGTTATAATAATAGCTAAATCCAACGAGTGGGTATTTCTCCTCACAAATCACATATTCCGCTTCCCGAAGGATCTTGCTTTTTTAGAATAATAAGAACAATCTAGAATGTTATCATAAATCAGTTAGCTGACTTCTTAACAATAAGGATTACAAATCAAAAGGTTTATTATCTTACAATTAATTGGTGGATACAACAGATCTAAATAGTAGATGTTAAATCAACCCAATAGATAAATAACGTTATTAATAGTAGATCATCCAATAATGAAGCAATAGCAGCATCTGGATGATACAATTAAATACAGGCCAATAATAAGCAACAAATATGTATTGAAATCAAAGGAGTTACTAGCATATAGAATAATGTTTTTTCTCATGTAAACACCAATAGTAGTGGGTTAGTGGCATATTTTAGCTGAAAACATTCATTGTAATACGGTGGTAATAATATTGTGGTCAAAGTGAGCGAATAAGAAAAGATTTAGGAGTATAGAGGGCTAGTGGAAAGTATCAAATGTTGAGTAAAACGTTGGAGTATGTATGTATAATACGCGAGTTTTATTATTGTATTCCGCACGATAATATGAGCGTAGCACCACACCGTATTCCGTCGCAAGGTGTAATATATTTGTATTACTACCATTTTCTGAATACGGAGGTAGTACGTCGCGTATTACCCGCGTATTCTCTGCATAATCAATAAGGATTTTAGTCGCAGCAGTGGTTACTTTGTTTTTGTCATCAATTTGTGCAAAATTGAATAATTTGACAATACTCTTTTTCTTTTTTATATAATACTGCGATTTGAGTTGGGTAGCTGTAATTTATCACAATATGTTAATATTACACTACGGCCAAATTATGCTTTCCATGGGCATAAAGATCTGCACAGATGGACAGAATAAAAAATCTTGTCCCGATCAGGCAGCCCAGATGAGTAGAGCAATGAGATCAAGGTTTTTTAGTCAATTTACTAAAGTATATCGATCACAATATAATTAATTACAAAGATAATTTAAATGTTTTAAAGCAAATGTGAGTTACTTTGATTCAAAAGAATTGCCTTATTAACGAGATGTGTCAATTTGAAATTTGGGGTTTGAAAGAGTTCTGTCTGCTATATTGCTACATCGACTCGTTCGTTCATTAGAGTTAACTCACCATCCTTAATTAGCGTATCTATAATAACAGCACATTATTAGCTCATGGTATGCAAAGTTATCAAAAGGGGTTGTCTAATCTCAAAGTTATCTAATTCAACTGCTAATGATGATGCTAAACCAGCATCAAATTAGTTGTGTTAACTCGCAACAATAAGGTAAGGCGTTTTATCATTCAAGTACGATGTTGGCGTTCAATATATTTCAGTTAAATTTAACAAATAGAGATATAGTTTATGCAGAAATCTATGAATGTGTGAGAAAGCTCAGATCTATATGAACACAAAAAAATGAACCAAATTGTGATGCTTTGTCGACCTGTACGAGATTTTTTTGTGGCGATACCTGGGGGCTCAAGTGTAATTTAGGTATTTATTAGTTGCCAAATGAATCGAATCAAGATGAATTTGGTTGATTGATATAACGGATAATAAATGCAGTGTCATTTATTGAATGGGTGAAGAATGTAAATATATAAAGCAAAGCTTACTTTTGAATGAAAGTACTAATTATTCTGATTAACATTAATAGGCTCAAAAAGCATAGTTAAGTGCAATCATTATTGTTACTAAGTCGCATAATTTGATATGCAAAAAACTCTTCTTGAAGCATTTATTTCTTCTTTTTTTGGCAATGCTACAAATTATCCTTCAATATAAGTGAATATTAATGAATCAGCAGAGAAAATGCAACTGGTAAAAAACTGCTACCCAATTTACATCGACGAGGTCAAGATTGATAAAAGGTATATTCATTGTGTAGTGGAAATTGCAACATTTTGATGGATAGAAATAACAGGACCAAGATGTTGTGTTTGCCTCAGGATTTTTAAAAGGGTTTTAAAGCATATTTTATCAAACTTACTTGGATGTTGAATACTCACCATATGCTATTAGTATCATCTTGTTTTTTATTTAATTGCTGTATTATTAAAAATCAAGTTTTTTATAGCTTATAACAATGACAATGGAATGTTTCTGATTTTAGATTGACATTTATCATAAGGCGGGCTGATGATACATTTGATACTACCGTAGATGGAACCAGTCAATTTAGTTTATGGAATTTGAATGAAAATACCGAGGAACCATTTGTAACTACTATTTAAGTTGGTTCTAGTAAAGCATTGAATAAACTGGCTTGGGACAAAGAGGATAAAAAGATGGCAATAGGTTTCAATGATGGTCATATTTATGTTTATGTTTATGATATTATTGGAAATGTAAGATTAAATCTCAATGTAAATTACCTCTAGCGCAATAATTATAAAGTACGATTATATTATCATCAAATAAACTACCACGCAATATTAACATGGATGAAGATTTACAGTAATAAGCTTGAATCAAGTGGATATAGCATCGTAAATTCTTGAAAAAGTTCTCAAGTATAATAAAATCTCTTATTTTTAAGACTTACAAGGCTTATAAGCGGAATATTAATTTTAAAAATTATTTTTGTCCAGATCATCAATTTTGACATTTTTTAATTTTTTTTTTCTAATTTTGCAAATCTAGAGTTAATTATACTACTAATTATAAAACAAAAAATATACACATATAGAGAATTTAGCGCTCTATTTGCTCAATAAAAAATAACAAATACTTTTATTGCAAAATATTACATGAAAATCCTTTAATCAAAAATCCGTTTTTGGGGCAAAAGTACAAAGTTTCATTATTTAACATTTAATATTAAGTTTTTATAAAATCTGTATGAGCTATGGCTACAATTTTCTCTCACAATGTAGTATATTTAAACGTTGATTTTGGTATCAAAATTTGATTTTTCTGTTTTTTGATAAAAATCATGAGTGTTGGTAAGGATTAAATGAGTCACCGAAAATGTCCGCTATAAAAACTGAATTTTCAGACAGTACGTGGTTAAATATAATAAAAGTTTAAAAAAATGCATTTTTATTAAAAACTTAAATATATACCATAGTATAAGAAAAAACTTAGCCGTTCAATGTTGCTATACTCAATTATTGCGCCACTCTGCGGGCTCGCTTTTGCAATTTTTTTAACGAATCTATAATATCACAGACGGTTTTTATGGTAGAAAAATGTATGTTTCTGTTGTATTATGCCACCAAGTACCATCCTTTATCATTTATCACCTTCTACAGTATCAATACATCTTACAATCTATTGACTACGACATGTATTGAAGGGCAAAGTCTTGATATCGGATATAATAAACTCCTAGCGCACTAAGTTTAATCCAGCAATTGTCAAGAACGCTTGGGCCTCAATTATGACACCATAATTATTTTATCCTAGCCGTTAATCAAATAAGTAGCTATCAAATTAACATCCAAGAACATTTAGCGCAGCATTAAAACAGTGTAACTCACAAGCTCTGCAAGGACGGTCAAATTATAATTAATCCATTCCAATTCATAGATTACTATCAAACAGATCTAATGGCCCCATAGTGCCTTAAATTACATCTCAGGGGCTCAATGACAAATCAATATAAAAGGCCATACTTTTATATCTAAATAAACAATATTTTGTTTTTATTATACAGTTAAAGAAGTAATTCATTACTCATTCTCTTTTGATTGTATTTCTTTTTAAGTATTATTTATCTGCTACAAAAATAGTAATTAAACAAAAAAAGCGTTGCGACTACAATTATAACTCTTTGATATTTATTTAAGATATAAAGTAAAAGCAAAGGTTTATGGATTACCATAGCCTTTGTGATATAATATATACTATTTTCTAATTCTTCTATTAATGATACAGTAATAAGATCTTGAAGCAAGATGTTCATGGTTTAGTTCCTAGTTTGGAAGTACCAGTGGTACAATTTGACATTTTAAAGTTTTGTGTGATTTAAAGTTATTAGATCTTAGATGTTGACTAAGATCAATTTGATTACTAAACAAACTTGGTATATGTAGTTTACTACATTATCAAACCTAACAATATAGGACATAGACATTTAATCAAGTGAGGAGTTATTGTTTATCAAAAGGAAATAAAGAGGGTTTACATACTAATTGATAAGTTGAAAGGGATGATGATGTGATAAAAATTATAGTAGGTGCTTAAATTTACTATACTAATATGGTATGATGGTGGAACATCATGCTTTAAAACTATTCTGTAATATTATGCTGGAACATACATCTTTATGCTGGAATCGACCGAAGTTCCGTTGATGTTTAATTGACTTGAATTTTGGTTCCTCCTAAACTATTGTTTTGCTTTTAGATTTGACATATCCGGTTAAAATGATCCATCAAACAGTAGCAATTTGTTTTACAAAAAATTCTTTATTTTTGATCGAGATATAAAGAAAATTCTGTTATTTTTGCACTATATCTTGTAATTATTTATGTTATATATGATAACACACAAGCTACTTTTATTTCACAAACAGTATTTCTGAATTTTTTTGTGAGAGCATAATCAGTAGATACAAATAACGCTGCGTGCATATACTCGCACAAATGACTAATGCTCATTTAATTTGTAATGATCTGTGTGTTAATCAATTCTCATCGTAGGTCTCACATTCAATGTCTCAGTCTATAATCGGTGATATTATAGCAAAACCTTAATAGTAATTACAATTCATGTGTATAGATATATCCCAAAGATGTATTGCTAATAAAAGTATCATATTCTCCTGGCAAAATTATTTATAAAGACCCTTTTGACATTTTACTGTGATCTTGTATAAATATTATGGTCAAAATCATATGCTTAATGATAGGATTTTTAATACTAGAGATCGATAAACATTTGTTGAAGAAAGGTTGATGTTCTTACTGTATTTGTAGATTGGGTATTTATTAATAAGGGAAATAAATAAGGATTGTAAAGAGAATGAAAGACAGAGATAATTTTATTACGAGGAATTATGGAAAGGTTTCCTTGTAGTATTTATATAATAAATAAGAATATTTGAAACGAACATTACTACTGTGAATTATTATAGTAATAATAATTTGATTCACTACATAACTATACTGCTGTATATATGCATTGAAAAATTGAAAAATCACAGTATGCACTTGATACAGATAACAAATAGCATATATTACTGGGAAATAATGTAAGTACATGATATCATCAAAATAATGTAACATTTGATCTTTAAATATAAGGTATTATGGCCATATAACGCCGAAAACACCGGATCTCGTCCAATCTTCTCCACAGTTAAACAATATCTGATACACATGAAAAATGGCTCTCAAGTTTTTTTAATGCAAAAGCTAAGCAATCACACTCCATAATCGTTATTATTTAATTGTTTTTCTTTCTGATTGCCAAGGAAAAAATATGAAATTACTTTTTTTTGCTATACATTTTATGATTCACGATCTATTTTATCTAGTAATGTGTCCAAATACACGACATGGTACATTTTTATTATTATCATTTACTAGTAGATTTAGAGTACATACCTTTTTCAGGGGTATTTTATGATTGATCAATGATGTTTTGACATTTCTGATCAGAATATTATTTGTGTTGTATTCCACCTACTAGTATCATACATTATCACCTTCTACAGTATCAATACATCTTACAATCTATTGACTACGCCATGTATTGAAGTGCAAGTCTTGATATCAGATATAAGAAACTCCTAGCGTATCAAGTTTAATCCAGTAATTACCAAGAACGCTTGGACCTCAATTATGACACCACATTATTTCATCCCAGCAGTTAACCAATCAAGTAGTTATCAAATCAACATCCAAGCATATTTAGCGCAGCATTGGAACAAGACAACTCACAAGCTCTGCAAGAACGGTTAAATTATGATTGATCCATTTCAATCCATAGATTACTATCAAACAGATCCAATGGTTCAATAGTGCCTTAAATTACATCTCAGGATCTCAATGTCAAATCAATATAAAAGGCCATACTTTTACATCTAAATAAACGATATCTTGTTTTTATTATACAGTTGAAGAACTGATTAATTACTCATTCTTTTATAATTGTATTCTTTTTTAAGTAATATTTATCAATCCTGAAAATATACGAGAATTTGAACAAACAACTTTTTTCTTGCAAACGTAATCATATATTGTTCTACACGTGCAAAACCCTATTGTACATTTATCAATATATTATAAAATAGCAATTGAAACACATTTATTTTCATATATATATATTATACTGTATATCATACTGTATGTATATCTATACATTTTGTAAGAATACGACATAAATGTTATTATGTCAATACTCATCATAGGTCTCACATCCAAGGCCACAGTCTATAATTAATGTTACAGTAAATCAATGCAGATCATTGACCTACTGTACATCATATTTTTAGATAATAAAACCCTAGTACTAAATATACAGTAATTAATGTGCATAAATACATCCTTTGGATGTATTGTTAATAAAAGTGTAATATTCTGGCAAGATTATTTATATAGACTCTTTTGACATTTCAATAAGTATGAACATAGCGCTAGTTTTGTAGTACTTTCAGAAAGGATTACGCTCCATAAATTAAAATGGACTTTGATATATAATATACATATTGAATTTTATAAATTTTCAAAAAAATCAATTTTCATAGTATTATTAAATCTTCAGAATCGGAGCATGCCCTCTTTTTATAGCAAACCATATGTCAAGTACTTTCCAGAATATACTTTATTCACCGCTATAAATGTCTAGGTTAATTATATTATGCTATGTTTTTCTGAATCTATTTTATATTTCACAAAGGACCCAAAAACACGTAAAATTCACTATTTTTTCCTTAAAAACTAGGTCTCATTCTTCATCCCTACTCAACGTTTTTTTCATTAAATAACATAAAAAAAAAGCTATATGTTGATGTACCTGAGATGTTCAACTGCAATCTGAAAACAAGTATCCGAAAATATCCTATTTTTTGCAGTTGATATTAATTTTTCAGTGCTAATGTTTCAGTTTTTTACGCGTATTCCACTGATAAAGAATTGAAAACTTTGAGGCTTCATATCTCTAGAAATAATTAAGCTATACTAACACTTTTTAATAATGAAACTTACTTGTTTTAAAGTGCTCTAAAACATATTTAACAATAAAAAAGTTATGAGCAATTTTATTTTTTTTATTTTTTTGACATTTTTGGAGTAGATTTCAAAATATTCGTTAAATTGAACAGCCCTTTTTTTTATGCCTGTCATCAAGCTCATTGAGCTCTCTCAAACCCAATCTAGATTTTTTCAAAATATTGATTTTTCGTGGAGATATCCTAAAAAATGTGTACAAAAAGATACCTTCCTTTCTACTAGCTTCAATTTTTCCCTTATATACCCTCATCCCAAAAACTGAATTTTAAAAAAATTTAACAAAAATCTCGTTTTCTCTACGAACAATGCAGCTAGACGGGTCAACAATGGCTCGATTGATAGATAATTTTGCTGCGCATTATACCCGTTAATTATATTTAAAAGATAATTATGAAAAGTGAAGTGTATCTTCAAAAAACCTCCAAAACTTCAATCGCATTTTACGTGAAATTTAATATGAAAAATTTATTTGAATTTTGCTTCAATGAATGCAGAATTTAAAACTGTACAAAAATTATTTAGTATGCTCTTTAAACTTACTTTGCCGTTCATGAGCCATTAAACAATTTTGGTTTTTTGATCATTTTCTGGTCGATTTGTAAAATAAATTTTGAAACCCAGTTACCATAGGGTTAAGCTATAATATGGACTATTATTTTCAATATTTCGACGAAAAATCAATATTTTTCGCTGAAAAAAAAAAGCAAAGTAGCTTAGAGTTGGATCTATCTTGATTGTATACTATTATTATCTTATTTTGATATTCTTTACTTTATATTTACTATTTTATAAGATTCTTGAACTAATTTTTATATATTTCATTGCACATTTCTTTTTATATATTTATATAAAACATTTATTACAGTTGTTGGACAACTTGAAACCTGATGCTCACATTATTACCATCTCAGTTGTACCAATGTCGTGATAATAATAAATGTAATTAGATAATGTTACGAGCGGTAACTAGTGAAAGTGATAAAGTAATAAGAGAAAGTAGGATTGAAAGTAAATAAAATAGATATTTCCAGAGCAGTAATGTCTATTCAATGAGCACCAGGTTTATAGTTGTCCAACTAGTAAGTAAATGTTTTATATAAATGTATATAAAACGAAAGATGTAAATGTGGAAAAGGTACAATGAACTTCTAACGACAGTTCAAGGGATCTAGTATATAATGTAATGTAATATAAAAGGATAAAAGACAATTGAGCTCCTAACTAATAGAATAGCGAGCAATTTAGATATGATATAAAGTATGTAAGATATAAGACGATCTTTATTTGGTTGAAGTCTATAGCTTCCTTTTTATAATAATTGTATAATTTCTAATTGTTTCTAATAATTTCTATGTCTAGGTAGATCATATGTTCGAGATCAATCTTTAACTGATCTCCTTCCAATAATTGGGGCAAAATAAGAGTAATTGTGAGTCATGGCAAGATCAAATGGTTGTCGTATCTTGAATGCAGGGATTATATAATAAATTTATGGATTAAAGAGAGTCGAGTCTCCAGAAGTTTGATTAAAAAGGAATCTGTATGAATATATGGGTGTTGTTACAAAGCCTTCGTGCTTTGAATTTGTGTTTGATTTTACTTTTGACAGATTGTGACAGATTTGGAAAGATGAGTTCAAGGGTAACAAAAAAAAAGAGTTTATTCAAATAATAAATGTTCGATTTGTAACATATTCCCCCACTAGATGAAATGATCGACCCGATCATTCCTTAAACATTCTTCAAATGTTTGTGCGCGAAGGCAACAGCGTCCGATTTCTTTTTGAAGAATTGAGATATATATTTTTTTTCTTCATTATGTATTCTTCAGGGTCAGATATTTGCTTTATGTGATTGAGGTCCTTGATTAGTTCAGGCAAAACTATTTGATTTAGATTTTTCTTTCTTATGTCTTCGTAGTAGGCGAGTCTACCTTTTGCGTGTAAAATTACAGCTATAGCTTCTTTTATCTGGTTACTAATTTTGTTTTGTTGTTGCTGCTGGCGTTTGGCCACACCTCGAATTTGGATGGGCGTTTGTTGTTTCACCTTTTTGTCTCTGACAACTTCTTCGTCCAAGTCGTCCAAGTCGTCCAAGTTTAAGTCGGATGGTTTTTCTTTCATGATTTGAGGAGCGAGTTGGAGGCAGGTAGTATTCTTGAGTGAAATGTATTTTATTTGTATAAAATAATTTTTTTTGGTGTTTATATATATATATATATTTTTTTTTTTTTTTTTTTTTTTTTTTTTTTTGAAGATCGGTCGAGATTTATCAATGTGCTTTGATGTTGAATTCTAGGTCCCAATTCACTGCTGGTTTCAAATGAGCTTTGAGTCGGTTCCCGTGTACTAAATGTAACTTGGGGTCATCTGGGTTGGAGATGTTCTTGATTATATAGGATCCTTTCTTATGTTTTTCATGGATACAAAAGATATCTTCGTACCATCGAATGTCTATTTTTGCACTCCAAGAGGTAGATATGTTATCTCGATAAAGTTTGACCGTGTCACCGATATTGAAAGAGGGTTTCCACTCCTTTTTAGGATGATACATTTTCTTCTCTAGGCGTTCTATTTGTAATTTCTGAGATTTTTGTATTTTCTTCAAAGCCAGTTCTCGTACATTATTTAAGTGAACTATTTGAACCGTGGTTCTGACAATTAGTTGGAGTTCGAAGCTTGGATCTTTGACATCCAAAGGTCTCAAAGACATATCGAAGTGTGTCTCAGGTTCATATCCATATAGTAGAAAGAAGGGGGATAGTCCAGTTGTAGCTTGTTTTATTGAGCGGTAAGCAAATGCTGTAGCAGGGAGGTATTGGTCCCAATTTTTCTTTTCTTCTTTCGAACGCTTTTTCAGGCAAGAATCAAGTGTTCGATTAAATCTTTCGATTAATCCTTGACTTTGTGAATGATACGGAGAGATGGTTTTATGAATGATGCCGAAATTTCTGCACACTAAATTGACTAATTCAGAGATCATTGGTCGTCCATTGTCAGTGATAATTATTCTAACGCAACCATGGCGAGTAATTATTTCTTCATATATAAAAGCGGCTATTTCAGAGGCGGTTTGTTGCTTTAAAGCACGAACTTCAACATACTTAGTTAAGTAATCTATGGCTGCTATCACATATCGATGACCAGATTGAGATGGACTGACATGTTTAATATCCAATCCTATCTGAGCAAAAGGCTTAATAGGCACTGGAACAGGATATGCTTTCTCATTGATAAATTTTGGTCCATGTAGCTGACACTTAGGACACTCTTTATACATTTTATATATATCTTTATTTATATTTGGCCAATAATATTTTTGATATATTCTGTTTAAAGTATTTGCATAGGCAAAGTGTCCTCCGAGTGGATGAAAATGATATTGAAGAAAGGCTTCTTTTGCTTGTTCTTGGTTGAGTACCTTTTTTAGACAATGCATTTCAGTTGGTTGTAGCATGTATAAGGAATCTTTGTATATAGTATATTTGTGTATATTCTTTTCGATGTATTCTTTATCTTTTGAGCTAGTCTCCTCAGAGAAAGACGCAGATTTTAGGTAGTGTGTGATGTTATTAATTGTGTCTTGATTCATATTTGTTGTTTTAAAAGGGGGGTTTTGAGTTTGTTGTTTTTATGTTTTTTAAAATTATTTATTGTTTTTGGTTTATAAAAATTTTCTATATGTTTTTCCTTGTCTTTTATGCACTGGTTTTGAGTTATGTTTTTGAATTGTTGAATGGTTTTTGTTGAATGTTTTTGTGATTGTTTTTAGAGTTGATTTTTGTTACTTAAATTCAGCTTTTATTGTCTATTCAGATCTTTGGACAGTAGTTTATCGTCTTGTTTAATCTGGACCTTGATTAGCTTTTAGGGTCATTCCACTTTCTGGACCATTTATACAGAGTTTATAAAATATAGTGTCATACAGTACAGTGATTTGGACATTTCGTCTTTTACCGTCATAAGCTACTTAGTAGTTTGGACCTGCACATGAGTTTATCAAAATAAAGTCTTTCAGTAGCATGATATTGGACTATATGGGAGTTACAGTTTATCGTCGTAAAATCTTTGGACGTAGTTTTTGAGAGATGTTTATTGGTGTAGTGCCACGCCAAAATCCGAGGCACCCTTTTGAATTAGCAAGGTTTTGAGTCACTATGTAATCCTCATGTACGACTATGCAGAGTTTATGGTCAATTGACTAGTTGTCATTCAGCTTTTTGGACAACCAACGAGCAGAGTTTATGTAGTATAGATGTCTTCGGCTGTATTGGACATTTTAAACCAGAGTTTACCGTCTTGCAGGGAATTGGACTGACATGTCTTGATTTAATAACCTAAACGACTTAGAAAATCGGCGGCTTCATTGACTTTGCCTTTTCTATATATAATTTTAAAGTTATATTCAGACAGTATTTCGATCCATCTTGCAAGAATTCCTGTAGGTTGTTTTGTTTTAAGTAACCCGAGAGAGAGGAGTGATCAGAAATGATAGTGATCTGAAATTGTGATCCCAGAAGGTAAGGGCGATAAAGTTGTACAGACCATACAACAGCTAACAACTCTAATTTTGAGATTCCATAATTCTTTTCGCTATTTCTTAGCGATCTAGAAGAGAATATAATAGGATATTCGTGTCCCTCCTCGGTCCGCTGGGTGAGGATTGCCCCCAATCCTAAGATTGACGCATCACATATAACTTCAAAAGGTTTCGAAAAATCAGGTTTTCTTAAAATTGGGTAGCTTGTTAATTTCTCTTTTAATGTATAGAAGGCTTTTGTAGCTTCATCATTCCAAGGAATTTGTTTGGTGGTTTGTAATTGTTCATGTAACGGTCTAGCAATACGAGCAAATCCATTAATAAATCGTCTGTAGTAAGAGGCTAAACCTAGGAAACTTCGTACTTGTTTTACAGTCGTAGGTAAAGCGAAATCCTTAACCTTTTCGATAGTGGCAGGGTTCGGTTTAATCGAGTTCCTGGTTACTATGTATCCAAGAAATAAAATTTCTTCTTTAAAGAAATGACATTTACCGGGATTCAAAACAATTCCGTTGACTCATTCGAGTGAAAGTAGCTGCCAAGTCGATCAAATAATGTCTTGGGTCCTTTGAATTACTATACGTAGTGACATCGTCAAGTACAACAGTATTATCCTATTGATAAGGCCATCAAAGCAACGTTGCATTATGTCCGCAAAGGCTCCTCAATGAATGCAACTCTAATGCTCCATCCTAGCAGAATGCTAGCAAGCTCGGGGAACACCACATACGCCTCATGAGCTGATTTTGAGTTATTAACTATCAACGCCTTTCGCAATAACCGTGTTCTCACTTTTTACCCTTATGGGATTCAAGTTTTTCCGTTATTACCATTGAAATGACCTGTACGAGCATAATTAAAAGGATTGTCCACCAAAGAAATAGTTTTCAATGAATGAGCATTCCACCAAGCATTTGAATGTTTGATCCAGTCTTGAAAAGAGATAGCAGATTGTTCCTTACAAAAGATCTTGATGGAGTTAGCGAGACCTGCTCTGAAACGAGAGTAAATGAACTTTTCGTCGGTGATATTAGCCAAATCAGCAGCCTCGTATAATCGAGACAAAAATTCACTTGGAGATTCTTGTTGCACTTGATGCATTTCTTCAAACGCACTTTGATAACATTCAATAATTGATTCAGAGATAAAGTGTTCTTGAAGAGCAACAATAGCTTCTTGGTAAGCTATTTTAGAGAGGGTAATATTTCTTTCCTTCAACAAATTGTCGAAGAAAACAGCAGCGACCCGGCGAAGTTGAGCATGCAAAATTGCAACCTTACGAGAGTCTTGAGTGATACCATTCATAGCGAAAAACGATTCCAGTAAATGAAGGAAGTGGCGGAAATTCTCCTTCGAAACCATAAAATTCAACAATTTTAGGTTTACTTACGCTAGCCCAGCGGTTAGAATCTTGGTTGCTTGTGGCCAACACAGCGTTTTCGGTAGTAGAGATAGTGGACATGTTAGAGATACAGATGTCTTGATAGTTTCTTGATAAAATAGATTAGGATACCCTGTTAATGAGCACCACGTGTTACGAGCGGTAACTAGTGAAAGTGATAAAGTAATAAGAGAAAGTAGGATTGAAAGTAAATAAAATAGATATTTCCAGAGCAGTAATGTCTATTCAATGAGCACCAGGTTTATAGTTGTCCAACTAGTAAGTAAATGTTTTATATAAATGTATATAAAACGAAAGATGTAAATGTGGAAAAGGTACAATGAACTTCTAACGACAGTTCAAGGGATCTAGTATATAATGTAATGTAATATAAAAGGATAAAAGACAATTGAGCTCCTAACTAATAGAATAGCGAGCAATTTAGATATGATATAAAGTATGTAAGATATAAGACGATCTTTATTTGGTTGAAGTCTATAGCTTCCTTTTTATAATAATTGTATAATTTCTAATTGTTTCTAATAATTTCTATGTCTAGGTAGATCATATGTTCGAGATCAATCTTTAACTGATCTCCTTCCAATAATTGGGGCAAAATAAGAGTAATTGTGAGTCATGGCAAGATCAAATGGTTGTCGTATCTTGAATGCAGGGATTATATAATAAATTTATGGATTAAAGAGAGTCGAGTCTCCAGAAGTTTGATTAAAAAGGAATCTGTATGAATATATGGGTGTTGTTACAAAGCCTTCGTGCTTTGAATTTGTGTTTGATTTTACTTTTGACAGATTGTGACAGATTTGGAAAGATGAGTTCAAGGGTAACAAAAAAAAGAGTTTATTCAAATAATAAATGTTCGATTTGTAACATATTCCCCCACTAGATGAAATGATCGACCCGATCATTCCTTAAACATTCTTCAAATGTTTGTGCGCGAAGGCAACAGCGTCCGATTTCTTTTTGAAGAATTGAGATATATATTTTTTTTTCTTCATTATGTATTCTTCAGGGTCAGATATTTGCTTTATGTGATTGAGGTCCTTGATTAGTTCAGGCAAAACTATTTGATTTAGATTTTTCTTTCTTATGTCTTCGTAGTAGGCGAGTCTACCTTTTGCGTGTAAAATTACAGCTATAGCTTCTTTTATCTGGTTACTAATTTTGTTTTGTTGTTGCTGCTGGCGTTTGGCCACACCTCGAATTTGGATGGGCGTTTGTTGTTTCACCTTTTTGTCTCTGACAACTTCTTCGTCCAAGTCGTCCAAGTCGTCCAAGTTTAAGTCGGATGGTTTTTCTTTCATGATTTGAGGAGCGAGTTGGAGGCAGGTAGTATTCTTGAGTGAAATGTATTTTATTTGTATAAAATAATTTTTTTTGGTGTTTATATATATATATATATTTTTTTTTTTTTTTTTTTTTTTTTTTTTTTGAAGATCGGTCGAGATTTATCAATGTGCTTTGATGTTGAATTCTAGGTCCCAATTCACTGCTGGTTTCAAATGAGCTTTGAGTCGGTTCCCGTGTACTAAATGTAACTTGGGGTCATCTGGGTTGGAGATGTTCTTGATTATATAGGATCCTTTCTTATGTTTTTCATGGATACAAAAGATATCTTCGTACCATCGAATGTCTATTTTTGCACTCCAAGAGGTAGATATGTTATCTCGATAAAGTTTGACCGTGTCACCGATATTGAAAGAGGGTTTCCACTCCTTTTTAGGATGATACATTTTCTTCTCTAGGCGTTCTATTTGTAATTTCTGAGATTTTTGTATTTTCTTCAAAGCCAGTTCTCGTACATTATTTAAGTGAACTATTTGAACCGTGGTTCTGACAATTAGTTGGAGTTCGAAGCTTGGATCTTTGACATCCAAAGGTCTCAAAGACATATCGAAGTGTGTCTCAGGTTCATATCCATATAGTAGAAAGAAGGGGGATAGTCCAGTTGTAGCTTGTTTTATTGAGCGGTAAGCAAATGCTGTAGCAGGGAGGTATTGGTCCCAATTTTTCTTTTCTTCTTTCGAACGCTTTTTCAGGCAAGAATCAAGTGTTCGATTAAATCTTTCGATTAATCCTTGACTTTGTGAATGATACGGAGAGATGGTTTTATGAATGATGCCGAAATTTCTGCACACTAAATTGACTAATTCAGAGATCATTGGTCGTCCATTGTCAGTGATAATTATTCTAACGCAACCATGGCGAGTAATTATTTCTTCATATATAAAAGCGGCTATTTCAGAGGCGGTTTGTTGCTTTAAAGCACGAACTTCAACATACTTAGTTAAGTAATCTATGGCTGCTATCACATATCGATGACCAGATTGAGATGGACTGACATGTTTAATATCCAATCCTATCTGAGCAAAAGGCTTAATAGGCACTGGAACAGGATATGCTTTCTCATTGATAAATTTTGGTCCATGTAGCTGACACTTAGGACACTCTTTATACATTTTATATATATCTTTATTTATATTTGGCCAATAATATTTTTGATATATTCTGTTTAAAGTATTTGCATAGGCAAAGTGTCCTCCGAGTGGATGAAAATGATATTGAAGAAAGGCTTCTTTTGCTTGTTCTTGGTTGAGTACCTTTTTTAGACAATGCATTTCAGTTGGTTGTAGCATGTATAAGGAATCTTTGTATATAGTATATTTGTGTATATTCTTTTCGATGTATTCTTTATCTTTTGAGCTAGTCTCCTCAGAGAAAGACGCAGATTTTAGGTAGTGTGTGATGTTATTAATTGTGTCTTGATTCATATTTGTTGTTTTAAAAGGGGGGTTTTGAGTTTGTTGTTTTTATGTTTTTTAAAATTATTTATTGTTTTTGGTTTATAAAAATTTTCTATATGTTTTTCCTTGTCTTTTATGCACTGGTTTTGAGTTATGTTTTTGAATTGTTGAATGGTTTTTGTTGAATGTTTTTGTGATTGTTTTTAGAGTTGATTTTTGTTACTTAAATTCAGCTTTTATTGTCTATTCAGATCTTTGGACAGTAGTTTATCGTCTTGTTTAATCTGGACCTTGATTAGCTTTTAGGGTCATTCCACTTTCTGGACCATTTATACAGAGTTTATAAAATATAGTGTCATACAGTACAGTGATTTGGACATTTCGTCTTTTACCGTCATAAGCTACTTAGTAGTTTGGACCTGCACATGAGTTTATCAAAATAAAGTCTTTCAGTAGCATGATATTGGACTATATGGGAGTTACAGTTTATCGTCGTAAAATCTTTGGACGTAGTTTTTGAGAGATGTTTATTGGTGTAGTGCCACGCCAAAATCCGAGGCACCCTTTTGAATTAGCAAGGTTTTGAGTCACTATGTAATCCTCATGTACGACTATGCAGAGTTTATGGTCAATTGACTAGTTGTCATTCAGCTTTTTGGACAACCAACGAGCAGAGTTTATGTAGTATAGATGTCTTCGGCTGTATTGGACATTTTAAACCAGAGTTTACCGTCTTGCAGGGAATTGGACTGACATGTCTTGATTTAATAACCTAAACGACTTAGAAAATCGGCGGCTTCATTGACTTTGCCTTTTCTATATATAATTTTAAAGTTATATTCAGACAGTATTTCGATCCATCTTGCAAGAATTCCTGTAGGTTGTTTTGTTTTAAGTAACCCCGAGAGAGAGGAGTGATCAGAAATGATAGTGATCTGAAATTGTGATCCCAGAAGGTAAGGGCGATAAAGTTGTACAGACCATACAACAGCTAACAACTCTAATTTTGAGATTCCATAATTCTTTTCGCTATTTCTTAGCGATCTAGAAGAGAATATAATAGGATATTCGTGTCCCTCCTCGGTCCGCTGGGTGAGGATTGCCCCCAATCCTAAGATTGACGCATCACATATAACTTCAAAAGGTTTCGAAAAATCAGGTTTTCTTAAAATTGGGTAGCTTGTTAATTTCTCTTTTAATGTATAGAAGGCTTTTGTAGCTTCATCATTCCAAGGAATTTGTTTGGTGGTTTGTAATTGTTCATGTAACGGTCTAGCAATACGAGCAAATCCATTAATAAATCGTCTGTAGTAAGAGGCTAAACCTAGGAAACTTCGTACTTGTTTTACAGTCGTAGGTAAAGCGAAATCCTTAACCTTTTCGATAGTGGCAGGGTTCGGTTTAATCGAGTTCCTGGTTACTATGTATCCAAGAAATAAAATTTCTTCTTTAAAGAAATGACATTTACCGGGATTCAAAACAATTCCATGTTGACTCATTCGAGTGAAAGTAGCTGCCAAGTCGATCAAATGTTGTCTTGGGTCCTTTGAATTACTATACGTAGTGACATCGTCCAAGTACAACACTATTATCCTATTGATAAGGCCATCAAAGCAACGTTGCATTATGTCCGCAAAGGCTCCTGGGCTGCTGGCAATTCCTTGTGCTAATTTCCTGAAGTAGAAAGCTCCGACGGAACACACTATAGTGGTGAGAGGTTTTGACTGTTCCGAAATATTTGCCTGAAAAAATCCTGATCTCAGATCGAAGCAACTCATCCAATGTGCTTCGCTAAGTTGATCCAGCAACTCGTCAATGTTTGTTAAAGGATAATTCATCGGTTCGCTTTGAGAATTTAAATATCGGAAATCTGCTACGATACGGTAAGTCCCGTCTTTCTTTCTTAACATGATTATCGGGGAGGCCCATTCGGAATACCCTGCTTTTTCGATAATTCCTAATCGTAGTAACTTGTCGATTTCTTTTTGTAAACTTTCTGTTTCTAATCGAGAAAGTCTGTACGGTTTTACTCTCTTAGGCACAGCGTTGGGCTTCAGTCGGATTACATGTTCGCCTACGTCAATGTTTCCTATTTTATCATTGTCCCAATCGAAAATATGATCAAATTGATGGATTAAACTCAAGAAAGCTATTTTTAAATCACTTGGTACATTAGAAATGTCAATTTTCTCTTTAATTTTATCTTCGTATTCTTCATGATTAAAATCTTCGTGTATTTCTTGACTACATAGTTCATTCGATAATTCTTCAATATTGAGATTCCCCATTTTATAGGCTTTAAATTCCTCTACATCGCTCATATATATAACTTCCAGATCAGCTATAACGTCGTCTGGTTCGAGTACTAGGGTCTTATCAGTGTCATTTACAAGTACCAGTTGCACTTTATCTTGACATTGAACAATGTATGAAGTAGAGTCAGTCCAGTTGTCATCTCCTTTATTGAAATGAGGGTTCGTAATATCACCTATGACATGATATTTCGGGTTTTTAGTCAATTTGTCTTGCTTTAACAGATGGCGCAAACTAATATTGTAGGTACGTTCTGATCTAGGAGTTATGTAAAAATAATTGTCTAGTACAGTTATATCGAAGTTGTCCGTTTCAGGGTTGATATTCAATCTTAATTGGCCAAATCTAGATTCGTCGTCGAACTCATTATATTCGTCCTCCAGCATCAATAACATTTCAGATTCTGAATCTGACGGCTCAATAGCTAAGTCATCGTCTTCGCTGTCATCGTCGTCTTCGTCGCCATTAATTTCCTCTTCATCCTCAGAAGAGTCATTTTGATCAGAAGTCTCAAGAATTAGATTTGGTGCAATGACATTGTTATTGGTATTTCCATCGAAAGTATATTTCAACTGAGAAGATTTAATACGCGGATTAGGATTAGATCTAGTGTATGAAAATGTATTCCTTGCTCTCAATCCTTTATAATCGACCTTAATAACTTTTTCTTCCAGATTAAGTTTCGCCTTTGCTCTTTTCATCCAATTGTTACCAACAATTAGATTTGCAGGGCATATAGGTAAGACTTCGATGGATCCCGGAATTATAATGTTACCCCCTAAATTTAGAGGTACATCATATACAATTCCTAAAGATGCTTGCTTGGTTCCGTTTCCTAGAGTAAAAACCGATGTCGATGGAGAATCTATAGATAAAGACAATTTATCTGCTAAATCTTTAGACATACAAGTCTTAGCGGAGCCAGTATCTAACATGTTTTTTACTTTAATCTCATTAATGTAGAAGTCAGTATAAATAGCCGTAGTGTCAATATCGTCATCTTCGAAGAAGTTCAAAGATAAATTTTGTCGAGGTTTTGCTGTAGATACTTTAATAGCTCTAATTAAATCCCTTTTCACCGTTGGTGCAACAATTAATAAATCTTTCATTTTAATATCAGCATTTTGATCCAAGATATGCCCGACGTTATATGAGATTCTTGATGATAACGGTTCAGAAGGTCTTTTAATAGATTTCGTGTTACTATCAGTAAGGGTTTGATGAGGGAGTTTCGGTGCAAAAGGTTGTGTTAATACCACAGGTTGGGGTTCGTCAAGGTGTTCAAAATTGACGATAGGTTTCTCGGTTTCCATAGGAGAATCCATTATATGTATATTTTTTTGTTGTTTTAATGTTGGTTTTGTTACTTTTTTTTGAGATTTATCTTTAGTGAGTATAGGAGCTTTGGACACTTCCGGTGGTCTAGAAATTCTGGCCGCATTAAGGTCTAGGGTCTCGAGAGTGTTCAAAGTGGGGTAAATGGATTTTTGTTGGTTTATAGGCAATTGACCATTAAGATTGTTTGTATCAACAATTGCCTCATTTAGTTTTTTGACACGTTGTTATCCTTTATATAATTATTACGCTTTGAATTATAGCCGGATTGAGGGAAACCTCGATTATCACCTTGACCTTGTCCACTTGTATTTGGATTAATATTGGAATTTTGTCTAATTTGATTGTCTTGAGGAGGTGGACCACCATCATTCATAGGACGAGCAGGGCCATAATTATTGTGTTGATAATTAAGCTGATCTCTGTTGTTATACCCTTGGTAACCATTATTGTTTTGATAGTAGTTTGATTGTTGAGGATATTTAGAGTTCATATTATAATCATTGTTTTTGTTATAGCGTGGTTGATACTTAGGACGAACATTGTAATTTTGTCCTTGATCTTGGTCAGGATAGTTATTAAACTCATCATTTTCATAATAATTTCTACGATTACTTCTATATGGCTTACGGGCATAAACTCTCTCATTATTCGTCTCCTGAATAATGTTCTTGATGAGAGACTTAAATTCGTTATCGGATAGGAGCGACTTCACAGTATTGTTACGTATGGCGTTCATGTCAATTTGACCGTTATCATCAGTGTGAGGTATCAATGAATGCAACTCTAATGCCTCCATCCTAGCAGTAATGCTAGCAATGGTCGGGGACATTGCATCCACATACGCCTCATTAGCTGATTTTGAGTTATTAACTTCAACGCCTTTCGCAATAACCGTGTTCTCACTTTTTACCCTTATGGGATTCAAGTTTTTACCGTTATTACCATTGAAATGACCTGTACGAGCATAATTAAAAGGATTGTCCACCAAAGAAATAGTTTTCAATGAATGAGCATTCCACCAAGCATTTGAATGTTTGATCCAGTCTTGAAAAGAGATAGCAGATTGTTCCTTACAAAAGATCTTGATGGAGTTAGCGAGACCTGCTCTGAAACGAGAGTAAATGAACTTTTCGTCGGTGATATTAGCCAAATCAGCAGCCTCGTATAATCGAGACAAAAATTCACTTGGAGATTCTTGTTGCACTTGATGCATTTCTTCAAACGCACTTTGATAACATTCAATAATTGATTCAGAGATAAAGTGTTCTTGAAGAGCAACAATAGCTTCTTGGTAAGCTATTTTAGAGAGGGTAATATTTCTTTCCTTCAACAAATTGTCGAAGAAAACAGCAGCGACCCGGCGAAGTTGAGCATGCAAAATTGCAACCTTACGAGAGTCTTGAGTGATACCATTCATAGCGAAAAACGATTCCAGTAAATGAAGGAAGTGGCGGAAATCTTCTCCTTCGAAACCATAAAATTCAACAATTTTAGGTTTACTTACGCTAGCCCAGCGGTTAGAATCTTGGTTGCTTGTGGCCAACACAGCGTTTTCGGTAGTAGAGATAGTGGACATGTTAGAGATACAGATGTCTTGATAGTTTCTTGATAAAATAGATTAGGATACCCTGTTAATGAGCACCACGTGTTACGAGCGGTAACTAGTGAAAGTGATAAAGTAATAAGAGAAAGTAGGATTGAAAGTAAATAAAATAGATATTTCCAGAGCAGTAATGTCTATTCAATGAGCACCAGGTTTATAGTTGTCCAACTAGTAAGTAAATGTTTTATATAAATGTATATAAAACGAAAGATGTAAATGTGGAAAAGGTACAATGAACTTCTAACGACAGTTCAAGGGATCTAGTATATAATGTAATGTAATATAAAAGGATAAAAGACAATTGAGCTCCTAACTAATAGAATAGCGAGCAATTTAGATATGATATAAAGTATGTAAGATATAAGACGATCTTTATTTGGTTGAAGTCTATAGCTTCCTTTTTATAATAATTGTATAATTTCTAATTGTTTCTAATAATTTCTATGTCTAGGTAGATCATATGTTCGAGATCAATCTTTAACTGATCTCCTTCCAATAATTGGGGCAAAATAAGAGTAATTGTGAGTCATGGCAAGATCAAATGGTTGTCGTATCTTGAATGCAGGGATTATATAATAAATTTATGGATTAAAGAGAGTCGAGTCTCCAGAAGTTTGATTAAAAAGGAATCTGTATGAATATATGGGTGTTGTTACAAAGCCTTCGTGCTTTGAATTTGTGTTTGATTTTACTTTTGACAGATTGTGACAGATTTGGAAAGATGAGTTCAAGGGTAACAAAAAAAAAGAGTTTATTCAAATAATAAATGTTCGATTTGTAACATATTCCCCCACTAGATGAAATGATCGACCCGATCATTCCTTAAACATTCTTCAAATGTTTGTGCGCGAAGGCAACAGCGTCCGATTTCTTTTTGAAGAATTGAGATATATATTTTTTTTTCTTCATTATGTATTCTTCAGGGTCAGATATTTGCTTTATGTGATTGAGGTCCTTGATTAGTTCAGGCAAAACTATTTGATTTAGATTTTTCTTTCTTATGTCTTCGTAGTAGGCGAGTCTACCTTTTGCGTGTAAAATTACAGCTATAGCTTCTTTTATCTGGTTACTAATTTTGTTTTGTTGTTGCTGCTGGCGTTTGGCCACACCTCGAATTTGGATGGGCGTTTGTTGTTTCACCTTTTTGTCTCTGACAACTTCTTCGTCCAAGTCGTCCAAGTCGTCCAAGTTTAAGTCGGATGGTTTTTCTTTCATGATTTGAGGAGCGAGTTGGAGGCAGGTAGTATTCTTGAGTGAAATGTATTTTATTTGTATAAAATAATTTTTTTTGGTGTTTATATATATATATATATTTTTTTTTTTTTTTTTTTTTTTTTTTTTTGAAGATCGGTCGAGATTTATCAATGTGCTTTGATGTTGAATTCTAGGTCCCAATTCACTGCTGGTTTCAAATGAGCTTTGAGTCGGTTCCCGTGTACTAAATGTAACTTGGGGTCATCTGGGTTGGAGATGTTCTTGATTATATAGGATCCTTTCTTATGTTTTTCATGGATACAAAAGATATCTTCGTACCATCGAATGTCTATTTTTGCACTCCAAGAGGTAGATATGTTATCTCGATAAAGTTTGACCGTGTCACCGATATTGAAAGAGGGTTTCCACTCCTTTTTAGGATGATACATTTTCTTCTCTAGGCGTTCTATTTGTAATTTCTGAGATTTTTGTATTTTCTTCAAAGCCAGTTCTCGTACATTATTTAAGTGAACTATTTGAACCGTGGTTCTGACAATTAGTTGGAGTTCGAAGCTTGGATCTTTGACATCCAAAGGTCTCAAAGACATATCGAAGTGTGTCTCAGGTTCATATCCATATAGTAGAAAGAAGGGGGATAGTCCAGTTGTAGCTTGTTTTATTGAGCGGTAAGCAAATGCTGTAGCAGGGAGGTATTGGTCCCAATTT
The DNA here is from genome assembly GCA_027405735.1 of Mucor racemosus. Lineage (NCBI taxonomy): Eukaryota > Fungi > Mucoromycota > Mucoromycetes > Mucorales > Mucoraceae > Mucor > Mucor racemosus. The sequence goes on from JAPEHQ010000025.1 coordinate 55,708, forward strand.
TTCTTTTCTTCTTTCGAACGCTTTTTCAGGCAAGAATCAAGTGTTCGATTAAATCTTTCGATTAATCCTTGACTTTGTGAATGATACGGAGAGATGGTTTTATGAATGATGCCGAAATTTCTGCACACTAAATTGACTAATTCAGAGATCATTGGTCGTCCATTGTCAGTGATAATTATTCTAACGCAACCATGGCGAGTAATTATTTCTTCATATATAAAAGCGGCTATTTCAGAGGCGGTTTGTTGCTTTAAAGCACGAACTTCAACATACTTAGTTAAGTAATCTATGGCTGCTATCACATATCGATGACCAGATTGAGATGGACTGACATGTTTAATATCCAATCCTATCTGAGCAAAAGGCTTAATAGGCACTGGAACAGGATATGCTTTCTCATTGATAAATTTTGGTCCATGTAGCTGACACTTAGGACACTCTTTATACATTTTATATATATCTTTATTTATATTTGGCCAATAATATTTTTGATATATTCTGTTTAAAGTATTTGCATAGGCAAAGTGTCCTCCGAGTGGATGAAAATGATATTGAAGAAAGGCTTCTTTTGCTTGTTCTTGGTTGAGTACCTTTTTTAGACAATGCATTTCAGTTGGTTGTAGCATGTATAAGGAATCTTTGTATATAGTATATTTGTGTATATTCTTTTCGATGTATTCTTTATCTTTTGAGCTAGTCTCCTCAGAGAAAGACGCAGATTTTAGGTAGTGTGTGATGTTATTAATTGTGTCTTGATTCATATTTGTTGTTTTAAAAGGGGGGTTTTGAGTTTGTTGTTTTTATGTTTTTTAAAATTATTTATTGTTTTTGGTTTATAAAAATTTTCTATATGTTTTTCCTTGTCTTTTATGCACTGGTTTTGAGTTATGTTTTTGAATTGTTGAATGGTTTTTGTTGAATGTTTTTGTGATTGTTTTTAGAGTTGATTTTTGTTACTTAAATTCAGCTTTTATTGTCTATTCAGATCTTTGGACAGTAGTTTATCGTCTTGTTTAATCTGGACCTTGATTAGCTTTTAGGGTCATTCCACTTTCTGGACCATTTATACAGAGTTTATAAAATATAGTGTCATACAGTACAGTGATTTGGACATTTCGTCTTTTACCGTCATAAGCTACTTAGTAGTTTGGACCTGCACATGAGTTTATCAAAATAAAGTCTTTCAGTAGCATGATATTGGACTATATGGGAGTTACAGTTTATCGTCGTAAAATCTTTGGACGTAGTTTTTGAGAGATGTTTATTGGTGTAGTGCCACGCCAAAATCCGAGGCACCCTTTTGAATTAGCAAGGTTTTGAGTCACTATGTAATCCTCATGTACGACTATGCAGAGTTTATGGTCAATTGACTAGTTGTCATTCAGCTTTTTGGACAACCAACGAGCAGAGTTTATGTAGTATAGATGTCTTCGGCTGTATTGGACATTTTAAACCAGAGTTTACCGTCTTGCAGGGAATTGGACTGACATGTCTTGATTTAATAACCTAAACGACTTAGAAAATCGGCGGCTTCATTGACTTTGCCTTTTCTATATATAATTTTAAAGTTATATTCAGACAGTATTTCGATCCATCTTGCAAGAATTCCTGTAGGTTGTTTTGTTTTAAGTAACCCCGAGAGAGAGGAGTGATCAGAAATGATAGTGATCTGAAATTGTGATCCCAGAAGGTAAGGGCGATAAAGTTGTACAGACCATACAACAGCTAACAACTCTAATTTTGAGATTCCATAATTCTTTTCGCTATTTCTTAGCGATCTAGAAGAGAATATAATAGGATATTCGTGTCCCTCCTCGGTCCGCTGGGTGAGGATTGCCCCCAATCCTAAGATTGACGCATCACATATAACTTCAAAAGGTTTCGAAAAATCAGGTTTTCTTAAAATTGGGTAGCTTGTTAATTTCTCTTTTAATGTATAGAAGGCTTTTGTAGCTTCATCATTCCAAGGAATTTGTTTGGTGGTTTGTAATTGTTCATGTAACGGTCTAGCAATACGAGCAAATCCATTAATAAATCGTCTGTAGTAAGAGGCTAAACCTAGGAAACTTCGTACTTGTTTTACAGTCGTAGGTAAAGCGAAATCCTTAACCTTTTCGATAGTGGCAGGGTTCGGTTTAATCGAGTTCCTGGTTACTATGTATCCAAGAAATAAAATTTCTTCTTTAAAGAAATGACATTTACCGGGATTCAAAACAATTCCATGTTGACTCATTCGAGTGAAAGTAGCTGCCAAGTCGATCAAATGTTGTCTTGGGTCCTTTGAATTACTATACGTAGTGACATCGTCCAAGTACAACACTATTATCCTATTGATAAGGCCATCAAAGCAACGTTGCATTATGTCCGCAAAGGCTCCTGGGCTGCTGGCAATTCCTTGTGCTAATTTCCTGAAGTAGAAAGCTCCGACGGAACACACTATAGTGGTGAGAGGTTTTGACTGTTCCGAAATATTTGCCTGAAAAAATCCTGATCTCAGATCGAAGCAACTCATCCAATGTGCTTCGCTAAGTTGATCCAGCAACTCGTCAATGTTTGTTAAAGGATAATTCATCGGTTCGCTTTGAGAATTTAAATATCGGAAATCTGCTACGATACGGTAAGTCCCGTCTTTCTTTCTTAACATGATTATCGGGGAGGCCCATTCGGAATACCCTGCTTTTTCGATAATTCCTAATCGTAGTAACTTGTCGATTTCTTTTTGTAAACTTTCTGTTTCTAATCGAGAAAGTCTGTACGGTTTTACTCTCTTAGGCACAGCGTTGGGCTTCAGTCGGATTACATGTTCGCCTACGTCAATGTTTCCTATTTTATCATTGTCCCAATCGAAAATATGATCAAATTGATGGATTAAACTCAAGAAAGCTATTTTTAAATCACTTGGTACATTAGAAATGTCAATTTTCTCTTTAATTTTATCTTCGTATTCTTCATGATTAAAATCTTCGTGTATTTCTTGACTACATAGTTCATTCGATAATTCTTCAATATTGAGATTCCCCATTTTATAGGCTTTAAATTCCTCTACATCGCTCATATATATAACTTCCAGATCAGCTATAACGTCGTCTGGTTCGAGTACTAGGGTCTTATCAGTGTCATTTACAAGTACCAGTTGCACTTTATCTTGACATTGAACAATGTATGAAGTAGAGTCAGTCCAGTTGTCATCTCCTTTATTGAAATGAGGGTTCGTAATATCACCTATGACATGATATTTCGGGTTTTTAGTCAATTTGTCTTGCTTTAACAGATGGCGCAAACTAATATTGTAGGTACGTTCTGATCTAGGAGTTATGTAAAAATAATTGTCTAGTACAGTTATATCGAAGTTGTCCGTTTCAGGGTTGATATTCAATCTTAATTGGCCAAATCTAGATTCGTCGTCGAACTCATTATATTCGTCCTCCAGCATCAATAACATTTCAGATTCTGAATCTGACGGCTCAATAGCTAAGTCATCGTCTTCGCTGTCATCGTCGTCTTCGTCGCCATTAATTTCCTCTTCATCCTCAGAAGAGTCATTTTGATCAGAAGTCTCAAGAATTAGATTTGGTGCAATGACATTGTTATTGGTATTTCCATCGAAAGTATATTTCAACTGAGAAGATTTAATACGCGGATTAGGATTAGATCTAGTGTATGAAAATGTATTCCTTGCTCTCAATCCTTTATAATCGACCTTAATAACTTTTTCTTCCAGATTAAGTTTCGCCTTTGCTCTTTTCATCCAATTGTTACCAACAATTAGATTTGCAGGGCATATAGGTAAGACTTCGATGGATCCCGGAATTATAATGTTACCCCCTAAATTTAGAGGTACATCATATACAATTCCTAAAGATGCTTGCTTGGTTCCGTTTCCTAGAGTAAAAACCGATGTCGATGGAGAATCTATAGATAAAGACAATTTATCTGCTAAATCTTTAGACATACAAGTCTTAGCGGAGCCAGTATCTAACATGTTTTTTACTTTAATCTCATTAATGTAGAAGTCAGTATAAATAGCCGTAGTGTCAATATCGTCATCTTCGAAGAAGTTCAAAGATAAATTTTGTCGAGGTTTTGCTGTAGATACTTTAATAGCTCTAATTAAATCCCTTTTCACCGTTGGTGCAACAATTAATAAATCTTTCATTTTAATATCAGCATTTTGATCCAAGATATGCCCGACGTTATATGAGATTCTTGATGATAACGGTTCAGAAGGTCTTTTAATAGATTTCGTGTTACTATCAGTAAGGGTTTGATGAGGGAGTTTCGGTGCAAAAGGTTGTGTTAATACCACAGGTTGGGGTTCGTCAAGGTGTTCAAAATTGACGATAGGTTTCTCGGTTTCCATAGGAGAATCCATTATATGTATATTTTTTTGTTGTTTTAATGTTGGTTTTGTTACTTTTTTTTGAGATTTATCTTTAGTGAGTATAGGAGCTTTGGACACTTCCGGTGGTCTAGAAATTCTGGCCGCATTAAGGTCTAGGGTCTCGAGAGTGTTCAAAGTGGGGTAAATGGATTTTTGTTGGTTTATAGGCAATTGACCATTAAGATTGTTTGTATCAACAATTGCCTCATTTAGTTTTTTGACACGTTGTTATCCTTTATATAATTATTACGCTTTGAATTATAGCCGGATTGAGGGAAACCTCGATTATCACCTTGACCTTGTCCACTTGTATTTGGATTAATATTGGAATTTTGTCTAATTTGATTGTCTTGAGGAGGTGGACCACCATCATTCATAGGACGAGCAGGGCCATAATTATTGTGTTGATAATTAAGCTGATCTCTGTTGTTATACCCTTGGTAACCATTATTGTTTTGATAGTAGTTTGATTGTTGAGGATATTTAGAGTTCATATTATAATCATTGTTTTTGTTATAGCGTGGTTGATACTTAGGACGAACATTGTAATTTTGTCCTTGATCTTGGTCAGGATAGTTATTAAACTCATCATTTTCATAATAATTTCTACGATTACTTCTATATGGCTTACGGGCATAAACTCTCTCATTATTCGTCTCCTGAATAATGTTCTTGATGAGAGACTTAAATTCGTTATCGGATAGGAGCGACTTCACAGTATTGTTACGTATGGCGTTCATGTCAATTTGACCGTTATCATCAGTGTGAGGTATCAATGAATGCAACTCTAATGCCTCCATCCTAGCAGTAATGCTAGCAATGGTCGGGGACATTGCATCCACATACGCCTCATTAGCTGATTTTGAGTTATTAACTTCAACGCCTTTCGCAATAACCGTGTTCTCACTTTTTACCCTTATGGGATTCAAGTTTTTACCGTTATTACCATTGAAATGACCTGTACGAGCATAATTAAAAGGATTGTCCACCAAAGAAATAGTTTTCAATGAATGAGCATTCCACCAAGCATTTGAATGTTTGATCCAGTCTTGAAAAGAGATAGCAGATTGTTCCTTACAAAAGATCTTGATGGAGTTAGCGAGACCTGCTCTGAAACGAGAGTAAATGAACTTTTCGTCGGTGATATTAGCCAAATCAGCAGCCTCGTATAATCGAGACAAAAATTCACTTGGAGATTCTTGTTGCACTTGATGCATTTCTTCAAACGCACTTTGATAACATTCAATAATTGATTCAGAGATAAAGTGTTCTTGAAGAGCAACAATAGCTTCTTGGTAAGCTATTTTAGAGAGGGTAATATTTCTTTCCTTCAACAAATTGTCGAAGAAAACAGCAGCGACCCGGCGAAGTTGAGCATGCAAAATTGCAACCTTACGAGAGTCTTGAGTGATACCATTCATAGCGAAAAACGATTCCAGTAAATGAAGGAAGTGGCGGAAATCTTCTCCTTCGAAACCATAAAATTCAACAATTTTAGGTTTACTTACGCTAGCCCAGCGGTTAGAATCTTGGTTGCTTGTGGCCAACACAGCGTTTTCGGTAGTAGAGATAGTGGACATGTTAGAGATACAGATGTCTTGATAGTTTCTTGATAAAATAGATTAGGATACCCTGTTAATGAGCACCACGTGTTACGAGCGGTAACTAGTGAAAGTGATAAAGTAATAAGAGAAAGTAGGATTGAAAGTAAATAAAATAGATATTTCCAGAGCAGTAATGTCTATTCAATGAGCACCAGGTTTATAGTTGTCCAACTAGTAAGTAAATGTTTTATATAAATGTATATAAAACGAAAGATGTAAATGTGGAAAAGGTACAATGAACTTCTAACGACAGTTCAAGGGATCTAGTATATAATGTAATGTAATATAAAAGGATAAAAGACAATTGAGCTCCTAACTAATAGAATAGCGAGCAATTTAGATATGATATAAAGTATGTAAGATATAAGACGATCTTTATTTGGTTGAAGTCTATAGCTTCCTTTTTATAATAATTGTATAATTTCTAATTGTTTCTAATAATTTCTATGTCTAGGTAGATCATATGTTCGAGATCAATCTTTAACTGATCTCCTTCCAATAATTGGGGCAAAATAAGAGTAATTGTGAGTCATGGCAAGATCAAATGGTTGTCGTATCTTGAATGCAGGGATTATATAATAAATTTATGGATTAAAGAGAGTCGAGTCTCCAGAAGTTTGATTAAAAAGGAATCTGTATGAATATATGGGTGTTGTTACAAAGCCTTCGTGCTTTGAATTTGTGTTTGATTTTACTTTTGACAGATTGTGACAGATTTGGAAAGATGAGTTCAAGGGTAACAAAAAAAAAGAGTTTATTCAAATAATAAATGTTCGATTTGTAACAATAATTTAGATATAAATTAAAAGACATCGTTTATTGAGTTGTGTAACAAAAGATCTAAATTGCTTCGACACCAACATACTTCAAATATATATTATTTAACAAAAAAAAAAATCCTTTTTTTATGCAATCGATAAAACTCTACACGCACTACATTCATAAGAAAAAGTAAAAAATGTATCCGGCTTACCTGATTCGAACAAGTGACCTGAAGATGTCTTTTCACTACAGTCTTCCGCTCTACCAACTGAGCTAAAGCCGGTTTAGCTATTTTAAGCTAGCTTTATATTAAATATATACATGATGCAAAATATTAGACATCACGTGATATAAGTCGACTGTTTTCTACTCTTTTCGGTTTGATAGATCTGTTCGATATTTAACCATTGATGCTTATGAGTATAAATAAGCTCATGTTATATACTTCAATAATAACCTTGACTTCTTCTTTCTAATATGAATCTTATTACTGCATTTATTAGTAGTTGTTCTTTACAGAAAAAATACATAAATCATAATTAAAACACCTATTAGTCTTCAGTCTTCAGCTATAGATATATAAAGGTTATGACATTTTTCTACAGTTTAAATGGAAATGATAATTCCAAAAAACAATATTATATTAACTCACATGATCGAATTATCTTAAATTAGTTTTATTATACTTATTTGGCATTAAAATAATGGAGTCAGCGTTGTCATTTGCTGCTCAGCATCTGATATCATGTTTTGCCATTTACCCCGATCATGAATCAATTGGTATTGCCAAGAGAATGATGTAAACGGCAAGGAATTCCGTCCAAGCATTCTCTTTCTTGAATGAGCAGAGGTTCGCTTCAATGTAGTTTAGAAATTGTCAATATAATTTTGTAAAAATGATGATGCGTCAATTTAAAGCAGAGAGTGTTACTTTAAAAAGGATAAATGATATTTGGAAAGAAAACAACCGTGGTTGCTGCGCAATTATAGACTTGTGCAACAGCTTATATTCCAAGAAATGAATGCTATTTTCTCGTTGACCTTTTATAGACTTTCTATGTGACCTAAAAATTACATGATTTGCCTCAAAATTTCGGATTTTCTTTTTTATTCCTTTTCAATACTTTTTTTTTAAAAAAAGAAAAAACAATAATACATCATGTATCCTTACGGAGGACAAGTAAGTGCAAATGAAAATAGGATATATTTTTATTGACATCACCTATATTTCTCAGCAACAAGGACAACCCTTTTACCAAAATAATCCATACCAATCAACAGCAGCGCCACCACCATCGCAACAATATCATAATCCTTATCATCGACAATCTACATTACCTAATTTTAATACACCACCACATCAGCCACCACATTCATTACAACAAAGTAATTTTAATAACACACCACTTCAAAGAAGCAACACATTTAGTAAGACAAAATGTTGGGTAGATATGTGAATGTAATTTTTAACATTTACTGAATTATCCAGCTTCAATGGCTGATAGGAGAGAACAGTACTTGTGGGATCTGTTTCAAAGAGTAGACGCTGACAGATCTGGATCTATATCAGTACATGAATTACAAACTGCATTAGTAAATGGTGATTGGAGTCCTTTTAATATCGAGACAGTACGTATGATGGTTGGTATTTTCGATACAGGTACGATATAGTGATAAATCAAGTAACTGAAGCCCAATCTAATTAGTTCTAATTAGATAACAATGGAACTATTGATTTTCGAGAATTCAGGGGTTTATGGAAATATGTTGAAGATTGGAGTCATTGTTTTAAAAAGTTCGATCAAGACAACTCGGGAAGTATTGATTGTTACGAGATGAGCCACGCATTACGAACATTTGGATATAACGTTAGTGATAGATTTATTCAAATACTAATCCAAACATTTGATAAATATGGTTCGTATGAATTGAGAATGCGTTTTTACGTTTGATATTTATTAGCTTTGAATAGGAAATGGAGATATTACATTTGATAATTTTGTTCAAGCTTGTGTTACTTTATCCACATTGACAAAATCATTTAGAGCAAAAGATTTTGAAGGCAGAGGATCAATTCTTATTAATTACGAAGATGTAAGTAGCTTACGTAGAAGGGTGTAGTATTGGTAAATTAATGCATTTAAAAGTTCTTGACATTAGTTATAAGCAGTCGACCTGATATGAAGGGAAGTTAAAATGTTTTAAAAATTGTAAAATAGTAAATAAAACCATAATATAAAGCATTAACCTTCATGGGAAAAATGAGTTTGTATTACATGTGTATTGAAGAGAAAATAGTTTTAAGCCAGATTATTTGCATAATTGACTTGATAATGACACACTTTCGAGATGCAGCAGTAAATACAATTAAAGGTGGCTGTGTCAATTAAATAATGCAATAAAAGGGATTACCGGGAGGCGGGGAGCTTTCTAAAAGCAAAGTGACACCATCTCTGTAATTCCATGTTTTCTCGGTCTAACTTCAGAAAATCTTAATGTCGACATTGTGGTTTGTCACATTATCAAAAAAGGGAGAAAATAAACTGATATATTTCTATCATGGATGACAATACAACTTGGAGTAAAATGGTCTTTTATAAATCGAGTAATTGTGCGACATTCAATCGAAAAATACGAACATAAAGATTTCAAGATATAAAAAAGTTACACTTGGCTTTGCCTTCGTGCGTCATATGGAACCTATTATCATACAGAGATTAAGAAGACGCTTTTTTATTAATAACATTGTTTGTATAAAAATATATCGAGACAAATTGCTTTTACCTTTGCTTTTGTTCTTATTTTGAAAATCAAAAAATATGGATAGACATTGCAGTAATGCAAGAAAACCTAACAGTCAAAAGAGAAAACTAGATGAAAAGATCAAAACCCATTTTAATGTATTCCGTGTGAATATGAGTAAAAGATCAATGCATGACAGTAGTGGTGATAGTGTACATACATTGAATGATCTGAACTGTCAGCCTGCGAACATGCATATACCTGTACAGCAAACAAATCACCACCAACAACAGGATCATCAACGTCCACCAAATTTTGGTCTAAACAGTAGTAATGATGATATATTGGCATGGGCACAAGAACTTCCTCCTGCCGCTTTCGTTGATTTGATAGATACATCAAATCTTGACATGGCGTTCGGTCAAATCAGCCCAAGTTTCTATCATCCATTGAATATCCCATCGCAAAATAATATGCAGCAACTTCATACACATAATGACCATGCAATGGATTTTACTAATACTTTTAACAACAATCCAATGTCTCAATACCGCTCTCATTACTCTTACCCTTCTATATTTACATATGAGCATAATACTAATAATAGTAATAATAACGATGTAACATTTGGTTCTCTTTCCTCCAACTCTACCAATACAACAAATCCATTTGACAACTCAACTATCATAGCAAATAATCAGAACGACTTTTCTCAAAAAAACCATGTGCACTGCAACAATATGCCTTCTAGGCCCAATCCTCCCATGTTTAAAAATGGGCCTTCTTATTTACGAGCAAGTGAAGACTTTATTTTATTCTTTCACGCAATTGATGCTGATGATTCCGGATTGATCACATTTGACGAATTAAAGCAATATCTACGTAATAAGGATGCAAATAACACTAATTTTAATAATGAAGCTGTAATGACACTGATTGAAATGTTTGATAATAGTAAGTTTTTGATAAAGTTGCTGCAATATGTAATTTTCTAATAATTACCATCAAGACAAAGACAAGGCTATAGACAAAAGAGAATTTCCAGACATGCTTGCTTTCATTAAAAATTGGGAAAGATGCTTCCTCTTTTTAGACGAAGATAGCTCTGGTACTATTGACTACCAAGAGATGCATTATGCAATTCAATCATTAGGATTTGCTGATTTGAGTCATAAATTGATTTTACGTTTATTACAAAAGTTCGACCGCTCTGGTAGTGGTTTAATTGATTTTGATAACTTTATTTTAGCCTGTGTAACTCTTTGTCGCTGTAAAGAAATCTATGAAATTATGTGTATTAAATTTGGATCCACTAGTCTTCCTATAAATCTTGAGCAAGTAAGTAAAAGTAAAATTACTATGGAAAAATATGCATGCCTAAAACAATTTTTATATAGTTTATCATATCTTTTATTTGGCCTACAGCTCTTTAAAAATTCTTAAATAAATATACTCGTTTCAAATTTTACAACTTTTTTAGTATAAAAATAGCCAGAAGAAGTCCGCAGCAATTCAGCACTACCTGTGGAAAAGTACCGTTTTAGTGTTAAAGGTACCAATCTTTCGTTCGTTTCTATTTTCGCTTTTATCTTGGCGGAAAAGAAATCAGCATCATTTCTTTCCTTTTCTTTCTTTTATTTTTCACAGAATTTTAAAAAAGTAAAATGTCTTATAATCAACAACAGCAATACGGAGGATATCAAGGTGGTTACGGCCAACAAGGACAACAAGGTGGTTATGGCCAACAACAGGGCGGTTATGGTCAACAAGGCGGATATCAAAGACCTCCTCCTCCTCAAACTCCTCAACAACATCAAGCTCCACCCCCACAACAATATGGTGGATATAATAGACCTCAACAAGCATACCCTCCTCAACAAAATTACGGTAAGAAAAGAAGGATGATTTCATAACATTTTATTTATATTTCTCTTTTGTTTATTAGGAAGACCTTCTGGTCCTCCCGCTGGTCCCCCACCAGGTGCTGATCCACAACTCTGGAATTGGTTTACTGCTGTAGATACTGATCATTCAGGTCAACTCTCAGTTGATGAACTTCAACGTGCTCTTGTAAACGGTGATTGGAGTCCTTTCAATATCGAAACTGTTCGTACTATGGTTAATATGTTTGATAAAGGTAAAATTACAAATAAGCTTAAGCGGATAAAAGGATAACAAGATTTAATATATTATATATGCTTTTTTTGCACAGATAACAGCGGTACCATTGATTTTAATGAATTTGCTGGATTATGGAAATACATCGAAGATTGGAAGAGATGTTTCCAAACCTTTGATGCTGATAATTCTGGAAACATTGATCATGTTGAAATGGGCAATGCATTAAAAACTTTTGGTTATAACTTATCGGACCAATTTATTCGTGTTTTAGTTCAAAAGTTTGATAAATATGGTATGTAAAAAAGAAAAAGTGTTTATATAATGAATTTACATTTATAACACAAAATGAAATAACTTACACTTTTAGGTCATTCTGCAGGTAATGGAAATATTACCTTTGATAACTTTGTTCAAGCATGTGTTACAGTAAAGACACTCACAGACTCATTCAGACAATTTGATACTGATAATGATGGTTGGATTCAAATTAATTATGAACAGGTAAAATATTCATAAATTCGGAAGAGGGGGTTTCTTTGAAAACTAACATGATTTTACTAGTTCTTGGAATTGGTCATTCGTCAACGCTCTTGAATAATTTCGCAATAAAATCTATGTATATATCTTATTATACTCTTTTACATACTCATAAAAATATATATATACATAATTTCTATCGATTTCTCATGTATTAAATAAAAATCTCTTAAAAAACCAAATGCCATTACACAATGATTTTAGCTCTAATATGGCTGTGCAAGTTGTATCACACTAGAACTATGTTTGTAACAAATCAAAACAGAATGTGACCAATATAAAGTAATTATCCTAATGCAATTGACGAAAAAACTAAGCAGTTAAAATTAAAAAAAAGAACCAAGCAATTCAAATGTTTTTGTGTCTGAACATGTCAAAACAAGAAAACATTTGAATTTTCTTTTTATGCATTGCCATGAAGATTTAACTTTTTTTTCGTAACTATTACGTTACATACTATACAAGAGTTACCTAGCACGCGATCATAGACTATTTAGTAACAGGTAACTTTAAGTATTTCTTATATGCGTCAACTCAATAGGCAGTGGACTTTGGATATACACCATCAAATGAAAGGGTTCATCCGATCATCGTGACAAGGATTGTGACTGATTGAACGTAATAAAAATTTTCAAGCGATACAAAAAACTATAAATAAAGAGCAAAATTTAGTAATTATTATGTTTCTTTAATCAAAAAATTAAGTATGCAGCCACGATGGAACATTTTGTCATTTATTTGGCCTCAGTGTTTCATTGCCAGGAATCTTTTGATTTCATCGCATTCAAGAAAGATTGTCTTCTTGCCTTATGGCAGAAACGGGATTCCTTTGTCATTCATTTGATCTGTGGGTTTCCGTGCCGACGGGGGACTAAACTTATATTATATTTTTTAAAAAAACAAAAGAAAAAGCTGCCTTCATTCTGTAGAGACATTTGATATCATTTTATTGTGCTGGCAAAATTAAAGCCCCGACTTGTTTTTTTGATCAGTTAAAAACAATCCAAATTGCCAAAAATCGATCATAATATTCTCTAAATTGAAGTAGAAAAAATTATAAATTTAAAAAAGACATGTTAGAGAACTCGGAAGCACTTTTGCTTCCAAGTTTAATAGGTTATTAATGTGGAAAAACTCTTTAAAAACTCCTCTTTTGATGGAAAGGGTGTTCTCCTGTAGCTTCGAGGCTACTTGAAATCATAACAAAGCTTTATAAATATTCTACAAAGTGTTCGTATGTTTTTCCTGTCTCTTTGGCGCATGAATATGTACAAAAAACATAAATGATGCAAGCTGTAGTTCTTTTGAATCAAAAAAAGAGTAATTCTCCGCCTTAATGAAGAAAAAACTGCTGATACAAATTTACAAATATAACATTATTTTTGAAATTACATTTGAGCTTCTTTTTTCTTTTTCATATTTGTTTGATAGGATATTAAATCATGGAAGTAGTCCAAGTACAGCCTAGAGATTTCTACTTGCATTATATCTACGTACCAGCAAAAGGGACCACGATAAGATGGACATTTACAACAAAGAAAAATAATATAGCTTTTGGTCTTTATAGACGATTAGGCCAAACACCTTTACCTTCTTCTTCTGATATTGTTTTGAAAGCTCAACAGGCTCGATCAGATCAGTTGAAATCACCTGCACTTAGTAAAAAGACAGGTATTTCAAGCAAATATCTATCTGTTTTTGTTTAAAACCTGACAATTTCTTTAACAGATGAAGAAGCATCTGTTCATAATAACTCACATCACGCAAGGGCACGTTCTAAATCTATAGCTTCCGAGAAATTGAGAGAAAAAAACGACTGGGTTGAGCTTATACCTATTGAACATGTAAATTCAGTAAAAGCAAAAGTAGAAGGAAGCTATACAGTGCATGATTCTGGGAATTTTATTTTGGTATTCGGTATGAAACGTGCAGGTTTTTGACATGATGGTTACACAACCAACTAAGCAATCTTTTAGACAATACATTTTCTAAAAATACACCCAAGATAGTTACATTTTCTGTTGCATTAGTAGATCCCAATATGGAGCAAGCTTTAGAGCATCCACAAGCGGAAATATCAGGTTGGCTACTAAAGAAAAGACGTAAAAAGTTACAAGGTTGGGCCAAAAGATGGTTCGAATTATCAAAGGCAGGTGTATTATCTTACTCTGCCACACCAACAAGTTTAACAAGAGGTTCAATTCAAATATTACTTGCAACTATATCACTAAATCCACAACAACGTATTATTCATATTGATTCTGGATCTACATTATTTCACTTGCGATGCCAAACAAATGATGAATTTAAAGAATGGACACGAGCATTGAAAGCATATAGAAATGACGAGTTCCTCCATAATGATTATGCCGAAGCTCAACAACAACAAAAACAAGACTTTATATTGCCTCCCGAAATACAACTACCCAGCTCTTCATCAAGCACACCATTTGCAGCAGATTATCATAGTGCAGATATGATATGGTCTCAGATTGATGCTGGTATTCGTAATGCTGAATTATTGAGTTCCAACATTGCCATACTCAAAAAGAATACCGAATTACTTTTCCGCCGAGAAAATGCATCCGAAAACTATACACTGACAAAAGAAAGTGATATTATTACTTCTTTAGCTACAGAACAAGCAAGACAATGGCGAGAAATTCAAGTTACTATGCAGCATTTGCTCAAGGTAGATCCAACATTGAACAGTTTATCTATGGCAAGATCTCAGACCCAGATAAAACTACCTATTGAAGATGATACTAAATCACAAATAACAGAAGATTATGGCCTTTTACGTACGAATAGTAATAATACATCTTGTTCCTCAATTCAAAATTCCTTCATTTCAGATAAATTCTTTGATGCAGAATCTGTTGTATTGACAGAAGAAGATGAGGATTACGCTGATAATCAGAATATTGTATCTACTGGAGATAGTTCTACAGCATCGACTACAGATGAGGAAGAATCTGAGGAGGAGGAGGAGGAACTGGGCAAGTTTTTTTTTCTGCAACACAATTACAGGTCCTATATTAACAAAGTAAAAATAGTTTCCAACAAAGCATTGAGACAGTCTAGATTGATTGATATTATATCTGAACCATCAAACTTTCATAGACGTCAAATTTTACCTTCACCGGCCAAAAATAACGGTGTATCAGCTTTATCTATTTTTCGTAAGAATATCGGTAAAGATTTATCTCAAATCGCAATGCCTGTCAGCATGAATGAACCATTGAGTATGCTTGAAAAGTCGTGCGAAGATTTGGAATACTCAGAATTATTAGAAAAAGCAGCGCAATGCGAAAATAGTATGGATAGGATTATGTATGTTGCAGCGTTTGCTGTATCTAGTTATTCATCTTCTCAATGGAGATCTGGTAGAAAGGTATGAAAATATTACTTTTATAGGTTTTGATACCATTTGAGACTTATCTAACCAATTCAGCCTTTTAACCCAATGATGAGCGAGACCTATGAGTGTATTCGGCCTGATAAAGGCTTCCGTTTTATTTCTGAAAAAGTATCTCATCATCCATTAATAATTGCCTCACATGCAGAATCAAAAACTTATCAATACTGGCAATGCACAAAGATTAAGAGCAAGTTTTGGGGTAAATCAATGGAATTCATGACGGAGGGTACCTTCCATGTTAGCTTGAATGACGATGAACATTACACATTTACAAAGCCTTCTAGTTGGATGAGAAACATGATTGCTGGTGAGAAATATCTAGAACATGTAGGCGAAATGAAAGTGGTCAATCAAAAGACAGGCGAGTATGGCTTGATATCGTTCAAGGAAGGTACAGGCGGAGGTCTCTTTAGTGCACCCAAGGAACGTAATAATGTAGTAGGTACTTTTTACACTGCAGATGGTACTAAAAGTAAAAAGATGGTTGGAAAATGGAGCGATGGATTGGCAGAGGATGTCAATATGGATGGCCATACATTGTCCGTGCTGTGGAAGGTTAAGATACCTACAAATCCTGATTTTGCTAAAAAATATTACGGCTTTTCTCAATTTGCGATCGAGTTGAATGAAATCACACCCATTGAAAAGGATAAACTGCCTAAAACAGATTCTAGATATAGACCAGATCAGCGTCTTTATGAAGAGGGGGAGGTCGATCAAGCTGATGAAGAGAAATTAAGAATCGAGAAAATGCAGCGTGAAACTCGTGCTTCTTATACGGAAAAGGGTATTCCATGGGATCCTCGTTGGTTCAAATTAGAGGAAGACCCTTACGAAGAGCCTAGCTTTTATTCTGTGAATTCCAATACAGTTGTTGGCCATTCGTGGCAGTTTGCTGGTGAATATTGGAATACGAGAGAAACAGGTAAATGGCCTACCGATATTCCTGATTTATGGTAGACATTTTGATATACCTCAATTAGTATAGAATAACAAGCATATCTCTTTTTTCTCATAGACACTCATTGATAATGTCATTAATAAATCATGCATTACATTATCCAAGTTATTTTTTATTACTTCTTTCGGTAGTTTCTTAATTGCTTAATGTGGATTGTGAAGAATTTACGGGTTCTTCCAACATCTTTCTAGCATTAATCTACTTTTCAAACATGTATATAATATATAAAGATGAAATATATCTGCACATTTTTTGTTTTGCAAAGAAATATCGAAAAAAATGAAATTTTCGTATCAAATGTATTACCACCGGAGTTTAAAAAACAAAGTGTCAAATCTGAAAAAAAAGATCAAAAAAATTTAAATCGTTAAATACGCAACAAAATGCATAGTAAGTTGAGCTAGCCCATTAAATATTTTAGGTTTAGTTTTGGATTCTGCATTGAATGGTATTATTTTTAAAAAAATTGTTCTTACAAAATGTAACGTAAAATTGAAATGAAATTTTGAAGGTTTTTCTACTTTTTATCCCAAATTTTGAATAAATTTTTAAAATATAAACTTTTTAAATAATAGCCCGCCAAATTATCTACAGATTGAGATATTATATGCATCTGTAGCTGCATTTTTCATGGAGAAATCTTAAATTTTGTGTGATTTTTTGGGATTCAAGAAAAAACGAACCTATGAATGCTCATGAAAAATGTTGGATGAATTGATCTCCAATTTTTTTACATCTTTTTTTTTGTTTCTCCATCAAAAATTGAGATATTTCAGAAAACTCAATTGCTACAGATAGATATGAATCAGCACTATAATTTGAGCATAGAAAATATGATAGTTAATTTACTAAGTATTTCGAAAATCACGGTAAAATAATGAAAATAATGCAAAATATAAAAGTGCGAAAAATTATTCGATGCTCAAATATGCTCAAGTCCAACTCAAATGAAAGAGATTCCACCAAAAATAAACCCTATATCTTCATTTCTCGTTGAGATATTTAACAGCAAAGATCTGCCTTTTAAGCAGTGGAAAAACATTCTCAGATATCTAGCTGCCGAGTTTTGCTTGAGCTATCGAGCTTTCCTCCAGCTTTCGAGCTTCAGGAGACTGATAAACTCGACTCGACTCGTTCGCAATGCTATTCTCCAGCGTACGAAATTTTTTTTCTGAAGTGTACGAAATTTTTTTCCAAAGTGTGTATATTATTTTAGAGGTTGGGCTAAATTCTTGATTTAAAAAGCCAACGAGTTGATACATTCCGTTGATAAAATGCAGTAGCGCAACATTCAATTAAGGTAATAGGCACAGAAACTTTAACCTAAGGTCTTAATATCTTGCGTGGCAGTAATTATCAAGAGGCTTATGGCTTCTTTTAACGCTGATTGGGCTAAATGTAATTCAATTTTACACAGAAACTTGGGCTCAAGCAAGCAGATAAAAAGTTTTTTGTACATGTACACATAATAATAAATCCAAAATGGGAATCCATGGACTATCATATTTTATCAAGTCCTTACCAACCATAGTAGACAATGTAAAATGGGAGATTGCACCAGTTGAACCGATAGAAAATCATCGAGATCATTTTATCATTGATGGCAACGCTTTTGTTTATCACATTGCTTTTGAAAATCGAACAAATTGGACTCATGGAGGCCAATATGCCAACATTGCTGGTATCATTATAAAGACTGTCGATCGTCTAAAAAAAGCTGGCATACGGCTTACATTTTTATTTGATGGTGCTTTACCACAAGACAAACTCGAAACAAGAGTCAAGCGTCACAAATCATACATTGAGAGATGTGCTTCGACATATTGGAATTTGAAGCAAATCAACAGTAGTAACAAAAATGCAGACGAAAGACAAAACGGCATACAATATTACGGCGATCTTTTTCTTATACCCCCATTGACATTAGAAGTTATTATTCAAACATTAAAAGAATTAGATGTTGATGTTAAAGTTTGCGAAGCTGAAGCAGATGGCGAAGTTGTCAACATGGCTGCAAGAGAAAAAGCATATGTAGTATCTCAAGATTCGGATATGCATGTGTATCACAATATAGGGAAAGGGTACATCCCCTTTGAATTACTTAAAATTCCAATTAATGACGAAGAAGAAGACAATGAATATATATCAGCAGGCGTTTACCACCCAGAAGCATTGGCAAAATCATTAAATTTAGAACCTTTTCAACTACCCTTATTTGGAACACTATTAGGAAATGATTATCTTGATGCAGATTTAGTGAGGTTCCCAATTGGTCATTGGTGTAGTATAGAAGGGATTCATGTAACAAAGAATAATCAAAGTGGATGGCCTAAAGTTGTAGCAGAATTTATTAGAAGAAACTCTCAATCACAAGGAGACGAAAATTGCATCATTCACAATGTAGCAAATCAATTAAAGCCAATTATTGCAAAAAGCAGCATGAAATCAAGAGAAGAGAGGGCAAATGGTTTTGAAGATCGGATTATCAACTCGATTAGTCGATACGATGCTAATAGTCCACTCCTCAAAAAGTCATCAGAGCTAAAAAACGATGATAATACATCTGAAACTTGTATTGATAATATTAGTAAACAATTTATCAATACAAAAAGTTTGAGTCGACAAATTATGGATGTTATTTCAAGCAAAACTTTTTGGACAAGCATATTTATTGAAGATATTGAAAGAGAGTATAGTTGGGATGTGAGTAGATCACTGAGACAAGGTCTTTATGGAATAATATCAGAAAAACTAGGAGAACAAGATCAACAAGACAAAGGAACCAAGAAGAATGAAATAATAATACAAGAGCATGTTCGAGAAAAGCAACATTTGGAAGTAATTCAAGTTATAGGAGGTGTTATTCAAAACCAAAGATCCACGACTATTTATGATTTTTATCGTTTCCATGCCAGCAATCAAAACCACATAAAAGATCATAATCCAATTCTACACCCTTTGATTTTATCTATTCGATACATGATCTATCACTGTTCACAATCTATTGAAAACGGCAGATTATTCAACTATGAAGTAATTGGAATTGTTATATCAACATTAAGATCGCTTGCCCCTACACTGGGCTATACGCATGAGGAAGTACCTCTTCCAAATATAGGAATACCTGCCCTGAAAAAAAGATCTATTCATCTCGCTGCTCAATATCAAAGCATCATCTATTCATCTTTCCTTCTCTCTCAAATTCTCGATATAGCAGACTATTTACAATTACCCCATGTTCTCTCTCACATGTATAATGGAATCTATTTTCATTATTATATTGAAATTGCACGTGGAGGTGCAAGCATTAGTAGAATGCTTCATAATGTAACACCCGAATTCAAGACACTTTTCTGTTCTGTGTATAAATCCATTATGACAGATCTTTATGACGAAGTTCAAGATGTATTTGATTATGACATTATAACTTCAGCAATCGAAGAATGGATAATATCAGATAATAAACCGAAAAGATTAATTTCACTTAATAGTAATAATCAGCCCGATAAAAAGAAAAAGAAGAAATCGCAATCAATAAGCAGTAATAGTAATAGTAATAATAATGGTAGGAGTACAAATGCTTTTAATGTATTAAGCTTTGGATGCAATTTTGATGAATGAATAAATTGAATTTCTTTTATCTCTCCCCTCCCCCCATTTTATATGGAACAAAATAGATCATTTATCTCGATTTGTAAATATTTCTGTTTCTTGTGTATTCTTAATATGTGGTAGCATTTGGGGGATTTAAAATCGGTTTTCAACATTGGGGGAGAAAGTGGGGGGAGGAGGAGAAAGGAAGGGGATTAAAAAAACGGTACACTGCATATCGATGTACAATCGCTTGATTAATACACTTTTATCCGATATGAATGTCAATAGTAAATATTGTCAATTATTGGTGGTGGTGGTGGGGGGGGGTGGAGGTAGAGGTTTTCCATCATTCCGATGTGAAAATAGCAGAAAAAATACCATCATTTGATGTTAAAATTACAATGTCTCTCTAACGTTAATTTAAGCATTTTGAGATGATGTAATTTGTAAAATATATATATATATATATATATATATTTGATGAAATTAATGAATTTGTTTCTTGATCTGATAGTATAACTATAAGCTTTAGCCGATGATGGTTATTCTCCTCAGGTTTGTTTAGTCTTTTCACAAAACAGAATTGGACCCACCATTAGTTCCCCCCTCCGACACCCCCAATTTGCATTGAATTTTGTCTAAATCAGGAATTATAAGATTCAAGATAATCCAAAAATCGAGCAATTTGGTGGGGATCGGATATTTTAGCAGTGAGCTTTGATCATTAGTGTTAATGTGGTTTGACCCTTTTTCAAAATGATATAAAAAGGGAAGCTTTAAATTCTACCTTTTTTTTTTCAAGTTATCCTTCATTTCTTATATAATTATTCAATATATTTTATCCATTACTTTCTTTATAAAAATATAATATTATGACTGATAGATTCAACTTGACACAATCACTCACATGTGTAGCCTGTGGAGATATTTTAAATGAACCAATTTCACTTTCTTGTGGCTATACAGTTTGCTCACATTGCTTTCCTGTCAGTAGTCCAACTTCAGTAAAAAAATCAGTATTCAAATGTCCAGTACCTCACTGTGATTCAGCAACACATTTATTCGGTCCTGAATTACTACCAGATGTTGCAGCTACAGAACTCACAAATATTCTTCGTCATGTCATGTCGAATTGTTATCGTCCACCAACACCTTCCGATGAATTCGATCCTGAATCAAAAATGGATGTGATTGCAAATGCTGTTATCCCAGTATTAAAGTGTCATCGTTGTACTTGTCCAGTAACTGATGCTATCACAACTCCTTGTGGACACACTTTCTGTAGACTTTGTATATTAGAATCAAAAATTGAAAAAGATAGTTGTGATGCTTGTTCTCGTCCTCTTCCAAAATTCAGCAGTTTGTTATCACAAGCATCAAATCAATTAATCTCAACTATTGTAAAAGATTTTCAATTATCTGGTCTTTTACCATGCAACACTCGCGAAACACAATTATTGGATTCTACTAGTCTTCAACAATACAACGTACCTTTATTTGTTTCTGGTACAGTCATCTTACCTGGACAAAGCTTTAGATTACCTATTTTTCAACCTAATCATTTACGCATGTTCCGTCAAGTTCTTATTCCCTCCAGCAGATATAATGGTCTCTGTTTAGCATCAGTTCATCGCAGTAGACCTGAAGTTGCTCAATTCGGCACTATTTTACAAATTATCAACGTTGAACATCGAAATGATTCTGTTCTTATCGAAGTAGTTGGCGTTGATCGTTTTAAACTCGAAACTCATACTGAACAAGATGAATCAACAATCTTTGGAAACTTTGAAATCTTGCACGAATCATTTATTCGTCAACTCAGTATCGAACTTCCCAACTCACCTTCTGCAGATGATCAACAAGGTCTTATTGCTCAAAAGGAACACATCTCAAATTATGCTGTCGATTTAGCCGATTCAATTTTAAAATTCATTCATCATCTGGGAACAGCTTCTGATATACCAGCTAACATTCTTCATGCACAAACAACTGGTCTTTTAGGCCCTCTTTGGTATGAAAGTATGAAATCACTTCATGGACCAATTCCTTCAAAATATAATCCTATGGCAGTTTGTTGGTGGGCAGCAGTTGTATTACCAGTTGATCCTACAGATGTTTATGTTCTTTTAAGAACTATTCCTATCATTGATCGTCTCGAACTTGTTATTTCTTGGATGAAAGCTTTCCAATCTCAATGGGAAAGATGTCGCAACACTGCTATTCAAGCTTTCAATCAAGTTCCTCAACAACTTTAAATAATTCATTCATATTTATACATATATATATATATACCACTCTCATTTGTAATACCACAACACCATGCTATACTATCATTATGTAAACATATAGAAAAACTCAAAATCCTTTTTACCCCATGCCATTTAATACCTATGTACTTTTTTTAAACCTAAAAATAAAAATATCCTATGCAATCATGTACTATAATACAACATTTGATTCTCAGTCTAATTTGCTTTTTATATGAAAAACTCGAAATCGAGCGATTGTACAGCATTCTTTCGATGTCTGTTTTTCAAGTAAACTCCTTTTGTAAACATCTAAACTATCAAAGGCAGGAGTGTAGATATGTCTCCTATTTTCTTTTATTTATTTATTTGTAATGTAGATTATATTTCTTTGCTGGAATACTAGTTGAACTGTTATATTTTAATATACACTGATCAACCATTTTAACTGTATTTTCAACATTAGCATTAGATGATTCACCTAAAATAATAGTAGCTAAGGATACTATTTGTAAATAGTTCTTTGGTGCAAAACTATCTTTTCGAGAATAATAAAATTCACCTTGATTTATCAAAGGTTTATCCTCATCGTTACTTGATGATTCAATAACTAGATCACTAGAATCTAGTAAAGCATCCACTTGCGCAGATGAAATAGGATATTTTATGTTACTAGGTTCTCGATTCAAGATATTTAAAAGGGCATCTAAATAGAATAGCTTAATTTCAAGTAGCATCATCCGGGGTTGTACAATAACTCACTGTGTTTGTCTCGCAGATTTGCCGACGCTTTTGCTGCAACTGATGTACTTTGAAGGTATTGAACCAGATTTTTTAGCTTTCTTTTATCATCTTTCAAGGACTTCCATCGAGATAAGTTATTGGAAATTTGATTCAACCATGTTTCTTTAGTTGTAGATGTATCAAATTGACTAACGGAAGAAAAATCACTGTTTATTCGAACATGTTAGTCAAGGTTCAAACAGTGTAACAATTAAATTTAACTTACGATTTATAGTCATCTACGCCATAAATAAGCTTGACTGTGGCAATTACACATGCCATTAGGATTGTGGTTACTTGAGTCTTGCTAAAGTGTTGCGTTAGAGAGAGATGAGGAGCGTGAGATTTCCTATAAAGCTCAAAAATATAGTTTGCATAATAATAACCTTCCACTATCAACAATGTTAGTTGGGGCTAATACAGTTAAAAAAATACAAAACATACCCGGAAGAAAATATTGACAGCAAAATCGATCAAGGTATAGTGGTATATTTAATACTGGGAATACGATATTACAGTTCCTTGACAAGCAGCTTGAAAACTTAAAATTATATCGAATCAAAGATGATACTTTTGGTGTTATGGTCATGGAATTTGCTGTTGTCAAATAAAGTGAACCAAGGATTTCTACAGGAATCTTTTGTTGCATATTTAAATATGGTATTTGGCCTGTAGTACTCCATCTAATCAAATCATTTGGCAATACAGGATAATTGAGATAGATACACCCAAGATAGATAAATACAAGTGTGTGTTTAAACCTCAATTTCGGCCATGCTGTTCGAATTGACCCTTTCCGTTTCTCTGTTGTTTTATCTTGATGCTCATCATCGTCTTCAGATGATGAAGAATCATGCAAATCATCCAATTCCAATTCGTCTTTTTCAATCTTTTGCAAAAAATCTAGCTTTCTTCCTCCAACTTGGCTATCTTGAAACTCTTTTTCATTTGCTTCAAATAAATAGGCATCTAAAAGTTCTTGCTTGGAATCTGCTAAATACAAAAGCCATAATTCTCGTACAACAGGTTCAATTTCTGGAGGGAAGTCCAGCTCTTGTACCATGCATCTTGTTAAAACTTGTAATGTGTATTGAAATATTAATAAAAAATCACTCTTTTGCTTGGCTGGATTAGCTTTTTGCATATTATCACGCAAAATCTTGATTCGTTTTCTTTGTCGACCACCGCCGCCCATATCATCTTCTTGCTCTTCAATTTGTACACCTAGTATCTTATGACCATATTTACAGACTAGACCGCCATCACTAGATGATTTAAATTTGGTTGTTTTACAAGTAGGACACACACGCTTCATTTTTTGGATTTTGAGTTTTTTTTTTTTCTTTTTTGCTTTTTTTTTGCTATGATTTATAACTTTCAAGGATTTTTTCTAGGGTTTCGAATTTAAATTTTCTTATTGTCTTTATCGTCGGTTGTTGTTACAGTGTAAGAGTTCTCGTCAAGAATTTTATCTAATTCGTATTTCAATTGTTCGACCCAAGAAGCTTCAATAAATAAATGTGTATCGTCCAAATCTTCAATTACAAAATTTCCTCTTTTATTCAAGTTTAGTACAATTTGTTTTACTGTGCTATCACACTCTAATAAGACACCTTTAACTGCTTTTACCATAGAGATAGAGGGAGAGAGAGAGAGAGAGAGCGAGTGAGAAAGATTAAGAGAAGAACTGTGCAGTTATAATCTATACAAGACAGACCATTTGAATAGCTCAAATCCTATTCTTTACATTTTCTCCCTATTGTATCCGGTCACGAATATATCAAGCCACCAAAGTTTTTTTTTGATAAAAAGCATAAAAAAAAGTGAATTGACCTCTTTATTAGAGTGTATCATTACTATGTCTAGTAAAGTATAAGAAAAATCATGATAAATTCATATAAATAACATTTAAATCTCTCTACAGAAAGCGCATCTCTTGCTAATCTCATCGCAGATCTCGATTCAACTGCCCCAAAGGGTAAAATTACATTGCTGTCAAACATGGAAATAAAATATTAACATTTTTCGGTTTAGACTACGATCCTGAGGATATCCTCGAGCCTTTGAACGATAACAATGAAAATAGTGATCAAGAGAGCGATAATGAAGAATCTGGAGCTCGTGAACATTATTTGTCAGTAGGCAAAAGTAAACTTCGTAGCGAGCAACCTTTATTAGAAGATCCTCGTTATGCCGGTAAACGTACAAGCCGTAAAGATATTTATTCAGATGATGATGAAGAAGAGGAAGAGGAGGAATTCAAGGGATTTTCTGCTAGTGAAGATGACGAAGAAGAAATCGCAGACGATGATAGTAATGACGATGATGAAGATTTGCTTGCCAATGCTAATTCTGATGAAGAAGAGGAAGATTCTGACGAAGAAGAAGAAGAAGAAGATTTAGATCAAGAGGATGTTTCTGATGCTGAATCTGCACAAAGCAATGGCGATGATGATGAGATTAACAATGAACTTCGTAGAATTCAAGAGGAAGAAAAGTAAATTGCTTAGATCAACAACATAATGCACACATTTATACTAACACGAATATTATTTTACAGACAAATGATCTCTCAATTATCCAAGAGTGCACAATCTGATGTTGAGAAAGGTCAACATGTTAGACAGCAATTGGTACGTTTATATCGAAGATTTGGATTTAAAGTGTTAATGATTTGATATGTCAATTTAGACATTATGGGATAATTGTTTAGAAAATCGTATTCGTATGCAAAAAGTAATCGACGACACCAACAAACTTCCTCAAAATGATACTTACTACGACTTTTTGGCTAAATCTGAAGGTGTTGAGAAAGATTTGGAGAACGCAAAGAATGAATTACGTGAAGTGATTGATGATTTAATCGACATTCGCACTGATTTATTCACACAAAATGGCTCTATCGACATTGAAGAGGTCAATTTCAACACTAGAAAGAGACATCTCGATGATGATGATCAATACATTGATGCGCTCTGGCATGATATTTCACAAATTAATGATGTGTAAGTTCGAAACAAACGTAACTACCAAAAAAAAAAAAAAAAAAAAGATCTAATCAACTTTCAATATCGTAGATTTGTTCCTTTCCGTAACAGCACATTAGAGAAATGGAGCAACAAGGTGCAGGTTGCAGCAGGTGCCCGTTTAAATAAAAAATTCAAGGCCTTTGATCAAAATATTTTGTCTCAAATCGAAAGCTCAATGTCTGATAAATCTGGTTTGATCAAAAGAACACAACTCCAAAGATCAGACTACAAGGTGCTTGGTAAAGTAAATGTAGAAGTTGATAAAGAACAAGAAGAAATTGATACAGGAAAGAAACCTGATCGCCATTTGAATACCTACGATGCTGAAATCTTTGACGATCAAGATTTCTATCAACAACAATTGCGTGAATTGATTGAATCTCGTATGGTGGATACTGATGACCCAATGGCTATTGGTATGAGATGGGCAGCTCGCAAACAAACCGAACAAAAGAAAAAGAAGAAGGTGATTGATAGAAAAGCAAGCAAAGGCCGTCAACTTAGGTAAATGATTTGATATCCTTTGATTCTTTAAACACACACCGTTAACGTCCTCATCCATAGATTCAATGTCCATGAAAAACTTCAAAACTTTATGGCACCTATACCTGTTGGTGATTGGCATGAATCCATGGTCGAAGAGTTATACACTTCTTTGTTAGGCCAAAGATTAGGAGGAGAAAGTTTGGCTGAATAAATTTAAAAGCCAATAATAAATAAATAAATTAGACAAAACATGTATGTATCTCAAGTTACTTTTTGAACGCCATCGTTGTTAATGGGCGTACTTTTACATTATGGATATTGTGTTTATGAGGCTAAAGATGCATCTGGGTGGTAAATTTTTATAATGCCAATAACGATTTTTGGTTTCTGTCAATGTCATGTACCTGGAGACAGCATATAATCCAATCGTAATTGGCCTTTGAACAAAGCTTAAACATGCATTTTATTTTTGCACAATTAAAACTGAAATGGCGACACAAGTTTGATGATCTCTACAAAACACTAGTAGACAATTTGTCAAAATTAGTGCTATCTTTAAATAGTTTTTAATGCTCATCGTTCGACTTTTTTGCTTGGGAATTGCCCTCGCCACACTGTATAGAGTTAAAAACGCAAAAACTCCTGCTTTTAAATTATTCTCAGTGTCTTGAAATGTAATATTTGCTAAACGACACAAAGAAGCCGCGTTGTGAATTTTTCATGCCAAAAATTTCAACATTATAACATGCACAAGATGTCTAACTTTTATTTGCATTACTTTCTTTGATTCTATCTGCATATTTGACCGCTTAAAAATTATTACTGTAATTATATCCATGTAGAGTTGCAGCTTACTTGGATTAGTGTTCATCATAGAGATCGTATTTTTAATTGTTTTCAGCAAAAGTGCGCAGTAAACTATAGGCGCACTTTGGCTATAGCTTTCTCAATACACAGTGGTTTGCGGGGGTTATCCTTTATGATCATTGTGTCCAATATGTATACCTACCTTCATGTAAAGTTGGAAGTCAATATAATCTAAACTCGCCAAGATATGGCTTTTATTGTCAAGTAAGTTTTAGATGATTTAAGATGGTTTTCATATGGTTTCAGATGGTTTTCGAATATTTGTGCCCAATATTGAGTCTAATTATGTCAAATCTTCAAAGGCGGCATACCTTCCATCTATGGGCTATTGATATCTGTCCAAATATAATAAATGAGTTAACACCAGAATATAAGAGCACTGGCCTAACACTGACCAAAATTGACCTAAAATCGATTGTAAAAATTAGGTACCCAAATTAAGGTATTACGTTTTTGTACTTACAAAATAGGGCACACTAATACCTACTCTGTATTTTTTGTTTCAGCAAAAAATATTGATTTTTCGTCGAGATAATCAAAATAATAGGGACATACTACAGTTTAAAGCCAACAATAACTGAGTTCCAAAACCAATCTGTAAAATCGATTCAAAAACGATTCAAAAATGATTCGAAAAACAAAATTGTTTAATAGTCTATAAACTAAAAAGTGAGTAGGCTTAGTGTATTAAATGTTTTTTGTACAGTTTTGAATTCTGAATCCATCTAGACAAAATTTAGACAAGTGCTTCACATTAAATTTTGCGTAAAATTTGATTGAAATTTTGAAGGCTTTTTAGAAATTCACATCACTTTTTATAAGTATATTTTAAATATAAACTATTGCGGTAATACGCAGCAAAATCATCTATCGATTGAGCTATTGTTGAACCTTTTAACTACATTTTTTGTAGAGAAAACGAGATTTTTGTTAATTTTTTTTTGAAATTCAGAATTTGGGATGAGCGTATATAAGGGGAAAATTGAAGCTAGAAACGAAGATATCTCTTTGTACACATTTTTGAGGATATCTCCACAAAAAATCAATATTTTGAAAAAAACTAAATTGAATCCGAAAGAGCTCAACGAAGTCGATGACACGAATATAAATAAAATGCTGTATAACTTGACGAATATTTTGGAATCTATTACAAAAATTCCAAAAAAAAATGAAAAAAAATAAATGTGCTCCGAATTTTTTCATATTGAAATATATTATAAAACACTTCAAAAGAAGTAAATTTTATTATTAAAAAATGTTAGTATAGCTTAATTTTTTGCAGAGATATGAAGGCTCAAAGTCTTTAATTTTTGGTAGTGAAATACTTGAAAAAATCCGAAACATTAGCGCTAAAAGAGCTATACCAACTGCAAAAAATTGGATATTTTTGGATACTCGTTTGTGGATTAAAGTTGATCATCTCAGGTACATTGAGATATAGTTTTTTCCTGATGTTATTTAGTGTAAAAAAAAGTGGAGTAGTAGTGAAAAATGAGACCCAATTTTTTTAAAAAAAAGTAGTCGATTTTATCTGTTTTTGAGTCTTTCGCGCGATATAAGATAATTTTTCACCACAGCCAAACTATGCTTCCCATGGGCATAATGATCTGCACATATGGGCAGAATAGAAAATTGTGTGCAGATCGGGCAGCCCAGATGAGCAGAGCAATGACATCAAAATTTTTTAGTCCATTTACTAATAAAGTATATCAATTATAATATAATTAATGGTGAAGATAATTTGAATGATTTAAAGTAGATGTGAGTTACTCTGATTCAACAGAATTGTCTTATGGACGACGAGATACATCAATTTAAATTTGGAGAATGAAAGAATTCTGCCCATGTTCTTCTTTTGGAAACCACATGGGAGCAACGAGAACAACCTGTTTAGCAATACTAAAAGTATTCATACCTTTGTAAATTTCTATCTGTAAGGCACAAAATCGACTGATTTAGGATTATTTTTCTTTTATCTTCCCCACTCTTACCTCAGATCTTTTATTTATGTTTAAAATTAAACTACAACAAAAAGACCAATATTTTTCATAAACTGAAATTAAGTAGCAGGAACAAGTACATGTTTTTCCTATTGTTTATTTGGAAATGGGTTATTAATTACTAATGTTAGGGCGCGTTATATATAATATTTTTCTCGAACAAAAAAAGCATTCAAGACTTAGTCATTTTGTTCCATCATCTACGTTATAATCAATACTTTTTTGGTCTAAAGACGATATCTACCTTCAGAAAAATTGGTGGTTATAAAAGTATGTATAGCATTGACTTGATTTGAATGAATTAACAAACTCATGTTAGTGTATTTTATTTATAAAAGAAATATTTGTTTCTGTTTAATGACCAATAGTCAAGAAGAGGAAGCGAGGTGTTATCTTGTATAACACTACCAACTATCAAAGGTACACCATAACCATCACTTATTAGGTTATTAGCTTGTTGATTGATTTTACTAATAGATCAGTCTTTATAGGTCAAAAGTAAAAGCGTATTTAGTTTAAAACGCTTGAAACAATTCAATCATGCTAATTTACATGGTTTATCATCTTTTGCTCATTCAATTGCTATATTTGATTTTAATATTATTTTGTTTATACTGCTAATCCACTCGTTCGTCCATTAGAGTTAGCGAGTTAACTCATCATCCTTGATTAGCGTATCAATAATAACGGCTCATTATTAGCTCATGGTATGCAAAACTATTAAAAGGGGTTGTCTAATTTTAAATTTATCTGATTTAGCTGCTGATGCTAAACTAGCATCAAATTAGCTATGTTAACTCGCAATACAGTAAGGCGTTTTATTAAGTATGATGTTGGCGTTCAATGTATTTCATCTAAATTGCATAGATAGAGATATGGCTCATGCAGAGATGATCTTTGAATGTGCGAGAGAGCTCAGATCTACTATGAACACAAAAAAAATGATCCAAATTGTGATGCTTCGTCAACCTGTACGAGGTTTTTTGTGGCGATACCTAGGGGCTCAAGTGTAATTTAGGCATTTAATTGTCAAATGTATCAAATTAAAGTAAAGTTGGTTGATTGATATAACGGATAATAAATGCAATGTCATTTATTGAATGGGTGAAGAATGTAAATGTATAAAGCAAAGCTTACTTTTGAATGAAAATACTAATTATTCTGATTAACATTATTAATAGGCTCAAAAAGCATAGTTAAGTGCAGTCATTGCTACTAAGTCGCATAATTTGATATGCGGAAAACTCTTGAAGCATTTATTCCTTTTTTTTTTGGCAATACTACAAATCATCGTTCAATACGAGTGAATACTAATGAATCAGCAGAGAAAATGCAACTGGTAAAAAAATGATATCCAATGTACATTGAGGTCAAGATTGATAAAAGGTATATTCATTGTTGTATGGTGGAAATTGCGACATTTTGCTGGATAAAAATTACAGGACCAAGATGTTGTGTTTTTCTCAGGATTTTTAAAAGGATTTAAAAGCGTGTTTTATTATCAAACTTACCTGGATGTTAAATACTCACCATATGCTATTAGTATCATCTTGTTTTTTATTTAATTGCTGTATTATTAAAAATCAAGCTTTTCATAGCTTATAACAATGAAAATGGAACGTTTCTGATTTCAGATTGTTGACATTTATCATAAGGCGGGTTGATAATACGTTTGATACTACCGTATATGGAACCAGTCAATTTAGTTTATGGAATTTGAATGAAAATACCGCGGAAACATTTGTAACTACTACTTAAGTTGGTTCAAGTAAAGCATTGAATAAATTGGTTTGGGACAAAGAGGATAAAATGACGCCAATAGGTTTCAGTGATGGTCATGTTTATGTTTATGTTTATGATATTATTGGAGATTCAAGATTAAAGCTCAATTTAAATTACCTCTAGCGCAATAATTATAAAGTAAGATTATATTATCATCAAATAAACTACCACACAATATTAACATGTATAAACATTTACAGTAATAAACTTGAACCAAGTCGATACAGCATCGTAAATTCTTGAAAAGTTCTCAAGTATTATAAAATCTCTTATTTTTAAGATTTACAAGGCTTAAAAGCGGAATATTAATTTTAGAAATTATTCTTGTCCAGATCATCAATTTTGACATTTTTTTAAATTTTTTTTTCTGATTTTGCAAATCTAGAGTTAAATTCACTACCAATTGTAAAAACAAAAAATACATACATATACAGAATTTAGCGCTCTAACGTGCCACCAGCTTTAAATCTGTGTAAACCTTAATTTTGTTTCAATTTTTATTTACTTTTAAACACCGCTATTTCAGTATGCTTTTTTTTTTGGAGGCATCTCATGGCAGGTGATGTAGCTCATTTGTTATTTGAGAGATTGAGAAGTATAATAAGTTTAAACAAACATTTTATTTTTATAACAAATCGTTAGGAATTCTAACTTTTCTATGGGATAAATATTTTTTTTCCACAAATTTCTTAACTTCTTGGACAACTTCTCTACCGTCTCTACATTTGCTATAAGCTTCGATGTAGTCCATCGACCTTCTGAAATAACGTCTGATTTGAGTCAGGTTACCAGAGGTATCCAGAAAAGAATGGATATTTTTCTCCAGAGACTTGAACGTATAGTCACATCGCAAACGAGCTTCCCTCTTGGCAGCACCCCAGTACATTTCAATCCAATTGCATTCGCAATGGTACTTCGGGTATAATTCGAAGATGTGTCCAGATTCTTCAATTATTTCCTGCAAAGCAGATTTCTGTTGAACAAAATCAGGGCAGTTTTCCAAAAAATGACGAGCACAACAAATGGGATTGACACGTTCGGGAGCACCACAATGCAGTTTCCATTTTTGGCCTTCAACATCATGGCCAACCCATCGTCCTCTTTCTTCTAAGATCGACTTGATTCCTTTGAAGTAACGGACCTTCTTCGTCTTGACGCATCCCTTTTTATTCGTGATAATCTCTTTATTGTAAAAGAAAGTCTGTGGTTTCCGCAAACCAGTGGCTTTGCAGATATACCAAGTATCACGGAACTGGAACTTCTCATTTAAGGACCACGGCTTCTCGTTTAAGGTCATGCGAGTAACCACCAGAGCATCATCAGCGAAAGCGCCATGGTTGGAGCTGTTATCGAAAAGAAAAATAGCTTGACAGTTTGGATGGAGTGCTTCAAAAAGCCCAATTGCATTTTCTTTCAGCTGTTCAACCATGTGTTTTGAAGTCCACCAACCTTCTCTGGAATCACCTGCTTTAAACAACGTCCTAGATGACCAACTTCTGATTTTCATAGTTCCATGACAGGGACATTGGAATTCGCTTACCATTATCGAGGAACCTGGACCCTTCTTACGAATATAGTTCTCACCATCAGCCAACCACAAGTCATTTTTACCGTCATTAGCGTAGAAGGTGCTTTCATCATGGGTAACGAACACATACTTTTTTTCATAATATTCTAATCCAACAGGTTCCAACACATCTTCTTCGTTCTCTCCTGTGTAAAAATCCATCTTTTCCATATACTGAAGCATCCTTTGTGACCAAAAATCTCTATATGCGACCACATCTTCCCGTTCATGGCCATCAAAATAGATAGTCTTTTGGTTTTTTCTATAGGCGTAACCCCATTCATGGAGATACTTGCTGATAGTAGTCTGACTTACACATCTATCAGTAACACCTAAGATTGAAGGGACAACCACTTTGTCAATATACTCCTTGATAACGACCAAAGACCGCTCTGCAGGCTTTGTTTTGCGGATTTCTTCAAGAACAATTTGTTTTACATCAGAATCATTCAGAAAACATTTTCTTTTTGAATGGCAGCCTTGGTTATGGTTTGACAACACACCCTCACAAATGAACTCCTTGGCCCATTTAACAATTGTCATAGCACGATAAGTTACGTTGTTTTTAGGCCAGTAGATTCTAGCTGCTTTACGCGAAGCTGAAAGTGTTTTATCACCTTCAAGTCTTTTGATAAAGTAATAATTGATCGAAGAGTATCGCACAAAATTATAAGTCTCAGTTTTGCTTCCTTCATGCTTCGAGTTCATCACCGGCTTCACAAATTCTTGAAGTTTTGGAAATGTTTCTTTTATTTGCATAATTTCTTTGTCCTTAAGACTTAATGCTTGTCGCTCTTCTACAGGAATTGCTGGGACCAGCGGAACAAAACCAAATCTCTCCAGTTTATGTCTCTCATCGACAGCTTCATTCTCCTTTTCACGTCTCCAGAGTGTCGTCCTTGAATTTTTCGAATACCAAAAAGGCCTGTTGCTTTTTCTAGTCGTGTCGACTAAAATTTCATTCACTGATCTACGGATTTCAGGATTTGAATTGCACATCTGGGCTGCACTGTTTAATTCGGCGATGTCGGAATCAATCATCTCCCAATCTTCATTATCAACACGTATAAACTGGCTTGTATCGCTTTTTACTCTATTTTGATAAGCTTTTTTTCTAGCTGTGAGTGGAGGCATAGTAATAAAAATTGAGTGTATAGATGATGTAAAACTTTGATCCTCCCTGAATAATTTAAATAACGGAGTATAACTTTAATTCTTTGTAGCCAAGCCTTATTTCCTACCCAAAAATATTTGCAGTACCGCCTATTTTCAACAGCTATCAGTAAAATGATTTTATAGTAAAAATAACTATTAAAGCCATAACAATTGTTCACAAAGGTTTAAATAATGATTGTTATGGCTCTGATTTATTATATCTTTATTTTTCGGAAAGTTGATAGGTCTTGAAGATTTTTTTTTGTAAGCTGGTGCTACGTCGATACCCCAGCTTAAAGTCTGCGAAACCACATAATATTTTCAAAGACCATCCATAAATTATTGCCATAGTAAAATTCATCACTGCAGTTATTAAAGCTGTTATCAAAACTCTAAACAACAATTGTTATGTATCCGATTTAGTGTCTTAGTATTTTTGAGTAAGTTGATAGCGAAAATGGTGATTTCAGGTATTGCTTACGTAAGCTGGGTTTAAGGTAAGGAGGTTATGTATCACAAAGTATCCTTGTTTCAAAAGTTACCCTCACCTAAGAGCACACAGCTTAGATTTTGAAATACCGTCTATTTTCAAAGGCTATCAACAGAATGATTTTATAGTAAAATTAAGTATTCGAGCCATAACAATTGTTTACAAAGGTTTAAATAATGATTGTTATGGATTTTTTTTATTGTATCGTTAGTTTTGGGTGAGTTGATAGCTCTTGAAAAAAGTTAAAATTTGTGCAGGTTTAAAGTTGGTGGCACGTTATTTGCTCAATAAAAAATAACAAACCTTTTTATTGCAAAATATTGCATGAAAATCCTTTAATCAAAAATCCGTTTTTGGGGCAAAAGTACAAAGTTTCATTATTTAAAATTTAATATTAAGCTTTTATAAAATGTGTATTAGCTATGGCTACAATTTTCTCTCACAATGTAGTATATTTAAACGTCGATTTTGGTATCAAAATTTGATTTTTCTGTTTTTTGATAAAAATCATGAGTGTTGGTAAGGGTAAAATGAGTCACCAAAAATGTCCGCTACAAAAACTGATTTTTCAGACCATACCTCGTTAAATATAAGAAAAGTTAAAAAAACGCTTTTTTATTTAAACTGATATACCATAGTATAAGAGATTTAGTCGTTCAATCTTGTTGTGCTCCATTACAGCGTCGCTCTACGGACTCGCTTTTGCAATTTTTTAATGAATATATGATATGACCGATGACTTTCTGGTAGAAAAATGTATGTTTCTGTTGTATGCCACCAAGTACCGTATGTTATCACCTTCTACAGTATCAATACATCTTATAATCCATTGACTACTACGACATGAATGGAAGTGCAACGTATTGATATCGGATATAAGAAAATCCTAGCGCACTAAGTTTAATCCAGAAATTATCAAGAACACTTGGACCTTAATTATGACACCATCATATTACTTTATCCCAGCGGTTAATCAATCAAGTAGCTGCTATCAAATCAACATCCAAGAACATTTAGCAGCGCTGCATTAAAACAGGGCAACTCACAAGCTCTGCAAGCACGGTCAAATTATGATTGATCCATTTCAATTCATAATAGATTACTATTAAACAGATATAATGGTTTAGTAGTGCCTTACATTACATCTAATCAGGAGGACCTCAATGATGGTTTGACATTTCTGATCAGAATATTATTTAAATAAACAACTTTTTTCTTGTAACCGTAATCATAATATATTGTTCTACACGTGCAAACCCCTATTGTACATTTATCAATATATTGTAAGAGAGCAATTGCAACACATTTATTTTCATATATACTTGCATAGTTTCCCTTTATTTCTACAGTCCGTAAAAAAACTATCAGCCAAATACAGTATATATTATTATAATATATTATATATAATATGTACATCTATAAATTTTGTATGAATACGACATAAATATGAGGATATCATTACTTTTGTAGTACTTTTGGAAGAGATTACACTCCATAAACTGAAATGAACTTTAATATATATATATTAAATTTTATAACTTTTCAAAAAAATCAATTTTCATAGTGTTCAATCTTCAAAATCGGAGCATGCCCTCTTTTTTTATAGCAGACCATATGCCAAGTGCTTTTCAGAATATACTTTAGTCACCGCTATAAATATCTAGGTTAATCATATTATGCTATCTGTTCCCGAATTTATTTTATATTTCATGGAGGGCCCAAAAACACGTAAAATTCACCATTTTTTCCTTAAAAACTAGGTCTCATTCTTCATCCCTACTCAATGTTTTTTTCATTAAATAATATCAAAAAAAAATTATATGCCAATATACTTGAGATGTTCAGCTTCAGTCTGAAAACAAGTATCCGGGAATATCCTATTTTTTGCAGTTGGTATTAATTTTTCAGCTCTGATGTTTCAGTTTTTTACGCGTATTCCACTGATAACGAATTGAAAACTTTGAGGCTTCATATCTCTAGAAATAATTAAGCTATACTAGCACTTTTTAATAGTAAAACTTGCTTGTTTTAAAGTGCTCTATAACATATTTAAGTATAAAAAAATTTTGAGTACTTTTATTTTTTCATTTTTTTGACATTTTTGGAGTAGATTTCAAAATATTCGTTAAATTGAACAGCACTTTTTTTACATTCATATCATCAAGCTCGTTGAGCTCTCTTAGACCTAATTTAGTTTTTTTCAAAATATTGATTTTTCGTGGAGATATCCTTAAAAATGTGCACAAAGGAATACCTTCGTTTCTAGCTTCAATTTTGCCCTTATATACCCTCATCCTAAATTCTGAATTTTAAAAAAAAATTAACAAAAATCTTGTTTTTTTCTCTACGAAAAATGCAGCTAGACGGGTCAACAATGGCTCGATCGATAGATAATTTTGCTGCGCATTATATACGTTAATTATATTTAAAAGATGCTTATAAAAAGGGACAGGCATCTTCAAAAAACCTTCAAAATTTTAATCAAATTTTACGCAAAATTTAATGTGAATCATTTGTCTAAATTTTGTTTAGATAGATGCAGAATTCAAAACTGTGCAAAAAACATTTAATACGCTAAACTTACTCACTTTTTAGTTTATAGACTATTAAACAATTTTGTTTTTTGAATCATTTTTGAATCGATTTTACAGATTGATTTTGGAACTCAGTTATTGTTGGCTTTAAGCTGTAGTAGTACGTCCCTATTATTTTGATTATCTCGACGAAAAATCAATATTTTTTGATGAAACAAGAAATACAGAGTAGGTATTAGTGTGCCCTATTTTGTAAGTATAAAAACTTAATATCTTAATTTGAGTGCCTAATTTTTACAATCGATTTTAAGTCAATTTTAGTCAATGTTAAGCCAGTGCTCTTATATTCTGGTGTTAACTCATTTATTATATTTGGACAGATATCAATAGACCATAGATTGAAGGTATGTCGCCTTTGAAGATTTGATATAATTAGATTCAATATTGGGCACAAATATTCGAAAACCATCTGAAACCATCTGAAAACCATCTTAAATCATCTAAAACTTACTTGACAATAAAAGCCATATCTTGGCGAGTTTAGATTATATTGACTTCCAACTTTACATGAAGGTAGGTACACATATTGGATACAATGACCGTAAAAGGTAACCCCCGAAAACCACTGTGTATTGAAAAAACTATCGCCAAAGTGCGCCTATAGTTTAATGCGCACTTTTGCTGAAAACAATTAAAAATACGATCTCTATGATGAACACTAATCCAAGTAAGCTGCAACTCTACATGGATATAAATAATAATTTTTAAGTGGCCAAATATTCAGATAGAATCAAAAAAGGTAATGCGAATAATAGTTAGACATCTTGTGCATGTTATAATGTTAAAATTTTTGACATGAAAAATTCACAACGCGGCTTCTTTGTGTCGTTTAGCAGATATTACATTTCAAGACACTAAAAATGCTAGAAACTTTAAAGCACTTTGATAATAATGTAAGTCTCACCTCGTAAATTGTACTCTTAATTCAGTTTATCATAATTTCAAAAACCTTCGGATTGATAGAGATATTGATGAACGGAGAAAGCGGGAGTTTTTGTACTTGTTTGCTTGATTCGATATGACAAAGGAAAATGTGGGCAAAACTACTCAATAGTCAGAATTTAAATGGTAGTATTAGCAGAATGTCTACTGATAATTGTGCAGAGAGATCAAACTTATGCTGTAATTTCAGATTCAGTTGTTTACAATGAAATGTAGTTTTGCATAATACATATACAATCTTTGATGAATGATTAATTACATCTGATTGTACAGTGTCTAGGTATATGCTATATATTTGAAATAATAATAACAACTATAATTGAGGCAGTTGATCAACCATCAGAAAAAGCAGAAATTAGTTTTAAACATCATTGTTATTGGTGTTACTGGCAAAACATAAATAAAGAGCACGTCTAATGTTGCAGAATATATGAGATTTGCTACATTTTGAATGCTCGTAGTATATTTCTTTTTCAAAAATGAAATCAGTACCAGCAGAAAAGATTGCTTAAATGCAAACAAACCATCGGAAGATTTGGTAGCTGTATAACCGAAACAAATTTCAAAGCAAAATCATCCAAAACAAATTCATATCCAAATTCCTGGTAGTTTTTTTTTATTTAATTGATATACAATATAATTTGAGCATGAACAATTTAGGGTTTCTGGGTTCCCACAGACACGCCAATGAGGATAAATATACAATGCAGCATGAACAATACTATTCCTTGACTAATTCCAGCAAACGTTACTTCAAACTTTGATTCTCTTTCGCATTTCCTCCTCCTCTACTTCCCCGTAATTCACCAGTCGCTTTATTTTTTTATCTATATGATGAACTTCGTCTTTTATTCTACGATAGAGCTCCAATTTATCTTTGATTTTAAATCGTAATAGTGAACGGGTTCTTTTTATTTGGGCTCTAGTTTGTGGTAAAGCGGATTTCAATTGCCCAGCCAAGGATTTATCAGAATGTTCAAGTTGATCTAATTCAACAATTACTGCAAGTAAATCCTTCCTTGCTAATCGTAAATCATTTTGATATCTTTCCAAGTAACGAAGATCAAAAGGCGATAATGCTTGCCTTTTATTAAAAGAGGAAGAAGGCGAGGGAGATCTTTCCTTTAAAGATTCTTCTAATAAATCTGACTTCATCATCTTTTTGATATGAATTGAGTGAAGAAGAGGTTCATTCGTCCAAGGTTGATATGTTTTTTAATACATTTTGTAGTCTTCGGCGATCAAAATTTAAGCAACATCAGAAATTGACTAGTCCCCACATTTGATCAGTCGATTGAGGGTAACTATAATGCACGTAAATATGACATCCTTTGTTCTATCAGTAACAAGTGTAACATAATGTCAAAAGGCTACTTTTACATTTGTTCTTGAATAAAAGAACGCAATTTCTCAGAAATATATAGTTTATATCGATTCAAAAAAATATTTTATTGAATGTAAAACGTATAGTGCCGTAAAGTGTTTTTTTTGGATAATAATACAATATGTGCAACATATTGTGTTAATTATTGAATTTCATAAAATTTACTTTTTTTTGTTTGTTTGTTTGTTTGTTTTCTTATCATAATTGGGAAAAAAGATGTTACTTTGTGGGACTGAAAAAGGAAGGCAAATGGTCTATAAGATGATTGTTATTGATGTGAAATTGACTATAGAGTGTATATATGAGGAGGAGAAGGCAAGGGAAAAGAAGAGAGTGATTTTAATGATAAAAGGAGGGGGATAATAAATAAGGTGTTTGTGTGTTGAATATAATATAAAAAGAATGGATTTGAGTTTGATTGGGATGTTCGTTCTTTACAAGAAACCCGACTCTTGTAAAAGACGAGTGATTTTTTCATCTTCACGTTCTCTATTTGTTGAGAAAGGTTTAGTTATGGATGAACAACTCATAATTATATTAAAACATACCTTGGCTCTAGCTTTAAACTCTCTTTGTACAGTTGCTCTTCATCTCGAGTGCTTTGCAAGTTGGCTTTGACAAATTCTTGTAAATCTTCGACTGGTTTAAGTTGGTATAAAGAAGATTGATATTGTTGAATTTCTCGGATTACTTCGGCGGTTTTTGCACGCTTGGCAAAGTTGATCAATTCTTTTGATTTTTTTAATTCATTGGCGTTACCATCCTCAATAAAAGTTAAATCTTGAAGGTAAATACCCAAGAAAGGTATACAAGGAGGATTGATGGAATGAATAATAGCACGGTATTCTATGAAATTACGATTTGCGCCCATAAGTTTACGAATTTGCTGTAAAGTTTGATTGGTTCTTGCACCAACAACTTCCCATGTGCGCTTCAATCTTCCAACGGAACTGTTGTCAAAGGCAGATAAAATAGCCATACAAGTATTGAAATTGTTTAGAATTCTACATTTCTAAATGCCCCAAGATTAGATTAATTCACAATCAATCAAAGAAATATTTAAGTTTTACCTCTGCTACTTGAACCCAATATTTAATCAATACACTTCTCTTTTTGATATCGTGTTGACTCAAAATGACATCGGAAACCCAAGAAGTAATTTGATTACAGTATTCAATTGAAGCACGAATATTGGTAGCTACATTGCCTTCTTCATCTCTTGACCAAGCCTTATCTAAACACTCGATAGGTTTAATAGCACTGTATAATCCAAAATCCATAATGGTCAATTGGCGTGCCATTTCTAATGTATCGATATCTAATAATTTAAAGCGACGTCTATTTCTAGGAAGAATAGGTTCAGGAGGATCTGGTAAAGTCAAAATCATCTTTTTAAGCCCATCCATAGTATCAGCATTTCTTCTTCTTTGAATTAAAGATTCCAATTGTCCATTAGAGAATTTGAGTGTCTTTTTAATGTTGGAATGAGTGAATTCTAATAATCTGTCCAAAAGAACACTATCATCTTCATTGTAGTATAATTCAAGCCAATTTTTCAAAACATTGAATACACGGAGTCTAACAAGCTTCAACTTCTTTTCTTCCCAAATAAAAGCATCTTCTTCAGATAATCCAGAAGGACACTGGAGATTATATCTTGCTTCTAAAAGATCAAGCAAATCCATAGAGCTACAAAATGACCTGTAGGTCAATAAGAATGTGTTGATGAAATTCATGTCTAAATAATCATGAAGTGTTAAACGTTCAACGAGGGCTACAAGAGTACCTCCCTTGACATTGCCTTCCATGTTGAAAACAATTTCATTTGGTCCATAATCATATTGTAGATATTCAGGGCGTTCATTGACAGTTGGTTTAGCAACTGTTGTTTCTGGCAATGGTGCATCATCTCCAAAGAATTTTTTGAGCTTATTTGAAGAAGTCTGCTTTACAGCAGGAGCTGTGTGAGATCGTTGCATTGGGAAGGGCAAATTTGTTGCTTGAGGTATCAATTCAGATTTATGGCGCTCCATGATTTCGAGTGCAGGTCTTCTTTCATCTTCTTCAAGACTTTTAGGCCTTAATGGTCTTACTATATCATTTTCTTCAGGAAATAAATCGTCAGCTTCATCCAAATATTCTTTCTCTTGCTCTTCATCGGCTTCTTGTATCGCTGCTTCATCCATGATCATAGATGATGATGCTTGTTTAGCTAATGTACTATTATCAGAAACAGAATAAGAGGAATTACTGTTTGTTCTACTACGAGTTTTGCTTGCTAAACAAAGCACACTTTCACAAATAAGTTCAATAGGCTCGAATAAGCTCCCAGCAGCAAGTTCCGTATCTCTTAAGCTTGCAGAGAAATCCCCAACAGATTCATCTGTTAATGCTTGCATTTTGTAGAATAACAGACCCAGGCTATCTGCTAATGCTTGTTTGCCTGCTTGTAAATCTGTCATTTCAATTTGTTGTTGTACAATGCTGAAATCGGTATCATCGAGATAACCCAAAAATAGGCCAGCTTGATTAGATAAATTACGGAAATGAGTAAATAATAATGCAGCCAAAGATGCTTTGTCGTCCTGCGATAATTGTAGTGGATTATTGTTTATCAGACATGAAGAAATGCATTTGATGATCATTTCTGCTGAATCTTGAATGCAAGTACCCATTGTTTCCAAATTTTCTGCTAAATTGATCTGTAAACTGTAGCGATTGCTGTTATTTGAAGGGCGTCTATTGCCAAGCATATTTTCTTCCTCTTTTTCATCCACCCATTGAGGATCAGTGTGCATCAATGGAATTTTAAGAGATTGGCAAGTATTGACAAAATTTCTAATCATTAATAGTAATTCACTTGATTCAGTGAGTATTTTACTGACAGTGATTTGTTGGTCATCTTCGGTTGAGAATAAAGTATGGCTTGTTTGAGCGGATAAAACCAATTTAGACATACTTGCCATCATTGCTCTGTGATGAGATCTTAATGTACCATTTGATTTGATATAGCCAGAATCTTTATCAATTGTTGATGAGGCAATCAACATAAATCTAATTGAATTCACAACATCCACCGAGTTTTTGTAATACAAGTTGTATTGTCCGCTTTTTGCTGCAATTGTTAATTGATGTATGGCGACGGCAATGTTACTAGAGATTTTATTCCAACTCAGCGGTTCATTTGAGTTTATTCTTCGTACAGATGGTCTACGAGAAGGAGATCTCGGTAATAGTTGCGGTGGTGGTGTTTGGTTGAATTCAATTGAGGATGATTTTGAGTATATACTTTGATTATCGCTGTTACTTTGATGAGATGTTACACGATTTAACCATTGAGGCTGTAATTTTTTGAAGGGTTAATTATTCGGATATTGAAATATATAAATTAGATTTTTACCTTTTCATCAATTGAGAGCAATGTACTTTGATCAGACCAACTTGGCATATCAATTGTAGATATTTGATCAGATTCATATTCACTGTCCACATTTATAGTTGATTCTGACATTTTATTGCCCTTCATATCGCCTGCCAATGGATTATATAAATAAACATTTGATCCATCATCCATTTTTTGTGGTGTTAACCAGTTGTTGTCGTTTTGTTGATAGTCAGAAACATTATTATAAGATAAACTAAGTCTATATTCATTATTTCGTTTTATCGGTCCATCAATCAGTTCTTCGTCTGAATCTTGTTCTCTATTGGATGTGATTACTTTAACATAATTACTAGGAAACCAACCTCTTGTTCCATTAGATCTAGGCATTTTTATTAATATCAATTACATAATCATATAAAAAATAGCAACTCACAGGCCATCCCACCATCCTGAAGGTAATTTATTCAATACATCAATCACATCATCTTGGTTAAACGAAAGTGAAGATGGGTCATTGGACCTAAAGGCGTAAAGTGCTTGAACTCTACATAATATAGGTATTTCTGACATTTGATATAATCAAGGGGCAAAATATATATTTAAAGTGAAACAAAAATCAGAAATTCAAGAGAGAAAAAAAAAAAGGAAACGAAAGAAAGAAGAAAGGGAAAGAAAGAAAACAAAATTTGAAGATCACACTACTCTTACAACACTCACACACACACAGACGACAACGCATTTTTTGTACAATAGCCGTAACCCCGAGAAAGTAAAAACAGTGCAACCATATTTCAACTTCCTTAATATTTATATATTTGTGTTGCCCTGTTCTCTTGTTGATTTATAATCCCTTCGACTCAATTTAGCAAGGTCAAAAAGGTGCTATAATTGAGCCTAGCAACCATAGCAAAACTCGTAAGACTTCGTAGATCAATAATTTAGCTTTGGTAGCGCAATTGAGTTCAGCGATTGTAGGGTGTTTATTTACTTGCATATAATTCACTAATGTATACAATTTGCCGTGCATTTACAAGAAAATGTAGATTAAAATCTTAATCTTCATACATGCTTTTCATTATTTTATTATATTTTTATTTTATTTTATTTAATATTGTTACACCTTGTTCTGTCAGTCCGTACCACGTGTAATCTTGGAATGAAAAAAAAAAAAAAACATGTCATTTTAGAGCTAAAATCAACCCTCGTTCTTTAGAGAATATCGAAAAAAAAAAAAAAGTTACCAACATCAACTAACTCGAGTAGAACAAAGTCTGGACCTTTTTTTTTCGGGATTTCTCAACTATAAAATGTAGTGAAAATGTTGCAAAAAAAAAAAAGAATGAAAAAAAAAATCAAAAATATAGAGAGGGTTTATTAATTAATAAATTCAATTGTTCCACCATGGTTGAGTTGTATGCAAGTACAAATTAAAATTAAAAATACCAGGTGTTTTGTTGTGTATACTAAATAAAAAAGAAATTGGTATATATAATATGCTAGTATCCTGACCAAGCACGAATTTGTGGGCCCTTAATTTTCATCAATAATAGTAAAAAGGCCCAAGCAAAATTAAGCATGCCGAAAAAAAAGGTTACCCAGCCAGCTCCAACTGCTTGGGTCATTGGGTTGGCAATTAAGCTAAGGACGCAAGACCAAATCATACGGACAAGATTGGCTGCCGCTGTGACACTAGCTCCTCTATCAGAAACAGCATCTACAAGATACGACATGGCTGGATTAAATACTTGAACCATTGCAAAACATTGAACTCCAAACATAATAATTGAAACCCAAACACTCCATCCTAACTGAACTGGCCAACCCCATAAAAAGAATGAAAGTGGATTTAAAACAAATGCTGCTGGCCATACATTGGGTGCAAGACGATCCTCAGGAATAGCATCTCCTCCACGTTGATTTTTAGCTCGATTTAAAAAGTAATCTGACAATTTACCAGAAAACAGGGATCCGATGACTTCACCTAATCCAGGTG
This sequence comes from Mucor racemosus, assembly GCA_027405735.1. Taxonomy (NCBI): domain Eukaryota; kingdom Fungi; phylum Mucoromycota; class Mucoromycetes; order Mucorales; family Mucoraceae; genus Mucor; species Mucor racemosus. The sequence goes on from JAPEHQ010000025.1 coordinate 100,534, forward strand.
AAATAAATGTCAAACCAATGATACCACTGCTTAAACCGTAAACATTTGTATAAAGCTCAGGAAGCATATTTTCAATAGCAAACATACCACCAAATGCGAAACCAGTAGCCATGGAAAATACCAATACAAAAGGATGACGAAGCAATGCAAGGGATGCAAATGGATTCATCATTTTGCTTTCAGTCATTGTATTTTGTTCTGAAGTATCCAATTGATCACTTTCAGCAGCAGGATTAGGTCTCTTTTCGTCATCTTGATCTTCATTTTTTTCAATAGCTTTGCTTTCTTTACCCCAAACACTTTCTTCACGATAAGTTTCTTCCATGGCAAATACGACCAATGCCAAAAGAATACAACCAAAGACGAACAATAGCCAAAATACTGATCTCCATCCCCATCGCTCTACCAAATAACCACCAAAAATAGGGCCAAATAAGGGACCAGCAAATTGACCGGTAAAATAAATACCCAATGCATTGCCTCTTTCATGAACATCATAAATATCAGCAACAGATCTACATTCCAAAATGGGGCGTTTAGTACTTTTATAGAATAAAAATAATACATCTTAAATTACCCTGCGCCAATAGCCCAAGCAGATGAAATACCAACAGCTTGAAGGATTCTCATGCCCAATAGCACATAGATATCGTTAGCAAAGACAGCTGCTAAAGAGCCGACCGTATAAATAATAATTGAGAAAAAGTAAACTGATCTACGAATCTTCCAATGATCACTGATACTACTATAAAAAATTGGCTGTATATAAAAATCACAAATTAACTGATTTGATTTATAAGGTTATATAATTCTGATCTTACAGCAATGCCCATAAATAACATGTACAATGAATTACTAAGAGTAACCATGATGGTAGGACTATTCAATTCCACAGTAATCTCCTCGAGTGCTGGTAGCTATGAAGAAAAAGATTCATCAGAAAAAACGAATTCTGGAAATTAGAATAAAACTCACATAAATTGTGGAGCAGAATCCAGGAATAATGGCAATAAAGCAAACAAGACCAAGCAATAGTCTCTTTCGCCATGCAGGCAATAAACGAGGATCCTCTTTAACAGGAATCTTTATACTGAGTAAAGTATTCCAATATGTCATTCTTTTAGAATAAATTAAATATGATTCTTTTCAAGAAAGGGAAAAAATATTTTTCTATCTTAAAGGAACAATATCTAGATTTTGAATCTCAATAGACCGCAGTGGATCCAATAATCCCAAAATGTCATTGTTTACCCGGTATTATAACAGGCCAATAAGCAACCATTTGGATTAGGTTTTGTATACTCAAAATTTAATTATAGTGAATAGTGATCTTTAATGTGCAATTGATGTGATTCTTAATTTTCAATTAAATATCGTCAAGCAAACAAATGCATATAGATAAATCTTTGGGCGCTGCGACTTTTTCACTTTAATTTCTGCGTTGAAAATGAGCAATTACAACAACGTTCGATTATGCTAACAACACTGTTAACAGAAACCCATTTGCAGTTCAGATTTATACAAATTTGAAATTGTCGTCAAGAAAATTACAATACAGTCCTATATATGATATGTCTGTTTGTAGATACACATACATCTTCAATATGAGGCAAATATATACATAGATTCCACTTTCGATATTCCTCCCGCTAAAATCTGCGTAATTTCCATTCAAACAAAAAAAAAAAAACACAACTGATTATAGATATCTTTTTCTATAAGAAACATCAAAATCTGCTGTAAAATTTGAATTTTCAAGAAAATCCATTTTCATAGTGTTCAATCTTCAAAATTGGAGTATGCCTTCTTTTTTATAGCTAATCATATACTAAGCATTTTTTAGGATATATCTTAGGCATTGCAAAATAGATATAAATTTGATCACATTGTGCTTTCTGTTTTTAATTTGCTTTATATTTCGCGAAAAACTCAAAATTCACTGCTTTTCCCTTAAAAACTGGGTCTCCCTTTTCATCTCTGCACAACTTTTTTTCCCATTAAATAACACCAAAAAAAAAAAATTATATGTCAATGTACCTGAGATGTTCAACTTTTATTCAAAAACAAGTATCCAAAAATATCCTACTTTTTGCAGTTGGTATTAATTTTTCAATGCTAATGTTTCAGATTTTTTACGCGTATTTCACTGCTAATGGATTGAAAACTTTGAGGCTTCATATCTCTAGAAAAAATTAAGCTGTACTAACACTTTCTAATAATAAAACTTACTTATTTTGAAGTGCTCTATAACATATTTTAATACAAAAGAATTCTGACCACTTTTATTTTTTTTTCATTTTTTTGACATTTTTATAGTAGATTTTAAAACGTTCGTTAAATTGAGTAGCATTTTTTTTAGATTCATGTCATTGATCTCACGGAACTCTCTCGGACCCAATTTAGTTCTTTTCGAAACATTAATTTTTCGTGGCGATATCCTCAAAAATGCGTACAAAAGAGTATTCTTCGTTTTGCTACAAAAAAAGGCGTGTATACCCTCCCCAGATTCTGAATTTGAAAAAAAAATTGACAAAAATCTCATTTTCTCTATATAAAATGTAGCTAGAAGGTTTAGAAATAGCTAGATTGATAGATAATTTTCCTGCACATTATTTCCGTTATTTATATTTAAATTATGCTTATAAAAAGTGCTATGTATTATCAAAAAACCTCCAAAATTTCAATCGCAATTTATGCAAAATTTAATGTGAATTACTTGTTTGAATTTTGTTTAAATGGATGCAGAATCCAAAGCTGTACAAAAAATATTAGATGCGTTAGATCTACTTATTTTGTAGTTCATGAGCCATTAAACGATTCTATTTTTTGCATCATTTTCTGATAGATTTCACAACAACATCACTCTGGGAAAGAAAAGTGTAAAACAGTGTAAATCGGGGTTTACACAAATTTGGTGTAAAAACTTAATTTTTAGGGTTACTTGGGGTTTACACTTTATTTACAAAGGTATAAATACTTTTAGTGTTGCCAAACAGGTTGTTGTCGTTGTTCCCATTTGGTCCCCGAAAGAAGAACATGGGCAGAACTCTTTCAAACCCCAAATTTCAAATTAATATATCTCGTCAATAAGGCAATTCTGTTGAATCAGAGTAACTCACATCTGCTTTAAATCATTCAAATTATCTTCATTATTAATTATATTATGTTTGATATACTTTAGTAAATTGATTAAAAAGCTTTGATCTCATTGCTCTGCTCATCTGGGCTGCCTGATCTGCATAAAAAGTTTTTATTTTGCCCATCTGTGCAGATCACTATGCCCGTGGGAAGCATAGTTCGGCCGTAGTATACTATGGTATCTAAGTTTTAAGTAAAAAAGCGTTTTTTTAACTTTTCTTATATTTAGCCATGTACGGTCTGAAAATTCAGTTTTGTAGCGGACATTTTTGGTGACTCATTTTATCCTTACCAACACTCATGGTTTTTATCAAAAAACAGAAAAATCAAATTTTGATACCAAAATCAACGTCTAAATATACTACATTGTAAGAGAAAATTGTAGCCATGACTAATACACATTTTATAAAAGCTTAATATTAAATGTTCAGTAACAAAAGTTAGTATTTTTGGCCCAAAAACGGTTTTTTGATTAAAAGATTTTCATGTAATATTTTGCTATAAAAATGTTTATTGTTTTTTATTGGGCAAATAGAGCGCTAAATTCTGTATATGTGTATATTTTTTGTTTTTATAGTTAGTAGTATAATTAACCCTAGATTTGCAAAACCAGAAAAAAAATTTAAAAAATGTCAAAATTGATGATCTGGACAAGAATAATTTTTGAAATTAATATTTCGCTTATAAGCCTTGTAAGTCTTAAAAATAAGAGATTTTATAATACTTGAGCACTTTCTCAAGAATTTACGATGCTGTACCCACTTGATTCAAGCTTATTACTGTAAATTATTATACGTGCTGATAATGTGTTATAGTTTATTTAATGGTGATATAGCCTTACTTTATAATTATTGCGCTATAGATGATTTAAATTGAGTTTTAAGTAGTTAAGTTGGTTCTTGTAAAGCATTGAATAAATTGGCTTGTGACAAAGAAGGTATAAGGTGGCAATAGGTTTCAGTGATGGCCATGTTTATGTTTATGATATTGGAGAGGAGGTAAGACTACATTAAAATAGTGTAAATTTGGAGGTTATTTAAAATGTATACTACCCAAAGGCCATATCTTTACAGCATGTAAAATGCACAACTGTTACTGTAAAAATAAGACTTTTTAATTGATGAAGAAAAGAGAAGACTCTTGCATGGGAATATGTTATTTTATGCTGACTTGAAGAAAAAGAAAAGAGCCATAGAAATTCATTGCTAGCTGATTAGTCTTGAAACTGCAATGTCTGGTTTATAACGGCTTCTTTCCAACGCAATATTGAGGTATTTGGCTAGTAAAGTTGACAAGTAGCTTTGCTGTTGTTGGGCAGCGGAACGACACATGGATTTTTCTAAAATAACTCTCTTCAAAGGCAAACAATTCCTCGAAATAGACGTTGTCATCTAAAAAGCTCAAGTATATATAAATAGGTATTAGTGTTGTATTGACTAGTGTTTGTTGTTTTTATTCAAATATCGTAAAAGCGGGCACAGAACGTGGTCTTGGAGATATTATCAGATAAATCAGCAAATGCCATCCCACTTACTCTACTGCTTCAAGATCTGAAAGTTTGTAATGTTACTTGACTGGGCCTATACGTTACCTCATAGTGTTCTGGTAATATTGTTCTGTTTCACTTATTCAGTAAAGATCTCATCTTTTTGAAGTACATTCAGTTCAAATAACGGCAAAACACTCAACAGTACTAAACAAATAAATACCCTGACGCTTGTCAGCTCAAATAAAGATAACATTAATTTCACCAGAACCTACACCATTTCTTACTGATACAACAGATGAATCCTTCAAAATAACTGAACCATCTTCCAACTATGGTGAATTACTTAAACAACGTCAATACATTCTAGAATTAAATGAGTTTGATGATATATCGCTGACCAGCAAAGTATCAGCTCATAACATGGATAATGAATTAAGTCTGGATGAAAGATTGTAAGCCCATAATCTGTATCTACTAAATTTGGTCTACTCACATATATGCTTTAGACTTTTGTCTTCAATTAATTATTACGATGATTGTCCTGTAGAAATTTTACTTCAGCCCTATGCTTTTTCTGACCAAACGTACATTGAAATAAGAAAATGGAGAATAGTAAGATCATAAATGAGTGTACATAATGAATTGAAATTTACAATTTCTTAGGTAAAATTAGCAAAAGTAGAATACTTTCCATCTCAATTTACACCAAATGATCTCCCAACAGCAGAAGATATTTTTCAGCGAAATTTGGGCGTGTTTTTAGTTAATTTAACGGAAACTTTGGACAGAATACCCCTGATTTCCAATAACAAGCAGTTTGAGATTGACTATTCAGTACAAAATATATCAATACTTTTGAGATTTGTTTTCAATTCTAAATCAAAAGTTAATATTGCCTGGTATGTCTTCTTTTAATATAAAAGCGATCAATTCTCATCTATTTTTTTTTTCATATAGGGAAAAGCCTTCTATAACAAATCAAGATACAAGCAGAAAGACAGTGACCCATGACTTTTTAATATATAGCAACCATCAAGAACTAGGCTGTGGAGAAATTAAAGTTAATGATGTTGGTGAAGGATTGCAAGAAGAAGATAGAGCGCGCTTGGGAGAGCGATTGAAAAAGCAACTTCATTATCGGATTAAGGAAGCGAAATCAAGAAGAGAATTCTACATTTTTGGCGTATTTATTACTGACAATATTATGGAGTTATACCGTAGTTCTTTTTCGAAAGAAAATGGATATGATCTTGTATTATTGAGTAAAATAATGCTTCCCACTTTAGGATCAACATATACTTCAATTGAAGAGTCGATGGAGATTTTATTCAATTTTAAGGTAAAGCCATTATTATTATAGACATTAAACGATCATTTAATTCGAACATATAACAGGAATCAATTATCAACACAATGCAAGATCCTTCCGAATGTGAGCGGCCCTACCTATATTTACCGTGAATACTAATAACCAATATTTCCCAGCTTCACTGTATGTCTGAGTAAATAAGTATATTGCGCGGATCTTATTGTCCTTTTTATAAAAGCATATATTTATAGTAAAATGTACATTTATGGAATAATTGATCTGCCTCGCACGAGATACAACAACAAAAAGCAGTAGGCAAGATAAATATGCCAATACGGATTATATTTCTGTATTTTTGTTTTGAATGTGTATATTAGGATTAATATCAATTTTAAATGCTATACACCAGGCAATCTATTCTTCATTCAAACTCTAGCAGACCCTTTTTTGAAAATAATCAGCTCATGGGACGTGCGTGAGTAATTATAACTTTTGTACACCTTTATCATTGGCTTGGTAATTTATACAGACAACATAAAGGGGCCAAGAAATTGAATTAGCCTGCCATATTACAAAGTATGAGTCATTATTCTCAATTTTAGGGTGTGTCATCATGCCAATACATGCCAATTTAGAAAACAAACACAATCCATCAATTACCAGGACATTTAAAAGATTAAAGTTATAGTGAAAGATATCACACTTGATCATTTAATAAGAAATAACAAAGAAAAGGGGAGCATGTAATAAAGAGTTTTTTAATGAGAGGTAAAATGGGGATCAAATGTGGGGTAATATAAAGTGTTTTCGTGTGTACAAATAAAAAGAATATATATATATATATATATATATATAATTTAATCTTTCTTTTTTATAATATAAAACTAAAGATTTTAAAAAAAATGTGTATATGGGGGATTTTGTATAGAGTTTTTTAGATTTTTTTTCGAATGTTTTTGGTTTTTGATTTTTGGTATATAGATTTGTGTTTGTAAAGCTGCTTCCTTTTTTTTTGCGCAGCAATTAAATTTCAGTCGAGATAAAAAGTCTCATTTAAGCTTCTCCAGAGCTATTACTGTCTGGTAAAGTAGGAAATAAATCGTTATTAATATCAGAGTTAAAAGACACTGAGTCATCATCCATGCCACCAGGATTCCCGCCGAGTAAGTCATAAATATAGAAATCCATAGGATGTTCATTCAATGTATTAAAACAATGATTAGATGAAGAAGAAGGGGCGGAAGCAGAAACAGAGGAGGAGGATTCACCTTCTTGGCTGGCCATTAGAAATGCATTCATATCTTCAAGTACATAAGTATCGTTGGCATCGATCATCTCAATATCATCATCATCAATGTCATGATTGTCGAATAAATAAGTTTGTTGCATAGGTGGGGGTCTTCCTACAGGAGAGGAAGATGATTGATAATGCGAATCTTGAGGTGATTTCTGATGTGAAGGAGGAGATAGTGGAAGATATGAAAGTTTGTTTGTTGGATTGTCTTCATGCCGGCTCCTCTGCTTGTCTTTCATCTTTTTTTTCATGTAAATTGTGCCTGTTGTTGTTGTTGCTTTTGAAGTAATTGATATTGCTGATATGTATTAAACGGTAACCATAGAGACGAATTTATTGCTATGGAGATTGAAAAGTGTAATAAGAGTAGATCGAACAAATTGAATAAATTAATAATAAAATAGGATAAAGGCTTAATATCAGAACAAAAGAAAAACAGAAATCAATCAATCGTTAAATGTGTATAGTTTCTTCTTCTTTTTTTTCTTCTTTTTTAAATTAGAGATGCTTGTATTAAACAAGAAATGTAGATATAAAGAGCAGATGTCTCTTTTCAAAATGTGAAAAAAAGGAAAAAACAATTTGGTCTTTTTATAAAGTAAAAAAAGTAGTAAAATAGAAAAAAGAATTGAAATAAAAGAGAAAAATGAACACGTATTTAAGGTAAAATGCTTACAGACCGCAGCACTTTTTTTTTTTATTAGCTTTGAGCAACCAACATACATTTACGGCCACTATCTCCATTGACTGCTTTAAAGTGTGGTTGCCTCCTTTCTTCTTCACAATCATATAGACACACCCATTTCGCTTTGAAAGTCTGTGCAAGCTTTTGCACAAAATCACTGATTTTTTTTAGAATTCAGGTTCCCGAAATGGATGTTTACACCATGGTTTTTAAAGGCAAAAGATAATAGAAAGTGCAAATTTCCTCCTATTTTTAGTATTACACACAGTTTTGTATTTCTTTCTTTTTTTCTCTTCTTGAAATACAGCCATTTTTAAAAAAATGGCATTGACAACAGTAAGGTACAGTACCGAGCAAAATGTCAAAATCAGTCAAGTTCTATATATCCCTTTTATTGATGAATATAACAATAAACAATGTATGTAGGGTGGCTTTGCGTGTACGACCCTTTAATGAAAAAGAATTGAAAGAGACAAATCAACCAGAAAATCTCATCACATTTGTGCCTGGACAACCACAGCAAATCAGTATTGATCAGGATCGCCGTCATTTTACTTTTGATTATGTTTATCCATCCCATAAAAGCCAAGTCGATGTATATCAGTCTTGTATCCAGCCATTGTTTGATCAGTTTGTAAATGGGTTAGTTTTTTTTTTCGATATTTATGCACGAGTTCATTATTTGTTAAAATACAATGCTCCTTTTTTTTCGAAAAATTATAGATATAATGCAACTATATTAGCATACGGGTAATAGATCAAAATATCTCTGTAAAATAACGAAATATTTATTCTTTTTTTTTATTGTTGTTGTACAGCCAAACGGGCAGCGGAAAAACGTATAGTATGGGTACATCTGCTACTTCTAGTTCTGCTGCATCCACGGAACATGTTGGCATTGTTCCACGTTTCGCTGAAAATTTGTTCAGCTGGATTGAATGCCAGCGAAACCAGCATGATAACAACACTGTATACAGCGTTCGAGTATCATTTCTAGAATTATATAATGAAGATATCATTGACTTGCTAAATAGTGGCAAAGAAAATACATCTATTACTATCCGTGAAAATACAAATGGAAACATTTCTTGGTCAGGTGTGCACGAAGAATCTATTCAAGGTTCTGTAGATCTTTTAAGGTAAATATTTACTAAAGAAATAACGTGTTTAAGGGAGTTTTTTAACACATAAATTAGCTGTCTTTCTCGAGGTTCAGTTGCTCGTACGACTGCATCGACTGATATGAATGCAAGTTCCTCAAGATCACATGCTATATTTTCAGTATCCTTGATGCAAAATATAAATTTGACAGTTGAAAATAATGATTCCATTACAAAGACATTGGAATCAAAATTTCATTTCGTTGACCTTGCGGGTTCTGAAAGGGTAAACATTCATCACTATGTGTATTGTTATATAATAACTGACAACATGTAATATATATCCATAGCTCAAAAAGACAAATGCAGTGGGTGACAGGGCAAAGGAAGGTATTTCAATTAATTCTGGACTCTTGGCTCTTGGCAACGTAATTTCTGCACTAGGAGACGAATCTAGACGTCAACAGCAACATATCCCTTATAGAAATTCCAAATTGACAAGACTTTTACAAGATAGTCTTGGTGGTAATAGCCAGACCCTTATGTTGGCATGTGTTTCTCCAGCTGATACAAATGCAAATGAAACTCTAAGCACATTAAAGTATGCCAACCGAGCCAAGAATATTACAAATACGGTAGTACTGAACCAACAGCAAAGCCTCACGGATACTTTGAAAGAGGAAATTGCGCATTTAAAAGAAGAGATGCGAATCAATGATGCTTTTATCAAAGAAGTTCATGTAGAGTTAGATGATCTAAGAACAAAAAACACTGCATTAGAATCATTAATTTATAACAACAATAACAACGGATTACCAGATTCAGTTGAAGGCAACACCACAACCGATGAAACAGGGAAATTAGCAATGCTCATGGCTCGTTCACAACAACAAACAATAACAAAAAAATCACCTGTTACTTCTGTCATAAATAATAGCAACGATTTAATGGACGATGATCAAGTAACTTTGGTTGGTTCATCTGCTGACGATAATATGCATGTTTCTACAAGTACCAAGAGAAAAAGAAAGAGTACAAGCACTAATCAAGTTAGGAAAAGAGTCGCAGCAGCAGCAGCGGCAAAAGCCGTTACTGAAAACGATCAGGATTCTCTCCTTTTGTCATTAGACAAACACAAGCATCGCATGAAAAAAGAATATTTGTTTGTAAAACAAATGAAAGTAAGCACAAGCAACTATTAAGATCATATTTACACAAATACTAATTAACTCTCTTACCGTAGAATCAATCTAACCTCACATCTGACCCCAACAAAATTACAAAACTAATCAACATGTTCTTTTCGAGCATTAGAGAGCAAAAACAACTAGTTCAACTGGTTGAACAAAGCAATAAACAACAACCACCTACAGCAGCCAAGAAACCTCCACTTTCATCAATTCCTGTAAACAAAAAAAAGGAATTCGATCAATCAAAGCCTAGTTTTATTAAACAACCTACTGCAGTTTCTTTATTAAATACAACTTCTGATAATCTCACTAATACTTTAATGCTAGAACATCAAATGATGTCAAGTCAATTAAAGCAAATCATGGCTGCCATTAAGAAAGCTATGGTTATGACAAATAATCCATCAACATCTCTCGCGCAATTAAAGCCTATACTTAATAGAGCTGCTCTTATATATACCCAGCATTCAAATAGCAGCAAGATAACGCACGATACTAGCAGTACAACTAACAGCAGCAGCACTGCTACCACTAAATGCAACAAAAGTAACAACAGCGTACGAGTTCAGAACAAATCAAACATCCCAACAAGTGGATTAGAAAATAAGAAAAGTATCGCTGCAAACAAAAAACGAGTTAATATCGAGGATGTTCGCTCTGAAATCAAGAGGTAAAGTTATTATGCAATCGTTATAACATTTGGCTCATCAGTTTATAGAATCATATCCTTTGAACATATAAAACTTCATCCCATTTGCTTGGAAATGCTAAACTCATTGAAACAACAGGTAAATGTGCTTCAGTCCAACTTTTTTAAAAATGTAAATCTAACTATATATGTATCTCGCCAAAAGAAAATTAAATTAATGAGAGAGCAGAAAGACTTGTTAAAGGAGAGACATGAAATGTTGAAGGAATTTTATAAAGATGAATTTACAGAACAGCAACAAAAGCAACAATACATGGACGAAAGAATCGACACAATCACTGTTCAAGTTGATTTACTCACAGAACATATCAAATTACTGACATCCGCTTCACGATCAGCAGTGAATAGCAGCAATAAGAACAACCACAGTTTGATCGACATTTTAAAGCATTTGAAAGAAGGCGATTTACGTGCTCTCATTTTATTGATTATTCAACAAGATTTAGTTTCTTTTAATCTTCAGTCTCAAATTAATCAACATACGTTGGAAACCCTTCATAAATTCCAACAAGGTATGATTCAACTACGAAGAACTAATGATGAGATAAATAATCAAGTTTTGATGGATCTCTTAAAATCACCTATACGTTGCCTTTCAAATGGATTGGTATTGATTTCTGGGAAATAATCCGCAGCAGAAATAACAACAAAATGTAATAATTTGCTTTTTTTTTTTTTTTTAGTATCTTGTAATTTACCCCCCTTTTATAATTTAAACTATTATCTACAAATATAATCTATCATATATATATATATACTCATATCATTAATCTTTTATTCATAATAAAATTCATTGGAATCGTAATTACTATACTTTTTTTTTTTTTGACAGTTACATGAATCAGTCGCAGCAAAGTTAAAGAAGGCTTACATTAAAAATATTGTTACGCACATTATGAAAATTTCACAGTTTAAGACGATTTATGGTCCTTACTTGTCTGCTTGTCTAATATTTTAACTGAATAATGGCACAATAAAAAATACGATTAGATATTTTTGAATTATACCAATTACTGATTGTTTTGAATGACTATTTGTTACAGGCTAGAACAAATCCTTTAAACCCCTAACATTAAGTTGTCATTACTAAAAATTAAAAACTTTGAGCTTTGATATTTCTGCAAATAATTAAGCTATAATAAGACTTTCTAATAATAAAACTTACTTGTTTTAATGTGCTCTATAACATATATAGGCGTGAAAAGATCCAAGTACTTTTTTTTTCCTTTTTATTTATGTCCTTTTTTTGGCCACTTTGTAGTAGACTATAAAATATTTATTATATTGATCAACGCTCATTCTGCATTTATTCTTGTCGTTGTCCATGTTGATTATTAAAAATCAAGCTTTCCATAGCTTATAATAATGACAATGGAGTGTTTCTGATTTTTGATTGGCATTTATCATAAGGCGGGCTGATGATACGTTTGATTAAGTATAAAAGACGAGCCGAGCCTAGGACGAGCTTGACCAAAGCTCGCCACAACGAGCCGAGCTTTGTATCACTCGAGCTCGAGCCGAGCTTTAATAAAAGCTCGTTTGACAAAGACGAGTTTTTGACTTTTTTTTAAAAAGCTCGTTTGAGAAAGACGAGCTTTTGACTTCTTTTCAAAAAGTTCAAATTTAAATAATAATTAGTAAATGCTATGACATTATTACTTTAGATAATTGTCAATTGACATTCATAAGTTTGCTTTACTTTAGATATTTGTCACTGGAAAGGTAAAATAAAGCTCGCATTGAGATGATGAGTTTTAGTCGCTGCATAAAAAAGCTCGTTTGGGGTAAACGAGCTCTAGTCACGCGCAAAAAAAAGCTCGTCGAGGTTGAACGAGCTTTTTTGTAAGCTCGTCTAACTTTAACGAGCCTTGAGAAAAGCTCGGCTGCATAAAAAAGGCTCGGCTCGTTTAATATCACTACGTTTGATACTACCGTAGTAGATGGAACCAGTCAATTTAGTTTATGGAATTTGAATGAAAATACAGAGGAACCATTTGTAACTACTACTTGAGCTAGTTCTAGTAAAGCACTGAATAAATTGGCTTGGGACAAAGAGGATAAGAAGACGGCAATAGGTTTCAGTAATGGTCATGTTTATGTTTATGCTTATGATATTATTGGAAATGTAAGATTAAAGCTCAATGTAAATTACCTCTAGCGCAATAATTATAAAGTAAGATTATATTATCATCAAATAAACTACCACGCAATATTAATATGTATAAACATTTACAGTAATAAGCTTGCATCAAGTGGGTACAGCATCATAAATTCTTGAAAAAGTTCTCAAGTATTATAAAATCTCTTATTTTTAAGACTTACAAGGCTTATAAACAGAATATTAATTTCAAAAATTATTCTTGTCCAGATCATCAATTTTGACATTTTTTAATTTTTTTTTTTTTGGTTTTGCAAATCTAGAGTTAATTATACTACCAACTATAAAACAAAAAATATACACATATGCAGAATTTAACGCTCTATTTGCTCAATAAAAAATAATAAACATTTTTATTGCAAAATATAACATGAAAATCCTTTAATCAAAAATCCGTTTTTGGGGCAAAAGTACAAAGTTTTATTATTTAACATTTAATATTAAGCTTTTATAAATTGTGTATTAGTCATGGCTACAATTTTCTCTCACAATGTAGTATATTTCAACGTTGATTTTGGTATCAAAATTTGATTTTTCTGTTTTTTGATAAAAATCATGAGTGTTGGTAAGGATAAAATGAGTCACCGAAAATGTCCGCTACAAAAACTGAACTTTCAGACAGTACATGGCTAAATATAAGAAAAGTTAAAAAAACGCCTTTTTACTTAAAACTGATATACCATAGTATGAAACTTAGGCGTTCAATCTTGTTCTCTCGCTATGCTCAATTACAGCGTCGCTCTAGGGGATCGCTTTTGTAATTTTTTAATGAATGTGCAGTGGAATTACATACTAAAAACGCTTGATAATAATAAAATAACCTAAATTCCAAGTGTCGCTCATAAAATATGATGCCACTTGAAATGTGAACAACAATAATAAACAAACGTGTAATGATCCAGTTACATTACATAAGCAAATTGCACATATAAATAACAACCAAGAACGGATCAATTGCACATTAGTGAATTTATCTGTTCTTTCCTTTCCTTTTATTATATTTATAACCACAATCCAAATAAATATATATATTGTTACTTATTTATCATTGTTACTTATAACCAATTATTACATATAACCCCATATAATCAATCATAAGTAATAATCGTATACCAGTAATAGCAATTACAATTAGTAACACCAACCTATCATATCCAATCATAGAATCAAAGCCAGACATATAATCCTCCATATTATATTATCCAGTTTGACAACCAATTGGTCTATTACAAAACGCTTCAATTGAACACTATAACAAACGCATGTTAAAAATATGAAATACCTTTTTGAACCATACATGTCGTGTAGACGATAGCACCTTTGATCACGGTGCAATCAATTACACAAATGACATATATATCAAAATAGGATTCTATCCAAATCAATAATAATAATAAACAAAGATATCAATTTAGTCAACTGCTCATCCATATTGAAGTAGCACTGTCAATATAAATAAGATTCAAGCGTATAAAAATTCCCCTTAATTCAAGGTTAAATAAAATATATATGTATAAAAATAATAAACAAAACAACCATTTCCCAAAAGGTCGGTATTGTCAAATTTGACATCAATCACTTATGGCCAATGCTCTGCATGATTTACCCCTTAAAATATTAAAGCAATAACAATGTACTCAAAACTAGAAGATTGCTAAATATAAATATATTCAAGTGTGATGGTATCCAAGTTTTCCAAATCATTATAAATACCCTTATACTTTTTCAGTTATTTAACTCTTCAGAAATAATTTGTAATAAAACACTTTAGCTGATTATAATTGTATTTCTACCGCTTTCATTTTTTATATTTTTTTATTTTAGTAAACAACATCGTTATTTACTGCAATAATATAATTAATAACGAAGATAATTGAAATGGTTTAAAGCAGATGTGAGTTACTCTTGTTTAGGATATTGACTAAATATTGAGCTGGATTATGTAATACTAATAATGAGCGCAGAATGTATGGTTCATCGTAGTAAGTTCTTAATATGTTATCTGGACATGATCATTAGAGTAGGAACTGGAAGGAATGATACATATCAACTTTATCTCAATTATGGAATAAGGTGGAGTGATTTTATTATATATTATATTTAGTCTAAGATGAGGTGATATTATTGAAGCTGAGCCAATGGAAATCGTTACTGGCGATTCACATTGGTTGGTTTTGTTATAAAGAATATTCTATCTACTTAACTTTGCCTCCTCCTTGTCGGATCTGATTCTGGTCATATCTATTTACATCAAAACCTCATACAAATGGTCTCCCAACTTATGAAATCAAGATTTAACTATTGAATGTTATACCCTATATCCGCGCTCCTAAAACATATAAATACCTGATCTTTATACTCATAGCTTGACATCTTTATCTTTTTTTCTTATACATATACTTAATAAATATACCGAGTTCTAATTGTATTTTAGCTGATTATCTTAAGTATATATATAAACAACTCTTATTCAACAGAATTGCCTTATTGACGAGATGCTGTACATCAATTTGAAATTTGGGATTTGAAAGAGTTCTGCCCATGTTCTTGTTTCGAAGGCCAAATGCGAACAACAACAACAACAACAACAACAACAACCTGTTTGGCAACACTAAAAGTATTTATGTATTTGTAAATTAATGTTTGTAATACACAAAATTGACTGATTTGGAACTATTTTCTGTGTTCTTCCCCACTCTTTACTCAGATCTTTTATTTATGTTTAAAACTACAACAAAAAAGACCAATATTTTTTATAAACTGAAATCAAATAGCAGGTACAAGTACATGATGTTTTTCCTATTGTTTATTTGGAAATAAATTATTGACTATTAATGTTAAAGTCGTGTTATGATATTTTTCTCGAACAAAAAAAACATCCAAGATGTGGTCATTTTGTTTCATCATCTACGTTATAACAATGCTTTTTCGGTGTAAATTCAATATCTACCTGCAGAAAAATTGGTGGTTATAAAAGTAGTATGTATAAATATTTACAGTAATAAGCTTGAATCAAGTGGGTACAGCATCATAAATTCTTGAAAAAGTTCTCAAGTATAATAAAATCTCTTATTTTTAAGACTTACAAAACTTATAAACAGAATATTAATTTCAAAAATTATTCTTGTCCAGATCATCAATTTTGACATTTTTTAATTTTTTTTTTTTTGGTTTTGCAAATCTAGAGTTAATTATACTACCAATTATAAAAACAAAAAAATACACATATGCAGAATTTAGCGCTCTATTTGCTCAATAAAAAATAATAAACATTTTTATTGCAAAATATAACATGAAAATCCTTTAATCAAAAATCCGTTTTTGGGGCAAAAGTACAAAGTTTTATTATTTAACATTTAATATTAGGCTTTTATAAATTGTGTATTAGTCATGGCTACAATTTTCTCTCACAATGTAGTATATTTCAACGTTGATTTTGGTATCAAAATTTGATTTTTCTGTTTTTTGATAAAAATCATGAGTGTTGGTAAGGATAAAATGAGTCACCAAAAATGTCCGCTACAAAAACTGAATTTTCAGACAGTACATGGCTAAATATAAGAAAAGTTAAAAAACTCTTTTTTATTTAAAACTGATATACCATAGTATAAGAGACTTAGCCGTTCAATCTTGCTGCCTTGCTATGCTCAATTACAGCGTCGCTCTAGGGGCTCGCTTTTGCGATTTTTTAATGAATGTATGATATGACAGACGGTTTTTCTGATGAAAAATGCATGTTTCTATGATAAAAGATATTACCTATTTTGTTTCGTTTATGGTTTATACGACTGTAATGCTGCTTTTACATTCGCTGAAATGTGCAATTCAGCAGGTGTTGCATCCACCGGTTAATCGTAAGATAATGAACCTTTTGATTTGTAATCCTTAGTTTCAAGAAGTCAGCTAACTGATCTATGATAATATTCTCGATTGTTCTTCTTATTTTCTAAAGCAAGATCCGGGAAGCTGGATATGTGAGACATATTCACTTGTTGGATTTAGTTATATAAAATAAGCTGAACTTAAATGTGCTGTGTTACTAATGTACATAAAATGACCTGACAATGGAATGTCAGAAAGATATAATCGATCCAAAGCTGATATTACAGATAATTGTAATATAGAATTTGTATATAAATAGGACAAATTATTGATATTAAATAAAGATTCTCTTTAGTTTTTGTGTGTGATTTAATTTAACAAGTTCCTTTATTAAATTATACATTTTTCTTGCCATAATATTTATTCTAAATCTTTGGCATTTCAGCAGGGTTTTAATTGCGCTAAATAATGTAAAGCCTTGAAAATCCTTTTCTACGTGTGTTGTTTCTCTCTTTTTGGTTTCATATTCCAGAATATATTTACCGTTTGAAAAGGCATATCAGATTATCAAGCTGGTATTCTTTTCTTTTGTCTAAATACGCATGCTAACATAAGGTACTGATATTTTTAATATACGTAACAGTCTTTATTAGAGACTGATATTCTCATTTAATCGCATTCTAAGGTCAAATATCATTATTCACTATGGTATTGTGGGACGTATTTTTTGATTACCAGATCAAATCAAAGGCAATGATAATATTTATACTGTATCTATCAATGAAAAGCTAGAACTGGCTGCAAACCCAAGAAATATTCCAGGAAAGTAATAAAATTTGAAATGATATAGAAACAAAATAAATAATAATCTAATATCTTGTCTAATAACCATAGTTTTGATCATAGATACTGTATACTTGAAAACAAATCTTTTTACAGCTGACAATCCGTAAACTAAACTAGTAAGCTTAATAAAGAAGGTGAATTTGTTTGAATTTTATGAGTGATGAAGTAACATCTATAATCTTAGATTTGGGCTTGCATATAAATTTAAGCACTAAGTGTTATTTAAGTTTATGCTCTGGAAAAAACCATAGTTGCTGTAAAAATTATATCTATAAACATATTTACAAATAATAATAGTCGTAAATGTATTGGCTCTTGCATTTATTGCTCTACATCAACAACGACGTATTGAATTGTATTGTCTATAATCTATATTAATAAAAGCAAATGTAATTTAAGAACCCATTGATTTATCGAGACTTTGTAAATTAAAATCAACGTAAAAAGTACCGTTTATTAGAATGAGTTAAATATGGGTTTATATAGTTATTGGGATTGTGTAATAAGATCTAATGGACAGGGATCCATTAGATGCGACAATAATTAGATATTATTATTAATGTGTATGGATATAACATGTTATGTTTCAGTGGTAATATTGCTATAAGTTATGTTTCATTATTAGTTCCTGGGTGACAGAAACCAGTTACTGGATATATAAGATCTGCTAGATTTGTCGGAGATCTTCTACATGTCAAATGTTGTAATTCTGATAGATCACCCATTATTCCTGTAAAAAAATACAATGGAATTTTGAAAACGACACGATCCCATGTACAAACCAATTTGTGCCCAATCGATCAGCTCATTATTATGTTCACAGTCAAATTTTATTATTATGCACAAATAGGAATAATGATATGCTTATGGGCAATTCTTCTACTATTATGCATACATAGGATTAATATTATGCGCACGAACAGAATCTATGATTCTGCACATACAGGCTTTTCGTTATGCTCGCGTGCAGTTTCTTTTGTTGTGCCCATGTGCAGCATCTTGTTATCTTTTTAGCCATTATTCAATGGGCGCAACAACTCATCAGGCCATAGTGTGCAGCCAACCTAGGCACAACAAAATCATTTTGTGCAGCACAGGTCGGCCGTAGTGCTTTTATATATGAATCCTTTAAATTTGTGGTTTTATGGACTCTTCTTGCATCCGGTTGTATCACCTTACACTTTTCAATTTCAATCCGTTATTAGGCTAATAATGTTGTACGTTGTATTTATCCTTTACTTAAAATAAGCCTTTGAATAAGTAATAGCAGAAGCAATACAGCCGAAGCTTAGTTTTTGTATGAAATTTCAATACCTGCATCTTATAGCTGCTTGTAATATTTAAACAGCCGCGTCCGGGCTGTCCGGTAATTTTTCTAGAGGTTTAAAGCTTAGAAATATTATTAGATGGCTGCTTCCGGAGATTGTTCGGCTTTTTTTGGATGTTTAGGATACTAACTAAATATTGAGCTGGATTATGTAATATGCAATACTAATAATGAGCGCAGAAGATATGGTTCATCGTATGTTCTTAATAGGTTATCTGGACATGATCATCAGAGTTAGGAACTGTAAGGAATAATGCATATCAACTTTATTTCAATTATAGAATAAGGTGGAGTGATTATATTATATATTATATTTAGCCTAAGATGATGTGGTATTATTTAAGCTGAGCCAATGTAAAATCTCTACCTGCAATTCACATTGGTTTTTTTCTATTATAAAGAATATTCTATCTACTTAACTCTGCCTCCTCCTTGTCGGAACTGGTTCTGGCCAATCTATTCCCATCAAAACCTCATACAACTGGTCTTCCAACTTATAAAATTAAGATTTAACTATCGAATGTTATATCCTATATCCGCGCTCCTAAAACATATAAATAACTGATCTTTATACTCATAGTTTGAAATCTTCATAAACATATCTAGTTCTAATTGTATTTTATTAGCTGGTTATTTTAAGTATATATATAAACATTGGAGGAGTGACCATTGGCAAAAATACGAATCATATACTATGTTGTATGCCACCAAGTACCATATGTGTTCACCTTCTACAGTATCAATACATCTTCTTACAACTTATTGAATACGAGATTTATTAAAATGAAAACTCTTGATACAAAAGACTCCTAGCATACTAAGTTTATCCAGCAATTACCAATAACGCTTGGATCTCAATTATAACACCATATTATTTTATTCCAGCGGCTAATCAATCAAGTAGCAATCAAATCGATATCCAACAAGCACATTTAGTACAGCACTGAAACAAGGCAACTCACACGCTCTGTAAGAAAGGTTAAATTATGATTGATCCATTTAAATCTATGATAAATCACTACCAAACAGATCTAATGGTTCAATAGTGCCTTAACCCTTAAATTACATCTCAGGATCTCAATGCCAATTCAATATAAAAGACCATACTTTCATATCTAAATAAACGATACCTTGTTTTTATTATGCAGTTGAAGAACTGATTCATTACTCCTTCTCTTTTAATTGTATTCTTTTTTAAGTATTATTTATTAAACCTGAAAATATACGACAAGGCTAAACCTTTTCCAATTCTGCGGATCAGCCCTAGAAGTACTTGCCAATGCAACGGGAGGTCATTTGGATTCATATCCGTTGAGAAGAACTGATGGGCTTGCTGATATTCGTAGGTGTAAGTAGCAGGTAAACAACGTTTTGCTCGAACTGGCTGAACGTAAAATTACCCATGGATGCTGGTAGTATTGGTGTCGAGCAGGGTTTTACCAGAAAAATTTACTAGTATGCATATTATATGCATTAATGAAAAAGGAAAAAGGAAAAAATTTGCTAGACATATGCAAAACTTATTAAGAAAAAAAAAAGGAGGATCATATTCGATGAGAAGCAAGGTCATCTGAGATTCCCTTTCGAAATCCATATCCTAATATCAAAGGACTTCCCCTTTGGCGTGTTTGAACTCACGAATATGTGTGTCGCACTCAATTTGTAGCGCATACACTACCTTTTAAGCTTGCACTCTCCTTTGGTCTACAATGTTAATCCGGGTATTTGTGGACATGTACTTGTCAGTTTTTTTCTACTATTTTGGGAAATGCAGCAAATTAAGGTGTATTTTTTCTTTTTGGAAATGATATTAGAGCTTTCGAGAAATTGGTAATAGATACCATCTAAAAAAAATGCCAATTTTTGATGGAGGTATAGACAAAACTCAATGTTAGTACATTAATATTAAGCTGTGCAACACAAAAATTAAATATGGATGAATATAAAGCAATATTTGCCAAAATGGGAGTTAGTATAACATGAGCTACAACGCAGAGAAACTCAAGTGATATTCACCAGATGCAGTTCCATTTGGAAATTGAGTTTTTAGGGGTAGAAACACCTAGAAATATAAATTATACTGGATAACCAAAGTACGCATTATTTAACAAACTAAATACAGACACCAACTTTCCAATCCACCAGTGTTAAATGCAGATATCAATTGTATAATCTCTACCAATGCGAAATAATTGTATGATATACTGTATGAATCAATTAGTTTGACAATTATAATAATAATAATAATAATAATAATAATAATAATAATAATAATAATAATAATAATAATAATAATAATAATAATAATAATAATAATAATAATAATAATAATAATATAGGATCAAGTTTTTAAAGTAATAACAAAAAACTACCAACAGTATACTAGTAAATTGTAATTTAATACACTATCGTTAAATATGTCCAAATATTAATGAATCCGAGAAAATACAACTGATAAAAAAATACTGATACTCAATGTAAAACGAGGTCAAGATTGATAAAAGGCGCATTCATTGTGTGATGGGAATCGCGACATTTTGATAGATAGAAATTACAGAACTAAGATGTTGTGTTTACATCAGAATTTTCAAAAGGGTTCAAAAGCATTCTTCATTAAACTCAACTAGATGTTGAATACTCACCATATGCGAATAGTATTATTTTGGTTTTTATTTAATTGGTGTATTATTAAAAATCAAGCTTTTCATAGCTTATAACAATGACAATGGGATGTTTCTGATTTTAGATTGACATTTATTATAAGGCGGGCTGATGACACGTTTGATATTACTGTAAATAAACCAGTCAATTTAATTTATGGAATTTAAATGCCAATACCAAGGAACCGTTTGTAAGTACTTAAGTTGGTTCTTCTAGTAAAGTATTGAATAAATTGGCTTGGGACAAAGAGGATAAAAAGACGGCAATAGGTTTTAGTAATGGTCATATTTATGTTTATGTTTATGCTATTATTGGAAATGTAAGATTAAAGCTCACTGTAAATTACCTCTAGCACAATAATTATAAAGTAAGATTATATTATCATCAAATAAACTACCACTCAATATTAACACGTATAAACATTTACACTAATAAGCTTGAATCAAGTGGGTACAGCATCGTAAATTCTTGAAAAAGTTCTCAAGTATTATAAAATCTCTTATGTTTAAGACTTGCAAGGCTTATAAGCGGAATATTAATTTTAAAAATTATTTTTGTCCAGATCATCAATTTTGACATTTTTTAATTTTTTTTTCTGATTTTGCAAATCTAGAGTTAATTATACTACCAATTATAAAAACAAAAAATATACACATATACAGAATTTAGCACTCTATTTGCTCAATAAAAAATAACAAACATTTTTATTGCGAAATATTACATGAAAATCCTTTAACCAAAAATCCGTTTTTTGAGCAAAAACACAAAGTTTCATTAATTAACATTTAATATTAAGCTTTTATAAAATCTGTATTAGCTATGACTACAATTTTCTCTCACAATGTAGTATATTTCAACGTTGATTTTGGTATCAAAATTTGATTTTTCTGTTTTTTGATAAAAATCATGAGTGCTGGTAAGGATAAAATGAGTCACCGAAAATGTCCGCTAAAAAGTCTGATTTTTCAGACCATACATGGTTAAATATAAGAAAAGTTATAAAAAAACGCTTTTTTATTTAAAACTTAGATATATACCATAGTATAAGAGGCTTAGTCGTTCAATCTTGCTGTCTTGCTATGGGCAATTACAGCATCACTCTACGGGCTCGCTTTTACAATTTCTTAATGAATGTATGATATGACAGATGACTTTTCTGGTAGAAAAATGCATGTTTCTATGATAAGTAAACATTATAGCTAGAAACTCATTTACAAATGATGATAATCGTAAATATATTGACTGTTTAATGTATTGCTCTACTACATCAACAACATATTGAATTGTATTATTATTGTATATAATCTATATTAATAAAAGCAACAAATGTAATTTAAGAACCCATTATTCCAGTAAAAAATGCAATAGAAATTTGAAAATGACACGATGATCATGTACAAATCAATTTGTATCCATAAAATTGCTAGAAGCTTTAAAATCCTTTTCAAAATGAAAGCAAAATTTATGTCGTAAATACATAGCATCTTAATTTTAATTAAAATTTGTAGACATACCAATGATTAAAAAACAGAAGTTTTGCCGTTTTCCAGCATAAAACGTAATGATAAATAATGTAATGTATTCCATCTGGCATATTATTACAGCCAAAATTGTAAAGCTTATGTCCTTATCTGCTGCCTGTTTACTACTGTCTATCTATAGCACTAGCAACGTATTTATTATTTTAGTAGATTTCATTACATAATAGACTTTATATGCCTACTAACTTGGTCGTCGTACAAGTTTTAAAGAAATAAATCTAACGGATAACCTAGCTTAAAACAAACCTCTTCTCATAACACATTTTGTAGCATTTAAAGCGTATAATTGTAGGCATCCTTTATTCAGAGTTTTGATCACAAAAAATAAGCTTCATTTTTAACATTGACAACACAAACAAAATAAATGAATTAATTTCTTAGAGAGATCAGTAATGATCCGGAAATTTTTGCAAGCCTAAATAGCAAATCAACTCTTGTAAGCCAAAAGTGGAAAATGATATCTCTATTGATTTGCCCTGTTTGCATATGATGCTTCAAACGTTCGTAAAGGAAAATATTCAAACAAACATATTTCTACCTGAATTTGTATTACCAATGCAAACCAATGAAAATTTACATCGTTATTGATTTGCTTACTTAATCCCATGAATCAAAAAGTAAAGATACGTGTCCAATGTGATTTTTCTTATTGTGAGTTACCAAGCTTTCCCGTTTTTGTGTTGCGGGGGGATATGATAGTGACACAAACCAAATAACAAACGGTAGAATTGGACGTGGGGAAATTTTTCCATACTACTAGAAGGAGATATAACCAATTAAAGTTACCCGGGAAGAAAACTAGAACCCATAAATCCAAAAATTTAGCCTAGTTTATTATATTACCTACCTCTTTTCCCCTTTTTGAAAATATAATAATAATGTCTACTGAAGCTATTGATCAACTTATTCATGCTATTGCCAACATCTCTCATGTTGAGAGACCTTGTCTTGAAAACCAGTTGGTTATCAAAAAGTTAGAAATTGCAAAAGAACCTGTTGACCAGGAGCACCATGAAGCTCTTTCCAAAATGTAAGTTATTTAGTATGCAAGATGGGCATTTACCGAGAAATCAAACTAAATGGTCTTTATTAGTACTATGTGGGAGAATGAGTTGGTTAGTTTGAATTCTTGGACCTTCCAATGGGCTATTATGAAGGTTACTGTAAGTATACTGTAAATTAACAAATAGCTGGATCTAAATGTGTGATTTATTATGACATAGTGTGGTTTGCAAGCTGAAAAGGACCGTGCCAAGGAAGGCCTCAAGAAGGCAAATGTCCTTGTTGCTGAAACTGAGAAGAAGGTTCAAGAAGAAAAGGATAAGATTCATGATGTTGAGATCAAAAATGAAAAGTATTCAGTTGATTATAGATCACTTCAAAAATATCGTGAAGACATCTCTGTACTGCTGGACAGTGTAAGTGTTTATTTTCTTGAATGTACGCTTTGTTCCTAATTTGATTCTATAACTAACTAGGCATTGACCGGAAGCTTCCCTAGTGTGCAAACCTTGAGTGAAAATATTGAAGAAATTAAAAAGAACTCTGCAGAGGTAAAAATAATAATAGTAATCATCATGTGGAGGATGTTACTAAATAAAATTTATAGAAATTTGAAAAAATTTCCAAGCTTGACAAGGTCAAGGAACTTCTTAAAGGTGCCGATTTTGCTTTATTAGAAGCTATTCTTGAATTGCGTCAGTCATCTGTTAAGGAACATTTAATGGGTGAGGGTAAAGTTTATTTCCCTCAAGTAGCTTATGATTGCCTTACTCAAGCCCGCGAAGAATATCCCGAACTTCCCGGATTCAAATCACCTACGGAATATGTTAATGAAGCAGATAATACTGGAGCATACTATTCTCCCATGCAAAAATATTTATGGGATGTTCGTCGCAGATTAAGTGAACTTGTTTTATGGTGTGATAATGAAGCACTTGCTCAATTAACAGAAGAAACTGAAATCCAAATCGAACTTGGATCTAAAATTGATGAATATAACTTTGAAAGACGTAGAATCATCAAAGAAGGCTTAAATTAAAGCAAAACTTTTACATAGTATTATATCCTTTTATCTATCTCACTAATTATTGCAATAAATTAAAAATAAAAAAAAATGAAAGCTCTTTAATAATAATAATAATAATAGTAGTAGTAAGGTATATATATTACACTTTAATCAACGTCGTTACTTTGACGCTACCATCTACACTTCCCAATAAACAAGCACTCGATGAATGTGTCCAATCGACTGTTGTAATATTTTGGTATACTGGTTGATTTCCAAACCTTAATACCGAAGGATTCTCTGATTCTGATATACGATATATTGATCCATGCATTGTATCTGATTTTTTAGCTTGGGCAGCACAGAGAACATAGTCTGTATCAGCACTAAATGCGACCATTTGAGAACGAGGTGTTACTGATAATAAAGATTGTGCTACACTGTCATCCGTGGACTTTGTGGATGAAGAGGATGATTTTGATTTGCTGGGATAAGCAGCTGGAGGAGGGAAACCTTCTAGTGGACTACTAAAGATACATGTTCCAGGTTTATGAATGGACCATTGGGATAACTATCAACTGTATTAGGATATGATGATAAATGCAATAAAAAAACCTACTTCTCCACTGTCATCTACTGCATAAATAGAGTTTTCGTCAAAACTAAATTGAGCATTACAGGATGGTTGTGCTTTCCATTCTATAATCGATTTCATGCTTCGAATATCTACCATAAAGACATATTTAGTTGGAATGATTTTTTTTTTTTTTTGCTAATGTTACATCTACATTACCAAATATACGCATTAAACCAGCGGAATCTCCAGCAACCAACATTTGGCCATTATGATTCAACTTGATTGTATTTACACTAGCCTCTGTTTCATCGTTTTCAAATCGAAAAGTACCCTATAAATGATTATATACAGACGTTTAGTATAAATATTAGCATCAGATATTATATTATTTACGCAAGCTGACATGGATTTCATGCTCCATGCTACAAGTGCACCAGATTTCTTTCCTGATCCAGCGCATACAAATATAGGTTCAACAGGACTTGATGATAATTGATTAACCCTAATGTTGTTGTTATTAGAACAAATCTACATTTATACATTCTCAATATATATGTACCAAGGATAACTCTCGTCCATCATAAATTCCTGTACCACAGCTTTTGAATCTACATTATATACTCGAATCAATCCTGTATCTGTTCCCAAATATAACTATATATCAACATTTAATATTTTGTTTTCTTTCTAGGTTTACCAATTATCCCTTTTATAACTCACAAATCGATCAGATCTTGCATCCCATTCCAAAGATAATATACTAGAAGAGCTATTCTTGATTTTAAGAGGGTTAAAAGATTGTCCCTTATAACTCCAAATCCTCACAATATTATCCATATCGCAACTTGCTATCAAATCACCTTGACTTGAAAATCTGGCATGTGTAATAGCAGATGCATGCTCTGAAAACTCTTCTTGATTTACAATCAAAAATGGCTCATCATCATTCTTTGCTGAATCCTGACTAAGTTCAGATTGATTGCTTTTATACGTTGATTCCGAGTTTGATTTTTTTGGTAAATTCAAAAACGTATTAGCACCACCGACAGCAGCACCATGTATAGAAGCAATTGATGTAGACATTGATTTGAGCGATTTTTGATCATTTTGATGTGCTGAAGAAGCTGCTCTTCTACGTATAAGCGATATGCCATCTGTCATTTCTTTTCTTGTCTCTACCACTTCATGTTTCAATTTAGCAATGTCGTTATCACGAGCTTCCAATGTAGCTTTTTGGTTTTCTACTGTTGTTTTCAATGTTTCAATTTCTGTTTGTTGAGTTTTACGTTGAATACGGTCAATATTAAATGAGAGTAAGCTTGGAAGTGCTATGAAATAGATAAATACTTGATGTCTTACAGCTAAAATACCAACTTACGCATATTTTGAAATGTAGTGGCTAGAAAATTATGCAGTGAAATTGTGTAATTATCAACCCATTGTTTGGAAAAAAAGGTTTCGAATGTTGTATCGTTGGATGGATTTTTAATATAAGGTAAAGCTATATATAATATATATTAGTGCTTTTCAAGCCATTAGATACTAATAATATGGATACCAACCAAACCATTGAGACCATTCTGGTTTTCCATGTAATTCAGGTCCATAAATGTCAAAAAACTCTATTACTTTATCTCTCTTTTTATGCTGCATAGCTATAGTTTTGCGGTTTAGTTTTATAAACGATCATGTAAACAAATCGATTTTACCATGTATCAGATAATGCCTTAATAAACAAAGCTCGAATTTCTTTATTGTACGCTGGAATCGACTATCTAACCGAGAAAAGAAACGAAGATCAAGGTATCGATAATAATCTATTAATGCTTGTATGTCTCCATTGGCAATAGCACCTAATAGCTCTTCAATGATTTTATCTACCTAAAATGGATTTATAAGGAGGGTTTCATCTCGATACATATGAATTAATATCATTTACTTGAAAACCTTTATCTTTATCTGTGCGAATTTCAGATTCCAAAGCTCGAAATGTCGCTGTAAAGCCTCGAAACTACAGCGTGAAAAATCATCATCAGCATTAGAACAAAATACGAGATATATATAAAAAAAAAAGGGGAGAGCCTTCAAGCTCTCGTTTTAACGAAAAATTACCAGTAAATATTCTTTTACAAGTTCATCTACTTGGTATAGTGAGTTCATGGATATTTTATATGCCTATATCAAGCAGAGTTTATTTATTTTGGAAAAATAGAAGGAAAAAGGGTAATATCCCAAATCTGTTTATCTAACTTCTTTCTTTTTCATCTTTGCCTCAATCTGCCTCAGTTTGTCTTTTAGTCACGCGTGTAAAAGGGGGTGTGTCTACGCTATACATCCAATACTGTCGCACCAAAACAATTAAATTTCGAGTATCGCTGATATTATCGCATGAATTGGCTAACAATTACGACATTTTATGTAATGTTTTAATTTTTATGTTCCAAGAAAAAAATACTCACATAAACTAGAAATATTTAAATTATCCAAAAAGAATAAATCTCATAAAAAAACACCATTGTAGTCATGTAAAACAATTCTTGAAGGTTCTGTTTTTGGCGGAGAAAAAACCTAAAGCGTACAAATCGTTGCATTATAAAAGACGAGTAGCCAAGTTTTATAGCATATTTTTGATAGATAAAAATGCAACCATAATACTGATATGGTCAAGCATGTAATGCAGTTTTTGGATATTAAAAAAGTGCAACAAAATCACTTGAAATTATTTTTTAAATCAAGCATCAGTGCTATTATATACACAGTAATAAAAATGATTTGTCATAAAGCATACTTGTTTAGACGATATTTATTTTATGTTTTTAAGGGCAAGTAAAGAGACAATAGGAAGCAAGAAAGAGAGGGAGAGAGAGAGAGAGGAGAAAAGTTGTAATTATGCATTAATTAAATGTTATTACCACCGGAGTTATATTGATCGTATAATTGCTTTTGTTGTTGAGCTGCAACAGCAGCTTGTTGATTCCATTGAGCAGCATGAGCAGCTGCTACAGCAGAACCAGCATGTGGATCAAGACTAGGAATATTACCTCCATTGTTATGGAAAGCATATCCGTTAGTTAAATGAGCTGAAACACCAAAAACATTATTATTTTGAGCATTGTTACGGTGATTTCCTCTTCCCCCATATTGCATTTGGGGTGCACTGTTCCAATTCTGTTGTTGTTGTTGCTGTTGTTGTTGATGGTAACCACCATAGTTTTGCCATCCTGGAGGTGGACGATCTTTGCCCCAAGACAACTATAATAATTCCATGTTTATTAGACATCCAAAAAAAAAAAAAGTGTAAATCATTACCTTGGCATTACTTCCGTTAATACTGATGTTTTGTAAATGAACAATGGCGTTGGCTGCATTTTCATGTGTATCCATCCTATGCATATACGTTAAAACTTGACTGAATTCCACTATCTTGTATCTATATTGACTTACTTTACAAAAGCGAACCCACGATCAGCTTGGAGTTTAACTTCTTGAACATATCCAAATCTTTGGAAAGGTTGAACCAATTCAGTTTCTATTTTGATAAAATCATTAGATCATTATCGATCAAATATGTCGTATCACACAACTTACGATTTACATTAGGGGGCAAATTACCAACATAAATACTAGTGACATAAGCGGGAGTTTGATGAATGACAACCTCATAAGGTAATTGTTGGCCTGGTTGAGGCGCAGGTGTAGCAGTTTGACCTAAATGTAAAAGCGAAAAATTAAAAAGAGGATCAAGTGTTGGAATCTATTTATATTTACCCTTTTGAGTAGCCCAGTTGCAACGAATAGCTCGAGATCCTAGCCATTCACCATTCATAGTAGCAATTGCTTGCTCAGCATCTGTCTTGTCTCTAAATGCAACAAAACCGAAACCTCTGGATTTTCCAGAGACAGGATCCCACATGACATGAGCCTCGCTAAACAAAAAATATATATTTAATTAGATTCCCATTAACCCTGAACACAAATATAAATAACTTACGACATGGAACCAAATACAGAAAAAGCCTGTACAAGAGCTTCATCTGTAATTTCTGGCGCAATATCGCCAACAAATACATGGAAATGGCTTCCTGTATCCTCTTTTACAACAGTGTTGGATTGTTGTGCCCAGTTGGCCCTAATTTCCTTTAATCCTATTGATTTAGTTTTTTTTTCTTTTTTGCGTTTCGCTTAAATATGATATCTTACATAGTTGAAAATCTTTCTTCCATTCATATCTTGAATAGCTTGCTCAGCAACTCTTTGATCGGCAAACTCTACAAAGGCATAATTTACACCTGCCTAATGATAATATTGTTAAATTCAAGCTATCCAACTATAAACATTTGATAAATACATACATAGGAGGTATGTCTTCTAACCTACATTTAAATCCAATAAAATTAGACATAGATTTTCTCAACATGAACAGCAACTTACAGATACAATCTTCACACTAACAACGGGGCCAACAGTCTCAAAGATCTCGTGTAACATGGTATCAGTGACTCTACACATCAATTGAAGCGTTTAAAATGTGGATTCCATCGTATATGCATATACTAAAAAAATATTTGCATATGCCCCCCACCTCCTCTTTTGCATTGTCGATTTACCTTTGATCAAGATTACCAACATAAATGGTGTTTGCAGGATTACCAGAGACATCCTCCATAGGTGTGACATTACCAGTCTCAGTAGAAGAAGGAGCTGACATTTTAACGTATTAAAAATATGGGAAAAGATAGAATATAAAAAACAAATTTATAAAAAAAAAACAAAAAAAAAAAAACAAAATTCAAATACTTTTTTCTTGCTTTTTTGTCAGTTTATGTTTTGAATGATTTCTTTTTTCTTTTTTTTTCTTATAGAATTATAAGTGGAAATTAATGAAAGAAAGGAAAAAGAAAAAGCTATTCGGATACCTTTTCTTAAAACAGCTTTAAACATATCCAACTTTTACTTGCTTCAAGTGACGTGGAGGCCCCCGGAGTTTTCTACGCTAAATGTATGAAAATGTTCTTGATCAATGTATGCGAATTTCGCATTTGATGTAGATATGTGCCTTTGTATTGTATCTTTCTTTTTTTTTTTACGATACACAACAACATATGATGTCTCACGTTCTTCAAATAAGCCCCAAGCACCAAATACTAACTTTATACAGTATGTATCAACTAGATCAGTGTAAAGCCCCGCCCAAACAATTTGAAAAGCAAAAAAAAAAACGAGTTTGATAGCTTATGATGCATGTTTTGATGTTTATTGATGATCTTGACAACATCTAAAAGTTGGAAATGTATATACAAAGATTATAAATAATTATTTACACAATACACTTAATTAAGCGCCTATAAAGCTAATATAATGCTTATTCAATCCTATTATTTTAGCAAAATTGGCTTGAATCCGTACTCGAACACTTCATTTTAATAGTCTATGGCTATTCTATAGCTCCGGAAAGTCTATCAGACGGATACTACCGCTCAATATGTTCATTCTAAACCATTTCTTTTTTTTTTTTTTTTTTTTTTTTTTTTTTTGGTAAAAATTTCGACGCGAATTTTGCCTTACCATCCCTCATCCAAAATCTCAATTTTCGCAAAATTCGATTTTTTAGTCGAAAATTGAGACTTTTCACTAAGGTAATAATAGAAAAAATATGACCAAAATAATGCTATCTTTTCAATGGCATAGTCTGTTTTGCGTCTGATTACCAATTTTTTTTGATTTTCCTTGGAAAAACTGAAATTGTTGTTTATCGAATATATCTTCTGCTTTTGTAGAACAAATAAGGAAAAATAAAATTCTATTGTATAGAGTATTAAAAATTATGTATTCCTTATTAGTTTACATTTTAAGCTTTATTACAAAGTTTTGGGCGTAAAAATCCTTTGAATGTCATTTTTCCCCCCGGAAATGTCAAACTGGACGTAGAATATTGCTTTTTTGCATTATTTCGAAATTTCACAACCCGAAAAGTGCGCTTTGTCTTTTTACAAATTCGTTGGTACAGGAGCATGAAGCTACGTATTGTATTATTGGTAAGAAGTGGATGTTGCAGAAAAATCAAGAAGAAAGGAATTTAACATGCTTGATAATAGAAAAAACCATCTTAGATTCACGTATTCTCCAAATTGTCCAGTCATGTGTGTTGTGATTTCCAATGATTTTGTCATACAACATGCACTGTATAAAACGGGGTAAAAAAGCCATTGATTATTCTATTTAGGTGCCTTTTTTTTCCTACTTCCTTTACTATAATTTATATTAATATGGTCTTTTGTACAAGATCTAGAAAGCCAATTAGAAGAAAAATAGTTGTTGTAGGTGATGGTGCATGTGGGAAAACATCCTTATTAAACGTCTTTACTAGAGGCTACTTTCCACAGGTACGTACTCAATAGCTTTCAATCTAAACATTTCTCGATTAAATATTGTTTTTTGAATTTTATTAGATTTATGAGCCCACTGTATTTGAAAATTATGTACATGATGTTGAAGTTGATGGGAATATTGTTGAATTATCAATATGGGATACAGCAGGGCAAGAAGAGTTTGATCGTTTGCGATCTTTATCTTACAATGATACACATGTAATAATCGTTTGTTACTCTATCGACAATAGAGATTCATTAGAAAACATTCCAAATAGATGGATAGAGGAATTACAAGAGGCATGTCCTCATGCGAAAACAATGCTGGTTGCTCTGAAATGCGATCTCAGAGACGATGAAGTTGCTTTGAAAAAAGTGAAACCAATCCTATATGAAGAAGGATTGGAAGTAGCTCGAAATATCAAAGCTATACGATATCTTGAATGTTCTGCAAAGCACAATCGAGGCGTAAGAGAGTGTTTTGAACAAGCAGCTAAAGTTGCAACATCAGGTGAATAAATATTTATTATGTATCAAATCATAGTACATGTATTAATGATATCCTTTTTCGTAGTCAAACTACATGATCAAATCGACCAAAAGAAACCATGTGTCATTTTATAAAAAAGAAAATGATATCTATACCCTTACCTGCCTTAATAAGCTGTATTGAATACAAAATCTTTTTGTAAACTCAAAATAAAATAACAGATTAATTTTCTCTCTATTTACAAGAGTAAATGTATGTAAATCATTTTTGTCAAACATATAAACAGTGATGCCATTTTTTTTTTAGGAAGAAACACTCATCATCTCATATTCTCTCCTTTTAATGATTACAGTGATCACTAATTTAAGTTATTTACACAAAAAATTACCGTTTGACACCCTTTGCTTCCTAATTGAGTCGTTTTCACACATTTTACATACCTCTATATGTTTCTATTTAGCCAAACCTTAATAAAATTACAGCCTTTTACTATGGAATCAAAAAATTGGTAGGTATAAGCGATATATTTTGATTAAAAGATAATGGCACGCATGTCGATTTTATACAGAAAAACACATTCTTTAATGATTGTGCAGACACTGTACTCTAAATTACAAAAGAAATAAATATGGTATGACAATTTTTCATTTGTACTTCCTCACTTTCACAAGGAATGCTGTTGTTATACTATAATTAAATTACATTCAGAATTATAAAGATACTACATCACCATGGCAACGAAATGAAATTTTTTTATATCCCTGAATATCCATTGAAATAATGTAGATCCTTCAGGGCAACCTAGTTGTAATTTACTTCCAGGTACCAAACTTTTCACGATAACAAATCAAACACATAAAATTATTTTAATATAAAAAAAGTTACCCCTTTGCAAAGTGGCATCCTTCCAATTGCATTGCATACCTCTCACAATTCCAATATCGAAATTTTGCAAATCCAAAATTAACCTGAGACATTGAATAAAAAGTTTTTATGTAATTTAAAGCCTTGTAAAATAAAAGTAATACTTTTTGAAAGACATTCGCGTTATTCATGCAATTAAATTGATTTTAAGCAAACTAGCTGTCTTAATCTTATTTGTAATATCACAGCTTTTTTGATTTATGCTTGATAAGATCTTATATTTACGGCCAATCAAACCCCATGAAACTATTGACATAGAAAGACATAATAAAAATGAATCATAGATTAATCTAATGAAGAATGTGAAACAGAAAGAATCAAGTGACGATTAATTTTTTCCATCATAAAAACGCGAACATGCAATCATTAGTATAGCTCTTATTTCTCTTTGCTTGAAAAAAAAGAAAAGAAATAAATTTTCATTGAAAAATGGTAAACATTGGTATCATTGGCTGTGGTTTTGTTGGTTCTGAATTAATCGCTCAACTTCATAATACTCGCTCAAGCGCTAAACGTTTGAAGGTTGTAGCCATTGCCAAAGCTGATACTATGAATATCTCAGATAAAGAATATGCACCTCTTCATTTGACAAACTGGGAATCTGATCTCGCTAAATCAGGTGTCAAGCCCAACTTGGATGAATTCATTAAATACATGGCTGCTTCTCCCGAACATGCTGTCATTGTAGACTGTACTGCCTCTGAAGATATTGCCAGCATGTATCCTTCATGGCTCCAGAAAAACCTTTCTATTGTCACTCCCAATAAGAAAGCTTTCTCTGGTCCTTTGGCTCTTTTTAAGGAAATTCATTTATTATCTGCCAATTATAGTGGTAATGGTCGTACACCTTTGACCTATCACGAGTCTACTGTCGGTGCTGGTCTTCCCGTTTTGTCTACTCTTCTTGATTTTGTCAAAACGGGTGATGAGATTATCACTATTGAAGGTATTTTTTCCGGTACTCTTTCATATCTCTTTAACAACTACTCTACTACTGCTAGTGGACCCTCCAAGGGTTCATTCTCTGAAATTGTCAAAGTTGCCAAAGATCTTGGTTACACTGAACCCGACCCAAGAGATGATTTGAATGGTATGGATGTTGCTCGTAAGGTAAATATACATTGGAGGCTACTAGGTATAATGTATGTTTATTTATGTTTCATTGTGGTAGGTTACTATTTGTGGTCGTTTGGCCGGTTTGGATCTTGATTTAAGTACATTGAATGTTGAGAATATAGTCCCAGAATCTCTCAGAAATGTTGCTACTGCAGGTGAATTCATGTCCAAGTTGCCAGATTTCGATGATCATTTTGCCAAATTGAATGAGGAAGCCAAAAATGAAGGTAAGGTTCTTCGTTACGTTGGTGTCGTTGATACCAAGGGTAACAGTGGTGTCAAATTGATGAAGTAAGTTTAATGGAAAAGTGTATAAAATAAGGTTTTGACGTTTTATATTCTTTAGATATCCTGCCACTCATCCTTTTGCTGGTCTTCAAGGTAGTGACAATATCATTAAATTTACTACTAAATATTTTCCCAATGGCGTTATTGTTCAAGTAAGTCTTATTACTAATGTCTATTCAAAGAAATGAAACTGAATATATTATCAATTAGGGTGCTGGTGCTGGTGGACCTCCTACTGCTTACGGTATCTTTTCTGATTTGATCAAGATCCAAGAACGTGTTGAAGGCTTTTGATTATTGCAGCATCAAATAAACTATCACATTTATTAATACTTGAATTTCTTTAACCATATTTTTTTTTCTTTTTTTTCTTTACAATTCATTATCATTATTTAATGCTAGTTGATATATATTTTCAGTATCATGCTATCAAATGAGTCTGGTTTTAATCAGTTTATGCAACACAAGCAATGCATTGGCACAGTATTCTTGCACAGAAGCAGATGCGATTGGGATTTGTGAAACCTGATCAAAACATGCCCAAAACAAGAATTGTCATCAATCTGTATGCTCACGTTTAAAGTAAAATGTGAACATTTACTAATGATTTTGAGATAGTTTTTTTTACCTATAAAACGTAATGCTTGTACAAATTTCTGACCATCATTTATAAGCAGACCTCCTCAGCTTGGAAATGGATGCTCTTTCCCCGTTAGTTTACCGAAAATCAAGTACATACGGAGAAGAGGTTTTTTTTTGGAGTTTCAGGCATACTATGCCATTTTTTATTAGAATTACAAGATAATTTGCTGCTGTTTTGCTCAAGAAGCATACTATCGTTAGTATTCCATTAGCGGAAATCGCCATTTCTCTCTGTTAAAACTACAATATCTTTATTTCCACCTCACATTTGAGAATACCAAATGCTCAATTTTCAGTTAGATTCATCAGATCTGATGGTTCACAAGCAAAAATTATTAAGGAGTTTATAGTAAACTATCACTAAGTGGCATCCCCCTTTTGGCACGCCCAAATAAAATCACATTGATACCTCATAACTTGACTCCGTCATGTTTTATCGCTTTGCATCGAAAACCCATATAATACAAAAATTGTAACTAGAACAGAGTTTACTTTTTTTTTTTTGATAATTAGGGACATAAAAACAAATTTGATGATACATTATACCTGCTTCTGAGAATATTTTATATCTCATAAGAGAATCAGGAACACATGAAACGTACTGCATTTTCCTAAAAACTAGGCTAAATTTTTTTGTCCTTGTTCAATTTTTTTTCCATTAAATAATAATAAAATAAAATTATGTTTTTGTACCTGAGATGTTCAACTTTAATCCAAAAACGCGTTTCCGGATATATCCTACCTCTAACAGATGATATAATTTTTTTAATCCTAATGTTTCAGATTTTTGCAGCTTATTCACAGTTAAAATCAGAAACTTTGGGCCTTCATATCTCTGTGAAAAATTAAGCTATACAAACATTTTTTATAATAAAACTTACTTGTTTTGAAGCGATCTATAACATATTTAAGTATAAAAAAATTCTGAGCACTTTTATTTTTTTTTTCATTTTTTGGCATTTCTATAGTAGATTTCAAATATTGGTTAAATTGAGCAACATTTTTTTTACATTCCTGTCATCAAGCTCGTTGAGCTCTCTTGAATCCAATTTAGTTTTTCTTAAAATGTTGATTTTTCGTGGAGATATCCTCAAAAATGTGGATAAAAATATACTTTCATTTCTAGCTTCCATTTTTCCCTTATAAACCCTCATCCCAAATTCTGAATCTGAAAAAATTTTGGATAAAAATCTTGTTTTCTCTACAAAAAATGCAGCTAGAAGATTTCACAATAGCTCGATCAATAGATACTTTTTTTGCGCATCATTTGAAAAACTTATATTCTAAATATGCTTATAAAAAGTTATATGTATATTCAAAAAACCTCCAAAATTTCAATTGCATTTTACGCAAAGTTTAATGTGGAATGTTTGCCGGAATTTTTTTAGATGGATACAGAAACCAAAACTGTACAAAAACTATTTAATATGCTAGGTCGGCTTACTTTTCAGAACCCATCCTTGTGAATATTAATCCAATTCATCTTCAATTATACATGATACAACACGATAATAGATTTAAATATATACTGAATAAAAATTTATATTTCTACTTTCACAGATCACTGTAAATTGAGGAAACTAGGGATGTTGTCGAGCCCAGCTTATACTAGTAAATTTGGCTGGCAAACCCCGTCTCAACACCAATGCTAGAGGGAACCATCAGCAAAACATGATATTTCTGCCCAATAAAACAACGTGTTGTGTCCTATTATATTTCATGTTTGATAAATAATGCTTAAAAAAGAATATAATTATAAGAGAATCAGTAATGGATCATTTATTCAACTGTATAATAAAAACAAGATGTCGTTTATTCAGAAATTAAAAGTATGGCCTTTTACTGTATATTGATTTGATATTGAGATCCTGAAATGTAAGTTAAGGCACTACTGAATCATTAGATTTGTTTGATAATAATTTACTATGGATGGAAATGGGTCAATCATAATTTAACCATGCTTGCAGAGCTTATGAGTTGTCGTGTTTCAATACTACGCTAAATGTGTTTCTTGGATGTTGATTTGATAGCTACTTGATTGATTAACCGCAAAGATGAAATAATATGGTGTCATAATTGAGGTCCAAGGGTTCTTGCTAATTGCTGGATTAAACCTAGTACGCTAGGAGTTTTTTATATCCGATATCAAGACTTTACACTTCAATACATGTCGTATTCAATAGATTGTAAGATGCATTGATACTGTAGACGGCGATAAAGTATGATGGTACTTGGTGGCATACACTATGGCCGACCTGTGCTGCACAAGATGATTTCGTTGTGTCCAGGTTGGCAGCACACTGTAGCCTGAGTTGTTGTGCTCACTAAATATGGCGAAAAAAATAACAAGATGCACATGGGCACAAAAAAAAAAGTGCACACAAACATAACGGTAAGCCTGTATGTGCAGAATTATAGATTCTGCTCGTGTGTATGACATTAATTCCATGTGTACATAATAATAGTAGAGTTTTCCATAAGCATATCATTATCCCTATTTGTGCATGATAATAAAATCTAACCATGTGCATAATACAACGAGCTAATCGTATGGGCGCAAATTGGTTGTTTATCCATGAGCATTGAGCCGTTCTCAAAATTGCATTGTATTTTTTGCTGGAATGGGTTTTTAAATTACATTTGTTGCTTTTATTAATATAGATTATAGACAATACAATTCCATACGTTGTTGATATAGAGCAATACATGCAAGAGCCTATATATTTACGGTTATTACCATTTGTAAATACTGTATGCTTATAGCTATAATGTTTATAGCAACAATGGTTTTTCCTCGAGCATAAACTTAAATAACACGTAATGCTTAAATTTATATGAATGCCATATCTAAGATTATAGATGTTACTTTATCGCACATAAAATTTAAACAAATTAACCTTGTTTAAACTTACTAGTTTAGTTTACAATTGTCAGCTGTAAAAGATTTGTTTTCAAGCATAGCTACTATCAAACCCATGGTTATTGGGCAAGACATCAGTTTTTTTTTTTGTATTTCTACATCATTTGAAATTTTATCATTTTTCTCAAATATTTCGTAGGTTTGTAGCCAGTTCTAGCTTTTCATTGAGTAGCTATAAATATCATTGCCTTCGATTTGATCTGGAAATCAAGAAATAACGTCTAACAATACAGTAGTAAATAATGATATTTGATCTTAGAATGCGGTTAAATGAAAATATCAGTCTCTAATATAGGCTGTTACCTATATTAGAAATATTAGTACCTTATGTTAGCATGCGTATTCAAGCAAAAGAAAAGAATACCAGCTTGATAATCTAATATACCTTTTTCAAACGGTAAATATATTATCCTGGAATATGAAAACAAAAAGAGAGAAATAACACACGTAGAAAAGGATTATTTTCAAGGCTTTACATTATTTAACGCAATTAAAATCTGCTAAATTGCACATTTCAGCCGATGTAAAAAAAGCAGCATTACAGCGCATCAACCCATAAACTAAACTAAATAGGTAATATCTGTTATCATACAAATATACATTTTTCTACCAGAAAAACCGTCCGTCATATCATACATTTTTTAAAAAATTACAAATGAGAGCCCGTAGAGCAACGCCGTAATTGAGCATAGCGAGAGAACGATTGAACGCCTAAGTTTCATACTATGGTATATCAGTTTTAAGTAAAAAGGAGTTTTTTTAACTTTTCTTATATTTAGCCATGTAAGGTCTGAAAATTCAGTTTTTGTCGCAGACATTTTCGGGGACTCATTTTATCCTTACCAACACTCATGATTTTGATCAAAAAACAGAAAAATCAAATTTTGATACCAAAATCAACGTTTAAATATACTACAATGTGAGAGAAAATTGTAGCCATAGCTAATACAGATTTTATGAAAGCCTAATATTAAATGTTAAACAATGAAACTTTGTACTTTTGCCCCAAAAACGGTTTTTTGATTAAAGGATTTTCATGTTATATTTTGCAATAAAAATGTTTGCTATTTTTTATTGAGCAAATAGAGTGCTAAATTCTGCATATGTGTATATTTTTTGTTTTTTTAATTGGTAGTATAATTAACTCTAGATTTGCAAAACCAAAAAAAAAAATTTAAAAAATGTCAAAATTGATGATCTGGACAAGAATAATTTTCGAAATTAATATTCTGTTTATAAGCCTTGTAAGTCTTAAAAATAAGAGATTTTATTATACTTGAGAACGTTTTCAAGAATTTACGATGCTGTACCCACTTGATTCAAGCTTATTACTGTAAATAATTATACATCATGTTAATATTGCGTGGTAGTTTATTTGATGATAATATAACCTTTATAATTATTGCGCTAGAGGTAATTCACATTGAGATTTAATCTTGCATTTCAATAATATCATAAACATAAACATGACCATCACTGAAACCTATTGCCTTCTTTTTATCCTTTTTGTCCCAAGCCAATTTATTCAATATTTTACTAGAACCAACTCAAGTACTTGCGAAGGGTTCCTTGGTATTTGTATCCAAATTCCATAAATTAAATGGACTGGTTCATTTAAAGTAATATCAAACGTATCATCGGCCCGCCTTATAATGAATGTCAATCTAAAATCAGAAACATCCCGGTGTCATCGTTATAAGCTATGAAAAGCTTGATTTTTAATAATTTAGTGGAATTACATACTAAAAACGCTTGATAAAAATAAAACAACCTAAATTCCAAGTGTCGCTCATAAGATATGATGCCACTTGAAATGTGAACAACAATAATAAACAAACGCTTCAATTGAACACAATAACAAACGCATGCTAAAAATATGAAATACCCTTTTTTTGAACCATACATGTCGTGTAGATGATAGCACCCTTGATCACGGCGCAATCAATTACATAAATGAAATATATATCAAAACAGGATTCTATCCAAATCAATAATGATAATAAACAAAGATATCAATTTAGTCAACTACTCATCTATATCGAAGTTGCACTATCAATATAAATAAGATTCAAGCATCATATAAAAACTACCCCTTAAAAATCAAGTTTACATAAAATAGATATAACAGAAATAAACAAAACAACCATTTCCCAAAAGGTCGATATTGTCACACTTGACATACAATCCCTTATGGTCAATGCTCTACACAATTTACCCCTTAAAATATCAAACCAATAACAATGTACTCAAAACTGGAAGATTACTAAATATACATCCATTCAAGTCTGATGGTATCCAAGTTCTCCAAATCACTATAAGTACCCTCATGCTTTTCAATTATTTTAACTCTTCAGAAATCTTTTGTAATAAGAACTTTAGCTGATTATAATTGTATTTCTACTGCTTTTATTTTTATATTTTTTTATTTTATTAGTAAATAACATCGTCATTTACTGCAAATAATACAACAATTAAATAAAAAACAAAATTAATAATGCTAATCGCATATGGTGAGTATTCAACATCTAGTTAAGTTTGATAATGAAGAATGCTTTTGAACCCTTTTGAAAATCCTGAATCAAACACAACATCTTGGCCCCGTAATTTATATCCATCAAAATGTCGCTATTCCCACTACACAATGAATTCACCTTTTATCAATCTTGACCTCGTTTTACATTGAGTATCAGTATTTTTTTACCAGTTGTATTCTCTCTGATTCATTAATATTTGGTCAAATTTAACGATAGTGTATTAAATTACAATTTACTAGTATACTGTTGGTACTTTTTTGTTATTACTTTAAAAACTTGATTCTATTATTATTATTATTATTATTATTATTATTATTATTATTATTATTATTATTAGCATTATTGACTATAGTTGTCAAACTAATTGATTCATACAGTATATCATATGATTATTTCGCATTGGTAGAGACTATACAATTAATACCTGCATTTAACACTGGTGGATTGGAAAGTTGGTGTCTGTATTTAGTTTGTTGAATAATGCGTACATTGTTGGTTATCCAGTATAATTTATATTTCTAGGTGTTTCTATCCCTAAAAACTCAATTTCCAAATACAACTGCATCTGTTGAATATCACTTGTGAGAGTTTATGGATACATACAATCTTATTTATAGAAAGAATAATAATAAAGGCTAGTAACATTTATCATGGAGAACGTAGTAGACTTTATTACTAGAAAAACTAATGGTAAAAGAAAGAACCAACAGCTTCTAGGTCTTGGTTTAAAAGACTATTTATAAGAATTGCATTTCAATATAAGTTAGAAATGGAATTGGCTTCAAAACTGGCTGTTTAATGTCCTCGAAAACCGACAACTTGAGTTTCTGTACGTTGTAGCTCATGTTATACTAACTCCCATTTTGGCAAATATTGCTTTATAATTCATCCAATTGTTGTAATACACAGCTTAATATTAATGTAATAACATTGAGTTTTGTCTATATCCCCATCAAAAATTGGCATTTTTTCTAAATGGTGTCTATTACCAATTTCTGGGAAGATCTACTATCATTTTCAAAAAGAAAAAATACACCTTAATTTGCTGCATTTCCCAAAATAGTACAAAAAAACTGACAAATACATGTCCATAAATACCCGGATTAACATTGTAGACCAAAGGAGAGTGACAAGCTTAAAAGGTAGTGTATGCGCTACAAATTGAGTGCGACACACATATTCGTGAGTTCAAACCCGCCAAAGGAGAAGTCCTTTGATATTAGGATATGGATTTCGAAAAGGAATCTCAGATGACCTTGCTTCTCATCGAATATGATCCTCCTTTTTTTTTCTTAATAAGTTTTGCATATGTCTAGCAAATTTTTTCCTTTTTTATTAATGCATATAATATGCATACTAGTAAATTTTTCTGGTAAAACCCGGCTCGACACCAATACTACCAGCATCCATGGGTCCTTTTAGGTTCAGCCAGTTCGAGCAAAACTTTGGTTACCTGCTACCTACACCTACTAAGATCAGCAAGCCCATCAGTTCTTCTCAACGGATATGAATCCAAATGACCTCCCGTTGCAATGGCAAGTACTTCTAGGGCTGATCCGCAGAATTGCAAAAGGTTTAGCCTTGTCGTATATTTTCAGGTTTAATAAATAATACTTAAAAAAGAATACAATTAAAAGAGAAGGAGTAATAAATCAGTTCTTCAACTGTATAATAAAAACAAGGTATCGTTTATTTAGATATGAAAGTATGGTCTTTTATATTGAAT
Organism: Mucor racemosus; assembly: GCA_027405735.1. Classification (NCBI taxonomy): domain Eukaryota; kingdom Fungi; phylum Mucoromycota; class Mucoromycetes; order Mucorales; family Mucoraceae; genus Mucor; species Mucor racemosus. The sequence continues at coordinate 143,396 of JAPEHQ010000025.1, forward strand.
TGGCATTGAGATCCTGAAATGTAATTTAAGGCACTATTGAACCATTAGATCTGTTTGGTAGTGATTTATTATAGATTTAAATGGATCAATCATAATTTAACCTTTCTTACAGAGCTTGTGAGTTGCCTTGTTTCAGTGCTGTACTAAATGTGCTTGTTGGATGTCGATTTGATTGCTACTTGATTGATTAGCCGCTGGAATAAAATAATATGGTGTTATAATTGAGATCCAAGCGTTATTGGTAATTGCTGGATAAACTTAGTATGCTAGGAGTCTTTTGTATCAAGAGTTTTCATTTTAATAAATCTCGTATTCAATAAATTGTAAGAAGATGTATTGATACTGTAGAAGGTAAACACATATGGTACTTGGTGGCATACAACATAGTATATGATTCGTATTTTTGCCAATGGTCACTCCTCCAATGTTTATATATATACTTAAAATAACCAGCTAATAAAATACAATTAGAACTAGATATGTTTATGAAGATTTCAAACTATGAGTATAAAGATCAGTTATTTATATGTTTTAGGAGCGCGGATATAGGATATAACATTCGATAGTTAAATCTTAATTTTATAAGTTGGAAGACCAGTTGTATGAGGTTTTGATGGGAATAGATTGGCCAGAACCAGTTCCGACAAGGAGGAGGCAGAGTTAAGTAGATAGAATATTCTTTATAATAGAAAAAAACCAATGTGAATTGCAGGTAGAGATTTTACATTGGCTCAGCTTAAATAATACCACATCATCTTAGGCTAAATATAATATATAATATAATCACTCCACCTTATTCTATAATTGAAATAAAGTTGATATGCATTATTCCTTACAGTTCCTAACTCTGATGATCATGTCCAGATAACCTATTAAGAACATACGATGAACCATATCTTCTGCGCTCATTATTAGTATTGCATATTACATAATCCAGCTCAATATTTAGTTAGTATCCTAAACATCCAAAAAAAGCCGAACAATCTCCGGAAGCAGCCATCTAATAATATTTCTAAGCTTTAAACCTCTAGAAAAATTACCGGACAGCCCGGACGCGGCTGTTTAAATATTACAAGCAGCTATAAGATGCAGGTATTGAAATTTCATACAAAAACTAAGCTTCGGCTGTATTGCTTCTGCTATTACTTATTCAAAGGCTTATTTTAAGTAAAGGATAAATACAACGTACAACATTATTAGCCTAATAACGGATTGAAATTGAAAAGTGTAAGGTGATACAACCGGATGCAAGAAGAGTCCATAAAACCACAAATTTAAAGGATTCATATATAAAAGCACTACGGCCGACCTGTGCTGCACAAAATGATTTTGTTGTGCCTAGGTTGGCTGCACACTATGGCCTGATGAGTTGTTGCGCCCATTGAATAATGGCTAAAAAGATAACAAGATGCTGCACATGGGCACAACAAAAGAAACTGCACGCGAGCATAACGAAAAGCCTGTATGTGCAGAATCATAGATTCTGTTCGTGCGCATAATATTAATCCTATGTATGCATAATAGTAGAAGAATTGCCCATAAGCATATCATTATTCCTATTTGTGCATAATAATAAAATTTGACTGTGAACATAATAATGAGCTGATCGATTGGGCACAAATTGGTTTGTACATGGGATCGTGTCGTTTTCAAAATTCCATTGTATTTTTTTACAGGAATAATGGGTGATCTATCAGAATTACAACATTCGACATATAGAAGATCTCCGACAAATCTAGCAGATCTTATATATCCAGTAACTGGTTTCTGTCACCCAGGAACTAATAATGAAACATAACTTATAGCAATATTACCACTGAAACATAACATGTTATATCCATACACATTAATAATAATATCTAATTATTGTCGCATCTAATGGATCCCTGTCCATTAGATCTTATTACACAATCCCAATAACTATATAAACCCATATTTAATTCATTCTAATAAACGGTACTTTTTACGTTGATTTTAATTTACAAAATCTCGATAAATCAATGGGTTCTTAAATTACATTTCCTTTTATTAATATAGATTATAGACAATACAATTCAATACGTTGTTGATGTAGAGCAATAAATGCAAGAGCCAATACATTTACGACTATTATTATTTGTAAATATGTTTATAGATATAATTTTTACAGCAACTATGGTTTTTGCCAGAGCATAAACTTAAATAACACTTAGTGCTTAAATTTATATGCAAGCCCAAATCTAAGATTATAGATGTTACTTCATCACTCATAAAATTCAAACAAATTCACCTTCTTTATTAAGCTTACTAGTTTAGTTTACGGATATTGTCAGCTGTAAAAAGATTTGTTTTCAAGTATACAGTATTTATGATCAAAACTATGGTTATTAGACAAGAGATTAGATTATTATTTATTTCGTTTCTATTACATTTGAAATTTTATCACTTTCCTGGAATATTTCTTGGGTTTGCAGCCAGTTCTAGCTTTTCATTGATAGATATAAATATTATCGTTGCCTTTGATTTGATCTGGCAATCAAAAAATACGTCCCACAATACAATAGTGAATAATGATATTTGACCTTAGAATGCGATTAAATGAGAATATCAGTCTCTAATAAAGACTGTTACGTATATTAAAAATATCAGTACCTTATGTTAGCATGCGTATTCAAACAAAAGAAAAGAATACTAGCTTGATAATCTGATATGTCTTTTCAAACGGTAAATATATCCTGGAATATGAAAACAAAAAGAGAGAAACAACACGCGTAGAAAAGGATTTTCAAGGCTTTACATTATTTAGGGCAATTAAAACCCTGCTGAATTGCACATTTCAGCGAATGTAAAAGCAGCATTACAGTCGTATAAACCATAAACGAAACAAAATAATAGGTAATATCTTTTATCATAGAAACATGCATTTTTCATCAGAAAAACCTTCTGTCATATCATACATTCATTAAAAAATCGCAAAAGCGAGCTCCTAGAGCGACGCCGTAATTGAGCAGAGCAAGGCAGCAAGATTGAACGACTAAGTCTCTTATACTATGGTATATCAGTTTTAAATAAAAAAGCGTTTTTTAACTTTTCTTATATTTAACCATGTACAGTCTGAAAATTCAGTTTTTGTAGCGGACATTTTTGGTGACTCATTTTATCCTTACCAGCACTCATGATTTTGATGAAAAAACAGAAAAATCAAATTTTGATACCAAAATCAACGTCTAAATATACTACATTGTGAGAGAAAATTGTAGCCATGAATAATACACATTTTATAAAAGCCAAATATTAAATGTTAAATAATGAAACTTTGTACTTTTGCCCCAAAAACGGTTTTTTGATTAAAGGATTTTCATGTTATATTTTGCAATAAAAATGTTTGTTATTTTTTATTGAGCAAATAGAGCGCTAAATTCTGCATATGTGTATATTTTTTGTTTTTTTAATTGGTAGTATAATTGACTCTAGATTTGCAAAACCAAAAAAAAAAAATTTAAAAAATGTCAAAATTGATGATCTGGACAAGAATAATTTTCGAAATTAATATTCTGTTTATAAGCCTTGTAAGTCTTAAAAATAAGAGATTTTATTATACTTGAGAACTTTTTCAAGAATTTACGATGCTGTATCCATTTGATTCAGGCTTATTACTGTAAATATTTATACTTACTTTTATAATCACCAATTTTTCTGCAGGTATATATCGAATTTATACCAAAAAAGCATTGATTATAACGTAGATGATGAAACAAAATGGCTAAACCTTGGATGCTTTTTTTGTTCAAGAAAAATAATATTATATCACGTTTTAACATTAACAGTTAATAATTCATTTCCGAATAAAGAATAGAAAAAACATGTACTTGTACCTGCTACTTGATTTCAGTTTATAAAAAATATTGGTCTTTTTTGTTGTAGTTCTAAACATAAATAAAAGAGCTGAGAAAAGAGTGAGGAAGAAAACAGAAAAATAATTTTAAATCAGTCGATTTTGTGTATTACAAACATAAATTTACAAAGACATAAATACTTTTAGTGTTGCCAAACAGGTTCTTGTTGTTGTTCCCATTTGGTCTTCGAAAGAAGAACATGGGCAGAACTCTTTCAAATCCCAAATTTCAAATTGATGTACATCTCGTCAATAAGGCAGTTCTGTTGAATAAGAGTAACTCACATCTGCTTTAAACCATTTCAATTATCTTCGTTATTAATTATATTATTGCAGTAAATAACGACGTTGTTTACTAAAATAAAAAAATGTAAAAAATGAAAGCAGTATAAATACAATTATAAGCAGCTAAAGTGTCTTATTACAAATAGTTTCTAAAGAGTTAAATAATTAAAAAAGTATGAGGATATTTATAGTGATTTGGAGAACTCGGATACCATCAGACTTGAATGAATTTGTATTTAGTAATCTTCTAGTTTTGAGTACATTGTTATCGATTTAATATTTTAAGGGGTAAATAATGTAGAGCATTGGTCATAAGTGATTGATGTCAAATATGACAATATCGACCTTTTAGGAAATGGTTGTTTTGTTTATTATTGTTATATATATATATATTATTATGTAACCTTGAATTAAGGGGTAATTTTTATACGCTTGAACCTTATTTATATTGAAGTTACACTATCAATATAGATGAGTAGTTGTGTAGTTGACTAAATTGATATCTTTATTTATTATTATTATTGATTTGAATAGAATCCTATTTTGATATATGTCATTTGTGTAACTGATTGCACCGTGATGAAGGGTACTATCATCTATACGATATGTATGATTCAAAAAGGTATTTCATATTTTTAGCATGCATTTGTTATTTTGTTCAATTCAACCGTTTGTTTGTTATTGTTATTCACATTTCAATTAGCATCATATTTTATGAGCATCACTTTTAATTTAGGTTATTTTATTATTATCAATAGTTTTTAGTATGTAATTCCACTGCAATTATGATTGATATACTTTAGTAAATTGACTAAAAAACCTTGATCTCATTGTTCTGCTCATCTGGGCTGAGTGATCTACACAAAAGCTTTCATTCTGTTTATCTGTGCAGATCATTATGTCCATGGGAAGTATACAGTAATGCGGCTGTAGTGATACAACATTCGTTCTCTTTACGTGATCTTTCGACATAGTCAACGATAAATCTTGCTTTGAATTCTTTTTTTTGAAATAATACAAACGAGTTATTGCATTTGCATATATAAATGTACTTGAAATTGTAGTTTAAATAAGGCAGTTAAGTATGATGCCTTAACATACTATTTAGCATATGTGTCATATAAACACTGTAAATGATTACCCTGATAATCACATAAACAAAGTTCTGATAATCTAGACTTACAATGAAAGATAGAAAATAAAGAATAATATTAATAATTAGTGTTGCTGCCAAGAACAACTAAAGACGTTAGACTGATCATCTATATCTGAATGTAATTACATCATTAGCATAAGTGAGAATTGACTCCAGAATTTAATATGAGAACACCGTTCTAGACAGTGTGTAAGAGATCTTTAAATCAAATATAAATAGCATTAGAAATTCACTCTAAATTTGATTTCCACATTTCGTTTTTATATTCAATTAAGGTTGATCAACTCTTACGTACTCATCTTTCTTTATTATTTACATTTACAACATGAGCACTTACGCACATTTCACCAATTTTCGCTATTTGACTAGGTCTCTTCTCGGGATTAATACCCAAATAAACGTTATCGAATTACTCTTTTCTTTCCTTTATGATTCCCGAAGGTAGAGTTAGAATGACGGCTAGAAGCAAAGGAAGAATTAGGGACTGAAGAGGGTTTAGAAGAGGAGGATAGTCTAAAAATTGAAGAAACTAGAGTAGCCTTCTTATTGTGTGCCATCGAGTACCATACTTTTTCATCATCTACACTCAATTGATCTTACAATCTATTGACTACGACATGTAGCATTGAAATGCAAAATTTTGATATCGGAGGATACAAGAAACTCCTAGCGTACTAAGTTTATCCAGCAATTAACGAGGACGCTTAGATCTCTCAATTATGGCACCATATGTATTATTTTTTCCCAGCGGTTAATCAATCAAGTAGTTATTAAATCAATACACAAGCATACAGTATTACATAGTTAAATTATGATTGATCCATTTCAATCCATGAATTACTATCAAACATATCTAATGGTTTAATAGTACTTTACATTACATCATTACATTTTATCAGGAGGATCTCAATGTCAAATCAATATAAATGATCATACTTTTATATCTAAATAAACGATATCTTGTTTTTATTATATAGTGGCAGAACTGATTCATTACTCATTCTCTTTTAATTTTATTCTTTTTTAAGTATTATTTATCAAACCTAAAAATATACGACAGTAACTTTTAGTGATCTATTAGAATTAGGAATAACCGTATTAATACCAATTTAGAAGAAAATCTCTGTAATTCTCTGTAATTGTGGACTAACAAGGTGGATAATATGCTTATATATATTATCCTTGTTATTACAAATTGGTGATTACTGGATTGATGAAGGTTGGTGTTCTTATTTATAAATTAGATATTCATTAGTGAATAAATAAAAGTAAAGGGAGTGTAACAAGGCAGATAAATTTACAAGATAGCTCCAATTGAAAGCTACTCTGCATTTTTCATTTCAGAAAAAAATATTGATTTTTCGTCGATATAATCAAATAATAGTTCACATTATAGCTTAAGCCCTATCATAACTGGGTTCCAAAATCGATTAGCAAAAATGTACGAAAAATGATTCAAAAAACAAAATCGTTTAATGGCTCATAAACTACAAAACAAGTCCCCTTAGTGTATTAAATGGTTTTTGTACAGTTTTAAATTCGCCATCTATCTATACAAAGTTTAAACAAATACTTCTCATTAAATTTTGCGTAGAATGCAAATGAAATTTTGACGTTTTTTTAAGTATACACAACACTTTTTATAAACATGTTTCAAATGTAAGTAATTTACATGATGCATAAAACAATTATCTATCAATCATGCTATTTTTGAACCTTCTAGCTGCATTTTTAGTAGAGAAAGCGAGATTTATGTCGAATTTTTTTCAAATTCAGAATTTGGGATGAGAGTATATAAGGGGAAAATTGACGATAGAAACGAAAGCATTCCTTTTTGCACATTTTTGAGAATATTTCCACGAAAAATTAATATTTTAAAAAAAAACTAAACTGGATCCGAGGGAGCTCAACGAAGTCGATGACACAAATGTCAAAAAAGTGCTGCTTAATTTAACGAATATTCTGAAATTTACTACAAAAATGTTAAAAAAATTAAAAAAAAATAAGTGTTTAGAATTTTTTTATACTTAAATATGTTATAGAGCGCTTTAAAACAAGTAAGTTTCATTATTAAAAAATGTTCGTATAGCTTAATTTTTTGCAGAGATATGAAGGTCCAAAGTTTCTGCTTTTAACTGTGAATAAGCAGTAAAAATCTGAAACATTAGCATTAAAAAAATTATATCATCTGCTAGAGATAGGATATTTCCGGAAACGCGTTTTTGGATTAAAGTTGAACATCTCAGGTACAAAAACATATAATTTTATTTTATTATTATTTAATGGGAAAAAAATTTAACAAGGATTAAAATTTTGGCCTAGTTTTAAGGAAAATGCAGTACATTTTACGTACTTTGGAGGTATAAAACGAATTCAGGAACAGGCAGTCTACTTGCAACCAAATTATGTACCGGTATGTGCGCAGATAATCACTACTCTTATCATTTCACACACATAAATGTACACAGATATCTCAATAATCAAAATTCTTGAATGTACTGTATTATTATGCATTTATTTCTATATATTGTACGTTATCTTCTACCAGATAAGAATACGACTAAACTCAAAGCGCAAATGAATGCGGATATTTGGAACAGTTTCATTGACCCATAAACAGCGTACACAAACCCACCAATAATGCATCCCAACCCATAACCTAGGCCAGAGAATAATGCTGCTAATATGCCTTGAGCTACTGATCTTTGATCTACGGGGAAAAATCCATCAACCTCAGCTACAGCTGTAGACCAAACAAGAGCATAAGAAAAGCCTAATTTACATCTGTATTAATGATTATATATATGTGCAAATATTATTTTGTCACATACCACTGAGAACTTGTAATGCTAAAGCTATTACAATAGATATAGTTTCGTTTGGTTGTAAGCACATGTATACCATGGCTCGAAATATGAACGACAAGTATGCGACGGTCATTAGTAAAGTAACACTGTAAGCATCAAACAACTATGAACAGTAGATATTAGTCAGAGTCCTACTATATATACATTGATATCATACTTTTCTAGAAAGCCAAAATGTAAGCACCTCGGCACTGCCACCAATTGGACCTGTCCAACCCATCATTGAAGCATCCATCCCTAAATCCTTCAACAAAAGAAACAAAAACTGACTGATCATGGAATAAGCTAAACCATACAAAAGAATTGAAAGCAGAAAGGTATAAACAAGGATTGTTTTCAGAATTGAAGGCTCTGGTAGATCTCCTGCTGCTCCATCATGAATAGTCCCCAAAGCAGACAAAGATGTATCCAAAGTAGGTATATATGAAATGACTAAACCTAAGGAAGGTAGGGTAGATGACGCATGCAACTCTTGTTCAGCTTCCATTTGTACACTCATTGCCATCACAGTAGTTGTAGTGGTCAAATATAATGAATTTGTATTACTATCTCTTCTTTGTAATGTGGTACTAGAAGAGTTTCTTCTCGTATTTTGTAACCATGTTGGTTCTGATGTACTGGCTGGATTGTATAAGTAATTGCCTCCTGCGGTGTTTGATTTTCCTGTTAACAATGACGATCTCTCTTCTTCATTCAAATCATCGCTATTATCATATGTTGTTGTAGTTCTTCGATTGCCATTGTTTGTTGTTGCGAGCATCATCTGATAATCAAAACGCACAAACAAGGATAATATCACAAATGTTATCAGCCCCACCAAAAATACAGCAAATGATATACCAATTCCTTTATGAGCGATCAAAAGTCCAACAACAAGGATGTGCAAACCATTCGAAACGGATCCCCAAAGACGTTGGTTACCTAATTGATTGATACCATTTTATAGATAAATGTGGATCGATAACAGTATTTTTACATAACTACCATAGAGAATTTTTTGATCTGCCAACGACTTGAGTACAGCACTATCTACAAGTGCACAAATGGGACTTCCAAAAAAAGCGAATGTAAATGCACATAAAGTAGCAACTAACATGACCATAGAATTTTCCAGTTCAAGTTTTGCTAAAAAGTAGAGAAACACAACGCTGGATCCTCCAATCGCTGCTATGGACCCCATGATTAAGCCATGGTATTTTGAACATCTGTCTGCAATTAGAGTCCATAGAGGACAAGCAATTACTTGAACAAACGGAGCAATCGCCAAAAGAATTCCAATCTGATTAGAACTCAAATGTAACACTTCACTGTAAAAAATAGCAATATAGGCTAATGCAGAGCCGTACAGTGAATAAAGTGTAATATAAAGTGCTTTAGGTAACAAAAAATACGAAGGCATATACTGTATATATATATATATATATATATAAAAACAATAAAAAAGGTGGGAAACAAAATTTAGGTGAGTTTTAATGAATTGCCAACTATATAGCTTATAAATCATCGAAAGATTTAAGGTTGGTTTTAAGGAGTTCTGGTATGTTGTATCGGTCCGCCTTTTCATTTCATTCCTTCATTGTTTCGAATCTACTTTTTTGTTTCAAACATTATTTTATCAAAAAAGAATAGCACGAATTCATTTACGATAGTTGATATACATGATTGCATACTCAAACATTCAAAATACAATGAATACATATGGAAAATTCCATGCTACGAGTATGAGTTTCTTGTAAGACATACCGTATGTATACTTGTACGAAGAGTTAACCATTTTCGATCAACAGGGAAAGTTTAGAGCACATCCCTCTCCTACCTAGCGAGTACGAAAATTAGAGTTTGACTATAAAAAGTAGCACTCATAGTTGAACTATTGTTACAAACAATAGTGTGCGTTACTTGATGACCACATTCAATGATAAAAAGCTCATATAAAAATACAAAAAACACCTCAAATAAAATCATGAAGTTTATTGATTCACTGAAAACCTTGCTAAATCTCGGATTACAGGGTCGAAATCAATGACGATAGGCTAAAAGCTTACTCAAAATAGCTTAACAGGGCCCATTACGCCATTTTTAAGTGCAATTTGTGTCCGTGATAATGAGTCTGAGTTCATCTGCTTTTAAAAAGCTCTCCTAGATTTTGTTTGAAAAATTCTTACATGCATAAAATGAGATTCAATAGAGCCAAAACCCATACCCAAGCATTTCATAGTATGTCGAGTATTCTATTTGATTTCTTTTTGGAAAAAATTGGGCTGAAGTTGACATGAAGCCATGAATCTAACCGAGATATACTAAAATAGACTTTTTTATTTTCTGTTTTTCGATTTGAAGTTTTAACGGATCTCGTTATCAATGACATCTAAATTAATGATCCGTTTATTTTTTTTTTGAAACAATATAGCTCTACTTGTGTATCTTTGTCAAACCTCTATAATTTACAATAGTTACTATATATTGATAAATGGAAGTAGAGGGGAACGGAAAGAGATATTCTTTTTGGGTTTGTTTATTTTGAAGGCTGTTAATGTGAATCCGCATTTTTATTTGCATCACAGAGCATATGTTCTATTCTGCATTACATATACTTCTGCAGATTGGTGTCACAGTATGCCAAAATACTAAAAAAAAACCATTACTATAATATCCAACAAGACAATACAATGATCAACAGTAATTATTTATGTTTACAAGTGCAATATTATGACATGACGCATTTTAAGATATGCAGGCTACTTTAGTGGCGCTAATTCTATTCCATTAATGTACATGTACATGTCAACATTCTTCTCTTTCGGCTATATATTAACATTTTTAACGCCATTATTATAACGAAAAAAAAACCCCCAAGTATATTAATAACTAGACATACATTATATAAATTTACAAGCATCATTGTTATGCTTATAATTCTATTATTATCATTATTATTGTACACATTATATCAAAGAACCGAGGAACATACATTATATACAATAAGTTGTTGACATGATCCAATTTTAGTTATTGCAAAACCTGTAACCATATATAATGGCTATTGTTCTACAAGGAATTATTGTGTACCTGAATTCAGCAAATCTTAATTTGCTTCCGAAATCCTCAATATTGTACACCCGTTTCTTTTTGAAAACAGGTTGATCATCTAAATCTTCATTTCTCTTTTATATAGTATTTACTTTAAATAAGTTACCCTTTTATTTTATTTTTAGAAACAAGAAGAATAATACATTTTACCATGTTTAAACAGTGTTGGTAGTACACAAAACAACAATTATTCTGCACAGAAAAAATGCGTTTGAAAAAAAAAAGAGGGCACCCTGATGATTCGTGTAACCTTTATCTATCATTTCAAAAGTATTACGGATCAATTGCGAATTTTTTTTTAAATACAAGATATAGAAAGTTAATAATACATAAGATGAGGGGGGTTGGGGTTGGGAGAGAGAAAGGGTATAATATACAAGTATTAGATATTAATAAATTAAAAAAAAAAAAAAACAAAACAAAATTAAGAAGGAATATGCACCAACGAATGCCTTTTTGATGTTGTCGATGCATTTTTTCTGTTGTCGTCGTCTATTACTATTGGTGGAGATCTTCTAGTGCTACTACTACTACTTCTGCTGCTTTTATTGAGTGATTTACATGTGTTTTGCCTTGATCTCATAACTACCACTTTATACAGCTCATCACTACGTTGATTATGATAACTAGGACGTCGCTGAGGTGCAATATCCAAAAGTAACTCAGTCTGTTCCAAAGGTGATAAGGTTGTTGAATGTCGACCTTGTTGGTGCGACGAAGCAGATGAAGAATGAAAGGCAGAAGGATGACAGGGAACTGTACGAACTTCCCACAAGGGTACATGTTTCCAAATGTCTAATAATTTATCACTATGTTCGATCATCAGCGTCCAAAGACGGGTCCATTTAGCATTTGTTTCTATAAAATGGCCCATATCTGTCATCATTTTAGCTCGGGAATGACGTTTAATCCAACTTGGTATTTCTTTGAGATTATGTTCAAGACCTGTACATACAGGAGCTAAAACAATAGCCAATGCTTCTGGATTCATCATGTTGGTATTGGCATGTTGTTGAATGTTGGAAGCCAAAATAACGATGTAATGAATTAAATGAAAATGCTCTTTTGGTAAACGATGTAACATGGATGCCAATGTTTCGATAGTAGATTGATCTGATAATGATTCATCTATTTTATCATGTTAGATATGTATGATACGATACAATTTAGATAGTGATGGTTTACCGTATAATTGAATGAATTTGTCATGAGTAGCTATTGGTATCGCAGGATCAGGCAAGTGACGTAAATACTTTTTAACTACACCTGTAATGGCATGAATATCATTGTCTTTCAAATCCAAGTATTTCCCATAGGTTGGTGGTTTATCAAAGTCTAATAGAAGGCTCTCTACTTCGGGTGCAGCACCCGAAAGTCTAAATATACCTTCTGTAAGTAAACCTATTCATACATGAAAAAATCATGCGGCAATACACAGATTTAGTCTTGATTGAACCTCAGATTATTTGTACATATAACCTTTACCTCGCTTTATAATTTCTTCAAAACATCTAAATACAGGATCAGGAATAGTCAATCCAAAATCATTTGTTGAGCCACATAGTGATGCCGATTTTAAAGGTGCACCGAAAATACCTTTTGTAATCATTGATGTTCCTATTAAATTTGGTTATTTATTGTTATATATTGACAAAAATTTATATCGTACCTCGTTTTTGAGATGTAGCTGGTTGCTGGTATCCCATGCTATTTAAAAAATGATATTTGCCATTCTGCAAGAATGCAAGTATATTCTTTTGCCGTTTCTTTTCTGAAGAGTTATCATCATATATCATTGTATTAAAATTATAAAAAAAAAAAGAGAGAGAGAGAAGGGAAGAAAAAAAAATATTGAAAAAAAAAGAAAGAGAAAAGAAAGAAAACAAACAAAAAAAAAATGCTACAAAGACACTTTGAATGTAACTAAAAGTAAGCCAACAAACCGAAAACAAAAAGTCCATTGCAGGCGGTTATTTAATGCCATAATTAATTGGAAGCGTGTGATACCTATTCGAAGCATAATGATCCGTGCAAAACCATGTCATTTTCATTTACAATCATTTTTACTACACCATATATTCATTTTATCAATGTAAAAATATTTCGTCGCATATATCTTGATAATCTTTTGGTTTTTCCTCTTTTTACAATCGTTATTCTTCTTAAAAGAAACTTTATTTTTGTTTTCTTGACCAAATATGGTCTACGCCGTAGGTGACACACATATACTTTCAACTTGTTTAATCAGTAGCACCCAGCAAGCAGTAATATTTCTATATGAAGAGGGGTTAAACTAATTCCAATAATAAGCGGAGATGCAGAAAAATATGTCGCACTAGAAAAAAAAATTTGCCGGTTTTTTTTTGGTGTTGCATGAAATAAATACTTGAGTATGATATGTTTGCATACCATTTATTCAAAATAAAAAATTTTGTAGTATACTTGAAATGCTAGAAAACATGAGCAAGCTGAGAAATTGGGTTTACACTGCTCATAAATCATGGAAAAACCCTATAAAGTCATGGCTTTGGTATAAAAAATTTCAAGTCAGACACTTTTTCCTAACCTTACATACTGCTTTTCACAATTAAAAGTTACACTTAAAGTTGAAACATGTTCAGGAACACAAATTGTAGTTATTTGATACAAGCACTAGCTCGCATGGCTGATTTTTTTTTGGCATTTCATTTCATATGAATATGGCAAAATCAGAGAGAAGAAGGTGTTTGAATGCATTTTTTTTCTCTCGGATGTGCATGGTAATTTTGGACACAACATGATAACATGGCAAAATAGCAAAATTCAGCAATTTCTATATTTGGTTTATCGAAAAATAAAGTCTAAACCAAGTTGATTAGATGTTTTTCTTTCACCTTTTCATTTTTTTCGCTCTTTTTGCCTCCTTTCTTTTCTCTGCTTCTCTCTTTTTATTTAAGGAGGTTTCGTACTATATACACAAACAACAAACATTTAGTCTAATCGAATCGTTCATCATGTGGCAAAGGTGACTTTTTTCAACAAATAATAAGCATATCAAAGACACGATAGCATCCATTTTTGCGTTCTTCTTCTTTCATTTCACATTTCACATTTTTTCATTCTCCACTTGGTTTTGTGAAATGCGTACCACATTAATTTTGGCTATTTTGTCTTTGATGGTATCAATTGTACATGCTGGACCAGGAACACATCGATACAAGGAGCCACATTCAAATTATGGAGATGAAAAAAAGAATAAACAGTAAGTTTTTGATTGCAAAAAATCAGGACATGTCCTCTTTTTTTTTGTTTGTTTGTTATATTTACCGTGATTTTCTTGAACAAAAAAAAAAAAAAAAAAAACTGTAGTCATATCCAAGAACACATGAAAGCAATGTCTAAAGATGATGAAGAAAAAGTACCTGAATTAAGTGAGCAAGACATGATTTACTACTTGTTTGTAATTCATGATACAAATGGAGATGGATATTTAGATGGACATGAATTAAGAGCTGCATTTACAGATTTTGACGAAGATGAACAACATGGAGAGGATCAAGACATTACTCTGCAGGAAGTAACTAACATGGTAGATCATGTATTGTTGGAAGATGATAGAAATGGAGAGTAAGTTATGCTTGGATTTTTAATTAAATTTGCAACTGATATTAATTGGCTTTATTTAGTGGTTTAATATCATGGAGTGAATACCTAGAGAGCCAGTTATATCATGATAATTAGAAGCACTTTCTTCTATATCAATCTACTAACGGCTTTTTTTTATTCAAGTTCCCCTTTAAAATCATACGCTTTCCCTCTCCCCTTTTTGTTAACCTTCTTACAAAAAACACGCAATCTTAAAAACTTCCCCTTACTCCATAATATGCAATTCTATGTATTTCATAAACATAAACAAGGAAAATCAAACTTAAAAAATTAAGGATTTTCCTCTCGGAGTTCATTACAGCTATTCGAATTGATATTAATAAAATGACCAAGATTCAAACGAGTATCGTCCTACCTTTGTACATCTATTAAAACGCGGGTATTTAAAGTAAAAAGGTAAAAATTTTCAGTATAAAAACTGACTTGACTTTGACAAGCTTTCAATTTGCTTCTTGTTCTTCTTGTTCTTTTTCATATCTGAATTTTTTTTATATACAATAAAATGGAGCATTTAAAGAATCTTCATTTTACACCCGAGACTCCTTTTGGGTTACCACTTTATCCTTTCTTTGAAAAGGCATATGAAGCTGTTATCGGTGAACAAGCATCCAAATTCAGGTACATTCCTTCAGTGACTCCCTTGTCTACTGTTAATGAAGGTAAGTCTAAAAGAAATCATCGAGAAAAAAAACGCGTTAACCAAGATTTCATTATAGTCACCATGACCTGTATTACTTATTTCATTGTCATCTTTGGTGGTCGTTTCTTAATGACAAACGTTGCTCCATTCAAGCTCAAGGCCCCTTTTATGATTCACAATGTTCTTTTAAC
Organism: Mucor racemosus; assembly: GCA_027405735.1. Taxonomy (NCBI): domain Eukaryota; kingdom Fungi; phylum Mucoromycota; class Mucoromycetes; order Mucorales; family Mucoraceae; genus Mucor; species Mucor racemosus. The sequence goes on from JAPEHQ010000025.1 coordinate 159,144, forward strand.
TTTGGTTTCCGGTATTCTTTTGGTTTTGATGGTTGAGCAAATCTTCCCCGTCTTGTATCGTCATGGCTTAATGGCTGCTATTTGTGCTAATGAAACTTGGACTCAACCTTTGGAATTGCTTTATTATCTTAATTATCTCGTCAAGTATTGGGAACTTATTGATACTATTTTCTTGGTTTTGAAAAAGAAGAAGTTAGGTAAGTTTTTTTTTTGTTGGGGAGTTATTTGTTTTGATGTAGTTGCTATGGATATATCAGGTACACAAACTTTGTTAACCTAGCAACGACATTATTTTCAGGGGAATAAATTTAAGCTCTTTTTTTTTTTTTTCCTTTTTTACTGACATTTCATGTAGAATTCCTTCATTATTATCATCATTCTTTGACTATGGTTCTTTGCTTTACTCAACTTAATGGTCAAACTTCAGTTGTAAGTACACTCACAAATTATCATATGAAATTTTATAGTTACACGTTCTTTTTATTATACGGAATTTCGGAAAAACTAATTTTTTTTTCCAATGTCATAGTCTTGGGTTCCTATTACACTTAATTTGACTGTACATGTTTTGATGTACTACTATTATTTCCGCACTGCTGCTGGTGCCAAGATTTGGTGGAAGAAGTACTTGACTACCCTTCAAATCACTCAATTCATTATTGATCTTGTCGTCATTTACTTCTGTACCTATACTTATTTCGCTTTCACTTACTGGCCTCATTTGCCCAATATGGGATCTTGTGCTGGTACTGAAACCTCTGCTCTCTTTGGTTGTGCTCTTTTATCTTCATACCTCGTTCTCTTTATTAATTTCTATCGTATTACTTATCAAGCAAAGAAAGCTGCTGCCCGTAAGCAAAAGCAAGAAAAGGAAGATCAACAAAAATCAAGACCCAAATCAAAGAAGGTCTAAACATTTATATATATATTTTACTTTTATCTCTGTAATACATTTTCTTTAATCTTGTTTTGTTGCCAGAGGACAAAAACTAAAAAAGTCCTTCTCCTTCTATTTTTTTTTTAAATTTTTCAAATAATAAATACTTTAATGTTTCAAATCAACTATATATAATTTACACGTGTTTCCTTTTCTAAATCTATTTGTCTAAATGTCCATCCAAGCCTAAAAACACTTGATATAAGATTTGAGCCCAGCTATCCAATGGACCTGGAATGCAATATCGAAGACAATCTTGTCCTCCAATATGTCCATCTGGCCGCACATTGGTTAATTTAGCCAAATCAATAAAAACACCACCCGCTGCTTCAACAATTTCTCGGGCAATTGCATTGCGACGTTCTAATTCGCTCCAGCCATGAGGTAGCATTTTTAAATTACCATCATCTAATGGTCTTGATAATGGTTCAGTGGCATCATCACAAAATGGATGTCCAATACCAGTTGATCTATACAAAACTAAAGCATTGGCATTTCCTTTTCGCATAATTCTGAGTGTTTCTACGAGTCCTTTTATAAATGTTTCATCACTTTCAATCACAGGTGCTCGATTCAAAATGACAATTGGATAACCTCGCATAATACTTGATGATGTGAATGGCCATTCAATGACATTTGCTGTAGGATGCCCATGGTTTTGATACATCTTGCGACGCACAGACAGGATATCATTGCGGAGATATCGGAGTCGAGTCTCTGGCTCTTCACATACAGTATGATCTTATTTTTTTTGGAGAAACGTCAGTTTTAACATTGATTAAATAATGAGCTGATGTGTTTTACCTTTGCAATTCATTTCACCAAAACAAATAGCTGGTCCATCACGCAATGTGTTCAAAAATAATTCATGTAATTGATATTGTACTAAATCACCTACTAATAAAAGATGGCGACCTCGTAACACTTGACACCAATGTTGAGAATCTACATTGATCATGTCGCATTGAGATTTCCAAGTATATCGAACAGCAGGACGGGCACTAGTACCGCCTGATTTCTTATATTTTCTATCACAACTACCATAGATTGGATCTTGGAAATGTGGCATAGTATAATGTGTTGTATCTTCCACCCAAGTACCGGTAGTCCAACAATCAACCAAAGATCTGAACCTCTTTGCTTTTGAGGGTGTATTCATGATAGATCCAGGAATGCCTGTATATTGAAATTCGGAAGCTGCTTCTCGAGCCTTTGCTACCATGCTAACTTGTAACGCGTCTCGCTCTTCTGTTGTCAAATGAACAGTGGTATATTTCGAATTCTGTAATGGAGCCATACTGGGATGCTGATCTTTATACCAAGGAAAATCAACCTTTTGTCGTTGCTCTACTTTTGTAGTAGTTTGTAATATATTAGATGAAGCAGATGTAGCAAATGTTTGAAATAAATGAAGCACTAAAATGACACACAGAATATATATAATCAAACGGGGCCAGCCTAGCCTTCGCCACCGGTTTAAATCTATTAAATTTGACATTATTTTTTCTTTCTTTTTTTGCAAGGGGATTCGAAGAGAAAGAAAAAGAGTTAAAACAAAAATAGAAAAGGAGAAAATTAAATAAATGGCTCTTCTAAAAAGGATCTTCTTTTTTTTTTATTTTTATTAATTACAACAAGATTATTGTGTCACTACTAAATTTATACTAAATGTAATCCAACAAAATGTTAATTATATTTCGGGAAAGAAGCTACAAAAAGCCACCTCCTCTTGAATTTCTTGTAGATCTTTCTTGTTTGATACTAGCACTGTATCCAATCAATTAAGTTGGTATTAATTAATGGGGTATGACAGTTTAGTACACATTATTTATGTATGTACATTGTAGAGGTCAGATATGCTAATAACAGTAAAAAGATTATTTTTGTGGATCTTTTTATTCTTTTTCAGGGATGAGAAATTTCGTTTAAAAAATGTAGTATTCTTTGAATTCTCGGAAAATATGCTCCTACTTTCTTTTCAAGCTTATCTTTGTACTAATTAATGGCATATGGCACATTAAAGCCATCCAAATTACTATAAAACACATGAAAATGATGATTTTTGCCGTGTTGCGGCGTTTAAAATGTTTAAAATCCATTTGTTCAAAATCTTTCGAATTTCTCAAAAAAAAACTTCAATCGTAAATTCCTCCACATTTTAAGAAATAAACGTACGTAGCTTTATAATTAAAATAGATAAAGATTGTGTTTCTACATTCAATGGTGTATCTTATACTTTTTTTTTCTGCTAAAATTTTTCAGCAGATGCAAAAACATGAAAATCAATTTTCTGTCCATATCATACAGTTTTTATTATTGACTCAAGACATTTGAGCTCTCAGATGATGGCGCTGTTAAATAGCTTCATTTTGAGTGTTTAAATACCAAAATATCTTGGTTTTTCGTTGTGAAACTTCAATTTTTTTCCATTTTGAATTTTTTCTCGACCAATGGTAAGGCTGAATCGATGATTTTTGGGTCAAAATTGAAATTTCTAATTTCAAGTATAAAACATAGAAATACATTAAAGTAATTAAAAGAAGCTATTTTGGATTAAAAACTATGGTTCAAAGACGTTTTTATCTCGAGTTATAAGCATTAAAAAACACTGATTTTAAGCGGTAAAAATTCTATTAACGATTTTTCAGTCAACTTGAAAGCAAGATATTTAAGATATATTACAGTACATGTATATTTGAGCTAATTAAAAGCATTGTCATATTTTTTTTACTTCCAAATGTCTATGAAAAATTGTGCAAAGATGAGAATTTCGGCAGCTCGTTTTTAGATTTTTTCGATAATAACTGAAAATGGCAGCTAAGCGTTGCATCTTGACCTGTAATTCTGCACAGATTATTTCTAGCGGTAGATTCAGGCTACCGGATGTATAGCATACAACGACAAATACAATAGTGATATAGAGGATGTGAATTTCAAAAGTTCATCAGGAACAGTTTTGTCAGTTTAACTCTTTTTCGGGGAGTTTTTGAAAAATCCTAAAAAAGGATATAATAACATTAACTAGTGCATGTAATGAAAACAAATCTCTAGAAAAAGGGTCGTTGTTTGGTATATCACGGAGTATCAGACAATAAATTAACCTTCCAAAAGGCGCCATCTAAAAAGCTGATTTACGTGCTTTTTGGTGAAACAACGATATTTGAGCTGCACGTTTCTCTAAAAATACATGATATTTGATCAGGATATTTTTATCGAAAAAGATATATCTGGTTCTAGGCCATTGAGAAAATATTGTTATCTATAGGATTTATAAACATATTTGCGAAAAACTATGAGTTTCACTCATTTTTGCTCTCAAATTAGACCCAGATAGGCAATCTTTTTCTTCACCAAATGTGCGCTCATGCAGCTGAAATTGAGCAAAGATACTCAGATTACATTGGTTTCGTCCTACAAAAGAATATAAAGCATTAGTTGAAGCGTTTTTATCTATGCAATTGTCGTAATTGACAATTCGTATTAAATAACAAACGGTTATGGTTTTGAATTTGAAGAATTCTATTCTTACTCTTCAATTGAATACGGTATATTATCATTTGTAATAGCATCAAGGGGTCAAACAATTTTTGTATACCATATACTTTCCCAATGGAAATTATATTTAACACAAAAATCGGCTTACAAACCTTTGCCGCGGGATATGCCTTGTGCTGTGAAAGCGGCTTTAAAGAATTTTTACGTCCATTTTCGCTTTTAAAACAGCATACGCTGTTATTATATCAGGGTTTAAAAGCTCATGAAAAGCATGTTAAATTATTTGATTTGTCATTATATTAAACCCTTTCCATCTAGGGTATCACAAGCCAAATATGCATTGTAGATTGCTTTTATGGTATAGCAGTTTATGCTACTATTTTTTTGTAATACGTTGTGGATAATGCAAGGTAATAAAGGGATATATTCATATCTCATCTTCACCTATTCTTTGTAATTGAGAGAATATGCCTTTTAAAGAGATTTCGAAGCTAATACCTAGCTAGTACACGATATTACCATCGCTTTTCATTCGAGCGCTATGAATGTAAATCATGCTGAAACCAAACTCAACCTATATTAAATAATTTATATCAATATGAACGACATGAGTAAACAAGTAGTTTGTCTTTTTTTTCATTATACAATATGTCGTTTATCAAAGAATTGCCAACATTAGAAGATATTTTATCTAGAAAAACTTTGCCACCTGTCTGCCTTTACAATTTCTACATTGTCCTACGAGACAAACTTTACATGGACGATTTACTAGACTTTTATCTCGATGTTCGCCATTATGAGATATTATGGCGCAGATATGTTAAGAATGTTCTTAAAAGACCTCAACAAAATGATTTATTCAACAGTATTCATAAACTGAAAGCAATAGAAGATCCAATCAAAAGGTATCTTGATGTGTCTTCTGTTGTTCCAATAGAAAAATACGTGGATATTCATAATCCTATTGAACAACACCAAACAGAAGATGATGTTTCTATTAGTATGCCTTTGCCTATTGTTCGTCCTCCTGTAGGTGAGCAAATATTGGATATAGTTTGCGAATTACCTAATCGCCAGAATTTATCAGCATCTGCGGAACGCATTGTTCATTCTTATTTGATGCCTGGTGGTCCAAAGTACTTGGAGGTTATTCCTACTAAAATTCGACAACAAATCATTAAAAATTATCATAACAATGGCAGCGTACGCCATAATCCTATGCTTTTTGCAGAAGCAAAATATGCTGCTTTTTTGTATATGGAACGCTGGGCCTATCCTTCTTTTATGCGACTCAAGGTGTGGGAAAATATCACTTCAAGGCAGCAAATTTACCGGTTGGTTATAGGTTTAGTTGCTCTAACTACAGGTTTCTCTACAGCGCTTAGCTTTATTTTTCTAAATTATGCAGCGTGGAGTACTCGATTTTGGGTAAAATTACGTTCTGTTAGTCAAATATGCATAAAGCTCATGATTATTCGTAGATCTTATTACCATTTTGGATTGGTTGCTATCAGTTGTTTGTCTTTTTATTTAGATTGGACCCATTTTTTGCCTTAATATTAAACGTGAGGTAAGTTTATACCAAGATTTACCATGAATACACTCAAAATTAACTGTCTAAACCAGCGAAACAACTACCTTTCATTTCAATAAAGTATCTCAATATCAAGTAAAAAGAATCCTGCAAGCAAGAGCAATTTGGATATTGCTATTTAGTTCAATTACTGCTGTTATTTTAACTGTTATTTTATGTGCTATACCGTCTACACGTTTTTGAAAAAAAAAAAAAAAAAAGTACCTCCCTTTTTTTATTATTAAATGCATTATTATTATTATTATTCTGATTTGTCTTGTTGATCTTTGGAAATTTCTTTTAAAACTGTCAACATTTGATTTCTAATATCTGTTGTCAATTTATCAACAGATTCCGAATTTTCGGGTATATCAGTTGTACTGATAGGAGGCAAAACTAATTATGTATAAGGTTAATTCGGATTAATATATTTAAAACCATCTTGATGCAACTTACTTTTGATTTTAATATCACCATAGCCAAAATGCTTTTGCTTGGCATTATAGATATCTTTATAATTTTGGATTACAATGGGAATAATAGGTACTTTAGCTTGAGTTGCCATGTAAAATGCACCCTTCTTGAATGGCAATAATTCATTTTTACCACTATTACTTCGGGTGCCTTCAGGAAAGATCCAAACACCGGTTTTCTTTCTATGGATGTCAATAGCTGCTTGTTTTGCTTGTTTAATAGCATTATCACGATTGCCACGATCTAAAAAAACGGTTTTACTCAAGATCACTATGAATTTTGGAGTTAATTGAATGTTTGGTTGTAAAATCAATGCAATCACTTACTAAACCAACCCAAAATAGGTACCCATTTAATCGTTTTTTTGGCTACAACAGCAGCTCTTTTGGGAAAGACATTGCCCATAAACATAATATCCATAACAGTTTGATGATTACAAACATAAATTGCGGTTTGATCATCTTGAGGTAAGTTTTCTGTTCCTTCAACAGTAGCAGTAACTGCTAAAAATGTCTTGTTCAAAAATGCTTCTACTTTGCCTACAGTCCAATTGATCAAATGAGCTCGACCTACTAATGGAAGCGTTACGCCAGCAATAATTCCCCAAAATGCTGCCACCCCCATCAATATAAAGGCAACAACTTTTCTATACATGAAACCTCCTCTTTTTCTAAAGATGGCTTGAAATACAATGGGAGCAATAATTGCAGTTAATCCCCATGGAATTTTCATATTCAATTGGCCTATATGTTTTTAAGTTTTTTTGTCATAAATGTATCAATCTATATCTACCTGATTCTGCCATATTTTTTTAAGGAGTGTTTAGAAATGAAAAGAGTTTCAAATCAACAAAAAGAGAAATAAAGAAATATGCCTTTTTATAAATAAAATAAAAGGTTTATTAAGGTTAATTTTTTTTGCACGTGAATGGTTGTAGTTTCTCTCTCTTAACCATTGCTCAACTTGGGTCAACAATAGCCGCTCATGTGTAAAATCAAGGTACACAACAACGCATTCTGGGGCAAAAAAAAAAAAAAAAACCTCCCTCATACCCCCTTCTTGGAGGTTACACTTTCAACCCCTTTTAAGGATCAATAGAAGAGAAGAAACAAGTGACGTATAATCATCATTCTTTGAATTTCCGTTTCAAATAAATGAACATTGTACGCAGACACACACACACACACAAACATATATTCAAAATATAATGCCAAGCTACTTTTATCATTTCTTCTTTTTTATATTATTAGTTGAAAACACGTAAATTACTATCATGATTTTATTAGATTACCATAACGTTATTATTAAAAACACATTGGAAGCAAGGCTCAAAGAGTAAATTTAAAATTTAAAGAGGATATTTAGACGATAGTATTTAACGTATTTTATTTTAGGGAGAAGCTTGAGCCTATTGATATGACAGTAGCCGATTTTGACGGCGTTACTTATCACATTTCTACACCAGAATCTAAATCTGTCATTCTCATTTCTTTGGGTTGGGCATGTACTCATGAACTTTTCTCTCATGGTGCTCAAGAAGTATTGAAACGCGAATATGGCAACTTTCTCTTGGATACTCCCGAGCATGGTTATGATGTTACTCTTTCTATTGATCTTGAGCAAATCTCTAATGAACCTGGTAACTAATAGAAACATTTCGTTGCCATGGCAACAAAATTGCATTATTTACTAAATTCATAAACCGTTGTTAGAGGCCAAAGACGAACTCATTAAAAAAGTATCACTTTTAAAGCGTAATTTGTTGGCAGCTCCTCTTGAAAGAGCTTTTGCAGAGCAAGAACAATGCGAAAAAGAAGAGAAGACCGAGATTAATTCCGAGTTAATGGCTGTTCATTATCGTCAAGAAGAAGCCATTTATATCAAGTCTAATTTTGACCGTATTACCGTTATTTTCAGCACAACATTTAAGGATGAAACTGATAAAATATTTGGAAAGGTCTTTTTGCAGGTAAAATGAGCATTTTAAAGTGTATATCGAAATGGTTAATTTATAATGATTATGATGATAGGAATTTGTTGATGCTCGTCGTCGAGTTCCAGCATTACAAAATGCTCCTCAAGTCTTGTATTCAATTCGTGAGCCTCCAATGGAGCTTCGTCATTTGAATTTAAAGGATAGCGATGATATTAGTTATGTTACATTTGGTAATATAAATATTTTTGTGTATTGCATTATAAAATCTCATTAATATTCTTTATTAGTTTTATTCCCTAATCATTTCACAAGAGGAGATGTTCGTGAGGAGACAATTTCTCGTATTCAAATTTTCCGTGATTATCTCCATTATCACATTAAATGTTCAAAGGCATACATGCATACTCGTATGAGAGCTCGTGTTCGTGATTTCTTGAAGGTATTAAACAGAGCCAAGCCAGAAGTTCAAAATGCCGAAAAGAAAACTGCCAGGTAAATGAGCATTTTTTGTATAAAACTTTATTGTGAATTTTTTGAAGCTAATCTATTCAAATATAGTGGAAGAACCTTTATTCGTCGATCCTAAATTACTACACATTTAATAAAAAACACCCATTTTATATACAATTGGAAAACGTCACATTAAAGCATTGATTTATAAAAGAAGAAGAAATCCCTTCTTCTTTCCTTTCTCTTTACATCTTTTCCAACATTGTTAATACACTATTAACATATTATGGGTTCTGTTTGTTGCAAACAAGAAGAAATTGACTTTTCTCGAGAAGGTAATTTCTATGATAAATTAATTAATTTTGCCCCTTATTAAATCAAAAAAAAAAAAAAAAAAAAAAAAAAAAAAAAAGTTGAATTATCCCATTTCTATCTATCAAGAGTGATAGGCAAGGGTGCATTTGGAAAAGTTCGGATTGTTCAACATAAGAGCGATTTATTAGAATATGCACTCAAGTATATTAGTAAATCAAAATGTATAGAATTGCATGCAACAAATAATATATTGACAGAACGTCGAATTTTGGAATCAATTCAATATCCTTTAATTGTCAATCTAAGATATGCATTTCACGATGATGAAAATCTATTTATGATCTTGGATTTAATGCTAGGTGGTGATTTAAGATTTCATTTAGATCGATTGGGTCTTTTTAATGAATTGCAAGTACGCTTTTATATTGCTGATTTAATATTATCTATACACCACATACACCAACGTATGATTATTCATCGGTAATGGTTACTCAAAAAGCTGCATCTGTTAATTTTGGCCCTTAACCTTTTAAATTAGCGATATAAAACCCGACAATGTACTATTGGATGCTCGAGGCCATGCCCATTTGAGTGATTTCAACATTGCAACGCAACTCTCTGAAAAGAAGCCATATAAAAGTAATCGCGCTGGTAGTTTAGTTTATATGGCACCTGAAATTCTTGAAGAAAAAAGATATGCGACTGATGTAGATTGGTGGAGTTTAGGTGTTACAATGTTTGAACTTATTTTTGGAAAAGTAAATGTTTGTCTAACTTGCTATGTAATTTTTTATTAATTATCCTTTTTTGTTTCGTAAAGCGGCCGTTTGATGGTGAAACTAACGAGAAAGCAAAAGAATCGATATTAAATGATCCTCTTGTAATCCCAACAGATATACAAATTTCAGCAGAATGTCAGCAAGTGATAGAAGGCGTATGCACCTAGTTTCTTTGATATTCTTTATCTGTGATTTTAATTTGATTTTATAGTTACTTACAAGGTCTCCTAAAAGCCGTTTGGGTCATGGAGCACAAGGCTTTCAGAAATTAAAATCCCATGCTTGGTTTCAAGGTTTAGACTGGGAATCACTGGAAAATAAAACTGCTATTCCACCTTTTATACCCAACGTAAGTTGTTGTTGACCTGATTTTAAGTCAGAGATATTCATGATTTGTAATGTTATATGTATAGACAAATCAATCAAATTTTGATGCTGTACACGAATTAGAAGAGCTTTTATTCGATGATTCGCCCCTAAGACCACACAAAAAAACTACTCAGAATGGAAAAATGAAGGAAATGATAGATATGGATTCGAAATTCTTGGCATATGATTATACAAAACACCATTCCCCTATACCAGTACATCCTTCTAATCTTTTAAGACGTGTAGGCAGTGCATTAAATGAAAAGATGGATCAATCGAAATATAATTCTCAAGGTTACATTGAACTATCCGCCTCCAAAATTAGCAACGTTGCCATTAAAAAATAATAAAATTTCAGCGGCTTTTTGCTATTTATTTATTTTTTTTTTTTTTTACCCCATGTCTACTCTAAAGCAACTATTAAAAACTAAACCTCAAATTACATTAGCATTATTGAAGCCTGATATATGTGCTAATGCTGCCCTGCCACCAAAAATCAGACAAGCTATTAAAGCTAAAAATTTAGAAATAGTTGAAGAGCGTGATGTTTTATGGACAGAAAAACAAGCGGGAGAATTTTATGCAGAACATCAAGGCAAATTCTTTTATCATCGTCTATGTGGTTACATGACAAGTGGACCTTTTAAAGCCATGATATTAGCTTCACCTAACGCTATCAAAGATTGGAGAGCTTTAATCGGGCCTACGCATCCTGTGAGGTAATGAAATAATTGCTTTTATTGTCTTAATTCATCATTTTAATCTGTCAACCTAATTGCAGAGCCAGAGTAAATCAACCTGATACATTAAGAGCATTATATGGATTAACAGATACAAGAAATTCATTTCATGGATCAGATTCAAATGATTCAGCTCGACAAGAAATTAAAGTATTCTTTCCTCATGCATTTTAGTTTTTATCAATCTATGTTTTATACTTAAATAAACAAAAGAAAAATCTAGATATTAACCCACTTACTGGTAAAAACAATTTAAATTCTGCTGGTAATTCATCTTCTCCATAAATTCTATCTGTAAAATAAATGCGTCTTATTCTACAGTTGGCATGAATTGTCACTCGACTTGTTTCGCTGTAATTTGTTCCATATCCCTTTTTTACATAATCTCCCAAATTAAAGATAATTTGATTCCATCCTGGATCTAATCGCATTGGCATTGTAGTAATATAGGGCTTTACACGGGTTGTAATTTGATAATTAGATGCACGGAAGCGTCGAGTTTCTTCTTTATCATCTAATACTTGTACTTCGAATGAAAAGTATTGATCAAGATTTTTAACAATCAATACAAGATATGGTAGTTTGATACCCAATGTTCGTTGTGGATGAGGAGGACAAGTTATATATGTGTTGCTTAAGTTGGGTGATACTAGTTCGATTACTGTACTGCTAATGAGATCATCAGCAACACGCTCAATGTGCGCTTCATTATTTTCATATCCTTCCTCCCCTTCTTTAGGTGTTTGACAGGACCAAAGCTGTAAAGGTTCGTTGCTATGGAATTGTTAATGTCTTTTTTTTTGAATATATGTCTGTATGTTACTAAATACCCTAAACTATATAAAATGGAGAGAAACCCTGACTGATTATTATTAATTAAATGCAATATACTCGATTGCTAGTATCTTACTTGAAATGTATTACGAAACATATCTTGTTTGGCCTCGTTAAATAGAAAACAAATGTAAGCAGTACAAGATTGTGTTCTTAAATTAAAGGAATGTCAAGCAACAATGGCGGTCACTACAAAAGCCGTCTATCGAACGGGTGCAATTGCTGCATACTCGCTCAAGCAGCTTCCTTTCAGGCCGATGACTATTTGTTTTAATGCATAATCAAATGTATATTCGTGATAATACTGACCATCCGGTATCACTTTGAGCCATTGAATGCCATAAAGCTTCTATATTTACTGTTTGAAAATCGCAATTATAATGGTAGTATATATTATATATAATCATTTTATACAATGTATATACATAATCAAATTGATGTACAAAAAACCATCGTAGCTTTTCAAGACTAGTCCTTCGAATTAACATTGGATACTGTATTATCCACAGTTATTTTGATAGAAATAGATGTAAAACACATTACATTACAGCTTTGATTACGTATAAAGAGGGCGTTTACTTATTAATTTCGGTGATTGACATTGCTGAAATGTCAAAACGGTCGATAAAAATAATCTTGCCAAAATATTACACTTTTTATTAACAATACATCTAGAGAATGTATTTATATACTTTTCATTATAACTATTACACAGAATTACTATCTAGGGACATGATGTCAATTAATGAGGACGTATGTAAATCAACGTGGACACATATTCATTTACTATAACACCGAATATGGACCGAAGCCTTGGATGTGCGATCTAAGATATAATATTGATATAACACACTGGCCAAACATTAACCAAAATTGACCGAGATTGACCTAAAATTGGCTATTAAAAGCTGAGCACATAAATTGACGTATTACTTTTTTGTATTTAAAAGATAGGCCAAACTGATTGCTACTCTGCATTTTTTGCTTTAGCAAAAAATATTAATTTTTCGTCGAAAAAATTAAAATAATAGTTCTTATCATAGCTTAAAACCTATCATAACGGGATTCCAAAATTTATTTATTGAAATGAACGAAAAATGATTCAAAAAAACAAAATCGTTTAATGGCTCATGAGCTGCAAAGTAAGTTGACCTAGCATATTAAATAGTTTTTGTACAGTTTTGGATCCTGCATCTATCTAAATAAAAAACAAAAACACATTCCACATTAAATGTTGCGTAAAACGCAATTGAACTTTTTGAGGTTTTTTGAAGATACACATCACTTTTATATATATATTTAAAATATAACTAATTGCAATGATGCGCAAAAATATTATCTATCAACTGAGCTATTACTAAGTCTTTTACCTACATTTTTCGTAGAGAAAGCAACATTTTTGTCCATTTTTTTTTCAAATTTGGAATTTGGAATGAGGGTATACAGGTGAAAAATTGAAGCTAGAAACAAAGGTATCTCTTTGTACACATTTTTGAGGATATCTCCACGAAAACTCAATATTCTGAAAAAAACTAAACTGGATCCGAGAGAGCTCAACGAACTTAATGACATGAATGCAAAAAAAAATGTTGCTCAAATTAACCAATATTTTGAAACCTACTATAGAAATGCCAAAAAAAATGAAAAAAATAAAAGTGCTTAGAATTTTTTTGTATTAAAATATATTATAAAGCACTTTAAAACAAGTAAATTTCATTATTAGAAAGTGTTATTAGTATAGCTTAATTTTTTCAAGAGATATAAAGCCTCAAAGTTTTCAATTCATTAGCAGTGAAATACGCGTAAAAAATCTGAAACCTTAGCACTGAAAAATTAATACCAACTGCAAAAAATAGGATATTTCCGGATACTTCTTTTTTGATTAAAGCTGAACGTCTCAGGTACATTGGAATATAATTTTTTCTTAGTGTTATTTAGTGAAAAAAAAAAGTAGAGCAGGAATGAAAAGTGAGACCCAGTTTTCAAGGAAAAAGCAATGAATTTTACGCGTTTTTGAGACTTTCGTGAGATATAAAATAAATTTAGAGGTAGTTAGCATAATGCGATCAATTTATCTCTATTTAGTAGTGTCTAGGGTATATCTTAAAAAATGTTTAATATGAGGTTAGTTATAGAAAGAAGGCATATTCCGATTTTGAAAATTGAAACTATCAATTTTTTTTTTGAAAATTCAAATTTAATATTAGAATTCATTTTAACTTATCGAGTGTAGTTTTTTTGTGTACTACAGCAAGTAGCATTGATGTCGAGCCGGCTTTTGCCAGCCAAATTGACTGATATAAGCTGGGCTCGACAACATCCCTAACAGCAAGCCAAGGTAGGTCGTGAAGGACAGAACGAACAAAATAAATTGTAATTTGTTTTATTGATTAATTAATAAGAAAAATAATGACATAAATATCATAGAGTGTGATTGTTTAGCTTCTACATAGAAAAACAATAATTTAAAAATCATTTTTTATCATATATACTGTATTAACAGATATTGTTTTCCTGTGGAGATCGGACGAGATCTGGTATTTTTAACATTGATGACCGTAACTTTTATAGATTATAAATTTTTTGTTATTATTATATGTATATATACGCTTTATCTACTACTAAATTTTTGTAGATATACGTAGCGCTATTCTGTACAGTATCTATTAATTTTATGCTCACTGGAAACTTCAGTTATATTCTCTAGTAAAATAAAGCCAGCTTTGCATTATTATACCTAGCATATTTACATGATATAGGGCAAAAGTGAAAGGTTTTTCTTTATATTTCGGTAAGGAATAAAGATTTTTTTTTTGTAAACCAAATTGCTACTGATACTCAGCAAATAGCAGGATTATATACCAAAGAAAAACTATAAGATCAAATTACTCAATATTACATGTTGCATCCACAGATCTGGGTGCATTCCTTGGTTAAGATTACGACACAGTTTGATATGTTAAGTTCTACATTGCTGTGTATTATGTTATGAAGCTCCGTGTATGCAGGAATATGAAACTAGTGTGTGTCACCTAGATTTGATTGGATATATGTATATAATATATAAATAGACTCATTTAAACAGGTCATATAATTAGAAAATGTGAATATAAAAGAAGATGGTTCGATCTTATAATAAAGTTCTTTAGTTTTAGTGTGCTCTTTCATTTTATAACAGTTTTCCTTTATTTTTATTAAATGATTTAGTACATATTTTAGCTTTGAGATTAATATAATCTCCTGGCGTAACATTACACAAATCAAGAAAAACAAAATAGCAGATAAGTAGAAGGACGGCAATTAAAAAAAGCAAACTGTCATAACTGTTATATACCTATAGCCGAAGGCTATTAGGTATTTTAGTTATGTTTTATATGCTTAGTCTGTAAGGAATGACTATTAATAAATATAGTAGTAATAGATTTATATTAGAAAGAAGTTAAGTTTATTATTGAAGTATATAACATGAGCTTATATACTCATAATTAGTAATGACTAAATACCGAACAGATCTATCGAACCGAACAGGTCGGAATGCACGTGATATATATCACGTGAACTTAATATATTTACCATTACTATTTACTAGAAATGACACTTGACAAAACATAGAGGAGACGTTTGTCCTAGTTGCTAGACTTATGCGCTTTACAACTAGTTCAAACGGAGAGGTTGCGGGTTCGAAATTCGTGTAAATGGGTTTTCTTCGGAACTTGTGTTTTCCGGGCTAAAAGTGCAGCTAATTACCCCCTAGCTCGCCTTTTTTTTTCGTTTTACCTTTCTAAGCACAGCTTTCAAAAGACTATCAATTGTTTTCTTCTTTTCTCTACTCCAGTATTTTTAGTGCTATTTTGGAAATCCATTTTCTTTATGAATATCTTATTTTATAAGCACAAGAAATTTTACAAAAGTAAACACATTCTGCATGCAATAATTTAATAATGTAAACTGTATTGTATTTCAGCCCATTACTGTCTGTATATTTTGGTTTTGGTTTTCATCCAATAAGTAACAAATAGAGTACTACTAATTGTAACATAAAGAAGGCATACATAATGGAATATCTTTAGTCATTTTTCAGAAAGATTTGAAAAGAGCTCAGCGAATAACACCATTAATCATATTTGGATTTTTATCGGTTCCTGCTTCAGTCATCATCAGTTAGAAATTGGTTTGTCATCAACTCTAACTTATCCTTAGAAATGGATTTCAAGGTAATTATTATTACCTCATGAACAATACTATTTAAGTCACATCAATCTTCACGTAAGAAACACTTTATATGTAAAAGCTTAAGAATAATGCCCAAAGGTATGTAGCTTCCGTTAATTTATTATTTATCATCATGCATGTTGTATGTCACCAAGTATCGTACTTTATCACCGTCTACAGTATCAATACATCTTATTAAAATCTATTGACTACAACATGCATTGAAGTGCAAAGTCTTGATATCGGATATAAGAAACTTCTAGCGTATCATGTTTAATCCAGTAATTACCAAGAACGCTTGGGCCTCAATTATGACACCATATTATTTTATCCCAGCGGTTAATCAATCAAGTAGCTATGAAATCAACATCCAGGCACATTTAGCGCAGCATTGAAACAAGGCAACTCACAAGCTCTGCAAGAATGATTAAATTATGATTGATCCATTTAAATCCATAGATTACTATCAAACAGATCTAATGGTTCAATAGTGCCTTAAATTACATCTCAGGATCTCAATGTCAAATTAACATAAAAGACCATGAAGTGGAATTACATACTAAAAACGCTTGATAATAATAAAATAATCTAATTTCCAAGTGTCGCTCATAAAATATGATGTCACTTGAAACGTGAATAACAATAATAAACAAACGCTTCAATTAAGCACAATAACAAATGCATGCTAAAAATATGAAATACCTTTTTGAACCATACACGTCGTGTAGATAATAGTATCCTTGATCATAGTGCAATCAATTACACAAATGACATATATATCAAAATAGGATTCTATCCAAATCAATAATAATAATAAATAAAGATATCAATTTAGTCAACTGCTCATCTATATTGAAGTTGCACTATCAATATAAATAAAATTCAAGCATATAAAAATTACCTCTTAATTCCAGGTAACATAAAATAGATATAACAAAAATAAACAACTATTTTCCAAAAGGTCGATATTGTCACACTTGACATCAATCTCTTATGGTCAATGCTCTACATAATTTACCCCTTAAAATATTAAATCAATAACAATGCACTCAAAACTAGAAGATTACTAAATATAAATCCATTTAAGTCTGATGGTAGAGTATCCAAGTTCTCCAAATCACTATAAATACCCCCATACTTTTTCAATTATTTTAAATCTTCAGAAATCTTTTGTGATAAAACACTTTAGCTGATTATAATTGTATTTCTACTGCTTTTATTTTTATATTTTTTTTATTTTAGTAAACAACATCGTTATTTACTGAAATAATATAATTAATAACGAAGATAATTTGAATGGTTTGGAGCAGATGAGCAGATGTGAGTTACCATGATTCAACAGAATTGCCTTATTGACGAGATATATCGATTTAAAATTTGGGGTTTGAAAGAGTTCTGTCCATGTTCTTCTTTCGGGGACCAAATGGAAACAACGACAACAACCTGTTTGGTAAAATTAAAAATATTTATGCCTTTGTAAATTTCTGTTTGCAATACACAAAATCAACTGATTTAGATTTATTTTTCTTTTTCCTTTCCCACTCTTTCTTCAGCTCTTTTAATTATATTTAAAACTACAACAAAAAGACGAATATTTTTTTATAAACTGAAGCCAAGTAGCAGGTACAAGTACATGTTTTTCCTATTGTTTATTCGGAAATTAATTATTAACTGTTAATTTTAGGGCGCGTTATGATATTTTTCTCGGACAAAAAAAGCATCCTGAAATGTCAAAAGAGTCTATATAAATAATCTTGCCAGAATGTTACACTTTTATTAACAATACATCCTTTGGATGTATTTATATACATTAATTATAACTATTACTAGGGTTTTACTATCTAAGAATATGATGTAAGTCAATGATCCACATTGATTTACTGTAACACTAATTATAGACTGTGACCTTGGATGTGAGACATAGAATGAGTATTGACATAACACATCCAAGACTTGTTCAGTTTGTTCCATTATCAACGTTATAATCAATACTTTTTTGGTATAAATTTGATATCTACCTGCAGAAAAATTGGTGACTATAAAAGTATGTATAAACATTTACAGCAATAAACTTGAATCAAGTGGATACAGCATCGTAAATTCTTGAAAAAGTTCTCAAGTATTATAAAATCTCTTATTTTTAAGACTTACAGGGCTTATAGGCGGAATATTAATTTCGAAAATTATTCTTGTCCAGATCATCAATTTTGACATTTTTTAATTTTTTTTTTCTGATTTTGCAAATCTAGAGTGAATTATACTACCAATTATAAAAACAAAAAATATACACATATACAACACTTAGCGCTCTATTTTCTGAATAAAAAATAACAAACATTTTTATTTTAAAATATGACATGAAAATCCTTTAATCAAAAAATCGTTTTTGGGCCAAAAATGCCAAGTTTTATTATTTAACATTTAATACTAAGCATTGATATGATGCGTATTAGTTATAGCTACAATTTTCTCTCACAATGTAGTATATTTAAACGTTGATTTTGGTATCTGTGCTGAACTAGGATACTATTTCCCCACATAAGAAATTAAATGTTATCTCACATAAAACCATGCTCTAATATTTCAATAGAGATAACATGAATTTAACAGTAAATACAGAAAGTATTAGTAATTTAACATATAAATAAAATAGACCGAATCATAAACAAAGCAAATTGATTCATAAAATAAGCTGAAGAAACACATAGATCAAAGTAAGGATTGCTCTATGCGGATCATTAACAAATATGCCAAAAACGGGCATTAAAAGACCGCCTTGATTATGTAAATCAAGAAGCTCAATATAAACTTTAAAATCACAAACAAACTAATTGATTTACCAAAAAGAATAAACATATGGATATTGCATGAAGACAATGGAATCATGCTTCAATCATTTAATAAGTAGCATGATGATATATGTATGGAATGCAGCATTGTCTGATTCGCATGTTAAACATCACGGTTTGACAGAAGTCCTAAGTTGGTAATTCGGTTATTCCTAATTCTGATAGATCACTGACAGTTACGGTGCAACTCCCAGATATAACAAAAGCACAACTAATATAAATAGAGTAGAAATATAGACCTATTGCACACTATCTATTTTTTGAATAAAGAAGGATTTAAACTGTATCTTTTTTCAAAGCTTTTATTTTACATTTTACTGCATTTTTTACAGTTTACATCAATTATTGATTCTACCTTATGTCTTCTATCGCCTCTGATTCTCCCTTGTCTCCCGAGCAACCTTTGTCTCCTGAACCCTTGGAGGAGTCTTTATTACCTTCTACTGCCATGTCGGTTGCTACTGAGAAGCTGAAGGACATGGAAATCTCTCCTCCTCCTCCTACCGTAGATGAAGAAGATAAGCTTAGTACTACATCTGATCAAGAGATCTTGGAAGATGCTCGCCCTCCTGCACCTGTTTCTCACAAAGAAATTTTGAAAAGAACTTTGCAAAAAAAGGAAAAAGTAAAGAAGGACTACCTTGAAGCAATGTGTAATTTGGAAACTGTTGCAGGGAATAAGAAAGCGAATGAACTTCGGGAAGTCTTATCAAACTTGGAATTGCACATCAAGACTTTGACCGCAGGTCTCAAGGCTACAAACTCAACAAGTAAATTGGCAATCTCTTCTGGGCTTAAGATTAGCAAAAGGGACCTCCCAAAGTTCCAGTTGGAGGATAGTAAGAGCAAGCCTTTTCCTCAAGAAGAAGTTTACAAATCCGTTGATCACTTTTTAGGTGAATTTGAAAAAATTGTTTATTCGTCTGGGCAAGACATAAACGATGTATGGAAAAAATATATTCCTTTAACCCTGCCTTATGATCTTGACGACTGGATGAAGACAGTGGTCCTCAAATGTGTCTCTTGGTTGGAGGTCAAGTCCGTCTTTGCTAAGAAATTTGGCACTGTAATTTCCAAATTACACAAGAAGAGAGCCGTCATGACCATGGCTATTGAAGATGATGAAACGTTGGATGAATATTCCATTCGATTTTTCCGTACCGCAGGGGAAGCTGGCTACCATCGAGAAGACTCAACACTTGGAGATATCTTTCTACTTAGTCTTCCTGATGAGTGGCAGCTTAATATCTCAACTGTCTTGTTGTCGCGTACCAACCAGCAAGGATGGACTCCTTCAGAAATCTCAACTGTTGCTCTCAATTTACTTGGAGAAAGAACGCCAGGTTCCTGGAATACCAGCCGTAAGTCAAGCAATCCTCCGTTGAAACGAAAGTTTCACTCTGAGAAGTCTGTCGCTGCTTCTGTGTCTTCTGGTGTGGATCTCACCTCTGAGTTGCCTAAAGCAAGGATGTTGGGGGAGAAAAATAGGCCAAACCGCGCTACCAAGAACCCTGCTCCTTGCCGCCATTGCGGTCGTACTTGGCGCCATGGCCACACTTGTGAAGAATATCATGCTGCCAAGAAGCAAAAGTCTGCTTCTGTTTCCGTTTTGTCGGTCTCTTCTGCTTCTAAAAGTGAAGGAAATGAAAATGAAAATTTAGAAAATAGTATCAAGGAAATTTATGAAAATGGAGCATATCCTTGTAAGTCGAAAAAGACAAACAATAACAATAATATGAAACTAATAACACCTTTACTATTAAATAATAGGAGAGTAATTGGCAAAGTTGATCCTGGCTCTGATATTAGTTTTATAAATATTAAAATTTTAAATAAAGATTTCTCATCTATTAAAACAATCAAGACAAATGGTTACCTAAATTTCCTTTCAGTAAATGATAATAAACAAAACAGCTCTGTAACTAGAGTTGGTAAAACTGAGCCAATGGAAGTTACGTACACAAATAACATTAAATTTAAACATGAATTTGAGGTAATCGAATTTAATGATGAATTGTCAACTGAATTTGATGTCCTTCTTGGTATCGACATTCTCCCAAAATTAAATATCTATCTGAGTGGTGTAGCCTTTAAATGGCCTGATTCAGATAGAGAAAATGAATTGAAACAATTTGAAGACATAAATCATGATCCTGAAAATACGTTTAACCCTGAAAAAGCAGATTATGGGACGCCAAGCGAAAGAAAGGAATTATTAGCTTTAATTCAACCAGCTTTGGAAAAAAACATTGCCATTCCTAGTGATTCTGCTTGTACTATGCCTGAATCAGTTGTAAAAATAAAAATAACAAATCCTAGCAATTGCTTTGTTCGTCAATACCCCTTAGCTGTTAATGCAAATGCCGAAATCAAGATACAACTGGAACAATGGTTGAAAGATGGAATTGTTGAAATAACAAAACCTGATCCTACTTTCCATTCGCCTTTACTAGCTGTACCCAAACGTGATCCAGTTACTGGAAAACAAACCAAATTAAGAATTTGTTGTGATTTGAGAAGAATCAACGCAGCAATATCTGACAATGATTGTCATGAAAACTTTGCCATTCCAAAAATTCAGGAAATATTTGGTAGAGTATCAGGTCGTGCTAATATAATAAGTGTTTTAGACCTAAAACAAGCGTATTTTGCATACCCTGTGTCACCTGAATCGAGACGTTGCCTCATATTTAGTCATAATAATATTACATATCAATGGACTCGTGCACCTTTCGGATTGAAATTTCTAGTAAGCCAGTTCGTTTATAATATGTCAGTTTTATTCAATGGCATTGAACAAGAACTGAGAAATGAAGTAAAAAAAGTATATGTCAAAGAAAATAAAGATATTAGCAAAATTGACAGTGAATTCCAAGGTAGTCTGGAGCATTATGTCGATGATATTGTTCTCTTTTCTAAAGATGTACAAACACAAATTATCCTTATAAATTTAGTTGTAAATCGACTAACAAAAGTAAACCTCAGAATCAATATTGACAAGTGCTCTTTCTTCCAAACAAGTGTTTATTTGCTTGGCTTTGTAATCAGTAGAAATGTCACCAAAATTGATACCAGAAAATTATCTAACATTGATTCTTGGGAAATCCCAAAAACAACAAAACAAGTACGAAGCATCATGGGCATTATTTCTCACTTACGAGATTATTGTCCCATGTTGTCAAAGGTAGCTGCCCCAATTGATAGTCTACGAAACGAAAAAGACATCAAAAAGAAATGGACCCCGTTGCATACAGATCGACTCGAAAGAATAAAACAAATCTTAATGTCTAATCAAATTTTATATGCACCTGAACCATCGCAACCGTATTATTTACAAACTGATGCAAGTGTACTTGGCATTTCGGCTTGTCTATTTCAAAAAGATGAGTTTGATCGAATCAAACATATTGCATTTGCAAGTAGATCTCTTAATAGTGCAGAAAGAAATTGGTCGACTAATAGGAGAGAAACTGCTGCCATTGTATATGGTTTCCAAAAGTATAAACCCTTACTATGGGGACACAATAATATAACTGTACTTTGTGATCACTTAGCCCTTACCTATTTGTTCACGTCGTCTACTCTAAATAGTACACTTCAAAGTTACTTGGAAATATTGGGTGAATTCAATTTCTCGGTATCACATATCAAAGGTATGGAAAATATCTTAGCTGATCGATTATCGAGATTGTACCCTGCCATTACTGAAGACGAAGAACTTGCTGATGAGCATGACCAGCAAATAAAAAAATTAGAAAAATTGATCCTGTTACGAAGAGCAAAAGGAGGAAACCAAGTTATAAAACAAAAGAAGGTGTACTCCAAGGATAAAAATCTAAATGTGCTTGCCGTCAAGATTAATAGTAAAGAATTTAAGGAAGCAACCACTGACTACATTTGCCCACCTGAAAGTGATAGAATCCAAATAATTAAAGATGCGCATAAATTTGGCCATTTTGGAATATCAGCTTGTGTAAAGCAAATTCAAACATATCATGGGCTGCACTGGAATTCTATATATAAAGATGTAAAAGAGGTGTTGTTGTCGTGTAAAGAGTGTGCAATGCATAATATAACCAAGAAAGGATTTAATCCATTGAAGAGTGTCGTATCGTATGAACCTTTTGAATTTATAGGACTCGACATGATTGGACCCTTACCCGTATCTGGGAAAGGAAATTGCTATATCTTGGTTGTGGTTGATATTTGCACAAAATATATTATCGCTCGCCCAGCACCGAATAAACAAAGTGATACAATTGCTTCCTTGCTACTATCCATTTTTTCTGATTACGGTTGTAGTGTAAATGTCATTGTCAGCGATAATGCCCGCGAATTTCGCAATTCCTTGTCGTCTTATATCAATAAAGCATTAAATATTGATATGGTCTTTAGTACACCTTATTACCCCCAAGGGAATGGCCATAGCGAAAATGCGGTGAAAATAGTCATAAATACCCTACGAAAAATGTGCGGAAATGACACATACAATTGGGATGATCGCTTACCTGTTGCTCAGTTGGTAATCAACATGAAAGTAAGAGACAGGACTGCAAGCACTCCATTTTCCCTAATGTACGCTCGACAAGTGAACATTGACCCCAAAAGAAAAAATAGAAACAATCGAAAAGCATTAACACTTGAAGAATTGCAAAAACGTGCAGAAATCATGAATGACATTGTTTTTCCTGCTATACAACAACGCACATTAGAATTAGCAAAGTTGTACAGCGATAAATTTAACAAAAAACATTATATACTTGAAAATATTCCCGTTGATACACCTGTAATGGTACGATTGGCGGAAGGACGTGCTAATAAATTAGCTCCAATGTATGCAGGACCCTATGTTATAGTACGTCGCACCCAAGCAGGAAATTACGTTTTAAAAGACGATTCACATGAACTTCTCCATCGTGAATATACACCTTCTGAATTAAAAGTAGTTTCCCTTGATGAAACAGCTCTTGAAGAGAAAGTATACGACGTCGAGGAAATTCGCGACCACCGAACCTTATCAGATGGTACCACAGAATACTTGACTAAATGGAGTGGATATGGTGAAAGAGAAAATGATTGGCTCACACCTGACTTGTTCTCCTCCCCCATCCCAATTTCAAATTACTGGAAGAAAATTAAGGATCTTCGTAACCGTGAAACTTTACGTAAAAGAATCAATAATACTTCACCCAAAGATACTGAAATAGACTCTACAAATAATTCACGCAAAACTAAATCCTCATCAAATAGCACTTTCCGTCGCAACAAGCGTCCTAAAACTTCCAAGTAAACGAAAAAAAAAAAAAAAAAAAAAAAAAAAAATCAGTTGCAATACTCTTTCTACCTATATTATCAATCAAATAAACAACAAAACTACAAAAAAAAAAAAAAAATATTTTTTACTACTCCAAACAATAACTTTATAAAGAAATAGTTTCTCCAAATGTCGAATCTTCGGGTCAACTCAATGCTTGATTGAGTTTAGCGGGGGGGCATGTGCTGAACTAGGATACTATTTCCCCACATAAGAAATTAAATGTTATCTCACATAAAACCATGCTCTAATATTTCAATAGAGATAACATGAATTTAACAGTAAATACAGAAAGTATTAGTAATTTAACATATAAATAAAATAGACCGAATCATAAACAAAGCAAATTGATTCATAAAATAAGCTGAAGAAACACATAGATCAAAGTAAGGATTGCTCTATGCGGATCATTAACAAATATGCCAAAAACGGGCATTAAAAGACCGCCTTGATTATGTAAATCAAGAAGCTCAATATAAACTTTAAAATCACAAACAAACTAATTGATTTACCAAAAAGAATAAACATATGGATATTGCATGAAGACAATGGAATCATGCTTCAATCATTTAATAAGTAGCATGATGATATATGTATGGAATGCAGCATTGTCTGATTCGCATGTTAAACATCACGGTTTGACAGAAGTCCTAAGTTGGTAATTCGGTTATTCCTAATTCTGATAGATCACTGACAGTTACGGTGCAACTCCCAGATATAACAAAAGCACAACTAATATAAATAGAGTAGAAATATAGACCTATTGCACACTATCTATTTTTTGAATAAAGAAGGATTTAAACTGTATCTTTTTTCAAAGCTTTTATTTTACATTTTACTGCAGTATCAAAATTTGATTTTTTTGATTTTTGATAAAAATCATGAGTGTTGGTAAGGATAAAATGAGTTACCAAAAATGTCCGCTAAAAAGTCTGATTTTTCAGACCGTACATGGTTAAATATAAGAAAAGTTAAAAAAAGAAACGCTTTTTTATTTAAAACTTATTAGATATACCATAGTATAAGAGACTTACTCGTTCAATCTTGCTATGCTTAATTACGGCGTCGCTCTACGGGCTCTCTTTTGCAATTTTTTAATGAATGTATGATATGACAGATGGTCTTTCTGGTAGAAAAATGTATGTTTCTATACTAATAGATATTGTCTATTTTGTTTAGTTTATGGTTAATGCGCAGTAATGCTGCTGCTTTTACATTGGCTGAAATGTGCAATTTAGCAGGGTTTTAAATGCGCTAAATAATGTAAAGCCTTGAAAACCGTTTTCTACGTGTGTTGTTTCTCTCTTTTTTTTTCATGCTTCAACAAGGATATATTCACCATTTGATAAGGCATACAGTGTCAGACTATCAAGCCGGTATTCTTTTTTTCTTTTATCTAAATACGCATTCTAACATAAGAGACCGACTAATGTTTTCAATAAACTAGGTAGCAGTCGTTATATTAGAGACTGATATTTTCATTTAACCGCATTCTAAAATTAAATATCATCATTTACTACTGTATTGTTGGACGTATTTCTTAATTATTAGATCAAATTGAAGGCAGTGATATTTATACCTAATCAATGAAAAAGTAGAGCTAGTTACAATCTCACGAAATGTTCCAGAAAAGTGATTGTGGATTACATCCATTTAGATCTCCATTTCATCTGGTGTCTAACTTGAATTACCGCTGGGATAAATTAGGAATCACTTTGATTTGACATGTCTGATTGATATAGCAAGTAATCTTATAACCGAGATGTGGATCCTAGCAAATTATAATTATTGACCTGAATCATAAATACACCATTATTCAATATGGCCTGATTTCATTCATGATAAAATCAGGACCTAAAGATATCGGGTAGATTATGGAAATGGCATGTTCCTATTTGTTCTCATTGATTTATAATATAGATTAGAAATTGTGTATAAATAGAAGAAGGACATCTTCCTTTCAAAGAAGAGTCAATTAAGTTCTACTTGATAATAAAAGCCTAACGTTATCTAGTCGAATTCCTATTGTTTTTTTATACTTTTTTTTCCGTGAATATCTCTACCTGTTCCACAGTGATAAAATTTTAAATGATGATAGAGAAACAAAAAAAAAAAGAATAACCTAATGTCTTGCTTAATAACCATAGTTATGATCGCAGCTATACTTGAAAGCAAACTTTTTTACAGTTGATAATCGTAAACTAAAATAGTAAGTTTAAAGAAGGTTAATTTGTTTAAATTTTATGTGTGATAAAGCAACATCTATAACCTTAGATTTAGATTGCATATAAATTTAAGCAGTAAGTTTTATTTAAGCTTATGCTCGAGCAAAAACTATTATTGCTGTAAACATTATAGTTATTATAAACATATATACAAATGCTTATAATCGTAAATATATTGGCTGTTGCATGTATTGCTCTACTACATCAACAATGAATTGAATTGTATTGTCTATAATCTATAATCTATATTAATAAAAACAAATGTAATTTAAAAACCCATTCCTGTAAAAAAATGCAATGGAGTTTTGAGAACGACACGATGCTCATATATAAACCAATTTGTGCTCATACGATCAGCTCATTATGCTCATGGTCAAATTTAATTATTATGCACAGATAGGGATAATGATATGCTTATGGGCAATTCTACTATTGTGCACATAAACAGAATATCTAATTATTAATTATGCACATACAGGCTTAGCGTTATGCTCTTGTGCAATTTCTTTTGTTATGCCATGTGCATCTTGTTATCTTTTTAGCCATATTCAGTGAGCACAACAGCTCAAGCTATAGTGTGCAGCTTACCTGGGAACCACAAAATCATCTTGTGAAGCACAGATCAGTCGTAGTGAATTTAAGTATTTGTATAAGGAAAAAAGAATGAATATGTCAAACTATGAGTATAAAGATCAAGTATTTATATGTTTTAGGAGCGCGGATATAGGGTACAACATTCGATAGTTAAATCTTGATTTTATAAGTTGAAAGACCAGTTGTAGGAGGTTTTGATGGAAATAAATAGATTGACCAGAACCAGTTCCGACAAACAGGAGGCAAAGTTAAGTACTCTAGAGTGTAGATAGAATATTCTTTGATAATTGATTAAACGGGAAAATATTCGTTATAACAGAAAAAAGCAATGTGAATTGCAGGTGAAGATTTACATTGGCTCAGCTTAAATAATAATAATATCACATCATCTTAGACTAAATACTGTATAATATATAATATAATTACTCCACCTTATTCCATGATTGAAATAAAGTTGATATGCATCATTCTTTACAGTTCCTAACTCTAATGATCATGTCCAGATAACCTGTTAAGAACTTACGACGAACTATGCCTTCTGTGCTCATTATTAGTATTACATAATCCAGCTCAATATTTAGTCAGTATCCTAATCAATCCCAGTGGTTAGTTAATCAAATAGCTACCATATCAACATCCAAGCATATTTAGCGCAACATTAAAACAAGGCAACTCATAAGCTCTGCAAGCACGGTAAAATTATGATTGATCCATTTCCATCCATAGATTACGATCAAACAAATATAATAATTCAATAGTGCCTTAAATTACATTATTTCATCAGAATCTCAATATCAAATCAACATACAGTAAAAAGCCATACTTTTAATATCTAAATAAACGATATCTTGCTTTTATTATACAGTTGAAGAAATGATTCATTACTTTTAATTATATTTTTTTTAACTATTATTTATCAAATATGAAAATATACGATACAACAGGTGGTTCTATTGGACAGAAATATTATATTTTGTTGATGGTTTTCTCAATTCACAGTAATTTGTGAAAGTAGAAATATAAAATTTTATACAGGATGTACTTAAATCTATTATCATCATGTATAATTGAAGATTAATTGGATCAATATTCACAAAGATGGGATTTTTTCTTTATTTTCTACAGTTGCAAATAATAGTTTATTATTTTGTAAACTTAAAACTCATTATCCAAGGCTTAATTTCTGTATTTGCAAGATAGATCTAATTGATTGCTACTCTGCATTTTTTGTTTTAGCAAAAAACATCGATTTTTCATCGAGATACCCAAAATAATGGTTCTTATCACAGCTTGAAACCTATTATCACGGGGTTCCAAAATTTATTTCTTGAAATGCATGAAAAATGATTCAAAAAAACAAAATCGTTTAATGGCTCATGAGCTGCAAAGTAAGTCGACCTAGTGTATTAAATAGTTTTTGTACAGTTTTGGATTTTGCATCCATTTGAATAAAATTTAGACAAGCATTTCACATTAAATTTTGAGTAAAATACAATTGAAATTTTTAAGGTTTTTTGAAGATATACATCACTTTTAATAAGCATATTTAAGATATAATAAACGGCAATGATGCACAAAAAAATTATCTATCGATCGAGCTATTGCGTAATCTTCTAGCTGTATTTTTCGTAGAGAAAACGAGATTTTTGTCCAATTTTTTTCAGATTCAGAATTTAGGATGAGGGTACATAAGGGAAAAATGGGAGCTAGAAATGAAGGTAGCTTTTTGTACACATTTTTAAGGATATCTCCACGAAAAATCAATATTTTGAAAAAAACTAAATTGTATCCGAGAGAAATCAGCGAGCTTAATGACATGAGTAAAAAAAAACTGCTGCTCAATTTAATAAATATTTTAAAATCTACTATACAAATGCCAAAAAAATGAAAAAAAAATAAAAGTGCTCAGAATTTTTTTATATTAAAATATGTTATAGAGAGCTTCAAAACAAGTAAATTTTATTATTAGAAAGTGTTAGTATAGCTTAATTATTTCTAGAGATATGAAGCCTCAAAGTTTCCAATTCTTTAGCAGTGAAATACGCGTAAAATCTGAAACATTAACACTCAAAAATTAATACCAATTGTAAAAAATAGGATATTTCCGGATACTTGTTTTTGAATTAAAGCTGAACATCTCAGGTACATTGGCATATAATTTTTTCTTGGTGTTATTTAGTGAAAAAAAAAGTAGATCAACGATGAAAAGTGAAACCCAGTTTTTAAGAAAAAAGCAATGAATTTTACGCGTTCTTGAGTATTTCGTGAGATATAAAATAAATTTAAGGGTAGGTAGCATAATGCGATCAATTTATTTCTATTTAGTAGTGTCTAGGGTATATCTTAAAAAATGTTCATTATGAGGTTAGTTATAGAAAGAAGGCATATTCCGATTTTGAAGATCGAATCTTTTGAAAATTCGAATTTTATGGTATATACTCGAGTACAGTATACTTTTATATGCCAAACTAAAAGAGTGTTTACGTACTAGTATATACATATAGTAGGATATAAATTAATCATGAATTATTTTGCAAATTTTACTGTACAAAAGTTTATCATAATGTACAACACAGCGGTTATGACATTCGCAGATGATAGCTTATAAAAAAACTTTGTCACCTTTGATTTGAGAAACAAAAGATGCGGTTTCTGTTCAATTGAATAAAAGCTTTAATTTTAATGTAATAAAGGTCAAATGTTGTATAAAATATAAAGGAAAATGCTTGTTTTCAAAAAAAAAAAGGAAAAAAGAAAAAAAGTTATAAAAATATATAAAAGAAAGCAATTCTAAGCTACATGATTAAGTCTTCTGATTTCATCAGGTGTAAATTTCAACATCATAGATAATACAGGAATAAGTTGTGCTCGTGTTGATTTAGATTCCAAAAATTTGATAATAACATTACGAAGATATTCCAAATTGATTTCCTCTTCCTCCCTGACTGAATTGCCACTGACAGATGACATGGATGCCCTTGAAGAACGAGTGTTTTCTTTTGGTGAGTGAATAGCTTTTGGTGGTTCTGAAGAGATGGGTGATTTGGGACGAGATTCTAATGGTGTATGATTTGATTGTGGTGATTTTTGGGATGATGGTTGTTGTTGTTGATTTTGAACTCTTGAAAGTTTTCTGACCTCTTCTTTCAATGTCTAAAATAATGCGTGATTAACAAAAAGAAACATAAAAGTAATGTATAATAATAACTAACCTTGTTAAGGGTTTTAAGATACCCCTCTTTAGCTCTTAGGTCTTCAAGTTCTTTAGTTTGACTTTGTTCAATGGTTTGAATCTTTTCGTTAGCTGCTTGTAATTGAGCCTGACAGTTTTCATATTAGTCTAAAAAAATCTACATGAAATGTATATATGGTATTATTACCTCTAAATTAGTCTTTGCTTTCAATTCTTCGACTTGTCTCGTTAATTGTTGCTGAACTTGGTCAATTCTTTGTAATAAGTCTTGTTTCTCGCTTTCAAGTATATCAGCATCTTTCTTCTTTTGATCAGATTCAGATTGAAGCTTGTCAAGTTTTTCTTCTAATGATTTAGCTTGCTTGTTCTGACTTTCCATAGACTCTTCAGTTGTTTTAATCAATAATTTAAGTTCAGCAATTTCATCAGTTCTATGTTTCAAATCTTCCTCTAATCTCTTTTTTTGCTCATCCCATTGCTTCTGATGTTCAGCAGCATCACGCTTAGTTTCTTCGATGACCAATTGTGATTCTTCTAATGCAGCAGCCTTTTCGTTGGCTTCTTCCACTAAACGCTCAGTCTCTCTCAAACGATGTTGCAAATTCTCAGCATTGCTTTGTGAGCTTTCAAATTCGGCCTGCTTAATTTGAAGTTCATCAAACATTCTATCTTTCTCTTCAATTGCTTCCTTGCGCTCCTTTTGTAAAATATTGATTTCTGATTCATTTGATTGTAATTTAGCATTGAGTCGTGATATTTCAGTTTTGAGATT
The DNA here is from genome assembly GCA_027405735.1 of Mucor racemosus. Classification (NCBI taxonomy): domain Eukaryota; kingdom Fungi; phylum Mucoromycota; class Mucoromycetes; order Mucorales; family Mucoraceae; genus Mucor; species Mucor racemosus. The sequence goes on from JAPEHQ010000025.1 coordinate 190,205, forward strand.
GCTTTCAGATTTGCTTGCTGAATCAACTTCTTGCTGTGCTTTAGATAATTGAGATTTAATAGACTCTACTTCTTGTTGTACTCTGTTCAATTGTTCCTTGGCGGATTCTGATTCAGCAATAGCATCTGCCTTTTCCTTTTCCAACTTGACAATTTGTTTCTTTGTCTTGCTCAACACAGTAACATACTTTTTGGACTTCTCCTCAACCTCTTCCAAGGTTTCAATTGATTTTCGAGCAGTAGCAAGCTCTTGATCACGCTCATTCAACATTTGTTTAGCAACCTTGAGTGCTTCATCTGTATCGCTTAACTTTTTGGTGGAATTATTTAGCTTTAATTCAACATCATTTAATTGCTTGGTAATGTTTTCGCTATCCTTCATTTTATCAAAAGCATCTTGCAAATTAGCTTCAGCCTCAGAAAGTTGTTTAGATAAACTTTCCTTTTCTGTCTCTAGGGATGTCTTAATTTCAGAGGTGGATTTAAGCTCTTGCTGTAACTTGGACAGTTGTGTAGACAGATCGGCCTTTTCTTTCTCTAAAGTTTCTTGCAAATGCTTAGCTTGAGTAGTCGCAGTTTCGGATTCTTTCAAGGCCTTTTGTGAAGCTTCCAACTCACTTTCAAGTTTTTTGACAGTTTCATAAACTTTGGTAACTTCTACTAACTTTGTTTGAGCGTTTTCAAGTTCTGCTCGCATACTTGAAACTTGTTCATCCGCTGAAATCTTTTCATTATTGATTAATTCAAATCTACTGTTTAATGAGTCCAACAACTCTTGAGCATCATTCGCCTTGGCTGATAAAGCAATCTTTTCTTTTTCCAGTGTTGATTGAGCTTCTTGAAGCTTTTTGATCTCATTATTTTTCTCATCATCCCCACTAGTTTTAAGCTGATTTAAAGCATCCTCCTTTTCTTTTTGCAGTTTCAACTGAATCTCTTCCAAATGTTTGGCTGATTGTTCTTTTTCTTGCTTGAGAGACGTTTCAACATCTTCCAATTGCTCCTTCAACACAGATTTCTCAGTTGTAAGCTTATCCAAAAGTGATTTTGACTCATCAAGAGCCTTCTTTTCACTTTGACGAGCATTTTCCAATTCCTTTTCAACATTTCCAAATTTGTCTTGTAATTCTTTCAGTTTAGTATCGTCAGAAACAGATTCTAGTTGAGACATCAATTCGGATTTTTCCTTCAAAAGAGTCTCTTTGTCTTCGTTCAGTTGCTTTAATTCAGCATCGTGTGAGGATTCAAGTTCTCTCAATTTTCTTTCCAATTCTACATTTTGTCGGATCTTTTCCTTCAATTTGTTGTTCATGCCATTGTTGTTTTTATTGTTATTACTCGAGTTTTGCTTGGTCAAATCATCTAATTTCTTCTCGGCTTCTTCCAATTTGGTTTGCATATCAGTCTTTTCATTTAGATTTGATTCAAGTCTCTCTTTAACCTCTTCGTATAACTTTTGAACATTGCTTGCTTTAGCTTCTGATTTAGCTTCCAATTGTTTCAACTTAATTTGGTGTTCTTGGTTCATCTCTACCTGCTTTTCTTCTTGAGTTCTGCATGCTGCTTCTAACTGATCCTTTTGAGAAATAGTAGCATTCAGCTTTTCTTGTAACGCATCGTGTTGTTCTGTTGCTGCGTCTAATGCTTGCTTTTTAGATGTTTCTGATTCAAAAGTGAGAGACTCTAGTTTCTCGGAGAGTTCCTTTAATTGAGTTTGAAGAGCATGTTTATCTGCAATCTCTGTATCCAACTTTTTCTGTAAAGCTTCCAATTCATCCGGTTGTTGCTTGGGAACCGAGTTGAGTTTGCTCTCCAATTCCGCCTTTTCAGCTATCACTTTATCAAATTTCTCCTGCAATTCTTGTTGAATCTTATTCATGCTTTCAAATTTTGCTGCTTGTCTTTCAGATTCTTCTATTTGTTGCTTGAGATTCTGTTCAGCTTCTTCCGCGGTATTCATAAATAATAGTAAACTTTTCTTGGATTCTTCCTTTTCTAGTAAAAGTTCCTCTACTTGATTTTTGAGAGTAGCGACGGCTCTCTGTTGTTGTTGTTCACTCTGTATTGGTTTTACATCTTCAAGCTGCTTTGTTAACGTGTCTCTTTCCTTTTCAAGACCTTTGATTCTTTTGACAAGACCTCTCATGATACTCTTTTCTTTATCGGCATCTTTTTCCTTGTTATTGAGCTCTTTTTTGAGCGACTCAATTTCTGTGCCTTGATTCTTGGCCATTTCTGTATCGAATACTGTCCAAAGCCAAAAATAGAAAGTTATAAAGAGAAGAGATAGAAGGAAGTTCATAAGCATGTTAAATTTCAGCACTGAATTTTGTGAGGTCACAATTTTATAACCTTTCGATGGAGATGAAAGAAACGATGGATACTAGTTGAAGCTCAGTAGAGCTTTGAAATGTGCCTTTTTCTATTGATTCTTTGTAAACAATTACGGAGAGAACTTTGAATTCCATCACATAGCACACATATATACTCTATTTTTTGATATATTGGTGCTAATCGGCACTGAATATTGGATGAAATTTGTTTGTATGACAAACGAGATCTCTTTTCATTTTGCGTAAAACGCATTTATTCGATCGCCTTCCAAATTGATGTTGAGCAACTCTGTCGATAATGCCGCATAATCATACACAACATTTGAAATGATAAACCGCATAGAGCAGCTACTGCTTGGATGCGATTAAAAAAAGATCCAAAGGTTTCTGCTTGATCTCAAAATTCACTTTATTTTTCATATTGGTTGTAGAACAGGGGCTGTGCATCTATTTTTCCTCTATTTCTCCAGAATAAAAATATAAAAACAATAGGAGCATGATTATAAAGCGTTTACAATTAGAAATAACAAATTTAGTGCCAAATTGCTTTCACGAAAATCCTATAAAGATGCCGTATTCACTTTCGGATGCTGAAATTACAAACCAGATATCCCTTCCCTCGATGTGCATACACAGTAGAAAAATGATGTTCTGATCAATACCTTGTTAGCCATATATGCCAGAAGATACGGTTCCTTTAACATTTATTTTTAAGGCATTCGGAAGAATATACTTTTAATAAAAAATTAATGGTATTTATATATATTATGTACAGAAATTTATATTAGAATATATAACAGTTATCAGCTATTTACGAGTAGTTCCGGTAAAACCTTGGTCAATATCAGGTCCACAAGCACGTAAAGTAAATGCTTGTTGATTTGCTTGTTTTGAACAGGTTCGAGAATGTCATGAACATGATTTTGCAGTTCATTTAGATCTTTTGTTTCAAATAATATACCTCCAAGGTTAGCTACAAATGTTTCAAAAATCAGCAAAACAAATGTATACTACTATTCATTCATAACTCACCTGGGATTGCAATTGTCAATAATCTTTCTGCTCTTTCTCTCATCTGTTCTCTTTGAAGGGGAGTAGGTGGATCAGCTCTTTGGATAAAAACGCCATCTGGCCATAACAAATCACTTCCCAATCTCAGATAAAATACAATATGATCTTCACTCAATACATGCAATACTGTCTGTTCTAAAAACTTGTCAATCAACAAACCACCTCCGAAAACCCTGACCAAAGGCCAAAAGAACATGGCCATCATTTGCCATGCCCATTGCAATACAGGTCTTTCTTTTACTTGGCAAGCTATGAAAACAAACTCCATAATAGGTTCTACTAATCGCATTTGACGAGTCCTTTTCTTGTGTTGATTTACTCTGTGATAATGCTCTTGTGATTGTGTCATGGTTGCCATTATATACATCCAAAATGTTCGAAATGGTGCTAGTAAAACCTGTAGTGTAATATAAGCAAATGAGAATCTCTTTCTAGGTTCCTGGGGTTCTTGTTGTGGCAACTCCTCCTCTAGTACATCCTCTCCTAATTTGCCTTCCTTTCTTCTACGCTCTTCTTGTAATCGTTGCATTTGTTTTGTCAAACTTTCAGCTTCTTGTTCTTTTTTAGCAACAGCAGCAGCAGCGGCAGCGGCAACAGCAGCAGTTTTAACATCATTACTGCTCATAAATGGAGTACTTTTCAACTCTTCTTTCAATTTAGGTGGAGATTGTCCATTTGTAAGAGCACTAAAGTAAGTCTCTTGAAAATGAGCTGATGCTTCTAATTCATCTAGTGTTGTCTCATATGACCCTAACAGCTGTTTAATATAATTGAGACACAAAATGATTAATTTTATATGGATTGTGTACACTTTTTGTATAAATGGATGACTACATTACCTTACAAATAATCATGTGTATGGTATAAGGATCAGCCAACACTTCAATTATATTCGACAAGACTAAATTGGATAGTATTTCTCTCACTAAATGTCGAACACACTCACTTTTATAATCTTTAGGCTGTAATAAGATCTTGAGTAATGATTCAGTTAATGCGGCCAGATATTCCTTTTCTCTATTTTCCACAGGTTGTAAAGCGAAATGAGGTTGCATACCATGAAACAAATCAACAAGCGAGCTGCTACCGCTACCATGATCCATATACAATCGTCTTTTCGCTTGCCTAAAATCGTGGTAATGTATTGACAACAGTTTTGGTAGATCAAGTAAAATCAGCTCCGTCCAATCTACCTAGATGCAATCAACAATCAGGCATTCATTTTATATGCACTATAGAAAAAGTTTTTGTTTGTACCTCTTCGCATAATCTCTTTTCGAGTTTTTGTACAATCAGTGTTAGAATTTCTATTATTTCTGCGCTGAGATCCTCATCTGTTGATAAAAGCTTATACCATGGATGTATAAAATCTCGTAATAGTAATGCGAAATAAGTGTATAATTCAAGGTCGATAGCTTTGGATTGAGTGATTGCTTTAGGCGCTCTCGATCTTCTTGGGTCAGTCTTTGATAAAGTGAGTAAATGTGGAAATAATATTCGTAAATGAAAAGGCCTCAGTGGGCTCCCTTGATTTAACATTTTTTTTTTTTTTTTTTTTGCTTGGATTTATGATGGTTAAAAAGAGAAAAAGCGTAAATCATTTGTGTTGAACGATTGTTTAAACACCAATAACACGTGATAAGTGTACAATTAGATAATCTTCATCAAGCGATTCTCTATGCATTAACTGTAGATATACTTTCAGGAACAAAAAAATCAAGTAAAATATTCTAAAGTATTCATTTTTATATTAAAAGGTTTATATTAGTTAATAATTTATATCGTCTATTCAGTAAAAAGTAGAGTTAAATTGCCTAATCTACACAATTTTTGGTATTACAGAGAGATTGATTTACACATTATTTGATTTCAAACTTGACTAGTAGATTGTCTAGTTTCAAGCTTGGCAACTGAGTGATCTTGATGAGTTTCTTGTTGTTGCTGCGGCTCCTCTGTCTTTTCAGACATGGTAGATACTTCAGCTTTCCCTGTTTTTCTGGCAATAAAGTCTCGAATCCAATGGATCAAAATCATAATAAAAAATGCCACTACCACAATAATAGCCACTACAAAGTACCAAATAGCTGTTGTTGGACCTTGACTCCAATTTAAGAAAGGATAAACCCATTCTCCGGTACTACACATACATATTAGTTTGGTATTTTTGTGTTTATACATGATGGAAATTACCTAGCAAATATAATAAAAGCTAAAAACATGTAAAATATAACAGTAAAGAATACGAATAATATCAATCGGATAGGTATTTTCATTCTATTGAAAATAACATCGATAATCATCATGAAAAACGAAACACCATGTACAGAAACATTGATCCACATTACTACAGGCGGCACTTCCCCAGCTTCAGTATTTAGTATAGACCAAAAGACAACAGGTGTTAAAATGCTATAAATGAAAATCAATTAGTATTTATTCAACCGTATTGGCATCATATTTACTTGTATGTAACAATTGTAGCATAAAGATACAAGTATAAATAATTTAATACAGAAGGTTGATTCAATAAGAAATCGACATTTTTATGCCATATATAACGAAAATGATATACACAAGCAGTCTAGATGAAATCATGAATAAACAAAAAAAAAAAAAAAAATGAATTAAATCTACTAAATAAACTTACAATCAAATAAGCATGAAGCCCAATAAATGTTAACGTTGTAAATGCAGAAAAGAATCCTCTAACATCAGCAAATGAAGCCAATAAACCTAGATATGTCCAAAATACAACAGTTGAATACAAAGCCAACAGGAATCGAATTACGAAAAATGCCTTTGATGATATCCAATATGAAGTAACAGCTCGTTCTGGTTCAAACTGATCAAATCCAAACCATCTTATTAATGCATATTTCGATGGTTTTACTTTTTGATCTTGATATTTTATCATTTAGTAGAGAAAAGAAGATATTGGAAGGTTATTGTATAACGTAATTTTTTTCTATTCAATATAGAAAATATTTTGTGTAATGATGACATTTTTTTTAGTGGAAAAAACAAAAAAGGTTCTTCTTTAACTGCTGTTCTCGTAATTCTTTGATAGATCTATTTGACAACTATAAACTTTCAGCAGTTCTATTTGAGAATTGATCAATGTATAAGCATGTTTTACGCAGTAAAAATAGCTGATGCATGCAGATTGATTGCATGCGCAATTATAAAGCAGATTGAGATACAGTATATATTAGATATACGGTATATTTATATATATATTTGAGTTGGATAGAATAATCAAACTAGGGTATTTTTCATGTAATTTTAGATAGTCAATCAATCTCTCGCTATACGGTATATTCGAAACAGTATCCACAATTCTACATATACCACAAAATATCAATTCTATAATACATTCGTTTAAACAAGACCCGGATTTAATTTACCATTGTTGCATACGGAATAAATTAGGCCCGAATGGATATTAAATCATGTTTTAAGTGTCAGGAACACTTTCAATTTTACAGAAATGACCACGCACAACAACGGCGACTTGGGGTGCTTGTCTTTGAAGGATTTTTTGAAGACCAAAAAGACGTATTTTTCTAAGAGACATTATACCATAAAATAATTATCAGATGTCATGCTTTTGGAAAACACTTTTAGATTCTTTTTTTCAAAAAAAAAAAAAAAAAAAAAAAGGTATTTTCTAAGGTTTTTAAATAGATTTACGAAAATTTTATATCCAGTTCGTGCATAATCATATTTACACAAAATAAGCATTTATACAATTTACCTCGTCAAGGCAAAATCGACTTGAAATCATTACGTTAACATGCGAAATGTTTAATTTATTCATTTACATGATTTGGATATCAATTAACTCTATGCATCTTCATCTTCATCTTCATCGGAATCGAGCAAAATTGATCTTTTTTTCTTTCTTGCCAACTCTACAAAGAAAACATTTACGTTAGATTCATTTTAGATACGTAGCCCATTTTCTATACCTTGATTCCACTCTTTAGGACATTTATATCCAACTAAATTACATAATTTAGAAACCTTTGATAGCAATGTTTTGTCACTTCTAAATGTTTCTATATAATCAAAAAAAAAGGATTAACATACAAAATCAGAAATCAAGTGAAAAATAGAATACCTGAAGCAGTCTTTTGATGCCACCATATATCCAATAAAGATACCAACGTTGTGATTTCTTCAAGTTCGCTAGTTTCTGATTCCACTTGATCTGTAAAGCCCTCTATTAATTCATTCAATGATGCTGTAAATGATTCTGTGGAATTCATTGACCAATATTGTAAAGATGCTAAAACAAGTTGGACTTGAGGTTGTGTAAATTTATGTTGTTTAGGTACAATACGGACAATTGCATCAAGCAAATCTTTTGATGGAGGAACAGATGTAAGAACTGACATTAATGATGGCATTAATTCATTTTTAACTTGATAAAACATTTGAATGTTAGTATTTGGCATTGACAAATTTCTAATTTCGTAGCTTACGTCTAGTTTTCAGAATAGCAACAACTTGATCCATTTGAAAGAATTGCTCAATACGATTACTTTTGCATTGTATTTCTGCTGCTAATAACTGCCAATAATACATCGTTTCATAAGCTGGTAATACAAGAGATCTTTCAAGGAAATTAGTATCGATATTATCACCAAATATACGAATATTTCCAAATTGCATACTGCATGTAATCTGACCCATCTTGAATAAAACATGTTAGATATACCATTAGTCTGTCGAAATAATATAACTTACTGCATCTGGTAAAAGCACAAGTAGTGTAATTCTTAATAATTCTGTATTGCCTACAGTAGCATTGGGTAAATATTGATAAATTAAAGGTATAATTGTATTGAAAAAGGCAACGTTATGTTCAGCAAGCATCTAATTAGATTCGTAAATGAGTGCCATTAAATAATGATATATTGATTTTACCTCTAGATCACCCCTTAAATACTCTTTGAAATATTCAGATTGATCCATTTCTGATTCTTCAACAGCGTAAGCATGTAAAACATACGCTTCGTAGCTATTCAAAATGTTTGGAAACCAATCATCGTCGTTATTTGCATCAACTTGTAATTGTCTATTAGCATGTATTAGTATTTTGTTGAAGCCAATTACGAGAAAGACTTACGCTGCCATGAAAGCCCACCAACGCATGCCTATCACATGTCGCCTTCCTTTAACTTTGTTATTATGAGCTATGCATCCAATTAAACGCACAATTTTATCACTGGAAGCATCAATTGCACGAACATTCCAAAATGTAGACATGACAAAATCAAACGCATCTTTGTTTGAGTCTGTTAAAATAGAATCCTCGTCTAATGTTGCTGTTGTTGTTGTATGCGTGAATAAATTCGATGTTACCATATTACGAATGGATGGTCCAACTGTTGTAGCCAATGTTTCTGCAGGTATTGCCTATTTCAAGAGGTATCATTATTATATAAACAAAAGCCATAGCAATTATAAATACCATTCTTAAAAATACAGCTAAAATCTCTTTCAAGCTCTTTTTAACAATCAAAATTTGAACATTGTATTCATCAGAATCTGCTTCTTTTTGTGCACTTTTAACAGCTAAACAGGCCTCTTTAAATCGTTTCAAAGAATCACCAAAGATCCAGTAAGATTGATTGCTTTGAAGCCCTTCAGTTGATTCATCATCCTCTTCGTAATCATCATCTGTTGCCATTTGTTCCTCATCTGCATCTGCCATGGTAACCTCTTCAACTGTATTTTCATCAGCATTTTCTCCTGCAACAATTGTTGACAATACTGGGAGATCTTCAGTAGCTGTATCGTTTACATTTTCCATTTCTTCGTCTTCCTGGACAGCTTGGTTTCTATTATTTGAATCTGATTCTCCATAGAGATAAGCGTCTTCATCATCGTCTTCTTTTATTGCTTTGGATGTAGTTGGTGGTTCGATTTCGCTTTCCTCTCCTTCTTCCATTTCTCCATCATCCTGTTCAGATGGCATTTCAGCAGGCTCAGATTTTGGAGTATTAGGTTGACTTTTATGAGAATTATCTGGTGTCACTGTTGAAGGTGGTGGAATAGATGCATGCATTGTAACAGAAGAAGGTAAAGAAGGTGGCCCTTGAGCTTGTTGATGGCTATCTTCGACCAAAAACTCTGAAAATAGATCTTGCATGTATTCCTTTGTAGCTGCTTCTGTTGCAGGACATCGATAAATGGGTATCAAACTACGGATAACACCTTTGGATAACATAAGTCGCATACCACATGCAACACTTTGAGCCATGTAATCCTTCATTGGAGGGAAATATCTATCTACAGAATGCTTGAGAAATTCCATCAGAGTGGCTGTAATTGCTGGATATCTCTCAGCAGATCTTTCCATGAGTAACATTGCAGGTTCTATTTGTATTTTTAGTGGGATTATGTATCATACAAGATGTATCTATTTACCAATAAACATAATATTATCAGTTGGTTTGAAAAATAACCAATCATAAATCAATGCAGTTTTGACATTTGTGGCTACTACATTACTTTTGATTGCTCTAATCATACTACCAATAACAACATAACGAGGTACAATATCACTTTGTAAAATTTGATTTGATGGATACCAACCAGCTACTAAATATCTCACAATATCCACGTAGAATGGTTCGGATTCTGGTGTATTTAGAAATCTTTGAGTGAACCAATTCAAGTTTTTCTGGAAATGGTTTATACGAAGCTATTATCCATTGATTTAATACAGTGATATTTCAATAAAATCCACACAAAAAACTTACATTCTGTAATATATAGAGTAATTTATGCTCAATATCTGGTGTCAATCTACACTTTAAAAAGTCTCTTGGTGTAGGTGATTTAAGCATACTCTGTACACCGCCAAACTTTGGAGATAGTTTTTGTGGATTATTCAACAGATCATCCCAAATTTGAGCAAATTCAGGCATTGGAGATAGATCATGCAACACACGAACCAAATCTCTACCTATAGGAACACAATGCATCCACTTTTCTCTCATCAACATGTGTACAAATCGAATCTCTTTTTGTTGTAATGTCTGTAATTGTAAAGTACGGTGATCAGCAATTACTCTCAAGTAGGTATAAACTGCAATAGGTATCACTTTGGGGTTTGTTTCAAGCCATGATTTATGCAATTCAAATAACCGTAATATATGATCACACAGTACCGCATTTGCTTGACTTGTATCTCCACCTCGAATTTGCCTCATTAATATCATATATAAACTATCCACATGTTGTGCTCCTAAATTCGTTAATTCACTGATAAGCCAAAATACTTGATCTCGAGCTTGAGATCGTAAATGTTGAAATTTAACGGAAATCAAGATCGATTGTAGCTTTTGAATCAGTACAAAGTAATTATCCCGATTTACTGATGCAATTGATTGAAAAAACTAGGATAAAAACAAGTTATTTTATGCTAAATTGTATCTATATTTTCCATGAATTACCATGCGTGCATTTCCTGCTTCTGTCAATGCACCATACAGTAATGCCGATACTACTTCATTGTATTCTTTTTTGTTTTGTGATGCCTTGTCTTGAAGATAATTGTGAAGCTCAATTTCAGACTTATTCTTGGCAACGTTGCGATGTTCCGCGTAAAGCCTACTCATTTCCTAGTAAATAAATTCAAAGTTAGATTCAACATCTTGTTATTCATCAATACACATTATTTACTAAATCAAGTTCATCATCGGCTTCAATTGGATCCAGTTCGTAAATCTTGGAACGAGGTTCATATTTGGGTCCCATATTCAAACGTAATATATATATATAATATATATATATATATAGACAGATTTTAATGCAAATTTGATAATACCCTTTTTTCGAATAGTGCAACAACATCAATCCATCACAATAAGCCACGAAATTTGGTTCCTGTAACAAAACGACTGTTTAACCTTTGCACAATTTTTGCCAGCAAAAAATTTTAGACTATAGCAACGAAAATGAAAATCTTGAAAGAAGCTCTTCCTCTTTAATCCTTGTTTGCAATGCAACTCTTTGTCAAGTCCCTTGCAGGTAACACCCTCGCTCTCGAGGTCACCTCCTCTACTTCTGTTGAGAATGTCAAGTCTATGATTGCTGCCCGTGAAGGTAAATTTCTGATAAAGTATTAAAATAATTTATAAATATTGACATTCTTTCATTTTTAGGTATTGATGCTGATTTCCAATGTCTTTCTTTCGCTGGTAAGTCTCTTCAAAACTCTGAGGCTCTTGCTCTCTATGGTGTTCAAGATAACTCTACCCTTCACCTTAACGCTGAACTTCTCGGTGGTGGTAAGAAGAGAAAGAAGAAGACTTACACTACCCCCAAGAAGATCAAGCACAAGCGTACCAAGGTCAAATTGGCTATCCTCAAGATGTACAAGGTCGATGAATCTGGTAAGATTACCCGTCTCCGTCGTGAGTGTCCTAATGCCACCTGTGGTGCTGGTGTCTTCATGGCCAAGCACAAGGACAGACAATACTGTGGTAAATGTCACTTGACCTATGTCTTCCAAAAGGTAAATTTTTTGAGTTCATTGATATTTTAATACGCATTCTAATTCATCAAATTTAATTTTTATAGGACCAAGAGGCTTAAATTAAATTTACCCCTTATCCATGTTCATATTAGTTTATAGATCATTGCTTTTTTTTTTGTTTTTGTTTTTTTTTTTTGAGATATACCGATTTTGAAAGTTACCAATAAATTTCATCATAGTTGTCGTCTACTAATCAAATCCGTTTCTTTATTTAATTGAATTGCACGGAATTATTACTGAATAATGAAAAAATATGAAGCGTTACAACGCTTATGATATGGCCATATGAAGCTTTGATTTTAGACTCTCTAATTACAAGCTTATATGCCTTTCTTGATTTTGATAGTAAGTGTTTCTCAAAAATCCAGTTTTCAGGGTTGCCAATCTTCAAAATCGGAGCGTGCCGTCTTTTTTATATATAGGCCCTTATAAAAAAAATGTTAATGGTATACCTGAGATGTCATGAAATGAATATAAATCGGTTGCGGTAGTCTATTTGTTGCAGTGAGTGCTTACATCTCCAAAATCAATGGAATTTGCCTCCATATTGAAATAGCATCGGAGCCGAAATATGAAGGTTTTACATGAAAGCAGGGCCAGAATCGTTCCTTGTCCAACTTTTCCAATAAATAGCAATAAAATAAAAATACTAAAAAGCACCCAAGATGTTACTATTAAATATAGTTAAAATAAATTTTACCTGAAATTCGTCATAAGCTAGAATAAACCCTTTAAAAATTCAGCATTGATTTTTCACTGCTTAAATGTCCGAACGTTGATGTCAAATATCTCAACGAAAAATAACGCTATAGCGCTCTCCTTGTAACGAAACTTTCTATTTTAAATTACTCTACAACATACTTGAGGATCAAAAATATTTTTTTATGGTTATTTTCGATATTATATCAGTCACTCATGCTATAGATGCAAGTAAAAATCAATTTTCTTGTGCTTCACCTATTATTCTAGTCAGTAGCTACCTGTAGAGCTTTTTCTTTTTCAAAAATATTGGTTTTTGATGGAGAAAATAAAAAAAAAATGTGTTTTTTTTTTTTTTTCAAATGATCAATTCCAATCCTTTTTTCATGACCAAACACTCATCTTTCAAATTTTGAAATCCGAAAAAAACACACAAAATCCTTATTTTCTTTATGAAGAATGCAAATACAGCTACCATAAACCACTTGATCTGTAGATATTTTATGTGGCTATTATTTAGGTTAGTCAGATTTTTAAAGTTGATTTAATAATTTTGAGTTTTTGTCCAAAAACAGTCAAAATTTCACCTGCAATTTAAAAAAAATTTTGTGAGAAAAGCTTCTTTAAAATTTACATGGCTAAATACACAATTAAAAGTTATATGTAAATTATTTAATACACTATTTCGATTTATTATCCTTGTTTTCGACTAAATTGATAATTTAATATCTGACATGATTTTGAATCCAAAAAATCGTTTTGATATTTAAAACTCAACATATGGCACCTATAGTATGCATTTACACATAAACCTTTGCTTTTCTCCATGAAAAAGCAAAATCTTCTTGTGAAACAAAAATGTATACATAGGTATCAGATAGTCCTATTATATTATACGCTAAAATAACGACAATGTTTTTGTGAAAATGGGTTTAATTTTCCAAAAAAAAAGCTAGCTTCTGTCAATTTATTATTATTTATCATCATGCATGTTGTATTATACCACCAAGTACTATATTTTATCAACTTCTGCAGTATCAATACATCTTACAATCTATTGACTACGGCATGCATTGAATCGCAAAGACTTGATATTGGATATTATAATAAATAAGAAACTCCTAGCGTACTAATAAGAAGTATATTCAGCAGCAATTAACAACACCATATTTTTTGATCCCTGTTTATATATATACTTAAGATAGCCAGCTAAAGTACAATTAGAACTAGTAAATATACACTACGGCCGAACTATGCTTTCCATGGGCATAATGATCTGCACAGATGGGCAGAATAAAAACATTTGTGCAGATCATTATGCCCAGATGAGCAGAGCAATGAGATCAAGGTTTTTTAGTCAATTTATTAAAATATATCAACTATAATATAATTAATTAATAAAAAAGATAATTTGAATGGTTTAAAACAGATGTGAGTTACTCTGATTCAACGGAATTGCCTCATTGACGAGATATATCAATTTGAAATTTGGAGAATGAAAGAGTTCTGCCCATGTTCTTCTTTCGGGGACCATATGGGAACAACGACAACAACCTGCTTGCTGACATTAAAAATATTTATGCCTTTGTAAATTTCTGTTTGCAATACACAAAATCAACTGATTTAGAGTTATTTTTCTTTTTCCTTCCCCACTCTTTCTTCAGCTCTTTTAATTATGTTTAAAACTACAACAAAAAGACCAATGTTCTTCATAAACTGAAATCAAGTAGCAGGTACAAGTACATGTTTTTCCTATTGTTTATTTGGAAATGAATTATTAATTGTTAATTTTAGGGCGCGTTATAATATTTTCTCGAACAAAAAAAGCATCCAAGACTTAGTCAGTTTGTTCCATCATCTACGTTATAATCAATGCTTTTTTGCTCTAAATTCGATATATACCTGCAGAAAAGCTGATGATTATAAAAGTATGTATAAACATTTACAGTAATAAGCCTGAATCAAGTGGATACAGCATCGTAAATTCTTGAAAAAGTTCTCAAGTATTATAAAATCTCTTATTTTTAAGGCTTACAGGGCTTATAGGCGGAATATTAATTTCGAAAATTATTCTTGTCCAGATCATCAATTTTGACATTTTTTAATTTTTTTTTTCTGATTTTGCAAATCTAGAGTGAATTATACTACCAATTATAAAAACAAAAAATATGCACATGTACCGAATTTAGCGTTCTATTTGCTCCATAAAAAATAACAAACATTTTTATTTTAAAATATGACATGAAAATCCTTTAATCAAGAATCCGTTTTTTGGGAAAAAATACAAAGTTTCATTATTTAACATTTAATATTAAGCTTTTATAAAATCTGTATTAGTTATGGCTACAATTTTCTCTCACATTGTAGTATATTTAAACGTTGATTTTGGTATCAAAATTTGATTTTTCTGATTTTTGATAAAAATCATGAGTGTTGGTAAGGATAAAATGAGTTACCAAAAATGTCCGCTAAAAAGTCTGATTTTTCAGACCGTACATGGTTAAATATAAGAAAAGTTAAAAAAAGAAACGCTTTTTTATTTAAAACTTATTAGATATACCATAGTATAAGAGACTTACTCGTTCAATCTTGCTATGCTTAATTACGGCGTCGCTCTACGGGCTCTCTTTTGCAATTTTTTAATGAATGTATGATATGACAGATGGTCTTTCTGGTAGAAAAATGTATGTTTCTATACTAATAGATATTGTCTATTTTGTTTAGTTTATGGTTAATGCGCAGTAATGCTGCTGCTTTTACATTGGCTGAAATGTGCAATTTAGCAGGGTTTTAATTGCGTCAAATAATGTAAAGCCTTGGAAATAATCCTTTTCTACGTGTGTTGTTTCTCTCTTTTTGTTTTCATATTCCAAGGATATATCCACCGTTTGATAAAGCATACCAGAAGATTAAGCTGATATTCTTTTCCTTTATCTGAATACGCATTCTAACATAAGAGGCTAATGTTTTCAATATACTAGGTAGCAGTCGTTATATTAGAGACTGATATTTTCATTTAACCGCATTCTAAAATTAAATATCATTATTCACTACTGTATTGTTGGACGTATTTCTTAATTATTAGATCAAATTGAAGGCAGTGATATTTATACCTAATCAATGAAAAAGTAGAGCTAGTTACAGTACAATCTCACGAAATGTTCCAGAAAAGTGATTGTGGATTACATCCATTTAGATCTCCATTTCATCTGGTGTCTAACTTGAATTACCGCTGGGATAAATTAGGAATCACTTTGATTTGACATGTCTGATTGATATAGCAAGTAATCTTATAACCGAGATGTGGATCCTAGCAAATTATAATTATTGACCTGAATCATAAATACACCATTATTCAATATGGCCTGATTTCATTCATGATAAAATCAGGACCTAAAGATATCGGGTAGATTATGGAAATGGCATGTTCCTATTTGTTCTCATTGATTTATAATATAGATTAGAAATTGTGTATAAATAGAAGAAGGACATCTTCCTTTCAAAGAAGAGTCAATTAAGTTCTACTTGATAATAAAAGCCTAACGTTATCTAGTCGAATTCCTATTGTTTTTTTATACTTTTTTTTCCGTGAATATCTCTACCTGTTCCACAGTGATAAAATTTTAAATGATGATAGAGAAACAAAAAAAAAAAGAATAACCTAATGTCTTGCTTAATAACCATAGTTATGATCGCAGCTATACTTGAAAGCAAACTTTTTTACAGTTGATAATCGTAAACTAAAATAGTAAGTTTAAAGAAGGTTAATTTGTTTAAATTTTATGTGTGATAAAGCAACATCTATAACCTTAGATTTAGATTGCATATAAATTTAAGCAGTAAGTTTTATTTAAGCTTATGCTCGAGCAAAAACTATTATTGCTGTAAACATTATAGTTATTATAAACATATATACAAATGCTTATAATCGTAAATATATTGGCTGTTGCATGTATTGCTCTACTACATCAACAATGAATTGAATTGTATTGTCTATAATCTATAATCTATATTAATAAAAACAAATGTAATTTAAAAACCCATTCCTGTAAAAAAATGCAATGGAGTTTTGAGAACGACACGATGCTCATATATAAACCAATTTGTGCTCATACGATCAGCTCATTATGCTCATGGTCAAATTTAATTATTATGCACAGATAGGGATAATGATATGCTTATGGGCAATTCTACTATTGTGCACATAAACAGAATATCTAATTATTAATTATGCACATACAGGCTTAGCGTTATGCTCTTGTGCAATTTCTTTTGTTATGCCATGTGCATCTTGTTATCTTTTTAGCCATATTCAGTGAGCACAACAGCTCAAGCTATAGTGTGCAGCTTACCTGGGAACCACAAAATCATCTTGTGAAGCACAGATCAGTCGTAGTGAATTTAAGTATTTGTATAAGGAAAAAAGAATGAATATGTCAAACTATGAGTATAAAGATCAAGTATTTATATGTTTTAGGAGCGCGGATATAGGGTACAACATTCGATAGTTAAATCTTGATTTTATAAGTTGAAAGACCAGTTGTAGGAGGTTTTGATGGAAATAAATAGATTGACCAGAACCAGTTCCGACAAACAGGAGGCAAAGTTAAGTACTCTAGAGTGTAGATAGAATATTCTTTGATAATTGATTAAACGGGAAAATATTCGTTATAACAGAAAAAAGCAATGTGAATTGCAGGTGAAGATTTACATTGGCTCAGCTTAAATAATAATAATATCACATCATCTTAGACTAAATACTGTATAATATATAATATAATTACTCCACCTTATTCCATGATTGAAATAAAGTTGATATGCATCATTCTTTACAGTTCCTAACTCTAATGATCATGTCCAGATAACCTGTTAAGAACTTACGACGAACTATGCCTTCTGTGCTCATTATTAGTATTACATAATCCAGCTCAATATTTAGTCAGTATCCTAATCAATCCCAGTGGTTAGTTAATCAAATAGCTACCATATCAACATCCAAGCATATTTAGCGCAACATTAAAACAAGGCAACTCATAAGCTCTGCAAGCACGGTAAAATTATGATTGATTCATTTCCATCCATAGATTACGATCAAACAAATATAATAATTCAATAGTGCCTTAAATTACATTATTTCATCAGAATCTCAATATCAAATCAACATACAGTAAAAAGCCATACTTTTAATATCTAAATAAACGATATCTTGCTTTTATTATACAGTTGAAGAAATGATTCATTACTTTTAATTATATTTTTTTTTTAACTATTATTTATCAAATATGAAAATATACGACACAACAGGTGGTTCTATTGGACAGAAATATTATATTTTGTTGATGGTTTTCTCAATTCACAGTAATTTGTGAAAGTAGAAATATAAATTTTTATACAGAATATACTTAAATCTATTATCATCATGTATAATTGAAGATTAATTGGATCAATATTCACAAGGATGGGATTTTTTCTTTATTTTCTACAGTTGGAAATAATAGTTTATTATTTTTTAAACTTAAAACTCATTATCCAAGGCTTAATTTCTGTATTCACAAGATAGATTTAATTGATTGCTACTCTGTGTTTTTTATTTCAACCAAAAATATTAATTTTTCATCGAGATAACCAAAATAATAGTCGATATCACAGCCTACAGCTTATGATAACTGGGTCCCAAAATTTATTTTAAAAAATGGATGAAAAATGATGAAAAAAACAAAATCGTTTAATTGATCATGAACTGCAAAGTAAGTCGACCTAGTATACTAAATAGCTTTTGTACAGTTTTTAATTCTGCATCCATCGAAATAAAATTTTGACAAACATTTCACATTAAATTTTGCATAAATTGCAACTGAAATTTTGGAGGTTTTTTGAAGATACACATCACTTTTAATAAAAATATTTAACATATAATTAATTGGAGTGATGCGCAACAAAATTATCTATCCATCTAGACATTACTGAACTTTCTAGTTACATTTCTCATAGAGAAAACGAGATTTTTGTCAATTTTTTTTTCAAATTCAGAATTTGGGATGAGGGTATACAAGGGGAAAATGGACGCTAGAAATGGAGGTACCTTTTTGTATACATTTTTGAGGATATCTCCACGAAAAATCAATATTTTAAGAAAAACTAAATTGAATCCAAGAGAGCTCAGTGAGCTCGATGACATGAGTAAAGAAAAACTACTACTCGATTTGACAAATATTTTTAAACCTACTATAGAAATGCCAAAAAAAGAAAAAAAATAAAAGTGCTTAGAGTTTATTTATATTAAAATATGCTATAGAGCGCTTTAAAACAAATAAATTTCATTATTAGAAAGTGTTAGTATAGCTTAATTTTTTCTGGAGATACGAAGCCTCAAAGTTTTCAATCCATTAGCAGTGAAATACGCGTAAAAAATCTGAAACCTTAGCACTGAAAAATTAATACCAACTGCAAAAAGTAGGATATTTCCGGATACTTGTTTTTGGATTAAAGCTGAACATCTCAGGTACATTAGCATATAATATTTTCTTGGTGTTATTTAGTGAAAAAAAAAGTAGAGCAGGGATGAAAAGTGAAACCCAGTTTTCAAGGAAAAAGCAATGAATTTTACGCGTTTTTGAGTATTTCGTGAGATATAAAATAGATTTAGGGGTAGGTAGCATAATGCGATCAATTCATTTTTATTTAGTAGTGTCTAGGGTATATCTTAAAAAATGTTTATTATGAGGTTAGTTATAGAAAGAAGGCATATTCCAATTTTGAAAATTGAAACTATCAATTTTTTTTTTTTTGAAAATTCAAATTTAATATTAGAATTCGTTTTAACTTATCGAGTGTTGTAGTCTTTTTGTGTACTACAGCAAGTCAAAATAGGTCGTGAAGGACAGAATGAGCAAAATAAATTGTAATTTGTTTTATTGATTAATTAGTAAGAAAAATAATTACATAAATATCATAGAGTGTGATTGTTTAGCTTCTACATAGAAAAAAAAAATCTAAGCATCATTTTTTATTATATACTGTATACTGTATTAACAGATATTGTTTTCCTGTGGAGATCGGACGAGATCTGGTATTTTCAACATTGATGACCGTAACTTTTATAGATTATAAATTTTTTGTTATTATATATATACGTAGCGCTATTTTGCATCTATTAGTTATATGCTCACTGGAGGCTTCAGTTATACAGCATTTTCTAGTGAAATAAAGTCAGCTTTTGCATTATTGTACTTAGCATAATTACATGATATAGGGCAAAGAATGACAGGGTTTTCTTTATATTTCGGTCAGGAATAAAGATTTTTTTGTAAACCAAATTGCTGCTAATATTCAGCAAATAGCAGGATTATATACCAAAATATATATATATATATATATGGTCAAATTGCTCAATATTGCACAAATCGAGCTTAAGAATAATGCCCGAATGTATGTAGGTGAAACATCCTAATTGAGCGTTCAATTGTGATGGTTCCGTTATTTAAAGTTGTCAATGCCGCTGCGCTGTGTAGGATAAGTCAGAACATGAATGTATGACTGCATACAATTACAATTTGTAGCCTTTATATAAAAGAAAACTGGCTCAATTCGATTTTCTTGCGGGTTTATATATCTATTATACAAGCAATTACAATTAACATAGTAGCGTCGGCATTTGTTCTAGCGTCTAAAAGTAATTTGGTTTTTATGGTATGGTTAAATTGATTGATAATTGTAAAAAAAAAAAAAAAAAAAAAAGAAAAATGATTAAATGCGGTTGCACGCTCAGTCATCGTATTTGTATATGCAAAAACATTGACAAACATGGTATACTGAGGGGACATTGAAAGACACATATATACATGGAGCAACAGTTGCCAAGAATAAGCCCACGATACATAATCTAAATGTAGTAATATACATCAGCCCCAACGTATATTTGTTTATATTGATTTGCGGAAATAAACTAATTAATAACATGATTGATTGGATAAATATCACTTTTTTCCTCCCTTTTAACCTCTCCTTTTATCTTTCTCTTTTCTTTTTTTCTTTTTCTTACTAGTTGCTTTTCTTTTTCTTTTTTTTCTCTCTCTCTTTTAACTTTTCTTAAAATGAAATTTAGTGTAAATAAATTACTTTCAATCACTTGTTTATTAGGTAAATTTCCATAAAATAAAGATTACAATAATTTAGCTAATTCAAACGAATGAATAGCCCTCGCTAGTTTAACTATCGCTGCTCCACTCCAAGATATATCTGTAACATCTATCGATCTTGCAGAGAACACCTACAATGCAAAGGGCGATGAACATCTCTTTGTTACCGTTACAAGAGTTGATGATTTAATTGATGACGATGGTTCTCTTTTAGCTGAACGTATAATGGCTGTTAGAGTTACATTTGATGTATTTGAAAATCAAGTACGTAGTAATAGAAAAAATGCAATTTTGGTTTTCTTGGCCTTTTCAGTTTTAACCTTTTATGTTTTTTTTAGTTGATGTGTAACGGTAAACCAGTTGATATTGGCGTATCAAATATCCAAGTTGAGGCTCAGATGGCAAATAATCCAGCTAAATTATCTATTGAATCTGCAGAGGATGCTGCATTAGTAGCTGATAGTTTCGACGTTGGACTTGTTACAGTCGAAGTTACTGCAAGTGTTTTGGATGAATTAAAGACTGACGATGGAATGGTTTTCCGTAGAATTAGTGTTCAAGAATTAATCACTGAAATAAATGGACAAAAAGTGGTCCAGACCGAAGCAGGTCAGCAGATTTTGGATGTTTTCGATAATGGTTCACTTATCAAATGGTCTGTTGACCCTCTTACTGGTTTCATGCTACCCGGTCCTGCAGAAATTGAAGAAAACAATGATGTCTTTAATATTGTTGATTGTCCTGGTTGTGATTCTATTGATATTCAAGATTGGTGGAATGAAACATCTACCATGCATCAAGGCATTATTGGTGGTGCTTTCTTTGCTTTCTTTGTAGGTGTTCTTTTGGCAATTCGCGAATTGGTCAAGCCTTCGTCATATGACCCTGTCTCACTTGTTGAAAATCAAAAAGATGCTGATGAAGAACAAATTTGGGATAAAAAAGCACAACCTCCTGCTTATGTTGAACAAGAGGAGGAAAAGCAACCATTCTTGAATGAATCCAAGTAAATCTATTTATATTGCATAAAACATTTCTTTGTTATATTTTTTTTTTGAAATAAAACTATTTAAAAAGTGAAAATATGGTCAGCGTATTGAATTATATTCCAATAATTAGGATATTATTGCATTTATGCTGGCTTACGGTCATTCTGATAATTTTTTTTTGTAATTATCTAATCAAATTATTCGGAGCATAGATCCGTAAGATGCAAGGCAATTTTTTCTGACGATCTAAATCTCTTTCAACCAATATACACAGATGCATATCGTTAAAGATGTAAGACCTTTCGCCACGTCAATTGGTAGCTATGACCAGATCGTAGCTCTCTCATTGCGTTGGTATCTTGTTTACGCTGTTCTGCTTGTGGGGGGATCATATTTTTGTCTGGGGGCAGCTAGGGTTTAAAAAATGGAATTCTGAAGCTTTATAGATCTGCATCTTTTAATATTACACCTTGTACTGCTCTACTGAAATACTATTTGGTTCTTTTAATTCATGTTAGCAAGGATAATAATTAACGATGAAAAAGTCTCTCTTATTAACCAATACCATGCAGACATTGAAGAGTAATGTAGTAATGCTTGAACAATTTATGTACATGTCCGATGAAAAAGAAGAAAAGAAAAATTGACAGCGCTCTCTAGTTTACGTCTTATCAATACCACCTTTTTTTCCACATCCTCAATGTCGGCAAAAGATGTCGTTTTCAGAAACATTACCTATATTTCAACACAATTGATTATTTTGTAGATGACGAGAAAAATCTTGTGGCAAAGATGTTGTGTGCAGACATAATTTAGTTAATTATTAAAAGTATCGTTTTCGTACACAAACTGTCATTCAACTAGAAAACCTACAAAACCAAAACAGTGTCATTAGTTTCAATAAGCATAGTCAGGAGCCCTTTCTTGGATTTGGAGTTATTGCCCTGGCAGATTTTCCTGTGCAATGTAGTCATGATTCTGATCAGTCTGCTAAAATAGTTTGAAATCGGTGTGAGCCTTCAAGGATTGTCAACTCTGAAAAATCGATAAGATCTACTGTTTGGTTATTCAAGACATTGTATTTCAATGTCTTGAATGTAGAGGAACATTTCTCACTTTCCGAGATCAAAACAAGCAACAAACGTAACATTATAGCTTAAAAATTATAGTAATTTATTGCTTTCTGTACAAGTAATAGTTATTTTAGAAAATTAATCATGATTTTAATCAATCATTAAAACGTTATTTCTCCAACCCAATTTCGCCTTCTATAGCGAGGAGTTTTTCTACGATAATCGACTATTTTTCGCACAGGATAAATCACTACAGCTGCTAATACTAGCCCCACTGAAACAGCTACAGTTATAACCATCATATGTGTAGCAAATATAACACCTTGTTGACTAGCATTTAAAATAATGCTTATTTCTGTTGCATGTGCTGATGAGGTAAACGAACTCAAGGAACTAGAGACTCCTACAGAACCAGGCACTAAAAATAACAAACCAGTAATCATATCTACAAAACCAATTGTTGATTTAAATCTTGCATAAAAGTTGGAAATAAGAGCTACGGCAAATGCAGCCATGACAGTTGCTACATGTTGATAAGAAACAAACCAAGAGAGCGAGAAAAAGTGCACTGAATGAGAGACAGCTGCTAATCCTAAAATAACAGGGAATTTACGAGGATGTCCTTTGAGAATAATCAGGTTGGCCAATGCAAATAAAGGAACAAACAATATATGATACCAAGTAGAAATGTCATTTTCACATTGTTGCGTATCTGCACTCACCAATGCCAATGTAGGAAAGATCATTTTATGACAGCTAGCACCAATAGCAAGACCAAATCCTATCATAAGCGAATAAATCAATGTTGTAATCAAACGCAATGTCCCTGATGCAACTTCACCAGCTGCAATTTCCAATATAGAGATCAAGGTTGTATATCCTGGTAACAAACTGACCACACCGCCTACAGAGAGAGCATAAAAGCAAGATGTAGTTGTAGGGAATCTAGCAGAAACTAATGAAGCAATGAAACCAACTATAGCACTTAATAGTACATCAAAAATGCTACCAAATCGGGTAACCTTTTTAGAAACATGCATAAATCCGATCGCTACAATCAAACCCAACAAGAGACCAAAACCCATATCGACAGCCCCTCCCGAGAAAAACAAGGGAGCGCTCACACTAGAAGCTACAGCATAAGCTAACCATGTTAGCCATAGTGGGTATAAAGTACAATCTCGACTAATTGGATCCAGTTGGTCAATTGCTTCTTGCAATGAAATTTCATCGCATAAAACAGATTCTAATAGTTGGTATGTTTGTGTTAATTTATGTAAATCGAGTGTAGATTCTGCCTTGATGATTTGAACTGATGCAGCTAAATTTTCTAATGTACACACATGTTGACAGAGAGGAATTTTAAGGATATTTTCATTTAGTTCTTTCGGATTTATATTTTTCTCCTTTAAACTATATATATATAAAATTTACCTGAATCGCCAAATGAGACGACAAGAAAACCGGGAAAATACCCAAATTGTGCTTTTACGTTGAATTTCTGCATCAATGATTGTAAGCAAAAATCTAGTCGATGAGATGGAGCACCACAAGAGACTAATAGTTTAGAAAATTTTAATAAAAAGAGGCCAGCAGCCGATATTGAAGCAGAATCTTCATGTTCGCTGTGGTTATTATTTAACGTAGATGATGTTAATATTGAATATACAAGACTATCATGTCTAGTTAAACTTGTATTTGTTGTGTTTGTTGCATTATCATTATCATTACAGCAACAGCAATTTTCATCTGCATATGGATTGTCGGCCAATTCAAACATGGACTTTGATCTACTATTCTTCTTTTTTGTACGTTTTTTATTGCCATGTAAAAAATCTGACCAGTGGCCTTTGTCTGCTAATTTCTCATCATGATGATTACACTCCATGATTATAGAATATGTTACAAAAAAGAGGGAGAGAGAGAAAGAAAGAAAGAAAGAAAAAAGAAAGGAATATTATTATGATTTCTACCATGTCAATAAAATAAACATTTTCCTTTCATTCCGTTATATATATATAGTGTAATAGCACTCCTTAACATATAAATCCCTTTTTTGTTTTTGTTTTTATAATACACGATTTGATCAATTTACTATATTTATTTTGATGATGAGTGTAAAGAACGATCTAAGAGTTTATTGAATTCATTAGTATATATTTGGTTTTTATTTTTGTGAGTATATACCTTTATATACGGGTTGTCGTTCATAAGCATTTGGACTAACATCTCTAGGATTTCTCTTCTTTTTTCTTTGACTATGACTATGATTGCATTTACCATGATCACTATCGTTTCCACTACTGCTACTACTGTCATCGCTAGAGCTATCACTTTCTGATTCTGAAGATTCTCCAATTGCATGAGGTTTATGATAAATACAACAAACTTGAATTTTTTGTTAGTAATTGTAATCATAATCCTTTGAAAAATACTTTTTTTTCTTCTTTACTTTTAGTCTTTTTCTTATTCATATGTTCATTATCAATCACATTTTCATCCCATTGAATTACTCTTCTTCTTCTGGCATTCATGTCACCTCTTAAACGCAATACACCAACATGCTCGCCTTCATCCGAACTAACAACGTCTTCATCTCCACTTTGACCTTGTAATGCTATTTCTTCTACTGTTAGTGTTCTTGAACCATTCGCAGTTGTGGGTGTTTCTTCTCTCATCCTAGTAAATGTTTCTGGATGAGGTGAACTGGACATGGTTTATATTTTGTATTTGTTTAATCGAAAATAAATTGTCTAAAGAAAAAAATTTCTGGTTGAATTTGTTCAAAAACTTACGTACATTTCATTTGTTTAAATGCCCGAATGTTTCGTGGTGCATCATGCAACATCGGTTGGATTGTCATTAGCAAACTTTATTCTCAAAAAAATAGTAAAATACCATAGATTTATGTCGAATTATACATGTAGCCATCAAGTTTTTTTTTTTTGGATTTATTGATAGCACTAAAGACTATATAGTTTCTGGCTTTTACTTTGGTAATATCGAATGTCGATGTCTGCAATGCCAATGTCAAACGGTCTACTGCAGTTATTTACTTATACCTCAGGAATTGATCTGCAAAAATGCAAAAACAAAATTCAAGTGAAATTTGTCTCAAACAATACATTCATTTTTTTAAGTGATGTTTTTGTGCACTATGATATGGATCTTGTCGTTTAGAACTAAACTGACATTATTCATATGTAGTGCATCTACTTAGGCTTTGAAACAAAGTGCACATTCCTTACAGTTATTATGAAGAATTGACTTTATACATGAGCTGAACATTAGAACAGCTACTGCTGGAAAGACGTAGTCTAGCCTTTTTTTTTTACAAAAAAGTGCATTTTGTAAATTGGAAACTAAAAGCAAAAATATGGCACAAATGAATAGCATTTAGTAATTATTTTTTATTATTACATACTATAGTAAAATATATTTAATTAGACCATAAAAAATCCTTTGAAACATTTGACTATGATGCTGCGCTATCAAAAAAGTGCGGAATATTATTCAAATTTCAAATGAAAAAAAGGATTCTCGCGTGTAAAAAAGACTATAATCCGACTTGTTCTTGTGCCTTTATGATTTATCAAGAAGAAGTAAGTAATTGAATTGTGAATGAGTAGCAAATACTAATATGTTCTAGCTCCACAATATTGAATTAGCTTCTAGGGGGTTTCCTTCTAATAATATCTCTCTTTCGCAAAGAATATTTGCAGACCTTGTGTTAGCAAAGAAATGGAAAGATGTTAAATTTAAAGCAGTTCAGGGATTACAAACATGTGTATTTTTAGCACATGAACCAGGAAACACTGTAAGTTGATTTATTTAACATGTAAAAATGTATTTGCTTATTTATGATAATATAGAATAATCAGCTTATTATTATACCTATTCTGCAAGACGAAGCAAATCTTTCTATTGAAAATATAACAAGCATGTTTAATTCTATAAATACCCCAGCAGAGTAAAGTTTTTATTTGGGTAAAATCATAATTACATAATATTCATATTTTTCTCCCTTAGAAAATTGACTTTGGCCATTTACTCTTCTGATTCAACAATTGTATATTATCATATCCGTAAAGGTTTAGCCAAAGCAACTCAACGAAATTAAATCAACTTTCCAGTTCTTCTTGCTGTTTTAGATAATGCAATAGCGCTAATTAAAGTTACTAATAAATCTGAACCACCTACTTCTTGTAATGCCTTGAGATTATACTGTTGATGGCTTGATTTCCAATAAGCGTTAAAATGAGACCATGTTTGACCAACAGAAGATAATGTTAATACGAATAAAGCTGATCTTTCAGATGATTGTCTTCTCTCCTTTAACGCTAATGCAGCTAATGCACCCATAGCTAAATGAAAAACACCCTGTGTTCTGAATAAATCAATAGCGATTGACGTTGTTTGTTCAATTTGATGTTTCAACGCAGAATTTGGTTTTGGTGTAGGTGGAATACCTAAATATCGAATAACTGTTCTCCATGGTTTATTTAATAATGCTCTTGCTGCAACAAGGTGATATATAAGGTTGATTAACAACGGTAAATTATTATCTTTAAATATGAATTGTAAAGCGGATTTCAAGAAATAACGACCATGACCCTTGATAAATGCCAAAGTGGATGGTTGTTTTACTAAAATTTTATCCTCCTCCCCCTCGTCCTGCTCCTCTATCTGTCCAGAAGAAATAACAGGAAGTGTATGCAAAGGCCGATATTCTTGTGGTTTATTTACATACTGTGATTCTTTTGGTGGTGTTGGTGGTGATTCAATCATAGAATCATTTGTAGATGATAAATCATTTTCTCTACTACTCAACATGGAAGCAGTAGACATATCTAATGAATCAGATGTTGTAGTAGGCATTTTTATATATGATGTATATAGTAAAAAGGAAAAAAGATATAGAAACTAAAAATTTGTGCTGGTTTTTCAAGGGTGGGAACACAGGAAAAATCAATTTTATCACATGAAAAAAGCGTATATACGCATACAGCGATAATTTTACAAAGAAATAATAGACCAAATTTGTTCATTTTTATCATGTAATAATTAAAGTGTGTCTCCAAAGGCAAAAATGTTGATATTCAAACAGTAAACATTAAATATCTTTAAACATGCCCGATTGAAAGTTGATCTCTCTGCCGTACAATCCTCTTAAACCGTTTTATTAATATCTCAGTTAGAAAGGAAATATTTCCTCCGAAGAAGAAAACAGATTTAAAGATTGCATCCAAACCGACTGTTTATTTTCAGCTTGTCAAATCGTCATTGTAGGGTAAGTTGTGGGTTTACAATTAACTGACCATGTCTAATGCTACAATGAATATTTAAGATTTCATAACCCTATATCTTGGGTGTGAGTGGGAAAAATTGGTTTTTTTTCTTTGTTCATTGTTCTACAAACGTGCATCACTATAAATTAACCACAATTCTATCATCAATTGCATCTTTCTCTTTGTTTCTTTCGATCCTAAACAACAAAAATGACAACTGACACTGAGAATAAAAATGGTATTGTAAACCATAATTACTCCAAAAGAACTGAACCTGTAGGTGGTTTCAAATCCATGGAGGCATTCTACCCATTTTATTTGGGTGAGCATTGCAATAAATCAAATAGAAGATTACATATTGTTGGTAAGTGAATATATTGATCAGATATTTTTGATCCATTGCTATTTCATCGGGTTCCCATGGTTACTAAATGTTTATGTTTTTTTTTCAGGAACAACAATTACGTTTATCCTCACCCTTCTAGCCATCAAACGTCGTCAGCCCAAGTTAATTTTAATTGGAGTCGTTCAAGGTAAATAGCAGATCTGTAAACGTAAAGAGTGTACATACTCAAGCGCAAATAGGCTATGCATGGGCTTGGTTTGGTCATTTCATATTTGAGAAAAAGTAAGATCTGTTGGGAAGAAAATAAAAGAAAATTCCTGCAACTAACATCATATATATTTTAGTAAGCCTGCTACATTCAGATACCCAATTTGGTCTTTTCGAGGTGATATGAGAATGTGGAGAGAAATTATAACAGGCAAACGTGCTTTCTAATGTAAAAGCTGAATAAAAATAAACAATTTTATTCTTTCATCGAAAGCAAATAATCAAGAATTGTTTTAGCAGTTGGTCTTTGATTAGGATTATTAGATAATCCTGATTTCAAGACTGAAAAAAAATTATTAAAAATAGGATCAATTGGACCAGAACAAAATGTAACATTTCCTGTTGTGCTATTTCGTTTGAGAATATTGGTCTGAAAATCGGCATCACTTAAGTCTGCTGTCATCAGTTCTGCAATAATCAATGTAGCCATAAAAACATCGGATGCTTTGGAAAATATATGTTTTTGGAGCATCTCTGGTGGAGCTACATGTTCTGTCCAGGCTACCTTTTCCTCACTAAGATATACTGTTTCTTTACCTTCAGTAAACTCAATGCATGATCCAAAATCAGTCAACCATCCTGCTCCAGATGAATCAATCTACAGCAATAGAGTAAGCTTCATTGCAATAATAAACCTTGAGTTTTACATACCAAAAAATTCTCCAGCTTTAAGTCTACAATACCAATATTTAAAGCATGTGCATCTGTCAAAGCTGCAAATAAGCAGATAGATGCCTGTAAAACCTCTTGCGGTTTGAATGAACTCACTAAATTCAAATGTTAATTCTGTTAATTCGTTTTATACATGTACAACTTACCTCGCTTTTCTAAATATCCCCTTGCATCTCCATTTGAGACATAGCGTTGGACGATATATAAGAATTGTTTGTCTCTCATATAATTTCCGGATGATACCTTCTCCTCTACATGACGACGATGACAAGAAACCCAACCTATATATCGATTGATGTATCGACATGCAGACAGTTTGGCTGCAAACATCATCTCACGTTTAGCTTGAACAGAAAAAACATCACTACGAGTAAATTGTCGCTTCGATTTACAGGCCACAAAAAGTCCTCTATAATATCCTAATCTCACAATACCCAATTGGCCTTCTCCTAAAACTGTCTCTGATATATGTAAATCTTTTGGATCAATTTGCCCACGATGAAAATCTAATTTATCAAGGCTAGTTTCAATAAATTGGTCATCTGTAGAGCCAAGTAACTCTGCCAAAGAAATCATGGGTATGTCGTCTTCAGTCTTAATAGGTGTTCTAGATTTGGTGCTTGAAGAGGAGGATCTCTGCTTTTTGCTTTTACCGATATTTAATGCATCTACGTCTTTTGTGTTTGTTGTTAAACTAGAGAGTAAATCTAAAGCATATAACAACAGATCATCATAAGTCTATTGATGGAATCTATGATTATTCAATAAAAAAAGCCACTTGCCTGTGTTTATGGGAGTTGAAGGCCCTGAAGATGGTGGTCTAGTTGCGCTTCTTGATCGAAAACTATAGTTATTTCCACCAATTTCCTCAGTTTCTGTATATTCAACTACTGGTTCAGGAATATGTGCGTCTCTTGCCAATATGCCTGTGTGCTGTAGAGCAGCATCCAAAAGAGATAATTCTTCTTGCCCTTTGTCTATATTTGTTTTTTTATTTTGAATCCACTCTTCTAATAATTCTTTATCTTCGTCGCGTACGCGCTTCCAATTCGTGTTTGACTCCAATTTTAAATTGATTTGATTGACAGTATTAACCAATAAATTATCATCGAAAGGCGCATTTTCATAAGAAAGCAATTTTTGGCTTGTTAATTTGCGATTCTCAATATTTCGACAGTTTGTGCAAAGTTTCTTATTCTCAGGTATTCTGATTGGATTTCCTTTGTCTCTTGTTTGTCTAGTACTTTGGGAAGACATTTGCAGTTCAAATTTAAGGATTTAGGAAAAAAAAAAAAAAAAAAAAAAAAAAAAAAAAAAGTACACCACACTAAATGGAAACAAGAAGGGAAGAAACCGCGCAAGATAAGCAACAACAACTTCCCAAGTTTTTCAAGCGGACACCAAAAGATTCGATCGTTGTCGCCAATTGTTATTCATGTAATCATCGAGGCTGCTTAAATTGATATAGAGAGGAACGTAAACAATCCCCGTAATATGCAAGTCGAGTCCCATGTTTACTTGCACACAAAGCGTTGATTACAGTATTCGTTCATTGATACTTTTTGATAATTTCTTGTGGTTAAACGATTTTGTTTTATTTGTTTACCTTCTTTTTTTTATTAGTGTTTACTGTCAAAGCGCAGCATATTGCTATCAAATTGCCACAAAGAAAAAATATCACGCCTAATGTGCCCAAGTCTATTAATGTAACCCTCAGTTATTACTTCGCCCAATGTCAAGATCTAGAATTAGCTCTTTAAAGTTATGACATTGTAGATTATGCTAAACCCCCGTCTTAATATAAAATATTAAGTCATTGAAGCGTTACAATTGATCAAACCAAAGGTTGAAATTTTTTTTTGCTCGTGTTGGTGCTACATCAATGATTGATAACTTTTTTAGAATATTGCTACTATTTCGCTCTGAAAATTACGAATTTAAGCAAATGAACAAAATTAGTTTTAATCTATCCAACGAAGCTCGCTACAGTTACCCAGTGAATCAATTGAGCCGAGGTTCCTATATAGTTATATGAAAAATGTACTAGTGTATTCACCTATGATACCTGTTCTTCTATTGTTCTTCTGTTGTTACTTTTCTGGTATGTTTTCCTAGGGGATTTCGTGTGTATATAATGTTTCATCGGCATGCCGACAAAAATGTTACTTGACCCAAAGTAATGAACTGATAATGGCCATTGCCTGAAACCAACCAAAATACAGGTATTAAATATTTAACCCAAGAAGCTATTTGAAATGTCGAAAAGGGTCTATCGAAATAATCTTGCCAAACTATTGCTCTTTTATCAATAATACATCCATTATACACTTTTTTTTTATAACTATTACTAGGCTTACTATTCTAGGACATGATGTGGATCAACATGTAAATGATGTCTAGGAAGAATTTGCATGACACCTTACAATAAATCTAAAAAAAAAACGTGAAGTTTGCTGCTTTTTTCTTAAAAACTGGGTTTCACTTTTCATCGTTGATCTACTTTTTTTTTCACTAAATAACACCAAGAAAATATTATATGCTAATGTACCTGAGATGTTCAGCTTTAATCCAAAAACAAGTATCCGGAAATATCCTACTTTTTGCAGTTGGTATTAATTTTTCAGTGCTAAGGTTTCAGATTTTTTACGCGTATTTCACTGCTAATGGATTGAAAACTTTGAGGCTTCGTATCTCCAGAAAAAATTAAGCTATACTAACACTTTCTAATAATAAAATTTACTTGTTTTAAAGTGCTCTACAACATATTTTAATATTTAAAAATTCTGAGCACTTTTATTTTTTTTTCATTTTTTTGGCATTTGTATAGTAGATTTTAAAATATTTGTTAAATTGAGAAGCAGTTTTTTTTTACTCATGTCATTAAGCTCGCTGATTTCTCTCGGATACAATTTAGTTTTTTTCAAAATATTGGTTTTTCGTGGAGATATCCTTAAAAATGTGTACAAAAAGCTACCTTCATTTCTAGCTCCCATTTTTCCCCTTATGTACCCTCATCCTAAATTCTGAATCTGAAAAAAATTGAACAAAAATCTCGTTTTCTCTACGAAAAATGCAGCTAGAAGATTACGCAATAGCTCGATCGATAGATAATTTTTTTGTACATTATTGCCGTTTATTATATTTTAAATATGCCTATTAAAAGTGATGTGTATCTTCAAAAAACCCTAAAAATTTCAATTGCATTTTACTCAAAATTTAATGTGAAATGTTTGTCTAAATTTTATTTAAATGGATGCAAAATCCAAAACTGTACAAAAACTATTTAATACACTAGGTCGAGTTACTTTGCAGCTCATGAGCCATTAAACGATTTTGTTTTTTTGAATCATTTTTCATGCATTTCAAGAAATAAATTTTGGAACCCCGTGATAATAGGTTTCAAGCTGTGATAAGAACCATTATTTTGGGTATCTCGATGAAAAATCAATGTTTTTTGCTAAAACAAAAAATACAGAGTAGCAATCAATTAGATCTATCTTGTAAATACAGAAATTAAGCCTTGGATAATGAGTTTTAAGTTTACAAAATAATAAACTATTATTTGCAACTGTAGAAAATAAAGACAAAATCCCATCCTTGTGAATATTGATCCAATTAACCTCCAATTATACATGATGATAATAGATTTAAGTACATCCTGTATATAAATTTATATTTCTACTTTCACAAATTACTGTGAATTGAGAAAACCATCAACAAAATATAATATTTCTGTCCAATAGAACCACCTGTTGTGTCGTATATTTTCATATTTGATAAATAATAGTTAAAAAAAAATATAATTAAAAGTAATGAATCATTTCTTCAACTGTATAATAAAAGCAAGATATCGTTTATTTAGATATTAAAAGTATGGCCTTTTACTGTATATTGATTTGATATTGAGATCTTGATGAAATGTAATTTTAGGCACTACTGAATCATTAGATTTGTTTGATAGTAATCTATGGATGAAAATGTATCAATCATAATTTTACCGTGCTTGCAGAGCTTATGAGTTGCCTTGTTTTAATGTTGCGCTAAATATGCTTGGATGTTGCTTTGATAGCTATTTGATTAACTAACCACTGGGATTGTTTAGGATACTGACTAAATATTGAGCTGAATTATGTAATACTAATAATGAGCACAGAAGGCATGGTTCGTCGTAAGTTTTTAATAGGTTATCTGGACATGATCATTAGAGTTAGGAACTGTAAAGAATGATGCATATCAACTTTATTTCAATCATGGAATAAGGTGGAGTGATTATATTATATATTATATTTAGTCTAAGATGATGCGATATTATTTAAGCTGAACCAATGTAAATCTTTAACTGCGATTCACATTAGTTTTTTCTGTTATAAAGAATATTTTCCCGTTTAATCAATCATCAAAGATTATTCCGTCTACTTAACTTTGTTTCCTCCTTGTCGGAACTGGTTCTGGTCAATCTATTCCCATCAAAACTTCCTACAACTAGTCTTCCAACTTATGAAATCAAGATTTAACTATCGAATGATATCTCCTATATCCGCGCTCCTAAAACATATAAATACTTGACCTTTATTCTCATAGTTTGACACCTTGATCCTTTTTTCCTTATAAATATACTTAAATATATCTACTAGTTTTAATCGTATTTTAGCTGGTTATCTTAAATGTATATATAAATAACTTTGTATCAATTGTTGCAGATATTCTTTGAAATTTTTTATAAATCAAATGATGGTTTAAAATGGAATTTTGAAGTTACACTTAATGCACAATAGATGTGCGAAGGATATATCTTGATTTCATCAGCTAACAACTGTTTATCAAGGAGTTTAGCTCTCGTTTTAAAAAGAAGCCTCTCCTCCTCTGCCCTGTGCCTAAAAAAATAAAGCGACTGGAAAAATGTTTGTAATAAATGAAAGCTTAATACTGTATATACTGTATGTAAAACATAATGCTAAAAGATTTGACAAAAAGAAAGGCATAACTCTGTTGGTTTGATTGATTAAAAAATCCTATCATTTTGTAAATATAACATTTCTAGATCTTAAGAATATTATGAGCTTTATAACACTTTTGAAATTAATGCAAATTTTTTGCCGTAAATTGTACCTTTATTTAGTGTATTGTTTTATTTTTAAAATTTTTGAAACTGGCAGAGAATTTATTGACTAATTGCATTTATTAGCATTGTATGATATGACGAAGGCAACTTTAAAGCGCCAATGCTTAATAATGGTGGTTTATGAAGCAAGTGAGAAGGCAAATATTTTCTTACATTCAATGAACAATCCGAGAAACTAAGGTTTATTTGATACACTAGAATAATGGTATATTTCATAAAGGAAAATATATTATATACCGAAGTTTACATATGGTAAACAAAGCTGTGATGAATTTTTACGGCCTTTTACATGCATGGATATGCGTTAGGCCCCTAATTTCCGCATACCGTAAATTGATTATGGTAAAAGTATATATAAATATTTAACACGAAGGCTAATATGTATGCATTTTGCGCTATATGTACGAATACGCCGAGGCTGCGAGTAATCAAGTTTCTATATATACAAGGCATAGGTGTAATCATACATCGCATCTTGGCTAATCGAAATCCCATGCGATTTTCCATTATGAAATAATGGTACTTATTATCTTAAAATTATAACTGTCATGATATACGCATCTGCAAAAAGTATGTACGTATAAAGATATATGCATGTATTAAGCTGTTGTTAGAGATACATAAATTACATGCTAAATTTGGCAACCGCTTAAGAAGATTTTCATCAGAATTACAACGATATGCATAATGTCGATTGTGAAGAGTAGCATTTTTTAATTAATTATATACAGTTATGGAAAAATTGTTAAAGTAAATAGAATAAGAAAAGTAAAAAGGAAATATATATATATATTACAGAAAGAAGGTCTAAAAGATAAGGTATAAAGGCATGCTGTGATTAATAGCCGACACCAGCCATGATACCGTAACCAAGAGTAAAGATGAGCACAGTAACAATGATACTAGTTGGTACACCAACAATCAAAAAGTCCTTTGTCTTCAAGTAAGGTTTACCAGTTTGATCTTCCATCATGATAGCAGACATATTAGGATAACCAGAAACAGGAAGACCCATACCTGCAGAACAAGCTAAACCAGCACCCATAACCAACAAGTTGGGATGAGGAACAGGCAAATTCTGACCAACTTGTTGCACAATAGGTACAATAATAAGAGCAGCAACAGTATGAGAGACAAAAGTGGAAAAGACCAAGATCAAGAACGCAAAGATTGCAAGAATAGCAATAGGTTCTAAATCCTGAACACCATCTTTGATACGAAGAGCAATATCTTCCAATAATCCAGAAGAAGTTACAGCATTACCAAGAGCCATACCACCTTGAGCCAAGACAACAACAGACCAAAGGAAAGCATTTAAATCATCTTTACCAAGAATACCAGTACCAAAGAAGACAAACAAAGGAATAGTAGCAATAATACCAGTATCACCAACAGCATATTCGATAGAAGATTCAGCACACCAAAGAGCAATAGTCAAAATAGTGATAGCCATGACAAATACTTGAGTCATGTTAATCTTATCACGAGTAGGCTTGACTCTGTTCAAGTGAGGTACAACTCTATCAGGTCTATAGACAAGTAATAAAATACCCCAGCAAATCAAGACACTGAGAATTGAAATAGGGAGAGCAGCACCAAACCAAATACCCCAACCAGGATTGGGATTCATGTATTGAAGGGTAACAATATTTTGAGGGGATGAGATAGGAGAAGTCATACCACCAATACAACTAGCCAATGCAATACCAAGTAAGAGGCAAGGTGCAACAGTAGAACCATCGGGTAAAGTACGCAAGATAGGATTAATCAATGAGAAACAAAGTACAGGAGTAGCTACATTTGAGATCCACATGCATAAAAATGTTGCAACAGACATGATAGCTAACAAGACCCAACGAGGACGTGTACCAGCACGAGACAATACATGAGAAGCAAATGCCTTGGCAATACCGTATTTTGAGAGTGCAGCAGCAAGTGAAAAGCCACCTAATAACATCATGATGGTTCCACTGAACATGGATTGGAAAACAGCTTTAGAAGCAGCTTTAGCAGCCATTTCAGTACCATCAGCATTACGCATAATACCTAAAGGCACAATCAAAAATGGAATCAGAAGAGAAGTAGCATAAAGAGGAATGGCTTCAGTAGCCCACATAATAGCAGCAAAAATAAGTAAAGCAAAGCAATAATCTTCTTGACGATTACCAAAGATTTCAACATTAAGTAATACGATAAATAAGACGACGGAGAATAAGAAAGCAATGATAGAGTTGAGTAACTCGGAGCGAATCTTGCGGCTTGTGAAAGGTATATTGTAACATTTCTCGGGTTTACTCTCTTTAACATGGGCATCTAAAGTTTTGCGTTCTTGACCGACCATATCTTTCCAAACAGTGTTACGATCATAAGTAATTTGATCGCGTAAATGAGTCTTCATTTGACGAACAGCAAGAGCAACATGACCACTACAAAAAGCATCAGCATAAATATGCTCAACTCTTTCAATTTGAGCGCGAAGAGCTTCCACAGTTTGAGGCATAAATGGTCTAGAATCAAGCACCATCTTTTTCAAATATTGTGATCTTAAATCGGCATCAAGGACCTTGTCGTGCTTCTTTAAAATCTTCTCGAAAGCCATACGGTTTAATTCCACATAAGAATCAAGTTCGGACAAGGAGACATATAAAGAAATAAGCTGGCTTCGGAGATCAACCAATTGCTCGACATAATCAATATGATGAGCATCCTTGGATTGTGTAGACATGCGAGATTCAAAAGACATTCTACGAGTCTTTTCATCAGCAGCATTGATTGCTTCCTTGATAGAACTTGCGCCATGAGGTAAATTGACAGTAGAATCTAAATTTGCAAGAGGAGTAACGTAATTTGGGTATTGAGGGTCATGATAGAGATTCTGAGTTGGCATTGAATTTTGAAGAGTGCTGTCAAGAGCATCTAATCTACTATAAAGCTCGGTTTCTTTTTGAGAATAGAAATCAAATACTTTTTCAAGTTGCAAGTCGAGTTGAGTTAAGAATTTGTCTTGATTTTGAATATCTGAAGAGATTTCTTTCTCGGGATCAATGGCATTGTTAACAGCGTCAACTTTTTCCTTTTCAATTTGAAAGATTAACTTTTTCAATTGATCGTAACTATTCATTTTTTAAACATGTATTAGAATAAGAAAAAAAGGGATTGCATGTCGCTTTTTATGATTTCATGATAACTTACGCTACATAGTGGTCGATCCAATCAGGTACTGCATTAAATTGCAGTGAATGTGAGAACTTCATGATAAAAAAATAAGGAGGTTATGTGAGAATACGGAAGAAAAAGAAGAAAACGTTGTTTAATATAAAAAAATAAAAAAAAAAAAATAAAAAAATATTTGATTAAGGGATTAAGAAAAGAACTGTTTGTTAATTGAAGGGTTATTTTTTTCGCTCTATTTTATGTTGATGTGGGGGTTGAAAGGAGTCTAAAAGAACGATCAATTCAAAGCACCTAAAGCTCCGGGTTGTACAGTGTAACTACACTTGCCTTTAAATTGCATTCCATCATTGGCTGAAATAACACCTCACACGACACCACGTGTGGTACCAAAGTTATTTTTGATTCGATAGAACCAATGATAATCATCATTAGATTGGCTGATCAAGATACAGTTATTACACTCTCAAACAAGCCGGTACCTTGATTAAACTTTTCCTTAGCTCGGCGGCAAATAATCTCAAGTATCCGAGCCTTCGAAATTTCAAATAAAAAATCGCGAATTTATACATGTAAAGCTCAATATTTGATTCAAAATGATCGGAACAATATTTATCATTTTGTTGTTGAAAAAAGAAAACGATTTTTGTAAGAGGGGAACGTGTTTTGTTCAGAAACGATGGAAAATACAACATGTCAGGAAAAGATACAATTATTCGCCAATCATCGTACGCACGTGTGGAAGAAGTGAAAAGTCAATGGATTATGAATGACTCCGAATAAAGGTTGCCTTTGTTGATGGTGATACAAACCAAATAAAAAGAAAATCGTAGTCATGAACAATAAGGAAATAGAGCCTTTTTTAGGTTGAAATGATCTAGAAACAGGAAATAAATACATAAAAGCGCATGGTTTTACGTAGATATTATTCATTTACTTGATGACGATATATATTATATATATATATGTAACAGAAACTACAAATGTATTCAGCAAGAGAAGATACATGTGATGACTGTAAAGTTATTTTTGCCTATTCTGGTAACAGCACCTTGTATAAAAGTATTCTGTATTAAAATCGATCATATTACGAATACGCATAAATTTACTGCTGAATAATGTAATACAAATCTAGATGAATTTTATTACATGTATATAATATACAGATCTGCTAGTGTACTAGATCCCTAACCATAATAATTTGTATAAAAAAAATGGTAATTAAGGTTTTCATTAATCCACATGATGTATAAAGAATCAAGTTAATTGATACAGTGCCTTGCACTTTTTGGATAATATTCAGACATCATATAATGACACGCAACTTGTTAAATTTGTGAATTACCTTAATTTCATCATATATTGAAACATTTGTTGGTCATTCAAATGCATATTTCGGTTAGTCCAAACCTTGTATCATTACTGCGCATGGTCAAGATATTTGTGAATGCGTAGTATTTGTTTTCTAGATATTTAGGTTGATTTTTATAAAAGGAGAGATGTCCGAAACGGCCAAAGGTTTCACTTGTTAGATAATTACATTTTGATGGTAGTTTGCTATACCATCTATTTATGATATTTGAATGTCCAAAGGGTTTTTTCGGCCGAATTTTTCTTAAAAATGAGCATTTTTAAGTTTAAAGAGCATTCATTATGCATAATACTATTTTTTGTTTCGATATTGTGTATGTAATTAATACCAAATTTTGCATAGCATTGCTTTTGACCCAGAAAGAGAGATGTGAGGGCGGTTGTTGAATTTATAGAAATCATCACGATCCATGAAAGAATGATCAATTGAAAAAAGCCTGCTTTCAGGCGTTCATGCTCACCATGGGTAACGCCTTGATGTGCATTGTGGTAACTTACATTTTTTATTCGACAAAACCTATTTTTAAACAGAGTAAACCCAGGAAGTTTTACTGTAACTCTAAAAATAAAGTAATTCTGTTTCGCTGAAAGAGTGAAGCAAACTTGTACAAGATGTAACAAGTGGTATTTTGGGAATAAAAAATACCTACCACGTAACTTACTAAAAGCCCTTGGTTTGCTATTCATTGATAATTTAGATATATACATCAAAATAGCCAAGAGAAAAGTTTTAAAGAATTATATTTGCCAATATTCTTTAAAAATGGATGGTTTTATTACTTCAAAACTAGACATTTGATTTCGCTACACTCAATTACGGCGTCGCTCTGGGGGGCTCGCTCTTGCAATTTTTTTAATGAATATATCATATGATTGGAAGCTCTACCTTGTTACGCTTGATTATTGACTCCAGTGATGGGCATGTTTATGACATTGGAGATATAGAGGTAAGACGAAAACTTAATGTAAATCAACTCTAGCGCGATAATTTGAAAATAAAGGTTTATTATCATCAAATAAACTATTTTAAAATATTAAAAGGATTAAAGATTTACAGTAATAAACTTGAATCGAGTGGGTACAGCATCGTAGATTCTTGAAGAAGTTTTCAAATATTGTAAAATTTCTTATTTTTAAGACCTACAAAGCTTATAAGCGGAATATTAATTTCAAAAATTATTCTTCAGATCAATAATTTTGATACTTTTCAATTTTTTTTTCTGATCTTGCAAATCTAGAGTTAATTATAATACCAATTATAAAACAAAAAATATACACATATACAGACTTTAGCGCTCTATTTGCTCAATAAAAAATAATAAACATTTTTATTGCAAAATATTACATGAAAATCCTTTAATCAAAAAATTGTTTTTGGGACAAAAGTGCAAATTTTCATTACTTGACAATTAATATTAAGCTTTTATAAAATGCATATTAGTTGTGGCTATAATTTTCTCTCACAATGTAGTATATTTAAACGTTGATTTTGGTATCAAAAGTTGATTTTTCTGTTTTTTGATCAAAATCATGAGTGTTGGTAAGGGTAAAATGAGTCACCAAAAATGTCCGCTACAAAAACTGAATTTTCAGACTAAACAAGGTTAAATATTAGAAAAAGTGGAAAATTTTTTTTTTATTAAAAGCTTAAATATATCGTAGTATATAATAGACCTAGCCGGTAAATCTCGCTACGCTCAATTATGGCGTTGCCCTGAGGACTAGATTTTGCAATTTTTTTCAATGAATGTATGATATGACAGACAGTTTTTCTAGTATTAAAATACATTTACTATATCAGTAAGCAATTTTAAGCACTAAATTTATAGCTTAGATAAAACGCTACTTGTTCTAGCTCTGCGGCATTGCGAAATGTGCTATAATTCGTATTTTGATGAGTTTTTGGCACTCTTAATTGCCCCCAAACAGAGCTGATTTTACAAATTTTAAATTTTAAAGAGAATTTAAATTCGATCAAAACGAATCTGACGTTAATTTTTTTTACATTATTTTATCTTAAAGTATACCTGTACTTGCTGGAAATTTTTAACTGACACAATTCATCTAAATTATTCATTTTATCTCACATTTTTGTTAGTGATATCGATTTGAATAATAATACGATTTTACGTTCCGCATGAAATTCTCAAAAATACCCAAATGACAATTTTCATTAGTTGATATATATCTCCTTCTTGTATTGGATAGTAAATAAAAAATATGAGATGATGATTATACAGATACCACTCGATGTATTTTAGGTTTTTCTTTTAAAAAAAATATATTTATTTTTTTATGCGTGGTTTTCAAAATTACATGATATGTTTTACAGTCATTTTTGCCTTAGTGTATGTAGAGATAGAGATGTAAAGAATAGTAAAAAATCCTATTTTCTGGGTCAAAATGTTCATTGAACAATTTTGACCAATTTTTGCCTATACTTGTAAGCGTCCAGAGGTCGATTGTGATTATGTTTTTCATCACCCCAAAAATTTGATGTTTGATCTAAGAAACAATTTCGACTGATTTTGGTCTTCAGATTTGTGCGAAATGTGCATAAAACAATCCTTTTAAAACACTGTTTTCTTGATAATTTTTGCATATTTATATGTAATTGAGGATGTAAATTGTATAGTGCAATCATATTTGGGTTCTTGAATTCCTTAATTTGACCAAGAAGTAACGAAAAATGTTGTCATTTCGGATTGAAACGCCTATTTTTGTAGTGGTAACACGGAATTTGCTCCAACTCACCACTTAGGAGATGCCAATATTCAGCAAAAAAAACATAGCATCTTTTGTTGAAAAGTTTAAGCATTAGAATCTTGCGATTTTATATACAATTAGCGTGTCCCTCTTCTAGCGTTTCTCCATTATCGCTTGAAATTTACGGCTTCTGCCCCTGAAATAACGAGATTTTAAACAATTATCAAGTTTTCTTCCACGAAATTGTTGATTGATAAGAATACTCTACAATTTGGGTTATGGATTCCTTCTACTTCTTCAAATGACATCTGTTTCTTCAGATTCCCCTGGCTTGGTTTGTAATAACAAAAGATCCAGAAGAATAAAGATACGAACGGTCAATTACATAAATCCTAGCAAAATCAAGACGCTAAACCTTTATCAGCTGCTTTTTTATGAAATAAAAGATACTTAATGAGTTATAGGTTATGAAAAGCATAGTTGAAGATTGTTCTAGCATGCAATATTATCTAAGACGTTTATGAGGGTCATTTGAAGATCATTATGGTGATATAACTGGAAGATTCATTTTGGATGGCGCCTCAAAATGTAATGAGCAATGTTGTTCCAAAAGGCATATCGTTTTTAAAAAACGGTTATTTTGTAGAAAACAAATATCATCTACTTGAAAAACGTATACTTAATTTATAAATTTATTTATTTCTTGCTATGTACTTTTGAATCTAGTGAAATAATCCTTTAAAGCAAAGAAATCTGAATCTCAAATGCTTAGTTTTGCAGTTATTTAGGTGGTGGTGGACGGTTTTGTCGTGACGATTGATCTTTGTGCGGGGGATTCTTGACATTGGCAACAAGGGACCCAACTTCTTTCTTGTTTGATCAACACTCAACATATAACACAACATGGTTGTTCGTATTCGTCTTGCTCGCCACGGTCGTCGTAACTTACCATTCTATCATATTGTCGTTGCTAATGCACGAACTGGACGTAATAGCAAGCCTCTCGAGAAAATCGGCACATACAATCCCGTCGCTGATGAGTCAGGCAACAAATTAATCAACTTGAACTTTGAGCGTGCTAAATATTGGTTAACTGTTGGTGCTCAACCTTCAGAATCAGTCGAGAAATTATTAGTCAAAGTAAATATTCAGGAAATGATATATTACTAATGTTTGTAATTAATGTTTATTCTTTGATATAGGCTGATTTAATGCCACAAGCCCCTAAACCCTGGATGGAATTAGCAAAGAAATTCAAGGAAGATGCTGCCAATTAATTATAGAATGTATATAAAATACCAGCTTGAAACCTGGGAGAGGTTATAATTTGATTCTAGTAAAGTGTGTTGTCTTTTTCACTATTCAACCACTGATCTTTTTTTTTTTCATTTTCAACGTAAACTCAAACACACATCGAACCCACTCAATCAAACAGACGCACACACAAAGTCAACATTGTAATTTAATAAAATAAGCTTTTTAAAAAAACCATATTAGACGTGAAACATTTGTTGGGATGGGATTTTATATGGATTGCAAAGTGTACAGCTTTTTTTGCACATGAATTGATTGGTAAAATTTATTTAAATAAAAATACAAGGTAGTTTTTATGAAATGTTGGTTTTGTATATGATTCAGGGTAGATGTCCTTATGATTTAACTGTCTTTTCGACTTAATGTATGAGAAGATTGTGAAGAGTGTCTTTTAGCTGGTGTCAAACCATGAGCAAATCCTGTCGAGTCAATCGATATGGATGATGATGAATTACTGCTACTGCAAATGCTAGGAGTACTATAATACTTTTCATAGGAAGACAAATCATTCATTTTGTTGTCAAACACTGAGCAAGGCTCATCTTTCAAAATCACTTCTTTTTCTGGTATGAAAATCCATCTTTGTTGTT
The DNA here is from genome assembly GCA_027405735.1 of Mucor racemosus. NCBI lineage: Eukaryota > Fungi > Mucoromycota > Mucoromycetes > Mucorales > Mucoraceae > Mucor > Mucor racemosus. The sequence continues at coordinate 233,905 of JAPEHQ010000025.1, forward strand.
GATTTGAATCTTGATGGTATGGGAATAAAATTAACTTTTGACCTTCAGGACAAACATCAAGTACCCAATCGCTATTTGCAACTGAGTAAATAACACTTCCGGTGGGAGTCTTTTGTGATGATCTACGCCTAACCAATGGATGTTCTGCAGGTTGAAATTCTGTCTGAACAGCCCATAGCTGATTTTGAGAGTCTTCTACTGGCTTTTTGTAATAGAGGCATATTTCTGTATCCTCCATAAAGCGTAATCTACCTGAATTTATATTACTAATTAATATTTTCAAATTTTATTACAACATTGAACTCACCCTTACGAATATCAAGCACTAATCCGGTGCTTTTATTTCGAAGCTGCTGATCATCCCAACACCATAATTCATTATCTGTATACATTGGCTTGGTCACAATTACTTGAGATCTCATATATGGCATGTCATTGTCAGTATTTTGACACGAACAAGATGCAATCACTTTATTTGTGTTTAAATGCTTAATATAAAACCAGTCTACATTAACCATTTTATATAATGTTTCACTTTGATTTTTGCTGAAAAGTTTAAATGGAACAGTGAAAACATGAAAATGCCGAGTATTTATACCTTTACTTTTTTCTTTTTTCTTTTTTATGGTCTCAAATTTAGCTGCAGTAATTGCAACGCCAATGATAATTGAGGGCAGTGACAACCGATGATGATTTAACTATTTGAAATCGTCTCATTCGACGAATTGATAGTCTTTTTACACAAATATACTATTTACATTCTCCTCCCTCATTAATTCTAATTAACTTTTATAAGTTTCTTCAATCACTTTGAACTTTGTTTGGTGCATATCCCATCTAACATGTTCCATCATGCATAAAAACATCGAAAGCTTTAATATTTCATATCCCGATTGCACCATTTTAATTACAGCACCAATAGGTGAACATTTATTTTGTTTAAGAATTGTCATTGGTTAATTTTTGGTGGCGCTTAAAAGGTTTAGCATTTCAAGGTTTTAACCTAAAACGAGACAATTGCAAAACTTTTAGAAGCAGAAGATAAAAAAGCAACCACATAGGCTCCACATTGGTTTCACACAGACTTCACACAAAGTTCGTATAGCATAAAACAAAAAAGCCATCTATAGCCATTTTTGTGGCAGGTGATGTTTTTAAGATTTTTCCTTTTAAAGGTACCGCTGCTGAGAAGAACGGCATGAGCGATTGGAGCAATTTCTTCAAAAAAAAAGATCCAATAAAGTAAAAAAAAACTCAAATGTAACGAATTGTTTTGCAGTTATAAACTTTAGATAATGATTGGCATTTGTTTTTTAACCTTTATTAAATCGGAAGATGTTTTTTTATCGAATGTTCGACGGGGAACGCAACGTCAGTAAAAAAAAATACATAAAAAAAAAAGATCGCCTTGAGACAAATTAAAGCAAATTACATGCCCAGTCAATGCAGCAAAAGAAACTGTCCAAATCAAGGTCAATTGGCATCGCTCATTCAAAATGAGTTCCACCATGTGCATTTCCCACTTGATTAAGCAGAAATGCTTAAACTTTTCTCACCCCAACTGTTTTTAATTATTTATTATATCAAGGCACGCATTTATAACACTAAAGAATAACCCTTTATTCTCATCATGTCTTCTCAAAGTTATCCTATTCGTATCGGTTGTTATTCTGCATTCTGGGGCGATTCCACATTTGCTGCTGCTCAGTTGATTGAGCATGAAGGAAAAAACCTAGATTATCTTGTAGCTGATTATCTAGCGGGTAAAACTTATATAGAAAAAAAGAAAAAAAAAGAAAAAAAGACAGCTAATTTATATTTTGACAATATGCAGAAATCACAATGGGCATTTTGGCTGCTCGTCGTCAACGTCGAATTATGACAGGGAAAGCTGATAAAGGCGTTGATTATATTGCAGAATTTCTTACTCTTGTTTTAAGTAAAAACCTGCCTCAATTGATCAATAATGGCACCAAAATTATTACCAATGCAGGAGGATTGGATCCAATTGGATGTAAAGAAGCTATTGAAGCATTGTTAGAAAAACTTAATATTAAAGGTGTTCGTGTTGCTGCTATTGTCGGTGATGATGTCTTGGCTGATAAAGAAGATCGTACACTAGCTTCATTCAAAGATGTTCATTCTTTCTCAACTATATCTTCAGTCGATCACACCAAAGATTCAGATCGTTTGCCAAATAAAGATGAGCCTATTGTTTCATTAAATGCTTATTTAGGTGCACATGCTATAGCTGCTGCATTGAAAGAAGGTGCTCAAATTGTTGTAACAGGTCGTGTAGTTGATTCTGCTTTAGTTGTCGCTCCTTTAATGCATGAATATGGCTGGGAAGAAGGTAAAACTGCTGATTACTACGATTTAATGGCTTCTGCTTCATTGGCAGGCCATGTTATTGAATGTGGTTGTCATGCTACTGGTGGTAATTTCACAGATTGGTATTTAGCTGCTCAATCTCCTTTTGGAGGCTATTCTAATATGGGCTACCCTATTGTTGAATTCGACAGATCGGGTTCATTTATCGTGACAAAGCCTGAGAAAACCGGAGGATTGGTTACTCCAGCTACTGTTTCCGAACAGATTTTATATGAAATCTTAGATCCGTCATTGTATTTGTTACCAGATGTCATTTTGGATATGCGTCAAGTCAAATTGTCTCAAGTTGGTAATAATCGTGTCCTTGTTACTGGTGCTAAAGGTCTTCAACCTACACCTTATCTTAAATGCTCAGGTATCTTTTTAGATGGTTGGAAAATTACTGGTGAAATGTTGATTGGAGGTGTTGATGCTAAAAAGAAAGCTCATGCTGTTGGTGAAGCTATTATTCAAAGAGTTGGAAATATATATAAAAAGATGGGAATTCCACCTTTTAGAAATGTTAATATTGAAGCACTCGGTGGTGAGTCTCTTTTTGGGTAAATATTGTCAATGTTCTTTTAAAACATTTAGTCTAATTTTGAAATTTAGACCTCATTCAAGAACAAATGACACTCGTGAAGTGATGATGAGATTAACAGCTCATCATGATGACCCCAAAGCTTTGGGTCTTGTCGCGATGGAAACAATTCCTGTAAGTTGAAAAATGTATTGAAATATCGTATGTCAAAAAAAACTAATACTATTGTACATAGTCTGCAACTTGTATGGCTCCTGGAATTACAGGTGGCGGTGCCGGACGTCCAAAGCCTATTCCAAACATGGTTCATTTCCCATTATTAATCCCTAAATCTCAAGTTACTACAAGCTATATTGTTGGAAATAGTGGAATTAAGACAGTTGCTTGGGGTGCATGGGATAAAAATGCAACATATAGTAAACCTACCCCAGTTCCCATCATTCCTGAGGCTGATCTTACTGGCCCTCTCATCAAAACTCGTTTGATCAATGTCGCATATGGTCGTAGTGGAGATAAAGGTGATGTCTGCAATGTTGGTATCATTGCTCGTGACCCCAAATATTTGCCTTATATAAAGCGTTCCATTACTGAAAAGGTTGTTGCTGATTACATGAAGCATTTATGCAAAGGTACTGTTACCCGTTTTGAATTACCAGGTCCTAATGCCATGAACTTTGTTTTGACTCACTCTCTGGGTGGTGGTGGTCTTAGTTCTTTGGTGGTTGACAGACAAGGTAAAACTTATGCTCAACTCTGCTTGAGTGGTTTGGAGGTTGAACTTCCTGCTTCCATGGCGCCATCTCTTGATGCCAAATTGTAATTTATTATAATCAATAAATTATTAGTTACCCAGAATTAGTTCGTTCTTTTTTTTAAAAAAAAAGTTGTAATTTTGTATTTTTAAATAGTAAATTTATATAATAATCTATACTTTGAGGTTTATATGTGTATATACTAAATTATAGATATACATTTACCATGATAGGATAATAAATAATTCAAATTGAAAATAGCCCTGAATTTTTTTTTTTTTTTTATAGATATCTACTCGATCAAAACTTAATTTTTCATATTTTCAATCTTCAAAATCGGAGCGTGCTCTTTTTTCTATAACGAACCTCATATTAAAAAACTTATGGATGTACCTTAGACGCTGTTGAATACATAGGAAATAATCGAATTATACCACCTATTCCTGAATTCATTCTGCATTGCGCAAAAGACATAAAAATAGGTAAACTTCACTGCGCCTTCCTTGAAAATTGGGTCTCACTTTTCATCTCTGCTTTACTTTTTTTTTCACTAATTAACACCAAGAAAAAAGTATATGCCAATGTACCTGAGATGCTCACCTTTAACCCAAAAACAAGTATCCAAAAGTATCCTATTTTTTGCATCCGGTATTAATTTTTCAGTGCTAAGGTTTCAGATTTTTTACGCGTATTTCACTGCTAATGGATTGAAAACTTTGAGACTTCATATCTCTAGAAAAAATTAAGCTAAACTAACACTATTTAATAATAAAACTTACTTGTTTTACAGTGCTTTATAACATAATGTAGAATGCAAAAATTCTGAGCACTTTTATTTTTTTCATTTTTTTGGCATTTCTATAGTAGGTTTCAAAATATTGGTTAAATTGAGCAATATTTTTTTTGCATTCATGCTATTAAGCTCATTGAGCTCTTTTGGATATATTTTAGTTTTTTTCAAAAAATTGATTTTTCGTGGAGATATCCTTAAAAATGTGTACAAAAAGCTACCTTCATTTCTAGCTTCCATTTTTCCCTTATGTACCCTCATCCTAAATTCTGAATCGGAAAAAATTTGGACAAAAATCTCGTTTTCTCTACGAAAAATATAGCTAAAAATTTTTACAATAGCTCGATCGATAGATAATATTTTTGCGCATAATTTCAATTAATTGTATCTTAAATTAGCTTATAAAAAGTGATGCGTATCTTCAAAAATCTCCAAAATTTCAATTGCATTTTACGCAAAATTTAATATGGAATATTTTTCTGATTTTTGCTTAGATGTATGCATAGTTCAAAACTGTACAAAAGCTATTTAATACTCTAGGTAAGCTTACTTTTCAGTTCGTGAGCCATTAAATAATTTTGTTTTTTTGAATCATTTTTCGTTCATTTCAACAAATAAATTTTGGAACCCCGTTATGATAGGTTTTAAGCTATGCTATGAACTATTATTTTAATTTTTTCGAAGAAAAATTGATATTTTTTGCTAAAACAAAAAATGCAGGGAAGCAATAATGAATTAGACTTATCTTTTGAATACAGAAATTAAGCCCTGGATAATGAGTTTTAAGTTTTACAAAATAATAAATTATTATTTGCAACTGTAGAAAATAAAGAAAAAAATCCCACCCTTGTGAATGTTGATCCAATTAATCTTCAATTATATATGATAATAGATTTAAATATATCTTGCATAAACGTTTATACTTCTACTTTCACAAATGACTGTGAGTTGAGAAAACCATCAGCAAAACATAATATTTCTGTCCAATAAAACTACTTGTTGTGTCGTATATTTTCATGTTTGATAAGTAATACTTAAAAAAAGAATACAATAATTAAAGGAGAATGAGTAATGAATCAATTCAGCAACTGTATAATAAAAATAAGAAACCGTTTATTTAGATATAAAAGTATAGCCTTTTATATTATCGATTTGATATTGAGATCCTGAGATGTCATTTAAGGCACTATTGAACCATTAGATATGTTTGATAGCAATCTATGGACGGAAATGGATCAATCATAATTTAACCGTACTTGCAAAACTTGTGAGTTGTCTTGTTTCAATGCTGCGCTAAATGTGCTTGGTTGTTGATTTGATAGCTACTTGATTGGTTAACCACTGGGATGAAATAATATGGTGTCATAATTGAGGTCTAAGCGTTCTTGGTAATTACTGGATTAAACTTGGTATGCTAGGAGTTTCTTATATCCGATATCAAGACTTTGCACTTCAATAAATTTCGTAGTCAATAGATTGTAAGATGTATTGATACTGTAGAAGGTGATAGCGTATGATACTAGGTGGAGTACAACAAGCACATTTAAATTGAACCTATTTCATACAGAAAAATCCAACAAGTGGTTATGTGAGACATATCCTCCTGCCTCCTGGATCTTACTTTAGAACAATAACAACAATCAAGAATGTTACCACAGATCAGTTATACGACTTCTTATCAATGAGGATTACAAATCAAAAGGTTTATTATCTTACAAATAACCACCATAACCTGGGAATGCAACACTGTGCACGTTTCTTGAAAACAATTTAAATACGATATCTATGAATACTGATTCAAGTAAGCTGCTACTCTTCATAGGTATAGGTATGAATAGGTACCACAAGTACTTCTAATACTAGCTTCTATGGGTCATTGTGTATTTTGTTGTATAAGTATCACCTTCTACTATCTATACACATTACCTTTGGTTACACTCTATGAATCTCAGTATTAATTTATACTGTCACTTCAAGCAGCCCTTATCTACTAGTCTGTCATTAGTATATAAAACACATCTCATTGAATAAAAGAATAAGGATCAGTTTAGTTTTGATCCCTTAGTTTGACCCACAGTTGGAAAGCTGACATTTATCAAGACTTTACTTTGTTTTATTATTTTTAATTATTCTAGCATATCAGATATATGTTAGAATAAAACATAATGTTTAATAAATTTTGATCTATCAGAATTAGGAATTACCGAATTACCAATTTAGAACATCTGTCAAACCATGATGTTCAACATGCAAGTCAAGCAAGGTCATATTCCATGCATCTATCATCATGCTACTATTGAATCATAGAAGCATGATTTCAATATATCCACACAATATCCAAATGCTCATTCTAATTATATTATCACTCAAATTTAATACACTCATTCAATTAGTATATAAACCCCCTCTAGAAGCTCATAATAAAACGGTACTTTTTCATTTGATTAATTTTATACAATTTACCTTTCGATAAATCAAATTTGAACTACAAGTTAATTACTTGCTATTTACACCTACTAATAAGGCCAATAAATGTACTAGTTCTCGCCGAATATGGACCCAAATGAGCTTTAGTTGTAGTGATAAGTACTTCTGGTTAGGCATAAAATACGAGCCCAGCCTTGGACGAGCTTGATCAAAGCTCACCACCACAACGAGCCGAGCTTTTGGCTTCTTTTCAAAAAGCTCAAATTAAAATAATAATTAGTAAATAATATGACATGATTACTTTAGATCATTGTCAATTGGGATTCATAAGTTTACTTTACTTTAGATATTTGTCACTGGAAAGGTAAAATAAAGCTCGCATTGAGATGATGAGTTTTAGTCGCTGCATAAAAAAGCTCGTGTAGGGTAAACGAGCCCTAGTCATGCGCAAAAAAAGCTCGACTGCATAAAAAAAGCTCGGCTCGTTTAAGATCACTACTTCTGGTGTTGATTCACAAAATTGCAAAAGTTGCAACCTCCTCAAGTTGCTATGGAAATGAGAAATGAAAACGTGCACTTGTTAAAACTATTTTGTATAGGTTTGTTTCAGATATTCTTTGAAAATTTTTATAAAATTAAATAATAGTTCAAAATTAAATCTTAGAGTTGCACGTAATGCGCAGTAAATGTACAAATAACAGATCTTGATTTCATAAGCCATCAGCTATTTTTGAAGGAGTTTAGTGCAATTTTCAAAAAAAAAATGTCTTTCTCTGCTTAAAAAATCAAGCGACTGGGAAAATGCTCAGGATCAATGAATGTCGATCCAAATAGGGTGAAATTTTCAAAATATATGCTACGGTTGTAGTGGTATTTACAACTATAATTTTATCATTGAGAGTTATTTGTGAATTAATCTTATTCATATATAGAAATAATAATCAAAAAGACTAGTAATAACAATTATGATGTAGAACGTAGGCTTACAATAGACTAATGGTAAAAGAAAGAGCCAGGAGCTTCCATATCTTGCTTTAAAAGACTATTTAAGATAATCACAATCCAATATGAGAGTTAAAAATGGGATGGGCCAGTTTGATATCCTCGAAAACCGATAAGTATACCATTGGTTTGCTGATTGGATCGGAAGAAGCAAGCCCCCAGTTTTTCCAAGTGGGGTTTGTGGCTCACCAAACCGTTTAAAATTAGCGCTATAGTAGTGATCCGATTCAGTGGAATCGTTGGGAGGAAAACAGAGCCCAATAAATTGAGTTTCCCACTAAATCGAATCATGACTGTAGCGCTAATCTGCCCCAAAACTAGCATATATGACAATGGCAGCTACAAAAATTAATAAGTAAATGACCTCCTTATGCATTTATAATCAATATGTTTTACCTTAATTTTTTAAAAAAATGTCAGATTTCAAATATTGATTTAAATAACTGTAAGCAAATAGTACTAGAAAATACTAGAAAATCGTAAACCTTTATTTCTTGAATGAGTTGATTTACTGATAACCTGTAATTAATGGTCAAGCAAATAATAGACAGCGTCATCTACGGGATACATCCTTTAAACTTTCGAAAAATATATATTTTTCATAGAGTTATTGATAAAACAAGATTTTTTGACAGATAATTGTTGACTAAAATTCAAATATGAGCTGCACAAAAACTTTGCATACATAAATCTACTTGAAATTAGATGGGCTACAAAAAACATCTAATTGGCAAATATTGGCATCTATATGGTTTACTGTCAAATTTCAAAAATATTGCTTGAGAATTTTTTAAATCATTGTTGATATATAAAACAAATGCGAAATGCATCTTTTCACTGGTAACTATACTTTATCTAGCCATATATTTGGGTATATATAATGCATGAAAAAAAGTTTATCAATTGATCATATATACTTTATGATGGATTCTTTGTATTCTTTTATTTTGGCATATTTGACACGGTGAATTTAAATAATCTTTTGTAGCATTATATTCATACCTGAAGCTGGAGTTTTTGATACATTGAGAATTATTCGCGTATTTGCATACTTGTATACATATATTTCTTTGCATATGAGTCCTTATCAACCACTGCATTTTCAAGCCCCAACTCCAACTCTAAGTATAATGCTACAAAAAATTCGAAAATACTTTACACATGCTGTGGTATACTTTAGATTAAATTGTACATCTGTGTTTTGCTTTAAACAGCTTAAAAAACCCCCTTTAAAGTATTGATAAAAAGGAAGGCTTTCGATGCCAATAATACTGTAGTAATAAATCGCAAAAAAAAAAAAAAAAAAAAAAAATCAGCGAACCAAATTCAGAGATAATCGAGAAATTGCAGATAGTTTTGTATATTGTGATGCTTTTTCTAGACCTCATTGTATTTTTAATTGCATTTTATTATTCATTAATATTTAAATGAAGTGGGCGTATTGAGAGAATAAATTTTATAATTGTCTAAATCAATTTAAAATTATTGTTGAGCACATTGTACGCCACCGCCACCATGTTGGTGATCTTCAGGTCCATCTTCATCATAAGCATTTGATCCAGCCTTGCTTTGATAGGCAGCAGCATCTACCAAGACAACATCTTCAATATGTCTATCACCAACAGAAGGTACAGGATTGCGAGGGGGTAAAATAGCTTCCAATTTCTTTAAAGTTTCTTCATTTGTCCAATTTGGTTCAGGAAATTCAACAGTAAACTTGATGAAAAGATGACCACGACTGTCAATACGATGCATGGGCATACCTTCATTAGGTACAGCTTTGATCATATTGGGTTGAATAGCTTCACCAGGGATTACACTGACTAAAAGTACACGGTCATCTAAATGAGGGATTGCAAATTGACCACCGGCTAATGCAGTTAACAAATCAATGTTGGCTTCATAAATAAGATCATCACCCTTACGAGTGAAACGAGGGTGAGCCTTTTCGTCAATTTGAATAATAATGTCACCAGGAACAATTCCAGGGGCTTGATCACCTTCGCCAGAGAAGGTAATTCTTTGTCCATCACGCATACCACGTTCAATATGTACTTCTAAAATCTTTCTTTCACTCATAATCTTTTTACCCAAACATTGTTTACAACGATCTTTCTCATTAATAATTTCACCAGTTCCACGGCAATCGCCACACTATATAAACATTTAGTTGAATGTAAAATAACCCTTTCATAGAAGAATATACTTTACAGGTTGTTGAATTTGTTGGACTAAAGGCCCCATTTGACGCATCATAATACGAGAACCTTGACCATTACATCCTCTACATACTTGAACAGCACCATCTTTACCACCCTTACCATCACACTTTCCACAAAGAACATTCTTTTGAAGAGCAAGTTTGCTGGTTTTTCCAAGGTAGAGATCGTCAAGACTAACTTTGAGTTGATGCATCATATCTTTGCCACGGCGAGGGCCTTGAGGACCGCGACGTCCACCTCCCATACCTCCAAAAAATCCACCGCCTCCCATTCCACCCATACCACCACCGCCTCCAAACAATTGAGAGAATAGGTCTTCGGCATTCATACCACCGTGACCCTCACCTTGTCCATTGAGACCCTCCTCACCATATAGGTCATAGGCTTGTCTCTTATTAGCATCAGATAGAATTTCATAGGCATGAGAGATTTCCTTGAATTTGTCTCCAGTTTCAGGATTCTAAAATGAATTGAAGAATATTAGAGTCTTTAAACTAAACTGATCCACTATGCACATTTTACTTTATCAGGATGGTACTTTAAAGCAAGTTTTCTATATGCTTTTTTAAGTTCTGCATCTGAAGCACTTGAGTCTACGCCCAAAATATCGTAATATTTTGTCTCTGCAACCATAGTATGGAGTAAATTTACAAAAGGAAAAAGGAGGAGTAAAAAGAAAAAAGAAAGAAAACAACAATAATAAAGGGGGTTTCTACTAGTTGAGGGCAAAGGAAAGGCTTATATATTTTGATTAATCGCGGAAATCAAATCAAGATACAGCAACACACAACATTTGTTGTATTACTGATTGGGTAATGTGTATTATGTATTTTATTCGGAACCTATGAAAATCAGTCGAATTTTTTTTTTTATCACAAGCTAGAATACATAAGAGGTAACAAATCAAGTCTTATTATGAAAAGCAACAGCTTGTATATTATTCTTCAAGGGGTTTTACTGATTCAATTCTTGCCAGATATGATACAACAAAAGCATACGAATTTTCAAGTGTATAAGAATGATTATCTAACCTAATTAAATGACCGCTCAGGGGTAACCAGCAAAACTTGAATCTTGCCAGTATAATAAATTGCTTCGGGCGATTTTATAAAAAACAGATCGCAGCGTCAAGGTACTATACCAATGCTGGCTATATAATGAGAATGAAAAGGTAATTTTTTGAGTTACATTGCACTATATGTTTTTCAATGTAAGGCATAATATGCATTTCATTTTATTTACTACTAATTGAATATACGTACATGCATAATGGCTTGATGTTTCGTTCTTTGTCTTGTAAACCGTGTATAATGCTTCGTTACCTATATTTGGTACTGTAAATATCTTCTTCAACCTTATTATAAAGTCTAAAAGTGGCTTTACGAAGCACAATATTTTGATATATGTATATAGAATACAATGCATTTCGACTGAATATGGAAATGATATATTTTATATAATTTATTTTAACATTTCATCCAGGATTTAACTCAACACATACTCTTAAATGATTCTGATCTTTTTCTTTGTCATTTTTTTCTGTCTCTTGCAATAGTTAAATTTATAAAGTTTAACATGTATTAAAAGGAAATTAACTTTATTACAGGTAAGTAGTTGAAGAGTTCACTCTTTAAAGATTCAAAGCCTGACATTTTTGATTTTCATTTCATTATTTCAGCAAAGTGTCCAAACAACGTAGAAAAAAAGAACAGAAAGATGCTTATGATGGTACCTAAATTTATGTTTATAAATGATGATTGCTTATACAATTATATATTTACTCTATGTTACTACCAAAGCGTACAATCGAATTATTGATAGGAGCTAGATTAATTACTGCAGCGTTGCAAATGCCCAGAGTAAAGGAGAAGAAGAATTCAGCTTTATGCTTGTGTCTACATATGGGACAATTATATTTGTTTACCAACGCTTGAGATTGTGTAGGTATAGTTGCTTAAAGTCGCCATGTATTTGTATCTTTGTGGTAAACAATAGCTTGATTTCTTAGTGAGATATTATTGTAGGTATAACCTCCAGTAATAGACAACAAATTATTACCATAGACAGCTGCGCTTGCGTATCTTCTTTTTTCAATAATATAGTCTGTATTGGTGTTGTTGATTAATATCCAAGTCTGAGCAAGATCGATCATACTTTTGCTAGCCGAGAAATCGGTTAACGGAAGGCTATACAAATTTATGTCTAAATTATTATCCAACATATAACCATCATAACAATAAATCGAATCAACCAAAAAACTGCATTCTAATGTCATGAATTGAATATAAAGCTTAAAAGTTGGTTTCAGAGTTACTGCATACGAGATTCATATCTTTTGTCTATTTGTATTGCTCCTGAAATAATCAAGCTTGACAGAAATGTATTGCCAATATTTTAGCGGGATATCTCATTTGGTTGCTTGAACTAGAAAGTAGAAGCAAAAAGGAGAAGTAATATAATATATATATATATATAGCAGTAATCTTAAGGCCTATTTGTATTTGATAGAGATGTATTACTTGTTGAACCATTTGTATTATATTTATCGCAGCAAACAGGCTAGCTTTATCGCACAAAGTTACTAATTACTTGGAATATTGTCCCACGTTATAAGAAAATAACTTCTTTTTCCAAAAAATATAGGCAAAGATATATTGAATTATTTGATGTTACGATTGAATGAAAATATATTCTTTACATTTGTCATTGAGGTTGCGCAAAATCACATCAAAAGCTAATGGAGAAAACGAAATACCTTGTTATAAACACTGCTTTTAAGGGTTTTTGAAATTGCAAGAAATCATATTAGTGCCCGGACACACACAGAATCACATACCGTACAAATAATGTGATGGATAATATTATAACTTTTGTTCAGATTATAACTCATAATTTGCTTCCAAGGTCAAGAAAAAGCGTCCAATATCTTTGTATTTTTTGGAAATTTGAAGTCCATTTTCAAGTTTATGTATACTTTTCAAGATGCTTTGACCGTAGATACACAAGTTAATGTCAATAAATCGAAAAGTATAAAGCTCAATTTTGAAAATAACACCTTTAAGCTACTCAAATATATAGCATAAAAATTCGATACTCAAACGCTCATACCCCATTTTCTTGGTATTTGAATATGTGAAATCGTTTTCTATGACCAAAGGGTCAGGATAGAATCACTTTACAAAAGTAAATATCAAAATTTTGCTTCAGTATATCTCGGCAAGAAATGAAGGTACAGGACAATTGCAGGTAGGTTCTGCTTGTTTAAAGCTACTCCCTTTCATGTTGAAGCATTAGAAAATCCAAGAATTTCCATCTTCTGTCCCTTTTTTTTTTCTTTTTGATACTTTCACATATTCAGTATATTAACTTAGGTTACAGATAGTAACTTTTATATATGTACCGTATATATAGAAATTTGGATTTCTAAAATATCTCAATTTTTGATGGAGGAAAATAAAAAAAAAGTCTAAAGAATCTGGTGGTCGATTCGTCTAGGAAATTTCATGAGCAGGGCTGCGCACAGTTTCAAATAGCATCCCTAGTTTCAAATCTCATGTGCACACTTCCTCATTTTTATAAAAATGGAAATAGTTTTAGTTCTCTGAGGGCCTTAGATATATATCATGTAACCACTCTAAATATATTTTACAGGTGCATAATGGTACTTCTCAAAACTAATTTGCTTTGTATCATATACAATCCTTTGAAGCAATGTCATCGAGCCGAATGTTATCAGCCAAACTTTCTCGTAAAGCTCGGCTCAATGTCGTCTATTTTTTTTTTGTTTCTTTCTAAATCTTAATATATATCTTGTACAGCTCATCCCGTAAGCTCTTAACAACTGGTTTGAATTAAATGTCAACAAATAAAACGCATTATGTAAAGGTTCCGTATTTTGTTTACGACCGTACAACATTTTAACCCAGATACAGAGGCAGTTTACTCATCTTTTTTATAAGATTTGATACAGCTTGAAATAGTGAATATTGAGAAATTAATTTCCAAATATTGAGCCCTCAGCTTGGAGAAGGTGTTTCAGATAAATATTTTGAAATATTCTTTCAAAATAGATATTTCCAGATGAAATTACAACAAAACAATAATGATAATCAATGTCTATTTAATTCTGTTTCAAAAAAATGTCTAATTACAGACTACTTTTTTATTTTATATATGTATTGATGCCTGCCCTAAAATAAAAAGCATAATACAAGAATATAAGTGCATTAACCTAACATTGACCTAAATCAGTTGTAAATTTCAATCCCAAAAATTAGGTGTTGGTTTTTTGCATTCATTAGATAGCTCCAGCCGAAAGCTACTCTGCATTTTTTATTCAGCAAAAAATATTGATTTTTCATCGATATAATCAAAATAATATTTTTTTTTGTAGATTAATATTTTATTTATTCAAATATCATGGATGAGGGACACATCGCGGAGTGGTGGATATAATCAAAATAATAGTTCATTATACATTATACAGCTTACAGCCTATGTTGATGGAGTTCTAACATTGAAGTGCCAGATCGATTGAAAATGATTTAAAACACAAAATCGTTTAATAGCTCATGAACTGCAAAGTAAGTTGAACAAGGATATTAAATAGTTTTTGTATAGTCTTAAATTATGCATTCATCTAAAAAAAATTCAGACAAATGTTTCATACTAAATTTTGCGCAAAATTCAATTGAGATTTTGGAGGTTTTTCGAATATACACATCACTTTTTATAAGCATATTTCAAATGTAAGTAATGGAGATAATGCGCAAAATAATTATCTATCGATTGAACCAGTTTTAAACCTTTTAGCTGCATTTTTCGTAAAAAAAACGAGATTTTTGTCAATTTTTTTTAAATTCAGAATTTGAGATGAGGGTATTTAAGGGAAAGATTGAAGCTAAGAACAAAGGTATCTCTTTGTGCACATTTTTGAGGATATCTCTACGAAAACTCAATATTTTGAAAAAAAATGAAATTTGGTCGGAGAGAGCTCAATGAGCTGGATAACATACATGCAAAAAAAACGCTGCTCAATTTAACAAATATTTTGAAATTTACTACAAAAATGTCAAAAAAAAAGAAAAAAAAAAAGTGCTCAGAATTTTTTTAAACTTCAATATGTTATAGAGTGCTTTGAAATAAGTAATTTTTATTATTAAAAAGTGTTAGTATAGCTTAATTTTTTCTAGAGATATGAAGTCCTAAAGTTTTCAATCCTTTAGCGGTGAAATACGCGTAAATATCTGAAACATTGGCACTGAAAAATTAATACCAACTGCAACAAATAGGATATTTCCGGATACTTGTTTTTGAATTAAAACTGAACATCTCAGGTACATTGGCATATATTTTTTTCTTGGTGTTATTTAGTGAAAAAAAAAGTAAAGCAGGGATGAAAAGTGAGACTCACTTCTCAAGGAAGGCGCAGTAAAATTTACCTATTTTTATGTTTTTTGCGCAATGTGGAATGAATCCGGAAACAGGTGGGATAATTTGACCAATTTATATAGTGCATTCCGCTTTGTCCAAATATAATATTTTAAAAGTTGTTTAGCATGTGATTAGTCATTATTTTCCAAAGATATCTGAAACAGCTTCTACAACAGATAATTATAAGGTAAAGAATACTCAAGGGATCCTGCGTTTACACTCACTGTATCATTTTCATAATTACTTTGGAAGACTGAAATTTCAATATTTTGTGGATGGCTTTTAGATGATGCACTTTTTATCGCAATGCAAGCGCATTATTTGAATCTTTAATCTTCGAAAACGGGCTTGTTTACTGTCGTTATATAGTTGGTAAAAATAGCAGGTAATCAACTTGTTTTTTAAACTTACTAAATACGCAATGACCCATGAAGAAGCTAAAACTTGAATAAGCATTTATTTAGCAGATACTGTATATATGTTGTATAATACTAGATTTCTATAAATTTAGAGCTTAATTGGATCTATATTCATTCAGAAAAATTTTGCATTGGTTTCAATAAAAGTGCATTATAAATTACCACCTGGTGTCTCCTCTACTCTTTGGTCATAAACAAACTTCTGCAATCATCATCTGTATCTTAATATCCTGCTATTAGGGTTATAACGGAATGTTACCTTCTCTGTTAGAGAAGTTTCCATATCCTCCATATTTATGTATACTGTAGTAAACTACATATACCAAGTTTGTTTAATAATCAAATTGATCTTAGTCAACATCTAAGATCTAATTACTTTAAATCACAAAAAACTTTAAAAAATGTCAAAGTGTACCACTGGTACTTCCAAACTAATGACTAAACCACGAAGGTCTTGCTTCAAGGTCCTATTACTGTATTACCAATAGAACTAGAAAATAGTATAGATATCACAAATGCTATGGTAACCCATAAAACTTTGCTTTACTTTATATCTTAATAAATATCAAAGAGTTATAATTGTTACGCAACGCTTTTTTTGTTTAATTACTATTTTTTGTAGCATATACCTTTATTTTGTCATAATTCCTATCCACAACCTCATATTCCTGTTTACTAATAACGCCAACCTTACTTTTTATATATTCCTTGGACTTATTATAGTATTGACTATCATTTATCTTTTTGTAATAAATATTACAATTGTTGCGCCATCATCCTATTCATTGCTGCCATTGTAGTGGTCTTGGATGGAGAAACTGGATGCTGCTGTAGTAGTAAACTATACACCACTATTATGAAGAAAAAATTTCTTAATTCTCTTAATTGTGCCACATTAAGAAAAATAAGAAACTTTTCACTGCTTATTTTTTTAAATTTTGTCTTATTTTTCTTAATGTGGCATAATTAAGCGAATTAAGGGATTTTTTCTTCATAGTGTAATTTACGTTTAAAACTACAACTAAAAGGCTGATATTTTTTTATAAACTGAAAACAAATAGCAGGTACAAATACATGTTTTTTTATTAACCGTTAATGATGTTAGGACACGTTATAATATCTTTCTCGGACAAAAAAAGCGTCCAGAACTTAATCATTTTGTTCCATTATCTACGTTATAATCAATGCTTTTTTTGGTCTAAAGTCAATATCTACTACCTGGAGAAAAACTGGTGATTATAAAAGTATGTATAGCATTATTGACTTGATTTGAATGAATGAATAAACTCATGTTAATTTATTTAGTTTCTAAAAAGTATTTATTTCTATTTAGTAGCCAACAAACAGCTAAGAAGAGGAAAACAAGATATTGTCTTGTATATCTATCAGGGTTATATTATATAAGGGGCAAGAGACACAGACAAAGACTTATTTGTTATGTTAAGGTTTATTTCAGAATATATAATAAGGAAAATGATGAGGAGAACTGACGAAGAAATAAAAGGAATTATGAAAATAAGATGGTTATTTATACTAAATTATTCAAAAGTCTAGTTCCCTTTATGAACTAGACTTCAGGGACACAGTGTTACTGAATTACTCTATAACTTAAATGCGAGTAAGTTGATATTGTAATGTGGTCACTGGTTGTGCCGCAGTGCGGGTAGTAATAATAGAATGTCTTGCATAAGCTGGAGATTGAAATGCAATTCGGATAAGGTAATAATGTGTGATATGTTTATAATAGTGGTATAATAATAGATTAAGCTTGACCGGTTCATGACAATATCAATACCGATTATCAAAGATACTACACCATAATTATTACTTATTAGCTTGATATTAATAATTGATTTTACTAATAAATCAATTTTTATAGGTCAAAAGTAAGCTTGTTCTGGTAAAGCATTGAATAAATTGGCTTGGGACAAAGAGAATAAGAAGGTGGCAATAGGTCCCAGTAGTGATGGCCATATTTATGTTTATGTTTATGATGTTGGAGGGGGGGGTAAGACTAAAATTTAATGTAAATCACCTCTACTGCATTAATTATCAAGTAAGACTATATCATCGTCAAATAAACTACCACACAATATTAACATGTAAAAATATTTACAGCAATAAGCTTGAATCAAGTGGATACAGCATCATTAATTCTTGAAAAAGTTTTCAAGTATTATAAAATCTCTTATTTTTAAGACTTACAAGGCTTATAAGCGGAATATTAATTTAGAAAATTATTTTTGTCCAGATCATCAATTTGGACATTTTTTATTTTTTTTTTTTTGATTTTGCAAATCGAAGGTTAATTATACTACCAATTATAAAAACAAAAAATATACACATATGCAAAATTTAGCGCTCTATTTGCTCAATAAGAAATAATAAATATTTTTATTGTAAAATATTACATGAAAATCCTTTAGCCAAAAAACCGTTTTTCGGGCAAAAGTACAAGTTTTCATTACTTAACATTTAATACTAAGCTTTTATAAAATGTATATTATCTATAGCTACAATTTTCTCTCACGTTATAGTGTATTTAAACGTTGATTTTGGTATCAAAATTTGATTTTTCTGTTTTTTGATAAAAATCATGAGTGTTGGTAAGGATAAAATGAGTCACCAAAAATGTCCGCTACAAAAACTGAATTTTCAGATCGTACATGGTTAAATATAAGAAAAGTAAAAAAAAACGCTTTTCTATTTAAAACTGATTGGAATGCCCAAGATTTAGAATACATATTGTAACAAGAAAAAATGTATAATTTAATAAAGGAACTTGTTAAATTAAATCACACACAAAAACTGAAGATTATCTTTATTTAATATCAATAATTTGTCCTATTTATATACAAATTCTTTATTACATTTATCCGTTAGATCAGTTTTGGATCGATTATATCTTTCTGACATTCCACGTCAGATCAATCTATTTACATTTGTAACACAGCACATTTACGTTGAGCTTGTTTCATACAGCTAAGTCCAATAAGTGGATATGTCTCACATATGCTGTTTCCTGGATCTTACTTTAGAACAATAAGAACAATCAAGAATGTTACCATAGATTAGTTAGCTGACTTCTTATCAATAAGGATTACAAATCAAAAGGTTCATTATTTTACAAATAACCGGTGGATGAAACACTGATATACCATAGTATAAGAGACTTAGTCGTTCAGTCTTGCTGTCTTGCTATGCGCAATTACTGCTGCGTCGCTCTACGGGCATGCTTTTGCAACTTTTAATAAATGTATGATATGACAGATGGTTTTTTTTTGGTAGAAAAATATATGTTTCTATGGTAATAGATATTGTCTATTTTGTTTAGTTTATGGATTATGCGCAGTAATGCTGCTTTTACATTGGCTAAAATGTGCAATTTAGCAGGGCTTTAAATGCGCTAAATAATGTAAAGCCTTGAAAATTCTTTTCTACGTGTGTTGCTTCTCTCTTTTTGTTTTCATACTTCAAGGATATATTCACCGTTTGATAAGGCATACAGTATCAGACTATCAAGCTGGTATTCTTTTCTTTTATCTAAATACGCATTCTAACATAAGGGACTAAATGTTTTCAATAAATTAGGTAGCAGTTGTTATATTAGAGACTGATATTTTCATTTAACCGCATTCTAAAATCAAATATCATTATTTACTACTGTATTGTTGGACGTATTTCTTAATTATTAGATCAAATCGAAGGCAATGATATTTATATCTAATCAATGATAAAGTAGAACTAGTTACAAACCCACAAAATGTTCCAGAAAAGTGATAAAATGTTAAATGATAAAAAAACAAAAAAAAAAATAATAATCTAATTTCTCGCTTAATAACCATAGTTATGATCGCAGCTATACTTGAAAGCAAACTTTTTTACAGCTAATAATCGTAAACTAAAACAGTAAGTTTAAAGAAGGCTAATTTATTTAAATTTTATGTGTGATAAAGCAATATCTACAACTTTAGATTTGGCCCGCATATAAATTTAAGCAGTATGTGTTATTCAAGTTTATTTTCGAGCAAAAACCATTGTTGCTGTAAACATTATAGCTAGAAACACATTTACAAATGATGATAATAATTGTAAATATATTGGTTGTTTAATGTATTGCTGAACTACATCAACAACGTATTGAATTGTATTATTGTCTATAATGTATATTAATAAAAGCAGCAAATGAAATTTACTGTAAGATTCCATTATTCCTGTAAAAAATGCAATAGAATTTTGAAAATGACAGGATGATCAGGTACAAACCAATTTGTACCCATACAATCGGCTCATTATGCTCATGGTCAGATTTTATTATTATGCACAAATAGAGGTAATGATATGCTTATGGGCAATTCTACTATTATGCACACTTGGGATTAATGTTTTCCACACGGACAAAATCTATAGCTCTGCACATACAGGCTTTGCTTTGTGCTCAGGGGCAGTTTCTTTTGTTGTGCCCATGTGCATCTTGTTATCTTTTTAGCCATATTCGGCCGGCGCAACAGCTCAGGCTATAGTGTGCAGCACAGATCGGCCGTAGTAACTAATTATTCTGATTAACATTAATAGGCTCAAAAAGCATAGTTAAGTGCAATTATTGCTACTAAATCGCATAATTTGATATGCAGAAAACTCTTATAGCATTTATTCTTTTTTTTTGGCAATGCTACAAATCATCATTTAATATGAGTGAATATTAATGAATCATGATTTATCGAGACTTTGTAAATTAAAATCAACGTAAAAAGTACCGTTTATTAGAATGAATTAAATATGGGTTTATATAGTTATTGGAATTGTGCGATAAGATCTAATAGACAGGGATCCATTAGATGTGACAATAGATATTATTATTAATGTGTATGGATATAACATGTTATGTTTCAGTGGTAATATTGCTATAAGTTATGTTTCATTATTAGTTCCTGGGTGACAGAAACCAGTTACTGGATAGATAAGATCTGCTAGATTTGTCGGAGATCTTCTATATATCAAATGTTGTAATTCTGATAGACCAAATCAGAAAAAATGCCACTGGTAAAAAACTGATACCCAATGTACATCGAGGTCAAGGTTGATAAAAGGTGTATTCATTCTGTAGTAGAATCGCAACATTTTGATGGATAGAAATTACAGGACCAAAGGTTGTGTTTTCCTCAGGATTTGTAAAAGGGTTTAAAAGCATATTTTATCAAACTTACTTGGATGTTAAATACTCACCATATGCTATTAGTATCATCTTGTTTTTTATTTAATTGCTGTATTATCAGAAATCGAGTTTTTCATAGCTTATAACAATGACAATGGAATTTTTCTGATTTTAGATTGACATTTATCATAAGGTGGTCTGATGATACGTTTGATACTACCGTAGATGGTGGAACCAGTCAATTTAGTTTATGAAATTTGAATGAAAATATCAAGAAACCATTTGTAACTACTACTTAAGTTGGTTCTAGTTAAGCATCGAATAAATTAGCTTGGACAAAGAGGATATAAAGGCGGCAATAGGTTTCAGTAATAGTCATGTTTATGATATTGGAAATGTAAGATTAAAGCTCAATATAAATTACCTCTAGCACAATAATTATAAAGTAAGATAATATTATCATCAAATAAACTACCACACAATATTAATAAGTACAAATATTTACAGTCGTACGCTTGAATCAAGTGGATACAGCATCATTAATTCTTGAAAAAGTTCTCATGTATTATAAAATCTCTTATTTTTAAGACTTACAAGGTTTATAAGCGGAATATTAATTTAGAAAATTATTCTAGTCCAGATCATCAATTTGGACATTTTTTAATTTTTTTTTTTGATTTTGCAAATCGAAGGTTAATCATACTATCAATTATAAAAACAAAAAATATACACATATGCAACATTTAGCGCTCTATTTGCTCAATAAAAAATATCAAACATTTTTATTATAAAATATTACATGAAAATCCTTTAACCAAAAAACCGTTTTTGGGGCAAAAGTACAAAGTTTCATTACTTAATATTTAATATTAAGCTTTTATAAAATGTATATTATCTATAGCTACAATTTTCTCTCACATTATAGTGTATTTAAACGTTGATTTTGGTATCAAAATTTGATTTTTCTGTTTTTTGATAAAAATCATGAGTGTTGGTAAGGATAAAATGAGTCACCAAAAATGTCAGCTACAAAAACTGAATTTTCAGATCGTACATGGTTAAATATAAGAAAAGTTAAAAAAAATGCTTTTTTATTTAAAACTGATATACCATTGTATAAGTGACTTAGCCGTTCAATCTTGCTGTCTTGCTATGCGCAATTACTGCGTCGCTCTACGGGCTCGCTTTTGCAATTTTTCAATGAATGTATGATATAAAAGAGGTATAAAAATGTATGTTTCTATGGTAATAGATATTGTCTATTTCGTTTAGTTTATGGCTTATACGCAGTAATGCTGCTTTTACATTGACTGAAATGTGCAATTTAACAGGGTTTTTAATTGTGCTAAATAATGTAAAGCCTGTAAAAGCCTTTTCTACGTGTGTTGTTTCTCTCTTTTTGTTTTCATATTTCAAGGATATATTCACCGTTTGATAAGGCATATCAGACTATCAAGCTTGTATTGCTCTACATCAATAACGTATTGATTTATATTGTCTATCATCTATATTAATAAAAACGAATGTAATTTAAAAACCCACTCCAGTGAAAAATACAATGGAATTTCGAGAATGGCACGATGCCGATGAACAAACCAACCTGCGCACATTCGATCAGCTTATTATGCTCACGGTCAGATTTCATTATTATACACATACTGTATAAGGAGGATAATGATTAATGATGCTACAAAAACGTAATTATGAAAGGCAATAGGAAATACAATTATAACTCTTCTAAGTTTATCAAAGGTATAAAGCAAAGCAACGATCATCTACTCGATGAATCATTGTGGTATTTATATTAAATGTCTAATTCAAATTACTAATACAGTAATTTGATCTTCTTAGTATTAAAGCTGATAGAAAAAGGGATCAGCAATTACTAATTCAGGTTATACAATTATCTATATTTGTTTGTAATTTTAAATTATAGTTAAGTTTCTATATTTCATAATCTTGGTTCTCACACCAAATTCACGTTATTCATTACTAATTTAATTTGATTTGTGAAAGACTCCCAGTAGTTTACATCAAATGATATGTTTATGGGCAACAACTCTACTATCATGCACACATGGGATTAATGTCATGCACACGGACAAAATCTATAATTCTGCACATACAGGCTTTTTATTATGCTCGTGTGCAGGTTTTTTTTGTTGTGCCCATGTGCATCTAGTTATCTTTTTAGCCATTATTCAGTGGACTCAACAACTCATCAGGCCATCGTGTGCAGCCCGCCTGGGCACAACAAAATCATCTTGTGCAGCACAGGTCGGCCGTAGTGCTTTTATAGATATATAAATCCTTTAAATTTGTGATTTTATTATGGACTTTTTTTGAATCCGGTTGTATCATCTTATACTTTTCAAGTTAAATCCGTTATTAGGCTAATAATGTTGTAGGTTGTATTTATGCTTTACTTAAAATAAGCCTTTGGATAATTAATAGAAATACAGCCGAACCTTAATTTTTGAATGAACTTTTGATACCTGCTGTAGTAAACTACATATACCAAGTTTGTTTAGTAATCAAATTTGAAGTGAACTAAGCTAGATTCCCATCATAAAATACCTAAATTAAATGTCATCTCATTTGGAACCATGCTATCAAAGATAAGACTATATAGTAAATAGACAATTGCATAAAGATAGCAAGGGTATAATATTCAAATAAGAGATGCTAAAATACTAAATTAATGTGGGATATCCTAAATAAAAGATACAAAAAGTACATGCTTATCAAGTAGAACAAGTAAGGGCTGTTCTGAAAGCATGATTGACAAACTATATTTAAAACACCGTTCTTGATCCACCAAATCAATAACCAAACAACCCAACATTTATACTCAAAATTAATGGAATTGTTGACAATTGCAATGCAATTGCAAGATAGTAAATAATCACCAAATAATATAAATAGAGACGTAGAATAACCATTTTATTGCACATTATCCATATTTTAATAAAGAAGGATTTTAACAGTATTCTTTATCGCTTTTTACACTCATATTTTACTGCAAAATTGATCTTAGTCAACATCTAAGATCTAATAACTTTAAATCACACAAAACTTTAATATGTCAAATTGTACCACTGGTACTTCCAAACTAGGAACTAAACCATGAAGATCTTGCTTCAAGATCTTATTACTGTATTATTAATAGAATTTAAAAAATAGTATATATATCACAAAGGCTATGGTAATCCATAAACCTTTGCTTTTACTTTATATCTTAAATAAATATCGAAGAGTTATAATTGTAGTCGCAACGCTTTTTTTTGTTTAATTACTATTTTTGTAGCACCTGCATCTTAAAGCTGCTTGGAATATTTAAACAACCGCTTCTGGGCTGTCCGGTAATTTTTCTAGAGATTTGAAACTTGGAAATATCATTAGATGGCCGCTTCCGGAGATTCTTCGGCTTTTTTTGGAAGAGTGACCATTGGCAAAAATATGACACATATACTATGTTGTATGCCACCAAGTACCGTATGTTATCACCTTCTACGGTATCAATACATCTTTCAATCTATTGACTATGACATGCATTGAAGTTCAAAGCCTTGATATCGGATATAAAAAATTCCTAGCGTATCAAGTTTAATCCAGTAATTACCAAGAACGCTTGAGCCTCAATTATAACACCATATTATTTTATCCCAGCGGTTAATCAATCCAGTAGCTATCAAATCAACATCCAAGCACATTTAGCGCAGCATTAAAACAAGGCAACTTACAAGCTCTGCAAGAATGGTTAAATTATCATTGATCCATTTAAATCTATAGATTACTATCAAACAGATCTAATAATTCAATAGTACCTTAAATTACATCCCAGGATCTCAATGTCAAATCAACATAAAAGGCTATTCAGTGAGATTACATACTAAAAACGCTTCTTGATAATAATAAAATAATCTAATTTCCAAGTGTCTCTCATAAAGTATGATGCCACGTGAAATGTGAACAACAATAATAAACAAACGCTTCAATTGAGCACAATAACAAATGCATGTTAAAAATATGAAATACCTTTTTGAACTATACATGTCGTGTAGATGATAGTACCCTTGATCACAGTGCAATCAGTTAAACAAATAACATACAGTGACCCCCAAAACTGTCCCAATGTTTCCTAGTTTTGAGTTTAGTATGATTTTCAGGTACAACAAATATATTTAAAGTACGACATATTTTATATATTTCGGAAGATCAATTAATTTCCTTTTATATTAAATTAAAAAAATCTCGAATTTCATTGGTCCGCTATATTTATACCCTGTCTGGGACAGCATATGCATTGGGACAGTTTTGGGAGCTTACGCGGGAAAAAATATAATCCTATTTAATAGTCCGTCCAAAGGCCGTTTCTTTCCAAATATACTTTCACACAATTGGGCATGCTATCAAAAACTTTTTGGCACTCCTCCTGTTTAATGGTGTTGTACCAAACCTCAGTTACACGCTCCGAAAGATCAAGGATTCATTTGGGCGCTGTTTTTTACTCATTAAGCCTCCTCTTTAATAAGATCCACATATTTTCGATCGGATTCAAGTCAGGAGATAGCGGAGACCAATTTATTACTTCATAGTCTTGATCCAATAGATATTCCTTGACTAAATTTGATGTATGCTTTGGAGCATTGTCATGCTGGAAAATGATCTGATCACGACGAAGGCCTAATTTATCCAAAGTAAAATTGAAAGTCCGCTCCAAATCGTCTTCAAAGATTTGTTTATACAAATGTTGATCCACAGTACCCTCAATTCTGCATATCTATCGAACTCCGGCATACGTAATGGCCCTCCAAAATATGACACTCCCACCGCCATCTATAACGGTCATCTTCACATAATTAGATTTCAAGCTCTCACCGTCTCAAATCCAAAGCCAGCTTCTTCCATTTAAGTTAAATCTATTAATGTTGGTCTCATCTGATCAAATCACCCTTTTCCGTTCGTCGGAAGTCCAATCCTTGCGAAGATGACACCATTCTAAACGCCTTTTAATATTAGCCGGAGACAGCATAGGTTTTTTAGGCTTGATAATTGCTCCTATGCTCCCCCTACGGAGCGATTTCGGACAGTTTCCGGGCTTTTATTAACTCCGAAATTACTCTCAAGTATTTTAAAATGTTACTTGAATTTTTGACTGCTTTTTTTGTTGCTTGGCGAACACAAAACCTTTCATCAGATTCAAACAGAAATTTAAGTCGACCCCTTTTAGACACACCCAAACTTGTGCAACACCGTTTTTTAATTTTTTCCACAACAGGCTTACCTACATGCAGTATTTCCGCAACTTGGCGCACTGATTTACCGGTGTTTAAAAGACTAATGGCATCATTTTCCTTATTCTCCTGAAGTTTTTTCATATTAATTTTCAATAGGCCAAAGCACCAGAATCTGTATATGAAATATGCATCTTTTTTATTTTCTTTACCTAATTAGGTGTTTATTTACTGATTTCCAAGCGTTCAAGATACTAGTGCAAATTATGGTTCTACAATCATCGATTATCTAAAAATCAAAAATGGCTCTCAAAACTGTCCCAATGCATATACTGTCCCAAATTGGGTATAAATTCAATTGACCAATAAAATTCGAGATTTTTTTAATTTAATATAAAAGGAAATTAATTGATCTTCCGAAATATATAAAATATATCGTACTTTAAATATATTTGTTGTACCTGAAAATCATACTAAACTTAAAACTAAGAAACATTGGGACAGTTTTGGGGGTCACTGTA
This sequence comes from Mucor racemosus, assembly GCA_027405735.1. NCBI lineage: Eukaryota > Fungi > Mucoromycota > Mucoromycetes > Mucorales > Mucoraceae > Mucor > Mucor racemosus. The sequence continues at coordinate 260,774 of JAPEHQ010000025.1, forward strand.
TATATCAAAATAAGATTCTATCCAAATTAATAATAATAATAAACAAAGATATCAATTTAGTCAACTGCTCATTTATATTGAAGTTGCACTATCAATATAAATAAGATTGAAGCATATAAAAATTACCCCTTAATTCAAGGTTACGTAAAATAGATATAGCAATAATAAACAACCATTTTCAAAAAGGTCGATATTATCACACTTGACATCAATCCCTTATGGTAATGCTCTACATGATTTACCCCTTAAAATATTAAATCAATAACAATGTACTCAAAACTAGAAGATTACTAAATACAAATCCATTCAAGTCTGATGGTACAGTATCCAAGTTTTCCAAATCACTATAAATACCTTCATACTTTTTTAATTATTTTAAATCTTCAGAAATCTTTTGTGATAAAAACTTTAACTGATTATAATTGTATTTATACTGCTTTTATTATTTATATTTTTTTATTTTAGTAAACATCGTTACTGTATTTACTGAAATATTATAATTAATAACGAAGATAATTTGAATGGTTTGAAGCAGATGAGCAGATGTGAGTTACTCTGATCCAAAATTGCTTTATTGAAGAGATATATCAATTTAAAATTTGGGGTTTGAAAGAGTTCTGCCCATGTTCTTCTTTTGGGGACTAAACGGGAACGACGACAACAACCTGTTTGGCAGCACTAAAAGTATATATACCTTTGTAAGTTTCTGTTTGTAATACACAAAATCGACTGATTTAGAATTATTTTTCTGTTTTCCTCCCCACTCTTTCCTCAGCTCTTTTATTTATGTTTAAAACTACAACAAAAAGACCAATTTTTATTATAAACTGGAATCAAGTAGCAGGTGTAAATAAATGTTTTTCCTGTTGTTTATTTGGAAATGAATCATTGACCATTAATGTTAAGGCTTGTTATAATACTGTATTTTTCTCGGAAAAAAAAGCATCCAAGACTTAGTCAGTTTGTTCCATCATCTACGTTATAATTTATGCTTTTTTGGTCTAAATTTGATATATACCTGCAGAAAAACTGGTGATTATAATAGTACAGTATATATAAATATTTACAGTAATAAGCCTGAATCAAGTGGATACAGCATCGTAAATTCTTGAAAAAGTTCTCAAGTATTATAAAATCTCTTATTTTTAAGACTTACAGGGCTTATAGGCGGAATATTAATTTCGAAAATTATTCTTGTCCAGATCATCAATTTTGACATTTTTTTATTTTTTTTTCTGATTTTGCAAATCTAGAGTTAATTATACTACCAATTATAAAAACAAAAAATATACACATGTATCGAATTTAGCGCTCTATTTGCTCCATAAAAAATAACAAACATTTTTATTTTAAATATGACATGAAAATCCTTTAATCAAAAATCCGTTTTTTGGGAAAAAATACAAAGTTTCATTATTTAACATTTAATATTAAGCTTTTATAAAATCTGTATTAGTTATGGCTACAATTTTCTCTCACATTGTAGTATATTTAAACGTTGATTTTGGTATCAAAATTTGATTTTTCTGATTTTTGATAAAAATCATGAGTGTTGGTAAGGAAAAAATGAGTTACCAAAAATGTCCGCTAAAAAATCTGATTTTTCAGACCGTACATGGTTAAATATAAGAAAAGTTAAAAAAAGAAACGCTTTTTTATTTAAAACTTATTAGATATACCATAGTATAAGAGACTTAGTCGTTCAATCTTGCTATGCTTAATTACGGCGTCGCTCTATGAGCTCGCTTTTGCATATTTTTAATGAATGTATGATATGACAGATGGTTTTTCTGGTAGAAAAATGTATATTTCTATGTTAACAGATATTGCCTATTTTGTTTAGTTTATGGTTCAGGCGCTGTACTGCTGCTTTTACATTGGCTGAAATGTGCGATTTAGCAGGGTTTTAATTGTGCTAAATAATGTAAAGCCTTGAAAATCCTTTTCTACGCGTGTTGTTTCTCTCTTTTTGTTTTCATATTTCAAGGATATATTCACCGTTTGATAAGACATATCAGACTATCAAGCATTTATTGCTCTACATCAACAACGTATTGAATTATATTGTCTATCATCTATATTAATAAAAACAAATGTAATTTAAAAACCCACTCCAGTGAAAAATACAATGAAATTTTGAGAACGGCACGATGCTCATGTACAAACCAATTTGTACCCATACAATCAGCTCATTATGCTCATGATCAGACTTTATTATTATGCATAAGTAGGGATAATCATATGCTTATGGGCAATTCCACTATTATGCACACATGGGATTAATGTCATGTACATGAACAAAATCTATAATTCTGCACATACACTCTTAGCGTTGTGCTCGTCATGTGCAATTTCTTTTGTTATGCTCATATGCATCTTTTTATCTTTTTAGCCATTATTCAGTGGGCACAGCGAAATCATCTTGCGCAGCACAGGTCGGCCTTAGTGTTTACAAATAAGAACACCAACCTTCCTTCAATCAATGTTCACCGATCTCTAATATCTATTATGAAAAATTGTATCATTAGCATATCATTTTGATCGTAATATTCATCCAATATTACAGATCATTACATGCACCTATAGCTTACTGTGCACTTGTATTGAAAACAATTTAAATACTACGATCTCTATGGATACTGATCCAAGTAATCTGACACTCTTTATGGATATATATAGATATAAATAAATACTACAAATATTTCAGATGCCAGTTTTCGTGAATCATTTTGCATTCGTCGATATTTTCAGATGTTTTTCGAAATTTTTTATAGAATCAAATAATGGTGCGAAATTGAATTCTGCAGTTTTACTTAATGCGCAGTAAATATATAAATAACATATCTTAATTTTATTAAGGAATAGCTGTTTTTGAGAGAGTTCATCACAAGTTTAAAAAAAAACCTCTCCTCCTCTGCTTAAAAAATAAAACAATTTGAAAAATGCTTGGTTTATCAGAATTAGGAATCACCGAATTATCAATTTAGAACATCTGTCAGGCCATTATATATATTTAACATGCAAATCAAACAAGGTTGCATTCTATGCGTTTATCATCATTATGCTACTATATTTTAAATTATAGAATCATGATTCCATTATTATATTCATATAATATCCATAAGTTCATTCTAATTATGCTATATTTTATCATCCACATTTAATACATTCATCCAATTAAAGTAGTATATAGACTCTATAAGCTCATAATAAAACGGTAGTACTTTTTCATTTGAATAATTTTATTTGTCTACGTTTCTGTGCCGAACTAAGATGCTATTTCCCCACATAAGAAATTAACTGTTATCTCGCATAAAACCATGTTCTAATATTCAAATAGAGATAACCTGAATTTAACAGTAAATACAGAAAGTATTATTAGTAATTTAACATAAAATAAAATATGCCGAATCATAAACAAAACAAATTGATTCATAAAGTAAACTGAAGAAACACATGGACCAAAGCAAGGATTGCTCTATACGGATCATTAACAAATATGTCAATAACAGGCACTAAAATACCGTCTTGATTATGTAAACCAAGAAGCTCAATATAAACTTTAAATCACAAACAAACTAATTGTTTTACCAAAAAGAATAAACATATGGATATTGCATGAAGACAATGGAATCATGCTTCTATCATTTAATAGTAGCATGATGACAGACGTATGAAATGCAGCATTTTCTGATTTGCATGTTAAACATCACGGTTTGACAGACGCTCTAAGTTGGTAATTTGGTTATTCCTAATTTTGATAGATCACTGACAGTTACGGTGCAACTCCCAGATATAATAAATCACAACTAATATAGATAGAGTAGAAATATAGACTTATTGCACACTATTCATATGTTGAAGAAAGAGGGATTGAAACTGTATCTTTTTCAAGGCTTTTTTTATTTTACATTTTACTGCACTTTCTATAAACTAATGCTGGTAATTAATGAATATTGCTTCAAATGGGCTGAAAACTGTAATATATATACGTTACTACAACGCAGTTGTAACAGTATTTGGAATTAAACCTTTAGCATCCATTGATTTGCTAATAAAACGTGTACTTTTATCGAGAAGGGGAGAGGGTTTATGGGTTAATATACTATTTCCAATTAGCAATAGCGTCAAATTAGCTTTCTAGATGCTAGTTGTTGATTAATATACTTTATAATGCATTAAAAAAATGCTGTTATTCCTTTTTATCAAATGTTCCACTTCAAATTGGTATTATATATCTATAATCTGCACTCATGCTGAACAAAGTAGATACATTATGACTCAAATATATCAAAAAATTATTTTTCGGTTGAATTTATCATAAAATACAACATGGCTAAACCATATTTCATTACTAAAAAGCTGCATTCAATGATGTTTTCGATCAACTGCTCCAAATTACCAATAAAACAATAAAATTTGTATATTTATTCTTTGTAAAATAAAAATCAAGGTATTTTTTCAAGTTAAACGATATAGTATATAAATGTATGGGATGTAAGTGTATAATATAGTGGCGAAGAGAGATTTTTTTTTAAAAAAAAAGAAACCACAAGTGATATCAAAAGAATAAGAAAAAAAATCAGAAAACTAGAACTCTAAATCAAATCAAAGGTGAAAAAGTGTTCATTACGCTTTTTTTTAGTGCGTCAAATTATTTGATTGCCCTATCGACATGTTGTTTAATAGACTTTGAACAACTATATAAAAAAGATAAATTAACAAACAATAAAGATTGGTGTTTTCTCACAACTTACTAACTGTTTCATCAGCAGATGAGTGATTTAATGAAAAAAGAGCAGGAAATTCTAAGGACTTGTCTAAACCATTTGTTGCTGTTGCTTCTGTGGTAATTGAAGATGTACAAGGTGTTATAGCGGTAGTTGTATTTGATTTTGTTGTTGTTGTTGTTGTTGTTGCTGTTGTTGCTGTTGTTGTTGTTGATTTTGTTGGGGATGTGACAGCAGCAGCTGTTGTAGGAGTTGAAACAGATGTAGATAATGCAAATTGAACTGCTGCAGCTGAAGGTGATAGTGGGTTGCTGTTGCCATTTGTGGTTGTGGTACTATTTGATGGATAAATCAATGGTGGAGGCGGAGTTTGGGTATGAATATAATTGTTGATTTGAAAGGGTAAATTGGTTGTCTTTTTTGGTGAAGAATCCATCATGATATCAGGCATAGATTGAGTTGAATGCATTGAACTATTATTACTACCAGTAGAGGTAGATGAAGTAGGCACAACGTAGGCATTATTGAATTCAGGTTTTGTACCGAGAGGTTGATAAAATCCATTATTGCCATTATGATGATGGTGAAGATGATGACTATTATGATGATCCATTGAATACAACATGGAATGTTGAGATTTAGATTCTACAAAGCCAGATAAAGGAGGACTACCAACAAAACCATTCAAGGAAACTTGTTGAGGTGGATTAGACCAAATATCTAAACCATTTTGACTACTGCTACTTGTAGGAGGGCCACCACGGAAGCTTAAAGGAGATACCAAGGAAATAGAAGGTGGTGGAGGTGGCTTGTTTGCTTCTGGCGAATCAAAAATTGCACGAATGTTTTCAACAGTTTTGGGTGAATTCATATCTCTAAAGTTTTTCCAGGAAGCATCAAGAGCATTCCCACACGTAGAACTAGGATAATCAAATAGAGAATAACTCTTTAACCCACTATTCATACCAGATAATGATGGTGGAGGGAAATCATTCAACAGAGAAGAAGAAGAAGACGGTGTTGGAGAAACCAAATCTGATGGCAATGCCGATGGAATCATTTTGTTATCAAATGCAGTAGCAGCCGAGAAAGGATAACTGATTGTATTTGATACCGAGTTACCAGTAGTAGAGGCAATGGCAGCATGTCGAACAATAGCACTGTCTTCATATAAATTTACTTGTTGACTTTTGAAATAACTGATCAAAATTTCCAATGAAACATTCAAACAATCCAAGTTTCCTTTTGTCATTTTGAAAGCAATAACTTGATCGCTTTCATTTTCATTTTCTTGTTGTTTCTTGGATTTCACTTCTACCATAACACTGTAATCGCTGGCTATACGTTGAACCACTTCTTTGTACGATTCTGATTCTAAAACTGTATTTAAATGAGTCGAGTATGGTAAATGAACATCGTATTCTTCTGGGACAATTGATCTGACCATTTGAGCAGCTAAACCCACTTGTGATTCGGGACCAACTAATGTCAAACAATCACTTGCTGCTTCATCATCAGGCCAAATCAAATGTGTATTGGTTTTTTTGGTCATTTCTCCTAAATATGCAGCTTGATCGCGGATCAAAGTACGGTGCAACCAGAAAGGTATGTCATACAACACTTGCTCAACACAGTCTCGATCTTTGGGATTGATTAAATCCATAACAGCATGTCGTAAGTTTTCTAAATTGATTTGATTCTTCATTGGTGTTCTAGCTACTACATTGTCTTCATTGTCATAATAGCCACCCAAGGCGGCAAATTCTTCAGCATTAGAAAATTTGACATAAACACCATATTTCTTCATGATACGCTGAATATTTTTACCACCAACACCAATAATTCTTTTATGGTAAACTTCTGGCACATAGAATGATATTTCTGCAGGTAATTCTTCTTGTAATAAAGTCAAACCATCCAATGCTTTATTAAAGCTGTTGCTTTCGACTTCGATTATGAAATTGTATTCACTAAATGGAACAAATTTGATCTTTGCACCCGATGTTTTCATGATTTTGTTGATTTTTCCACTCTTTTTTCCACTAATAAATTCACGTTGGTCGTTTGATAATTCGACATTAAATACTGTGCTTTGATGAAACATTTTTAAAAATGACATGTCATGCAAACGTTGATACACATGACGTATGGCTCTTTCTGTGCCATATACTTCAATACAACCAGGATCAGTTTTATAGGCAACTTCTGCACCTGAGATTTGTGATAATTGAGTAACTAAAGCAGTGATATTTGCAATTGAATTAAAAAACGTATGAGCAGATTCTGCACCATAAATAGCGCCATCACGATTAAAATAGAAACATGCTTCGTAGATGCCACAGGCCTAATAATATTTTAAAGTTAGCACGTTTTTCACCCCAAGAATGGAATTTTGTTGTTATTGCTGCTTACCAAAAAGTGAAGCGAACGAAGAGTACGCTCAGCATTAACTCTACTTTCAGCATACACAGTAACAAGATTTCCACTAGAGCCCATCTTTGGAAATGACACAAATGAGCCATTATCTCTCATTATTTTTCTTAGGTCATTTCTACGATGCAATAACATCCAATCTAATTTTCTAGGGTGTAAAACAGCATCTTTATGGTACATTGACTGAGCCTATTTGTTATGTTAGTTTTTTGTTTAATAATGATACCAAAAGATAATTACCTTTTGTGTAGCTAATTTTGTTAACATATCTTTCACGCGTGCAACGTCGTTCGATTCTCCAGTGATGTATATTGCGGGAGAATAATCTTCATTAGATTCATCGAAAATAAATGGAGATGGAAAATATATCGATGTAGCAGTTTCTTCCAAAATTGATTGAAGGCCAGTACGTTTTCTTCCACAAATTAAATGATGTAATTTGTATGGAATTGCGACAGTATCTACATCTAATTGTGACTATAGCGATTGTGTTAGTTGTAGAGCATTTAAATATACACAAAACCCACCATTTTATCTAACATGACAAGTGTATGAATTCGGGCGAGATCAGCATTGTCGGGTATACCAGTTATAAGAATATTAACAGTATTTTGAGAAGCAAAAGATGATTGTGGAATAGGTTCAGTGATGGAGATTGATGTGTTTGTTTCATTGGCAATTTTTTCGCATTCTATTCTTAGCTTTGTACAGTCTTGATCAGGGATTTTCAAGTTGAGGTGAGTCTATTATATAAAGTTAATTACATTCTAAAAAAAATTTTCTTTGATGTATTTATTACTTTTGTAGGATATAAATTTAATATCTCGGTTCGAGTTGCCATGACATTATCTTGTTGACCTGTTAAAGTAAGATTTGTACCCTCCAAAAGAATTTGACAGGTCAAAGAAGCAGGCAGTTTATCTGCTTGTCCAAAACAAAATGAAAAAGCACAGGTCATGATTGATTTCGTAATAATATTGTGGATGTTGTGATGTGGTATCTCTTTTTTTTTTTCTCTGTTAAATGTATGTGTGCGTTTCTCTCCTATTATTTTCTCTTTCTTTATCAGTTGTTTCTCTCTTTTTCTCTTTTTTTTTTTTCGTTAGTATGAAATGGGTAAATATCTAATTAATATAAAATATGTATAAAAAGTATATTATGATTTATACTAAATACATGAAAATATTCAATAGATGAAATGTATAAAATGAATTAAAAAAAAGGTAAAAAAAAAAAAAGAAAAAAAAGGGATATATGTGTATAAAATGAAAAAGAAAGTTATAAAATAGACTCAAGAAGAAAAAGATATATGTTTTTATGGAGGGAAACGAGGAAAAAGGAAAAGGAAAGGAAAAAACTGCTACGTTCAAAAAGTCAAGACCTTTTTTTTTCTGAAAAAAAAAAAAAAAAAAAAAAAAAAACTTGTTTGATTTAATTAAAATTATCAAAACGAGATTTGGGACCGAATTCCACTTATCTATAAATGAAAGCTATGTACAATTCGTCTCGAGAAATCCAATTGCAATAGCTGTTAAACATTGGGTTATCATTATCCATCATTTAGGACTTTTTCATTATATTCGGTTGAGTATAATACTAATACGAAAAAGAGACCCCCCTTGTAGCAATCTTTGGTTAGTTATTGGCTATGTTTCTAACAATTGAGTCTATGTTTGCAGTCACCAAAGCGAAATAATTTTTTTCCATGACTAAACTTGTAAACAGCATCAGAAACGTATGCTGTAAAAGCATGCACAAGTAAAAAATCAACCCAAACAAACTTTTTTTTTCATCTTTTAATATAAACTTAAATGTATATAAACAACCAAGATTTAAAATTCTTTGGAAAAATAGAAACTCCAAGTTTTTTTTTTATTATAATTGCAGTTGTTTAATTACTATATATACACTCAGATTATATTTATGATCAGATGTGGTGGTGAGTATTTCTATTTCTTATTTCTGAGATGAAAATCTCGATTGAGTACTGTTACCAGAGCAACACACTACCATAGCAACCAATGCCGTTGCTATGGAAACAATTCTTAACAGTAACATGAAAATTCAGGAACGAGATATTGTTGAAATTTCATACATATGCTTGTTGTCATTTGACAACCATCATCATCACCATCAATGTTTCGCGCGCCATTATTTCCTAATTAAACTGTATCCCTTTGCCCAATCAAATCGATAAACATCTTTTTTGGAATTCAATTACATTTCTACGAATGAATTAAGTGTGTGTATATGTTTTAATGTGTGCGCAATGTCGAAGTAAATTATTCCATTTCTTTCTTTTGGTTCCTTTCACTATAATAAAAAAGTAATAACAAAGATGTCAGACATGTCGGATGATGATTTTCAGCCTCTCGAGCCTACTCTCCAAAACGTATTAGATCAAAATTCTCTTCATTGGATCTTTGTTGGTGGCAAAGGTGGTGTAGGTATGTAATTATATTGATATATGAGATATATTTTCTTTTTTGGAGAGGCAAGGCTAATTCAACGCAACACTAGGTAAAACAACTACTTCTTGTTCTTTGGCTGTTCAACTTTCAAAAGTTCGTGAGTCAGTTTTGTTGATATCTACTGATCCTGCTCACAATCTTTCTGACGCGTTTGGCCAAAAATTCTCTAAAGAAGCTACTGTGGTTAATGGTTTCGATAATCTTTACGCTATGGTAATGTATATATATCCAGGTTTTATAAAGAAAATTTCAAAGCTAATGCATATCTGCCTATGTTAGGAAATCGATCCTACTTCAAGTATCCAAGAAATGGTTGAACAATGTAAGCAAGAAATGATTATACCCGAAATCAATTGATAAATTAATGTTATTTTTTGCATCGATTTTAATTAATAGCTGATCAAAATAATCCAATGGGTGGTATGATGCAGGATTTAGCTTATGCTATTCCTGGTGTGGATGAGGCTATGGGTTTTGCTGAAGTAATGAAACAAGTAAAGACCATGTCATACTCTGTTGTTGTTTTTGATACTGCACCAACAGGTCATACTCTTCGTTTTTTGTCTTTCCCCACTGTCCTTGAAAAGGCTTTGGCAAAGATTAGTGGTCTTAGTAGCCGTTTTGGACCTATGGTTCAACAAGTTTCTGGTATGATGGGTATGAATGCTAACCAAGAAGATATGTTCTCAAAATTGGAGGAGATGCGTTCCGTTATTACCGAAGTAAACAATCAATTCAAAGATCCTGTAAGTATATAAATGGGATACAAAGAGAGAAAGGAGAGTTTCTAATACTGTTTTTCTATCAGAATACAACCACATTTGTTTGTGTCTGTATTTCAGAATTTTTGTCCTTGTATGAAACTGAACGTATGATTCAAGAATTGACCTCATATCATATTGATACACATAACATTGTTGTGAATCAATTACTATTCCCTAAAGAAGGTTCGAATTGTGAACATTGTACTGTTAGAAACAAGATGCAACAAAAGTATTTAGATCAAATTTATGATCTTTATGAGGATTTCCATATTGTTCGTATGCCCTTACTAACAAAGGAAGTGCGTGGTGTTGAAGAAATCAAGGAATTCTCTAAGATGTTGGTAGAGCCCTTTCAAGAATCTAAATAAATAATAAAAAAGGGGGGTGTGTACCCTTCTATTCATATTGAAAATGTCTCGTCGTTATTATTCATACAATTGCGTCTTTTATTTTACATAAATGGTGCACTTTGCTATTCATTCGAATTGGTTTGATTTTTGTAGTTGATGATAATATACGTTTTCCATTTCTTCAATAGCTATCATCGAGTTGTAATTTTATTAATCCGTCGTTATTTTGGAACTCGTCGATATGAAAATTCAGCGTTTTTGGATCAATATTAATCCAAATGAGCTTCAAACAACACACCAATGTAGGTATTGGGAACGTTCACCAATATACCAAATATCAGCTTCTATGGATCGCTTTTGATTGTTTAAATTCAAACTCTGTTATTTACCCCTAGTTAGTATAAAGTTCCAATAACTAATAAAAATGGAACCTGCTCTCTTTTCTCATATCAAACAACCTTTAGGGTATTTCTAGACACAGCCAAATAAGTGTGAAAGGATCGCATTATGCTATCTGTTCCTAAACTTCTTTCATCTCTCACGGAAAATTCAAAAACATATAAAATTTAAGGCTTTTTCCTTGAAGACTAGGTCTCACTTTTCATCCCTGCTCTATTTTTTTTTCACTAAATAACGCCAAGAAAAAAATATATGCCACTGTACCTGAGATGTTCAGCTTTAATCCAAAAACGAGTATCCGGAAATATCCTATTTTTTACAATTGGTATTAATTTTTCAGTGCTAAGGTTTCAGATTTTTTACGCGTATTTCACTGCTAATGGTTGAAAACTTTGAGGCTTCATATCTCTAGAAAAAACTAAGCTATACTAACACTTCCTAATAATAAAACTTACTTCTTATGATGTGCTCTATAACATATTAAAGTAAAAAAATTATGAGTACTTTTATTTTTTTCATTTTTTTTTTTTGACATTTTCGTAATAGATTTCAAAATATTTGTTAAATTGGATAGCATTTTTTTTACATTCATGACATCAACCTAGTTGAGCTCTCTCGGACTCAATTTAGTTTTTTTTAAAATACTGATTTTTCGTGGAGATATCCTTAAAAATGTGTACAAAAATATATCTTCATTTCTAGCTTCCATTTTTCCCTTATATACCCTCATCCCAAATTCTGAATCTGAAACAATTTGGACAAAAATCTGATTTTCTCTACGAAAAATGCAGCTAGAAGATTCCACAATAACTCGATCGATAGATACTTTTTTTGCGCATCATTCTAATTACTTATATGTTAAATATGCTTATTAAAAATGATGTATATCTTCAAAAAACCTCAAAACTTTCAATTGCATTTTACGCAAAATTTAATGTGAAATGTTTGCCTGAATTTTATTCAAATGGATGCAAAATCCAAAACTGTACAAAAAATATTTAATACGCTAGGTCGACTTACTTTGCAGCTCATGAGCCATTAAACGATTTTGTTTTTTTGAATCATTTTCCATTCATTTCAAGATCTAGAAATAAATTTTGGAACCCCGTGATAATAGGTTCAAGCTGTGATAAGAACCATTATTTTGGTTATCTCGATAAAAAATTAATATTTTTTGCTAAAACAAAAAATGCAAAGTAACAATCAATTAGATCTATCTTGTAAATACAGAAATTAAGCCCTGGATAATGAGTTTTAAGTTTACAAAATAATAAACTATTATTTGCAACTGTAGAAAATAAACATCCCATCTTTCTTGTGAATATTGATCCAATTAATCTTCAATTATACATGATGATAATAGATTTAAGTATATCCTGTATAAAAAATTATATATCTACTTTCACAAATTACTGTGAATTGAGAAAACCATCAACAAAACATGATATTTCTGTCCAATAGAACCGCCTGTTGTGTCGTATATTTTCATATTTGATAAATAATACCTAAAAAAAATATAACTAAAAGTAATAAATCATTTCTTCAACTGTATAATAAAAACAAAATATCGTTTATTTAGATATTAAAAGTATAGCCTTTTACTGTATATTGATTTGATATTGAGATCCTGATGAAATGTAATTTTAGGCACTATTATTGAATCATTAGATTTGTTCGATAGTAATCTATGGATGGAAATAGATCAATCACAATTTAACCGTGCTTGCAGAGCTTATGAGTTGCCTTGTTTTAATGTTGCGCTAAATATGCTTGGATGTTGATTTGATAGTTATTTGATTAACTAACCACTGGGATTGTTTAGGATACTGACTAAATATTGAGCTGAATTATGTAATACTAATAATGAGCACAGAAAGCATCATGGTTCATCGTAAGTTCTTAATAGGTTATCTGGACGTGATCATTAGAGTTAGGAACTGTAAGGAATTATGCATATCAACTTTATTTCAATCATGGAATAAGGTGGAGTGATTATATTATATATTATATTTAGTCTAAGATGATGTGATATTATTTAAGCTGAGCCAATGTAAATCTTTACCTGCGATTCACATTGGTTTTTCCTGTTATAAAGAGTATTTTCCCGTTTAATCAATCATTAAAAAATATTCTATCTACACTCTACAGTTTTTAACTTTACCTCCTCTTTGTCAGAACTGGTTCTGGTCAATCTATTCCCATCAAAACCCCCTGCAACTGGTCTTCCAACTTATGAAATCAAAATTTAACTATCGAATGGTATACCCTATATCCTCGCCCCTAAAACATATAAATACCGGATCTTTATACTCATAGTTTGACATCTTCATCCTTTTTTCTTTATAAAAATACTTAAATTTACTCCGACCAACCTGTGCTGCACAAGATAATTTTTTTGTGCCCAGGCGGGCTGCACACGATGGCCTGATGAGTTGTTGAGCCCACTGAATAATGGCTAAAAAGATAACAAGATGCACATGGGCACAACAAAAAAACCTGCACACGAGCATAATAAAAAGCCTGTATGTGCAGAATTATAGATTCTGTCCGTGTGCATGACATTAATCCCATGTGTGCATAATAGTAGAGTTGCCCATAAGCATATCATTTGATGTAAACTACTGGCAGTCTTTCACAAATCAAATTGAATTAGTAATGAATAACGTGAATTTGGTGTGAGAATCAAGATTATGAAATATAGAAACTTAACTATAATTTAAAATTACAAACAAATATAGATAATTGTATAACCTGAATTAGTAATTGCTGATCCCTTTTTCTATCAGCTTTAATACTAAGAAGATCAAATTACTGTATTAGTAATTTGAATTAGACATTTAATATAAATACCACAATGATTCATCGAGTAGATGGTCGTTGTTTTGCTTTATACCTTTGATAAACTTAGAAGAGTTATAATTGTATTTCCTATCGCATTTTATAATTACGTTTTTGTAGCATCATTAATCATTATCCTTATTTGTGCATAATAATAAAATCTGACCGTGAGCATAATGAGCTGATCGAATGGGCGCAGATTGGTTTGTACATGGGCATTGTGCCGTTCTCGAAATTTCATTGTATTTTTCACTGGAATGGGGTTTTAAATTACATTCGTTTTTATTAATATAGATGATAGACAATATAAATCAATACGTTATTGATGTAGAGCAATACAAGCTTGATAGTCTGATATGCCTTATCAAACGGTGAATATATCCTTGAAATATGAAAACAAAAAGAGAGAAACAGCACACGTAGAAAAGGCTTTTCCAGGCTTTACATTATTTAGCACAATTAAAAACCCTGCTAAATTGCACATTTCAGTCAATGTAAAAGCAGCATTACTGCGCATAAGCCATAAACTAAACGAAATAGACAATATCTATTACCATAGAAACATACATTTTTTTACCTCTTTCATATCATACATTCATTGAAAAATTGCAAAAGCGAGCCCGTAGAGCGACGCAGTAATTGCGCATAGCAAGACAGCAAGATTGAACGGCTAAGTCTCTTATACAATGGTATATCAGTTTTAAATAAAAAAGCATTTTTTTAACTTTTCTTATATTTAACCATGTACGATCTGAAAATTCAGTTTTTGTAGCGGACATTTTTGGTGACTCATTTTATCCTTACCAACACTCGTGATTTTTATAAAAAAACAGAAAAATCAAATTTTGATACCAAAATCAACGTTTAAATACACTATAATGTGAGAGAAAATTGTAGCTATAATTAATAAAGATTTTATAAAAGCTTAATATCAAATGTTAAGTAATAAAAATTTGTAGTTTTGTCCGAAAAACGGTTTTTTGGTTAAAGGATTTTCATGTAATATTTTGCAATAAAAATGTTTGTTATTTTTTATTGAGCAAATAGAGCGCTAAATGTTGCATATGTGTATATTTTTTGTTTTTATAATTGATAGTATAATTAACCTTCGATTTGCAAAATCAAAAAAAAAAATTAAAAAATGTCCAAATTGATGATCTGGACAAGAATAATTTTCTAAATTAATATTCCGCTTATAAACCTTGTAAGTCTTAAAAATAAGAGATTTTATAATACATGAGAACTTTTTCAAGAATTAATGATGCTGTACTCACTTGATTCAAGCTTACTACTGTAAATATTTGTACTTGTTAATATTGCGTGGTAGTTTATTTGATGATAATATTATCTTACTTTATAATTATTGCGCTAGAGGTAATTTATATTGAGCTTTAACCTTACATTTCCAATATCATAAACATAAACATGACTATTACTGAAACCTATTGCCGCCTTTTTATCCTCTTTGTCCAAGGGTCCAAGCTAATTTATTCAATGCTTAACTAAAACCAACTTAAGTAGTAGTTACAAATGGTTCCTTGGTATTTCATTCAAATTCCATAAACTAAATTGACTGGTTCCATCTACGGTAGTATCAAACGTGTCATCAGGCCACCTTACGATAAATGTCAATCTAAAATCAGAAAAATTCCATTGTCATTGTTATAAGCTATGAAAAATTCGATTTCTAATAATACAGCAATTAAATAAAAAACAAGATGATACTAATAGAATATGGTGAGTATTTAACATCCAAGTAAGTTTGATAAAATATGCTTTTAAACCCTTTTAAAAATTCTGAGGCAAACACAATCTCTTGGTCCTGTAATTTCTATCCATCAAAATGTTGCGATGTCTACTACACAATGAATACACCTTTTATCAATCTTGACCTCGATGTATATTGGGTATCAGGTTTTTACCCGTGGCATTTTCTCTGATTAATTAATATTCACTCATGTTAAATGATGTTTTGTAGCATTGCCAAAAAAAAAGAATAAATGCTTCAAGAGTTTTCTGCATATCAGATTATGCGATTTAGTAGCAATAATTGTAGTTAACTATGCTTTTTGAGCCTATTAATGGTAATCAGAATAATTAGTCATTACGGCCGACCTGTGCTGCACACTATAGCCTTAGTTGTTGTGCCAACCGAATATGACTAAAAAGATAACAAGATGCACATGGGCACAACAAAAGAAACTGCCCCTGAGCACAAAGCTAAGCCTGTATGTGCAGAGCTATAGATTTTGTCCGTGTGCATAACATTAATCCCAAGTGTGCATAATAGTAGAATTGCCCATAAGCATATAATTACCCCTATTTGTGCATAATAATAAAATCTGACCACGAGCATAATGAGCTGATTGTATGGGTACAAATTGGTTTGTATTTGATCATCCTGTCATTTTCAAAATTCTATTGCATTTTTTACAGGAATAACGGGATATTAAATTACATTTGTTGCTTTTATTAATATATACTGTTTTAATTTACGATTATTAGCTGTAAAAAGGTTTGCTTTCAAATATAGCTGCGATCATAACTCTGGTTATTAAGCGAGACATTAGATTATTCTTTTTTTTGTTTCTGTATCATTTAACATTTTATCACTTTTCTGGAACATTTCGTGGGTTTGTAACTAGTTCTACTTTTTCATTGATTAGATATAAATATCATTGCCTTCGATTTGATCTAATAATTAAGAAATATTTCCAAAAATACAGTAGTAAATAATGATATTTGATTTTAGAATGCGGTTAAATGAAAATATCAGTCTCTAATATAACAACTGCTACCTAGTGTATTGAAAACATTAGTCCCTTATGTTTGAATGCGTATTTAGATAAAAGAAAAGAATACCAGATTGATAGTCTGATACTGTATGCCTTAATCAAACGATGAATAAATCCTTGAAATATGAAAACAAAAAGAGAGAAACAATACACGTAGAAAAGGGTTTTCAAGGCTTTACATTATTTAGTGCATTTAGAACCCTGCTAAATTGCACATTTCAGCCAATGTAAAAGCAGCATTACTGCGCATAAGCCATAAACTAAACAAAATAGACAATATCTATTACCATAGAAACATACATTTTTCTACCAGAAAAATCATCTGTTATATCATACATTCATTAAAAGTTGCAAAAGTGAGCCTGTAGAGAGACGCAGTAATTGCGCATAGCAAGACAGCAAGATTGAACGGCTAAGTCTCTTATACAATGGTATATCAGTTTTAAATAAAAAAGCATTTTTTTAACTTTTCTTATATTTAACCATGTACGATCTGAAAATTCAGTTTTTGTAGCGGACATTTTTGGTGACTCATTTTATCCTTACCAACACTCATGATTTTTATAAAAAAACAGAAAAATCAAATTTTGATACCAAAATCAACGTTTAAATACACTATAATGTGAGAGAAAATTGTAGCAATAATTAATACAGATTTTATAAAAGCTTAATATCAAATGTTAAGTAATAAAAATTTGTAGTTTTGTCCGAAAAACGGTTTTTTGGTTAAAGGATTTTCATGTAATATTTTGCAATAAAAATATTTGTTATTTTTCATTGAGCAAATAGAGCGCTAAATTCTCTATATGTGTGTATTTTTTTTTTCATAATTGGTAGTATAATTAACCTTAGATTTGCAAAATCAGAAAAAGAAAATTGAAAAATGTCCAAATTGATGATCTGGACAAGAATAATTTTTGAAATTAATATTCAGCTTATAAACCTTGTAAGTCTTAAAAATAAGAGATTTTATAATACTTGAGAACTTTTTCAAGAATTAATGATGCTGTATCCACTTGATTCAGGCTTATTACTGTAAATATTTATACATACTACTTTTATAATCACCAATTTTTTTGGAGGTAGATATCGAATTTATACCAAAAAAGCATTGAATATAACGTAGATGACGAAACAAAATGACTAAATCTTGGATGCTTTTTTTGTTCGAGAAAAATAATATTATACAGTATGCAGTAAAATATGGGTGTAAAAAGCGATAAAGAATACTGTTAAAATCCTTCTTTATTAAAATATGGATAATGTGCAATAAAATGGTTATTCTACGTCTCTATTTATATTATTTGGTGATTATTTACTATTTTGCAATTGCTTTGCAATTGTCAACGATTCCATTAATTTTGAGTATAAATGTTGGGTTGTTTGGTTATTGATTTGGTGGATCAAGAACGGTGTTTTAAATATAGTTTGTCAATCATGCTTTCAGAACAGCCCTTACTTGTTCTACTTGATAAGCATGTACTTTTTGTATCTTTTATTTAGGATATCCCACATTAATTTAGTATTTTAGCATCTCTTATTTGAATATTATACCCTTGCTATCTTTATGCAATTGTCTATTTACTATATAGTCTTATCTTTGATAGCATGGTTTCAAATGAGATGACATTTAATTTAGGTATTTTATGATGGGAATCTAGCTTACTTCACTTCACAGTAGTCGCGCTATATAAGACTGACTTTTTGGAAGAGGTTTTCAGCCTTATATAGAGCATAGCCTTATATAAAGTGGATGGCTGTGGTATATAAAACAGTCCAATTTATGTATTAAGGCTATTTTTCATACTTGTTATGTCGAGACGCACAGACCATCTTTTAATACCTTTCTTTTCATCTCATCAATTCCCATTATTCAAATATGTAATGTAGTAAACTACAAATATCAACTTTGTTTGGCAGTCAGGTTAATCTTAGACATCATCTGCAGATCTTGAAATATTAAAGCAATCTGATCTTTGCGATTGTTTTGCTCCTCGTGGCGTTTTGAATAAGGCTAATTTTTTTTTTAGCACAGCCTTATATAAAATAAGGCTAATAAGGCTAATAAGGCTATTTCCCTGCTAAAAAAAAAGTTTTCAAAAATCCTAGCCTTATAGAGAGCATAGCCTTATATTATAGTGTAGCCTTATATAGCGCGACTACTGTATCGCGCTCTAATATTAACAGTTAATAATTCATTTCCGAATAAACAATAGGAATAACATTTACTTGTACCTGCTGCTTGATTTCAGTTTATGAGGAATATTAATCTTTTGTTTTTGTTGTAGTTTTAAACATAAATAAAAGAGCTGAGGAAAGAGTGGGGGAAGAAAACAGAAAAATAATTTTAAATCAGTCGATTTTGTGTGTTACAAACAGACATTTACAAAGGCATAAATACTTTTAGTGTTGCCAAACAGGTTATTGTCATTGTTCCCATTTGGTCTTCGAAAGAAGAAGAACAAGGGCAGAACTCTTTCAAACCCCAACTTTGAAATTGATATATTATCTCCTAAATAAGGCAATTCTGTTGAATAAGAGTAACTCACATCTGCTTCAAACCATTCAAATTATTATCTTCGTTATTAATTATATTATTTCAGTAAATAACGATGTTGTTTACTGAAATAAAAAAATATAAATAATAAAAGCGGTACAAATACAATTATAATCAGCTAAAGTGTTTTATTACAAAAGATTTCTGAAGACTTAAATAATTGAAAAAGTATGAGAGTATTTATAGTGATTTGGAGAACTTGAATACTGTACCATCAGGCTTAAATGGATTTACAGTATATTTAGTAATCTTCTAGTTTTGATTACATTGTTACTGATTTAATATTCTAAGGGATAAATCATGTAGAGCATTGACCATAAGGGATTAATGTCAAGTGTGACAATATCGATCTTTTGGGAAATGGTTGTTTATTATTGTTATATCTTTTTTATGTAACCTTGAATTAAGGGGTATTTTTTATATGCTTGAATCTTATTTATATTGACAGTGCAACTTCAATATAGATGAGCAGTTGACAAAATTGATGTCCTTGTCTATTATTATTATTAATTTGGATAGAATCCTATTTTGATATATTCGTCATTTGTGTAATTGATTGCACCATGATCAAGGGTGCTATCATCATCTACACGACATATATGGTTCAGAAAGGTATTTCATATTTTTAGCAAGTATTCGTTATTGTGTTCAACTGAAGCGTTTGTTTATTATTGCTGTGCTGAACTAGGATACTATTTCCCCACATAAGAAATTAAATGTTATCTCACATAAAACCATGCTCTAATATTTCAATAGAGATAACATGAATTTAACAGTAAATACAGAAAGTATTAGTAATTTAACATATAAATAAAATAGACCGTGAAATGTCAAAACGGTCTTAAGAAATAATCTTGCCAAAATATTACACTTTTTATTAACAATACATCCAGAGGATGTATTTATATACTTTTCATTATAACTATTACACAGAATTACTATCTAAGAACATTACACCAATTTACTAAGACGCATGTGAATCAACGTGTACACCTGTTGATTTACTATAATACCGAATATTGACTGCGACCTTGAATGTGCGACCTAGGATATGATATTGACATAACAGACCGAATCATAAACAAAGCAAATTGATTCATAAAATAAACTGAAGAAACACATAGATCAAAGTAAGGATTGCTCTATGCGGATCATTAACAAATATGCCAAAAACGGGCATTAAAAGACCGCCTTGATTATGTAAATCAAGAAGCTCAATATAAACTTTAAAATCACAAACAAACTAATTGATTTACCAAAAAGAATAAACATATGGATATTGCATGAAGACAATGGAATCATGCTTCAATCATTTAATAAGTAGCATGATGATATATGTATGGAATGCAGCATTGTCTGATTCGCATGTTAAACATCACGGTTTGACAGAAGTCCTAAGTTGGTAATTCGGTTATTCCTAATTCTGATAGATCACTGACAGTTACGGTGCAACTCCCAGATATAACAAAAGCACAACTAATATAAATAGAGTAGAAATATAGACCTATTGCACACTATCCATTTTTTTGAATAAAGAAGGATTTAAACTGTATCTTTTTTCAAAGCTTTTATTTTACATTTTACTGCAATTATTGCTATTCACATTTCAAGTGGCACCATATTTTATGAGCGACACTTGGAATTTAGGTTGTTTCATTTTTATCAAGCGGTTTTAGTATGTAATTCCACTGCAATGAGTTTATTCATTCATTCAAATCAAGTCAATACTATACATACTTTTATAATCACCAGTTTTTCTCCAGGTAGATATTGACTTTAGACCATTGATATCTCTCATAAAATAGAAATATTAATATTAGAATATAAGTGCACTGGCCAAACATTAATTAAAATTGACTGAGATTGATTGACCTAAAAGTGAGTATTAAAAATTGAGCACATAAGTTGAGGTACTAATTTTTTAGATTCAAAAGATAGATCCGACTTTAAGCTACTCTGAAGTTTTTGTTACAGCAAAAAATATTGATTTTTTGTCGAGATAATCAAAATAGTAGTAATTATCACAGTTTAAAGACTATCATAACGGGGTTCCAAAATTGATTCGATCAAATGAACGAAAAATGGGTCAAAAAATAAAATTGTTTAATGGCTCATTAACTTCAAAGTAAGTCGACCTAGCAAATTAAGTGGTTCCTGTAGAGTCTTTGGTTCTGCATCCATCTAAATAAAAATCAGACAAACCTTTTACCTTAATTTTTGCGTAAAATGCAATCGAAATTTTGGAGGTTTCTCGAAGATATGCATCACTTTTTATAAGCATATTTAACATATAAGTATTTAGAATGATGCGCAAAAAAAGTATCTATCGATCGAGTTATTGTGGAATCTTCTAGCTGCAGTTTTCGTAGAGAAAATCAGATTTTTGTCCAAATTTTTTCAGATTCAGAATTTGGGATGATGGTATATAAGGGAAAAATGGAAGCTAGAAATGAAGATATATTTTTGTACACATTTTTAAGGATATCTCCACGAAAAATCAGTATTTTAAAAAAAACTAAATTGAGTCCGAGAGAGCTCAACTAGGTTGATGTCATGAATGTAAAAAAAATGCTACTCAATTTAACAAATATTTTGAAATCTATTACGAAAATGTCAAAAAAAAATGAAAAAAATAAAAGTACTCAGAGCTTTTTTATACTTTAATATGTTATAGAGCACATCATAAGAAGTAAGTTTTATTATTAGGAAGTGTTAGTATAGCTTAATGTTTTGCAGAGATATGAGGGGTCAAAGTTTTAATTTTTGACATTGAAATACGTGTAAAAATCTGAAACACTCGCACTAAGAAAGTTATACCAACTGCAAAAAATAGGATATTTCCGGATACTTATTTTAAGATTAAAATTGAACGTCTCAGGTACATTGGCATATAATTTTTTCTTCGTGTTGTTTAGTGAAAAAAAAAAAAGTAGAGAAGGAATGGAAAGTCAGACGCAGTTTCTAGGGGGAAAACAGTAAATTTTACACATGTATGAACCTTTTGTGAGGCATAAAATAATTTCAAGAACAGATAGCATTATGCGATCAATTCATATTGATAGAGTAAAGTCAATGGCTCGTCAACTATTGTAATTTGTGGATAAATAACCTCATAACAAAACTGCTGTGTGTGCGTGTATGTGTGTGTATGGATGCGTGTGTGGATGCGTGTGTGGACAGTTATCCAATCTCCATCGAATCTCTCCCATCCCTTTTCTTATCAATGGTTGATTGGCTTCAACCTTACTCACGTGTTACTGTAAATTTCAAATACAATATGTAATGCACGTTCTCCTCAAACACATATAAGTAAATAAGCTCGTTCTCATCATGCAAACTGTCATCAATGTAAAAGTATAATTCATATCTATAAACCCATGCAATGCAACAACGCTTAAGCATGTTGAATATGACGTTTACTACTGGATAGTGGAATAGCATTTATCGCATCTCCACATTTCTAATTTTTCTTGGCAGTAATGTTTGATATAAATGATTTCTTTTTATAAAAATAAAAGGGAAATGGGGATGGGGAGAGTAAAAGGGGAAAAAAAAAGAGAAATATATAAGAAAATGCATGTAAACTATATAGAAGGAAAAAAAAGAGAAAAAGGTAGATAATGGACAGAAAGAGGGAGAGAAAACGAAAATTTTTGGTATATTGTGTATATATGATAGATATGGGTTTTGTGAATGATTTTACTGAGTAGTATTAAGATTAACAATTCTGGTAGGTGCAGTAGAAAAATATTTCTTATCAGTAGCACTATGAAGAGAGTCATTTTCTTCACTATGGTACGAGTAGTCTACACGACTACCAGATATATTGGATTCATCACCTTCATCACCTTCATCTTCATCATCTGAATTGAAATGATCTTCAATATACTCTTCGTCATGGAATATATCATCATAATAAGGTTCTTGTTCATATCTCCACTGTCTATCTCTTACAGTATCATACTCTGATTCGTCGTCTTCTTGCTGTTGATGATGATGTTGTTGTTGATGTCTTGAAGAATGATGGTGCTGAAAAGTTTCATCTAAATTGTCTTCTGCATATACAGAGATTTCATAATCATCTTCTTCATCTTCACTGCTACAACTAGAGAATTCCTGATCATCACCAAATGAATGACGACGATGATGTTGGTTTAAATTAGGATCAGAATAACTAGTGACAGGTTGATTACGTGCAGGCAAAGGTGGAGGAGATGGATCATCTGAATTAGAGTTTCCAGTAGGAATTGAGAGGTCAGCACATGGGTTCATGAGAGGCTTTAAATAGTTAATGTATGATGAGCGCACTGTAGGATGAGGACATTGTATCAAGATCTATAAAAGAGTACTGTCAGTTGATGTAAAAATATTGCAATGTTGTGTTATAACAAACCTTGGAGATTTTGTCAAAGCCCGAGAGCATTAATTCTAGTCGCATTTTTTCTTGTTCACGTTCATCATAGTTACCAGTATAAGTAGTAGGTTGAGTAGTAACTACTGTACGAATAAGACGCAAATGCGTAACAATATAATCAACAACACCTTCTTCTGTCATGACTGCACCAGATGCTTCAGAGTTACTTGAAGGTTCATTTTGCCCATTCTGTCTTGACTTGATTTGACGATAAGCACTGTTGAAATCATAATTCAAAACACTTGCTAAAAATGTAATTGTTTCAATATGTCGTTCTACAGTGTATTGAAGCTCTCTCATCCAAGCAGTATAACGAGGCTTTAATTCATCACGATTCCATTCATATTCTTTTCCAATTGCTTGTCCATTTGGATCATTTTCCATAATCATTTGTAAAATTTCTTTGGGATCTGTCTTGAGAGAGATTGGAAATGGAGAAATATGTTTAGGCTGGTTCTTTTTATCATCTTCTTCATTTGATAGAGTATCACTTGGACGGTCTAATAATAAACGACGAAGCACATCATAACCATGAACATATTCCACTTCAGATGTACGATTGGTTTGAATAGTAGCCAATGTGCACAACAAGTTTAATAGCAAACTTCTTGTACTGATTTCCAAACCGTAAACCTGCTTTTGTTTCTTGTTAGCAGGACCAAATAAGATGTCTCGAATGTGATATAGAGCACTTGGATTAGTAAGTACAATTTGAGTACCCATAGACTTCAAATTAAAAACCTGTTAGATGATATTGGTTGTCATGGAAACAACTGATAAATTTACCTGATGCGTCATGATAGTTTTGAGACATTTACCAAGATGTTGCAAAATTCTGTTATCATTTGGCAATCTTTTTGGTGCTTCTTTCATTTGTTTAAATAAATTTGCAATTGCTTCATAGCCACCTTGAGCCAAGAATTCACTTGTCCAACTAGAAAAAGTAAATATATTACGAGTTAGTGCTGTAACTGTATAACATTTACAATGTTCATATACCTGACAACAACACTACGTAAAAACACGCGAAGATCGAGGACTTCTGAATCTTCTAAATCTCTAACATGTGTTTCTTGCAACAAATGTACAAAATACTCTGGTGTAGATTTCAATTTACTTCTGGATGTGCTACGACCATATGATTCATTACCATTGTTACTACTGCCATGGCGAGGTAAAGCAGATCTTGAACGACCGTATCTTCCAGGGGCAGTGTTTGCTTTGACAGAATTGATCAATTTGCTGTTCTCGAAACCAGAAGATGCAACTGCATTAGCAGAAGCAGAACCAGCACCAAAGATTCCTCCGCCATTGATTGAATCCACTTCATTTGCAAATGAATTACTGTTGGTAACAGTATTAAAGAATTGTTGTTGTTCTACAGCACCTCTATTCTTTTTATTTTTGATACCAAAGGTTGCTTTCAATGAGAATGAAGGCATAACGTGTGAAAAAGTGGAATTCTTTTTCATTAATGCAGGTGATCTTGATGACCGTAACAACATTTCTTTTTGTTCAAATGTCAGGTTATTAACGCTACTCATATGATCTGCTGAAGGAGCATATTCTCTCTGTTGATATTAAGAAAAAAAAATAGAATAATGAATATATCGTATTTCATTATATTATTTTATGCAGATGAAAAACTTACCAATAATAATCGAAATTGTGCTTCAACATCCTCAATCTTCTGAGATGAAGCATTCGGAGGAGTTGCTTTTCTTTGTTCTACAACTGGAGTAGTAGATGAAGAAGAAGATGTAGCAGGAGGAGGAGGAGGAGGAGGAGATGGAGTATGTGATATAGAAGAAGAAGAAGAAGTTGAACTACTGCTGGTAGATGGTTTGGACGGAGATTCATCATTATTCTGTGGTGGAGTAGGTGGAGTAGGTAAATGTACAATAGGATTATCAAGTTGTACAGTTCTTAATGGAGCAGGTGTATTCGGATTTGGTACAGGTGGATAATTTGAACGATGAGATCTGATAGAGGAATACATTGAATCGACACAGGAAGCATTTCTTTCCTCATTAAACATGGAATCCACTTGAGATGCAACGAGAGTTTCATTATCGCGATCAATTACAACTGTGGCAGGGACGGCCGAGGATGAAGAAGCACCATTATTTACTGTTTTCTTCTTGCCACCGAATAATGTAGACATTCTGTTTAATAATCTAAGTTGTGGTTGCTGTTGATTTTGATTAGAAGGACCAGGTGAAGAAGGAGGACTATGACTACTACTACTACTAGATGTAGATGATTGTGAAGGAGAAGATGAACGACGATGATTTTCCATGGTTGCCATGGTAACTGAAATAATATAAAGAAATTGGAAAAAAACGACATTTCATACAACATGGCCTTTCGAGTTAATATATTTGTAATTTTCTTTCCTCATTTGGACAACAACACAACAACAACCTTTTTTGAATCAAGACAAATATGATTGGCTTAGTATACGAGATATTTTTTTTATTTTATAAAAATTTAAATATATATGATAAAAATGTTTGGATATTGAAAGAGGAAAAGGAGATTATGATAAATACTATGTACATTTGCGTTGATATTATTAAATTATTTGGAGTTATTTCTGATTCTTGATAATGTCTTAAGCCATCTATTTGTACTCGAATTTGATGAGGATGATGTAGTCGAAATAGATTCACCCATTGAAAGGAGTGGTAAATGATGATTATCTTTTGGAGTTACTGGAGAGTCAATATATGAGTTTGAAGGAGAAGGAGATGTGTCCAATATTAAACTTGGTTCATTAGGAATCGGCCGGAGATTAAGTTTTTGAACAAGAGGACTCTTTCGATTTCGGTAGTATCCACGGTATAAGGGTGAATCCTCCTGATTATACAACAATGTACTTTCATCAACATTTGCGTTACTCGAATCCAGTTGAGATATAAGTGAAGGATCATTCACTGCGCCTAATTTAGCTTCAATTTTAGACTTGAAATCGATAAATCCAGATGATTTCATGGCAGTCTTGGTTCTTCCAGGCCATCCATCGTCAAACAAAGAATGATCCTTATTAGTCAATGGTAAAGGATACTCGGGTTCATATTCAAAAACCATTGGTGGATCTAGTGAAAATCTAACTTGCTTTTTTTGTTTAGTAGCAGCAGTAGTTAGTTTATCACCAATGTGATCCCATTGATCAAATTGCTGTAATAGAGGGCTTTCTTCTTCATCAGATGTATCACTACTAGTACTGCTACTGCCGCTGTTGATGCATTGATGATCTTCTGCTTGTTGTTGTTCGGTTAATGCACCTACATCAGGACTACTCGCTTTTAAAATGTCGTGATAAAATTTAGCTAGATCAATTCTACGGGTTCTGCCATAATAACTTGATGGCCATGCATTTAAATCCATGTCAGGTAAATAGATACCATCAGCTTGTGTCTGATAAGGTGGAGGTGAATCAAATAAGTTTTGCATAATTAAATAAATGTAATGTACATGAAACAGTAATAAGTTCAAGATTTAAAATATGAGAAAAGAAAGAGAAAAGAAAAAAGAAACGGAAAAAAAGGAGGATTATATACTAGAACCTTTACCTGTTTTTTTTTTTTTTTTTTTTTTTTTTTTTTTTTTTTTTTTCTATTTTTCCATATGGATTATCTAAATGGTTTATTTAAGGGGTTATGTATTTTAAATTAAGGAAATAAGGCCAATCAACCTACATCATGAACTTTTAAAACAAGTCTGATTGGATGCTTCTCAATTGTTCACAAGATGTTCATATAGAGTTTATAGTGTTACAAAGCTTGAAGCATAATACACACGTGCGCAAAGTTTATGTCCTTTATTTCATCTACTAAAATCAGCCTGAAATTCATTATACGTTCCACTAAACTTACATATCAAGTCAAGTGCTTGTTGTTTACTACGACATGTTGTTTGACATGTATAAAGAGATTATAAGCTGTTTATCGTGATTTCAACCACTAAAATCTTGTTGTACTGAGCACGTTATTCAAAGATGTTCAGCCCTTGTTTTCCGAATACTAATATAATAACCGTAAATGCGATTTCATAGGAATGTAGATTTATAAAAATAATTTCAAAATAATATTCCCGTATTTTGGGATATAATTTTGTAGAACTCTTTTTCTATAATCATGTGTTGCCCTGTGTAATTATTATGTTTTTATATATAAATCAATCGTTTAAACATCTTTCTAATTGTGCTGCATATTTTAAATCTCATCATGAAACCCTAAATTACAAGAAACTGGTTAGAACATCGGCTTTTCTTGTTTCGAGCTCCAATTGAAAAAACAAAACAAAATGGGCTTCTTTAAACGATTTTTCCTCATGTTATCCATAAAGTTAGACGATGGTTAGCCTATCTGAATTGAGGCTTCAACATGTCAGGATTATTATGATATCTTTTGATTTGTCAAAAAAGGCCAATTTCTTGTGTATTTATAGTATTTTTTTTTTTTTATTAATAGTAATTATATGGGAGAATTTTTTTTAATTGTTAAATTTAGTTCGCTTGGTAGCCCTGTCATCTGAAGGAGGCTCACCAGCACCAGCATTACTACTACTACTACTACTACCATCCTTTTCAAATTGTCGTAACCATTGCTTTTCAGTCATACCATCATCATATCTTACACTGTCTCTAGAACGTTGACCTCTACCCATAATTGAAGTTTCTTGTTTCTTGTTATATTCAGCCATTTGATCATAACGATAAATATCAGGTAATTCCCAATCTTGAATTAATCTTTCAGGTTTTTTACCATTATCACCATATTTACGACGCCATTCTTCTGCATCAACTCGTTGTCTTTCTAAATCCATTTTTGTGAATATAGCAAATTCTTGATCAGAACGTTTTAAAATAGTGTTGAGTTCTTCATCATCTAATTCATCGCTTTCTTCTTCGGCTTCATTTGTTTCTTCTGATGAATTGCCTTTATCTTCCAAAAGTGATCTTAAAAAGGCTTCACGATCTTCTTCTGTACTACGATGATCAAATTTACCAGCTTGAATAACTTTACCATCAATATCTAATTTGTATTGAGCACGAGCCAAGATGTTTTCTTCAACCGAATCTTCTGTAATTAATCTGAAAATGCGAACCTCCTTTGTTTGACCGATACGATGTGCACGATCTTGGGCTTGAAGATCTTGATGAGGGTTCCTATAGAAATGTATATTATTAGATACATATATTTTTCACAAATAAAATCTATATTTACCAATCTGAATCAAAGATAATGACTGTATCAGCTGTTTGTAAATTAAGACCTAGGCCACCAGCTCTTGTACTAAGCAAGAACATAAAGTAAGGTGATTCAGGAGCATTAAATACATGTAATAAATTGGAGCGATCATCAGATTTTGTTGAACCGTCAAGGCGTAAATGACGATAACCTCGGTATATACAAAAATCTTCCATAATATCCATGATTTGAGTCATTTGAAAGAAGATGAGGACCTAAAGGAAATTAGCTATTATACATGCAAAAAGACCTTATTAAACTTACTCGATGTCCTGTGGCTCGTAATTTGGGTAGAATTCGATCCAATAAATCAAATTTACCAGATACTCGATACAGCAATTCATTACTTATCTTGTAAGGATTGATCACTCTTTCTACCTCCTCAAATACAAAGGGATGATTACATATTTTACGCAATTGCATGATTGCATTATTTAAGCCCTTTATGCTAGTTTTTCTGTAAATTATCATTAATTGTTAGAATACAACATACTCCTATTTACAATCTACATTACCCATTATTTGAATTACTTCCAAATAGCACACCATATTTTTTCATTTGAGAATATAATCTTGCTTGTAATGCAGATAATTTACATTTAATCACAGTTTCAACCTTATCAGGTAATTCTGATTCAACATCCTTCTTTAAACGTCTTAATAAGAAAGGTCTCAATACTTTATGAAGACGTTTAATAATCAATAATTGTTCTTCTTCATTCAATTCCACTTTATCTTGAACACCTTGATTTGAAAATGGTGTATTGAACCATTCTTCAAATGATTTGACTGAATTAAAGATTTTTGGAAGAATGAAATTCAACAAAGCCCATAATTCAGGCAAGTTATTCTACATGTAGTTTTAGCAAATTTGAACACAAAAAAGAGATATTCTCATCGTACCTGAAGAGGAGTACCGGTCAAAATCAATCGATAACGAGCATAGTAATATTGTCGAAGCACCAAATTCAATTTAGATTGTGTATTCT
Organism: Mucor racemosus; assembly: GCA_027405735.1. NCBI lineage: Eukaryota > Fungi > Mucoromycota > Mucoromycetes > Mucorales > Mucoraceae > Mucor > Mucor racemosus. Next base: position 290,769 of record JAPEHQ010000025.1, read on the forward strand.
TCATACGATGGCCTTCATCAATAATCATGTATTGCCATTTGACTTTGGATAAAACTGGCCTATCCTTGATAATATAATCAAATGTTGTCAGTAATACTTGAAAGTCTCTATGCTTGATTTGATTTTTTTGAATTTCTTTACGAATATCAGGTGTTCCTTTATAACAAATCATTGAAACTGATGGTGCCCATTTCTCAAATTCAAGTGACCAATTAGTAAGTGTTGATAATGGTACAATGATCAAGAATGGTCCGTTTTGTTGTTTTCTTTCAATCAAATAGGTGACAAGACTGATGGTTTGAATAGTTTTACCCAAACCCATTTCGTCCGCTAATATACCATTCAATCTGTTATTATACAATGATACCATCCATTGCAAACCTTTGACCTATTTTCAAGAGAAACCATGTTTAATAATGCAAACAATTGCGCACTTTTGTGTGTGTAATGTGTTACCTGATACTCTTTAAGTGTACCACCTGTCATGATACTAGGCTGAGAAACATTCTCTTGAATACGATGTGCCATTCTATAATAATCCACCTTATTGCCATTACGATCTGTTAAAATCATCTCTTCATCTACATCTTCATCGTTTTCATCTGCTTCGAAATTCATATTTTCAGTTTGTTGATCCACAACAGCCTTAGTCAAAGATTCCAGATAAGTTCCAGTCTGTCTCAATAACAACGTCAATCGAGTATCCTTGGCTTCATCAATCAATTTCATATAAGCTTCTTCATCATCATTTCTCAAAGCTCTAATACGATCCTTGGATCTCTTATCAGATCTTCTTTGCTCTTCTTTATCAATATGAGCATGGAATTGCAATATAGCTTTGCCCAATTTACCCATCTTGGCTTGATGAGATTTGTGCCATGCAATTAAATCACGACCTTGATTACAAACACTCTGCAGATAATCCAAATGTCTTTGCTTTTCCTTCTTTTCTCGATCAATACGTTGTTGTTTTTCCAATTTCTCGGTTAATCTAGCTTCACGTAATGTTTGTTTCATAATTTTACGATATGCGGTACGATCTACAGAACTAGCAAGACGATTTGCTTCTTCCATATTCTTTACAATTTCCTCACGAAGTTTGGCTTGTTTATCTCGTAATTGCAATGATTTTAATTGAACAATGGATTGTAATCTTTCAGGTGTAGCTGTTCTGACTGTATCATCGTAATATTCATTCAGTAAATATCCCAAAGGTTGTCCTCTTTGATCCTTGTCCTCTTCCATCATGGCTTCTAAATCAATCAATTTTTGTTCTGCACGTTGTTCAATACGTTTCTCCCTTTCTTGTAAAATGACATATGGACTAATGCCTTGGGGTGCAGTGTCAGGTAAAAGTAATCGTTGCTGTCTAGATGCATGAGCATGAGAGCGTTGCTGACCTGACAACAAGTCAAATGCCGTTAAAATATCAGTATCGCCTTTTGCTGCAACTACAGGTGGTGGAAAAACAGGGACACCGGATGCATTATTCACTTTTTGTCGAAGTGCATTGAGCTCGTTTGCTTGTAGATAAATAGCTTCTACAAGTCTTTCTGCCATAGTTTTAGGAACTTCTTCAATAACGGGTTGTTGTGGTGTTTCTACTTTAACTGGTTGAACAGGAGCAACATTGGTCGATGTTGGTTGTGGTTGAATGGTTACAGGACTAACACTAGCTGTCGTTGCATTTGTGATTGCAGCAGGTGAATTGGCATTGCTGGATTGATTTGATGCTAGATTTTGTGATAATAAATTGTAAGCAAGCATTTGATATTGTAAATTGTTGTTTGTATTTGCACCTCCACTTGGTGTAGAAGGATTTGAAGTAGAAGGAGAAGGGGTGCCATTATTACTATTATTAGCAATTTGTTGTTGTAATAAATGCTGTTGTAATAATTGAATTTGCAATTGCTGTTGTTGTTGGAGTTCTGCAGGTGTTAATTGACGATTTGTAGTTGATGTGGCATTTGCTGCAGGTGTAGTAGCAACTGCGGGAGTAGAAGATGTCTGTTGTTGTTGTTGTTGTTGCTGTTGCTGCTGCTGCTGCTGCTGTAATTTTGCTTGGAGTTGTTGTTGTAATGCCTGACTTTGTTGTTGCTGAAGTAGACGCAGCAAGTTCATTAACTGAGAAAACTCGTTTTTACCATCTTCTTGCTCGCCTGCAGCTTGAAGTTGTTTTGCTCTCTGAAAAAAAAAAAAAAAAATGTATTAATAAAACTCGACATTTTTATAAACTACTTGGAAACACGTTTACTTGAAGCACAATGTTTAATTTCTCTTTTGTAAGTGAATTCAATGTTAAATCAGGAGTTGAGCTACTTGCTGGAATAGCAGAAGCATTAGAAGTCGAGGGCGAATTGCTATTGCTATTATTGTTATTGTTATTCATAATCGGAGAGTTTTGTATCAGATGTCTTGTTTTCTACATTTTCATCAATCAATACAACATGTCAAGTTTGGTATTAAAATTTTAATTTCTTCCTCACCCGCTCTCTTTAACACTAGAATAAAAATAAAATAAAAGTGCACCCACAAAAGAAATATACGCAAAAAGAAAAAAAAAAAAAGATAAGCTTTAAAAAAGGGGGGGGGAGGGGCGCGCTCGCGCTTCTTTTTGAAAATCTCTTTTATTGTGTCTGGATTATGAAAAGAAACATGGTCACGGTCTTTATTAGATAGCAAGTAAGGATATCGATGCATTTATTATCATTTTGTTATCATGTTGAAACCTCAATATACCCGTAGATCATTTAATGTCTTGGTAAAAGAAAGAAAAAAAAAACTCATACTTTATCGAATCATTTGCAACATTCTTACAAATGCATAGTTAATTGGACCTGCTCTTTCAGGAAAAAGAACATTGGCATCTCAGCTTTTAAAAACTAAAGATGTTTTTTACAAAATGTAATAATAATAACAATAATAACAATAATATATTAATGTTGTGGTTTCTTAGTTATACAGCTGAATCTCTACCGAAAAAACCACTGGCTCGTATGGATTATGTCCTGATTACAGTGGATATGACACAATTGCACAGCTTAACAATATTGAGGACATTAGCACAACACATGAAAGACAGATTCTTGACAAATAAGATGGCAGTGGTTGTTACAAAGAGTAAGTGTTACTTTTATTTGATATAATCCACACAAATTGTTTCAGAAAAAAAATTCAAAGGATTATTTCTCGACTCCAAAAGCATCTGGAAAGAAAATTTAAAATGATATGTATTGCCTGACATCTCAACTTTGATTCTATATTTTTTGTTTTACCAAAATCGATTGATATTTAATGAATTAATGCAGATAGAAACTGCATTTTTGTGTGGATTTTTTTTTTTTTATATATATAGAAAGAAAAGGTGGTCCTCATTGAAATGAAATATCTATTAACCCCATTAAATTAAATAGTGGATAAGCGCGGTAAATGGCAATTTGAGGTTGAACAAGTGCAGAAATCAGTAGGAACCATATTCGACGTGCATGTGTTTTATGTAAACTTCTTGGTAAGTTTTAGTTGGATTGATTTTGCCTTGTAAACTTAAATTCTTCACATTAGAATGAGTTGGAGAAAAAGAGAATTTCAGATCAATTATCAAGGTTAATCAAAACCAATACGCTTCAATATAAAAATGTCTGTACAACTCTATTAAATTCAGTACAGGTTTACAATTTGGATGATTTAGAAGACATGGACAATGAGCAAGAACACACCGATAAAAGCGATCAGAATCAATATGAAGATGATATGAGTGAGCCAATGTCTGATTTGAAAATCGAAAATAACGACTAAACAAAATAAAAATGTAAGAAGGATCGAACCAATAAAAAGAGCAGCGTTCTATGCCTTGGCTCTTTATTTATTTATTCTGATATTTTTTTTTGTTTTGTATTTTTTGTATCTTTTTGTATTTTGTTTTTCTCTCCTTAATCTTTTTTATTCATCAAGATAATAGATACAAGAAAGACCCCAATGCAACAACCTGAATATTACAGTTATTTGCTAGATAATAACTCCAATTCTTCATTGACTCGACCACAACAACAACGACAGCAACCTCGAGAGGCATATTTTAATAACAGCAATTCAGCGAATAACAATTCTTTTCCAGGGATACCTTCATCTTCATCGTCATCTGCATTTGACAATAAAAACAAGAATAACATCGAAACAGGCGAATCAAGTACGACTAATACAACACAGACAACATCATCAACAACTGACTTAACTGCACCTGTAGTAAAAGGCGGGACTGATTTTAGAAGAAGAAAGAATTGGTCAGAACGTATTCTAGTTGAAATTACAGGATTATTACATGTACTATCACCCACAGGAAAGATATTATATTGTTCTGAATCAACGCATGAACTTACAGGCTATCGTCCTCACGAATTAGTTGGACAAGCATTAATGGACTTTTTGCATGTGGATGATATGGATGTTTTTATTCGAGATTTTCAAATGTCATTTCACAATCGATCCCAAATTAAAACACATTATCGATTTCGTAAAAAAGACGAATCCTATATTATTTTTGAAGTAGTCGGTCAACCAAAAGCAGATGTACCGGGTCAACCACCTCAATCATTTTTTGGTATTGCCCAACCTATACCCACTAAAAGTGGTGCCTTGATTGATACCTTTTTAGAATTAAAAGCTGAAAATAACTGGCTAAAAAAGAGAATTGATGAGTTATCTGCAAAATATGGCAGAGTAGATAATAGTAGCACTGCTTCCCCATCATCCTATTCTTCAGGTCAACCCTTACATTCTCAACAGCAGCAGCAGCAACAACAACAAATGCAACAAATGCAACAACAACAAGATGATTCAATGGATACCTCAGGATTTAATAATATAAGTGATGAATGGATAGATAGCCATAATTCTGATCTAGATGAATTTATGGGCTATAAAGATGATCAAACAAGCAATTCAAGTAACAATAATGGAGCATTATTACCACATCAAGATTCTGCTGACAGAAAAGATAAATGGAAGCGTCGTGTAAGTTTTTTATATCAAATGTAATTACTGAAAAAAAAAAAATAACAAAAACAACAGAAGAAGCACAAGGGAGCAGATGAATATGTTTGCGCAGATTGTGGTACAACTTCATCTCCAGAATGGCGTAAAGGTCCACATGGACCGAAAACGTAAGTTTTTTTCATCTAAATTGTAAAACGGAAATATCCTAACTTTGTTGTTGTTGTTATTCTATATAGTTTATGTAACGCATGCGGTCTTCGTTGGGCCAAAAAGAATAAAAAGAGAGATTTGAATGAAGACTGAAACAATAAAAAACGACTTTATGCTCAAATGTTTATATAAAAAGTATATGGTTTTATTATAAAGATCTGCATTTATTTTTAAGAGATGATGATCATCATCATATATATTGAAAAAAAGGCTTGAAATTATTTAAATAATAACAATAATAATAATAATAATAATAATAATAATAATAATGGTTGTTGTTATTTCTCCCCCCCCCCTTCCCTCCTTTCTCCTTATAAAACTGTAATATACTATATATTATAATATCCCTTGGTTTCTTCCTCTTTTTCTTCCTTTCTCACTCTCTCACACACTCTCTCTCTCTCTCTTTTATTTATTTTATCTAATGAATTCCAATACAAATTATAATGATATCGATCGTAGAATGAAATATCTAATTGACCGCCCAGCAAGTAATCATTTATTAGCACATATTTCACATCAAGCATCACTAGTTATACCTTGTCACCATACAAACGAGAATTATAAAAGTCCTATACCCCCATTACCTACTTTTGTAAACTTATTAGCAAAAAGATCTTGTGCTCGTACGGGTACACTATTAGCTTCTCTCGTTCTATTAGATAGATTAAGACAACGACTTGCTCATTTCGCAAGGGGGATGCCATGCACTTGTCAACGCATCTTTCTAGCTACATTGATTGTCACGACAAAAATATTGCACGATACATCTCCAAAGAATAAGCATTGGACAAAATATGCTGTTTATTTTACATTACCAGAGATTAATTTAATGGAAAAGCAGTTGTTATCATTGATGGTAGATTGAAAAACGTGTTCATCATACATTTATACTAACTACTCTTCCATAGAACTATCAACTCATTATATCTGAAAAAGACATGTACTATTCTTTCATTACCTACGACAATATTAGTGGACTTCAATTACCTCCAATTATACCAAATCATGATAGATCATATATACCTAAATCTGCATCATTTAATACAAATTATTGTTGTCAGCCAATTCTATCCAATGCAATATTACAACAACAACAACAACAACAACAACATTACCGTAATTCTACAATGAGAAAAAACAATACTAGAAAACGATTGAATATATCCACATCTTCATCTTCATCTTCTTTATCATCAATGGAAGATTTAATTGTAACCCCAACAACAACTGATATGTACTACAACAAAAATCATAAACACAGTTATAATAACCTAATATTTCCTATGAAAATCAACCCTTATTAATTCATCTATATACTAACTTATTTTAAACATGTAACATAAAAAACATATATACCAAATGTACAATAGACGTAATAGAACAAAAAAAAACAGTAAAATTTATTTAAAACAATGATTATATCTGGCGGCAATAATACTCAGGGCAAGATCTATTTAAAAGATGTTTGAATAAAAAGGGTCAACTTGCATTTGAAATAATGAAATACAGTGAGAACGGTAAATTTTGTCACTTTGAGAAAATTAAATGTCCGTAACAAAAAAATAAATCTCACTTTCCAAAAAATTAATGGCACTAAGCCGAAAATGATTGTCCCTTTATGTCTAAAAACTTTGTCCTTTTGAAATAAAAGAAATGTCACAGTAAGTTAAATCAAATTATCTTAAAAATGATATGTATTTTTTGATTTCATCAAAAGTTGCTTGTGATTAAATGCAAAATGTTCACATTCTAAAGCAGATTTTGAAAAAGGAAAGATGTGCATGGCAAGATTAATAATAGAAAGAAACAGCAACGGTGACGGTGACGGTGACGCTAGTAAAATCATCGGTGACGGTGACGGTGACGGTGACGGTCACGCTAGTAAAATCATCGGTGACGGTGACGGTGACGCTAATAAAAGTATCGGTGACGGTGACGGCGACGGTGACGATGAGGTTGATTTTTTTTTTAAACATTAGTCTCTTTCCACTTAACTTAACAATATATGTCTACTCAACACTGTAAGTTAAAAAATTAATCTTTTGATTGAGAACAAAACTAAGTTACTTGAAAAGCTCGTGTAGCTATGATCGAAGATGGAGAAGGTTTCAATCTACCTTTGAAGTGGAAACCTGGAGCTGATCTCATGAGCAAAATGTTATTGAGCGATCCAAAAATAATGAACTTGATCGTCCACTCTCTAATTGGTATTGCATCGATAACTTTTATTGCTTGTTTGAAAATGCTGTATTTATCTAATATTTAAACCGTTCATAGATGTAGATGTACCTCCCAACAGCTATACTGTGGCCCAGACTGAATGGGCTAATACTAAAGGTGTATCTACCTTGTACGTCTCACAAAATACAAGTAATGATAAATTCATTCCAATACTTATTACTATCCAAGAGGAAGTTGACCAAAATACAATGCTGGAAACCATTGAACATTCTTCGTCGGTTTATGAGAATTTCAGGGTCTTACCTATAGTTTTGATAATCTCTAACAAAAGCAGCTCTAGTCTAAAGAACAATGGGGAGTTTAATGTTATTGATGATTCATTTTTGATGCAATGCGAATCTAAGTTCTGGGCAAATAAATGCTTTTTGTTTTTTCGCGATGACTTAGTCAATGTGAGCATGGTTAATACACCTACACCTGCGTTTTTTACATTATGTCAATTTCTGTCTAATCCCAACAAATTGTTCACTTTATCGCACAATTCAGACACCCAAGCTATATGTCTAGCCTGCGAAGCAACAACACACTAGTAAAATCAAATATAAAATTTTATTTTTTTGTAAACGAAAATATTACTTTTTTTGTGTCTTTCGTCTTTTAATATGATAGTAAGAGCTTTTAAGAGAATCAGAGGATTTATATGATTTAAAAAGACCTTTTGCTTTGCCTTTATCGAATATTTCTTTCCATTTTTTATTCTTTCCGGGCTCGCTTAAGCTTTCAATGAATTTGGCATCTTCGAAGGTATACTGATTTGTTGCATCCCTTTGTTCTTCACTTCCGCCATTGTCTTCCAGATCTGTTTGTAACTGTTCGATTGAAAGTAGTCCTTCTTTTGCATAACTCTTTATTTTTTTTTTGCTATTGATTTCTCCGTTATCGTTTTCTTCAATGATTTTCTCCAAAGTTCTTTTAGCTTGATTTACAATATATCTAGTACTTGTTTTGTAAATCATGTCATTGTCTTCTTTTGATAGGATATCCTTTACAGTTGAAAATAGCAATTTTAGCGTCGGATTTTGCCAGTGATGTCGAGGTATTTGGTGTAAAGTGTGGTGAGTAAGAAAGTACCCTAGAGCAGCCATGGGATGTAGTGTTTTTTGGTTGAAATGATTTGATACAGCATCAGCAGTCAATAAAAAACATTGTTTTGCCCAAAATTTACAGCTTGCTTCTAGCAGGAATCCCTCACTAGTGATGGTAAATTCATTTTGAAATTTAGCACTGGAAAAAGATTTAGTCACAATAACAAGAACAATGGGTAATAATTTGTAGCGCTTATAAACATTGAATGCATAATTGATAAGCTGGAGCATGAAGTCTTGATTGACCTGATATTGAATTTCAATTAAAACCGGAGGTAAGAGTTCTATTGATGCATAAACCATATCGGACCGACTACAATCAGCCCACTCAGTCTGGGCCACAGTATAGCTGTTGGGAGGTACATCTACATCTATGAACGGTTTAAATATTAGATAAATACAGCATTTTCAAACAAGCAATAAAAGTTATCGATGCAATACCAATTAGAGAGTGGACGATCAAGTTCATTATTTTTGGATCGCTCAATAACATTTTGCTCATGAGATCAGCTCCAGGTTTCCACTTCAAAGGTAGATTGAAACCTTCTCCATCTTCGATCATAGCTACACGAGCTTTTCAAGTAACTTAGTTTTGTTCTCAATCAAAAGATTAATTTTTTAACTTACAGTGTTGAGTAGACATATATTGTTAAGTTAAGTGGAAAGAGACTAATGTTTAAAAAAAAAATCAACCTCATCGTCACCGTCGCCGTCACCGTCACCGATACTTTTATTAGCGTCACCGTCACCGTCACCGATGATTTTACTAGCGTGACCGTCACCGTCACCGTCACCGTCACCGATGATTTTACTAGCGTCACCGTCACCGTCACCGTTGCTGTTTCTTTCTATTATTAATCTTGCCATGCACATCTTTCCTTTTTCAAAATCTGCTTTAGAATGTGAACATTTTGCATTTAATCACAAGCAACTTTTGATGAAATCAAAAAATACATATCATTTTTAAGATAATTTGATTTAACTTACTGTGACATTTCTTTTATTTCAAAAGGAAATTTACCGTTCTCACTGTATATATCTTCTACACATTGCATAATTTTGTTTACTTGATTTGTGAAACGCCACTTTTTTTTTTGTGGTTTTGTGGTTCTTGTTGTTGGTATATAAATGAAAACGTGCTCCCAAAACAAAACCAAAAGAATTATCAGTGGTACCGCTGTACAAAATGACAGTTGTATGATTTACGATTGTAGTATATGTTCTACCCGCTCACTCGTTATTGTATCTCCTTAAGTGATCAACATGAAAAAAAAACAAGATTATGTGTGTACTAACAAAAGCTGACTTGACAAGAACTTCTTATCCCTCCTCATCCCCCCCCCTCCTCTCTCTCTCCCTCATACCCGTATAATAATCTCCATAAAATCATAACAATCCTCCTACATATGCTAAACTTTCTGGGCAGAATAATGATGATTGCAAATTGAAAATTTTACTAAATATGCTTTATTTTTTTATTTTTTTTTTTAGTTCCATCCTCCTCCAGTTCCTTCACTGCTATTGCCCCATCCAGCATCTTTTGATTCGGAAGCATCTCCCCAGCCATTGCCATCTTCATCTTGTAGACCAAATTTTGCAAATTGTTCTTCTCTTGTTTCTTGTGCTGATTTAATCACTTGAATACTAGTAGGTTTTTTCATTGTATTCCAATCTTTAAAGGTTTGCCATTTTGGTTGGCCTGGATGTTCGGGCGCGTTCATTTTAATTGAGGGTATAAAGTATAAAAACAAATAAAAAAGCTTTCTTTGTTCTTGCTGCAATAAGCAAACGTTATATTCCTTTGTCACTCCGTCTGCAGTTTTTGGTTGTTGCTGAAAATAAAGAAAAAACGACAGAAAAGATTGGCATTCAAAGAGTTTTCTCTCATAACCAAAGGCAGATATTTTAACAAAAAAATTTTGATATTATAAACCAACATATTGGAATTTATCTCAAATTTTTTTTATTGAAAAAACCAATTTTTTGAAGAACTAGGCATCGAATCCTGTGTTATGGGCAAAAAAAAAAAAAAAGCTGGATGGTGATGCTTGTATGGCGGGGTTTAAACATTATGTTTTCACGAGTCCATTCTGGTCCAATTTGCCATCTTTTAGGAAAATTTCAACTTATTTTGTGAATTTACGAGTAATTTTACATATTAAACAGCCCTATTGTATTGATCATTATAAGTAATTTTTTCAATTTTCTATCCAACCGTGTATAGTATGCAAACATTTTACTGCAAAAATTTTGCTCTAGAGCTGAAAAATCAAAAACATGTATTTACGGAAAATATAAATATTTTACAAATTACTTGACCAAATGAATGCTTTGAGATGAAAATTCAGTCGTTTACGGTCATTTATCACTAATATATGTCCTTATGAAAAACGTCGTTTTTGGGGTTAAAAATCGAAAAATTGTGAAACGTTAATTTTTCATGGGGTATTACTCATGAAAATATGCGAAAAATTTGAGATTTGAAATTTTTCTAAAAATGCAATAGGAATGAACTGTTGGATGTAAGTATTACCCCGGAATTGATCAGAGCTCGTACAAGTGCCTGTAACTGAAATAAATCAACTTTGAAATGCTAAATTTTAAGCTGTGATATGGCCGATAGCCTCGATTTAAACGTATGTAATGATGTTCAATTTTAGGATAAGTATGCTTTTCGTATGCGCCTAGGTTCTATTGAAAATATTAAATACACTTTTAGTGCCCTTAATTATACGCAATTCGTATTTTTTAAAGATTTCAAACATTTCGAATGTGATCGACGGTAGTTAAACCATGAGTTAGATATCATCTTCAATGAATTTATACACGATGTATACAAAGCAATAACAAGCGGCGAGTGCTGAAAGCATTATTGAGCATGTTTAGTTTTGCATGGTATTTTTTTTTTAACAAACATCGAATACGAAATCAAAAATACTAGGTCAAAAACGACAGCATGTACGTAGTTTCAAAATAATCAAAATCACCTCAAATCATTCATTTTTTTCTTGAATTTTTATTGATCTTGACATGATTTAGAAATATACAATAATTATAAAATAAAGAAAAAAAAATAAAAGAGGGCAAAGAGGGAATTCGTTAAAAGAAGGTAAAAAGATATAGCAGAAAGAGGAAGAGAAATAGCAAGGGAAGGGGGGAGTTCTGTAAAAGCAAAGATATACAATTATATTTTTTAAGAAAATGTGTGGTTCTTTTTTCCATGTGTATTTTGTTGTGTTGGTGTGTGTATGTGTGCAAGTTTTAAAAGGGTTATGCTGAGGTGGATGTAGCAGCAGTGGCAGTTGCGGTTGCAGCATTTTTGTTATTATCTCGAACATTGACTGTACAGTCATTTGGATGAACAAACATACATCTATCACCAAACAAGCAATCATCTCCAGCCCTAAATGTACAAATTTATTAAATTCCGAGATCAAAACAAACGAAAATAAAAAATAAAATAAAACTTACCGGCAAGCTCTGTAAGGATGGAAGAATTTACAATTGTTGTTGGTACAATGGGGCCAATGGCTACATCTTGCCTTTGATCTTGGCATATGATGTTGTCTTTGTTGTTCAATCAATTGCTCACGGGTCAAGAATTTCTTTGTAGGTTTCTTGGGTTGTTGATGTGATTTAGGTACAAACTCGGGAGCACTAGCGGTTAATGAGCTTGAGAGAGAAACTGGAGATTTTTCGGATGAAGAAGAAACTTGAACCTTTTCGGATAAAACAGGCTCTTCCTCGGCGGTAACAGGGGTAGTCATGACCTGTTCCTTGATAAATTCGTTTTCTTTAGGATGATCAATAACAACATATTCTTCTTGTTGGGATTCAGTAACAACAGTAGCAATGGTTTCATTAGACACGGCAATATCATTTTCGGCAGCGTTAAGGCAAGTAGTAGAAACAGTAACAATATCACGATTGATAGGAGGTAAAGCAGCTTTGACTGACTCCTCAGTCCAATCGAATTTTACCTTTTCATCAACATTCTTATTTTCTGACAAAATATTAGTATTTTCTTGGGTATCGATTTGAGCAGTAGCAGAAGATTCGGGGCGCTTAACATCAGTAACAGTGCTGGCTTCATGTTCAGGAGTACAAATATCGGTTTCGTCAGCGCTGCTTGTAGCTGCTGATAAGGTTTGGCTCTTTATGCTTGAAGATTCATCACAATGAGTATCAATAATTTCAGTAACAGTTTCGGTAGTTGTAACAACAATTTTTTCTACATCCTCATTCTTTTTTTCTACAGGTAATTCCTCATCCTTTTCCACTGAAACCACAACTATACATATAATTCCTTCAATATTGTTTTTCTACACAATGACATATTCAAATTTACCTTGTTTTTCCTTTACAACGAGTGATTCTTGATCATTATCCTTCTTGATTTGTGACTGTTGGGAAGCCATGTCGTTCTGTTCCTTAGCAACAGATTCTTCCTTGATGTCTTTTTTGTTTTTGACAGATCGCTCATTTGAGGATTGAGCTACATGAGATTATAATGAAAAGAACAAATCAAAGATTTTTTTTTAAAAAAAAAGCATAAATTAGCATACGCGTTAAAGAAATATCATACAAATCAAGCAAATAATAATATATCTGGGATGCTACCAACAAATTTGCTAGTGCAAACTCCCCCTTTAAATTTGCTTATATACATTATATATATATATATATACAAGAAACTTACCATCTTTTTTATCTGGAACAGTAGACTTCCAACTCCAAATTGTGATGGCAGTAATTACAATAATAACACCAGCACCGATGATTGCACCTTGCTTGGTTCTTAACTGATTAGCAATGCCTGACATTCTTTAGTATTTGTATTTGGGTTTTTGCACAAGCCAAGTTGTAAATTTATATTTCCAAACGGTTTTTGTTAAATGAATAGAAATAAGAATGATTTTGGTTTCTATGGGTTATAAATTTGTGAAAAAAAAAAGTGATATGCCTTTCGTCTTTTATATATATATTATATATATAAAGTGTATAAATATATATTTAAAATTAACAGGGAGGAAGAAAATAAAAAAGAAAGAAAAGAAAGAGAGAAACTAGTAGAATAATAATAAAATATAATGATTTTGCGGGGGGTGTATAATGGAGCCATCCCTATGAAAAAATTTTTACTGATTTTTTTCTCTCTCAACTACACTTTCGTGTTACCCAAGCAACTTGTTAATAGTAGAAATCCCTCTACAATTAGTAATAACAAGTGCATTGAGAGTTTTTCTACCTGATTCCTCCTTTTTTTCTCTCTTTATCATGTCTCCTAATGTAATATAATAATGATTTCTAAAATGTGCGTCGGGTTTTAATTTATCTGTCATCATGGCAATCAAGCCATTCAAATAAGCACCGGACATTTAGCATAGCATACATTTACTATAATTTGGCAAGAGTAAACTTGTAGTAGTTCTGGTAGAAAAGAAAAGATATGCTCTGTTTTATCAGATGATGTTTGAAAATGCAGTAATGGGGCTGCAAAAAGAGTTTGTATATTGGTGATACAAAAGTATTCAACATTATAAAATAGCAAATTTGACGTTCCTAAATCCAAAGTTGTTTATTTTAACAATTTGACACCATCACATTAAAGTTTAATGTTTTCCTGGGATACTATTTGCAATTTCTACTAGATTCAGAAATGTTTTCACCTTTCTTAAAAGAGTAAATCTTAAATTCTATTATTGTGCCCATGCATTTTAAAGAGTTTTTCAGCTTCTTCTAGATTATCAAAAATATATAACTAATACTTGCTTAGTACTTTTCACATGTCAGTTTTCATAGCTATATTTTTTATTTATGAAAAATGTATTAATTTTTGCGAAAAATACCACCACAAATCAATGCAATTTTAGCTGTTAAAAGTAAAATTCATCTAACCAAGCCTTGTTAAAACTACATTTTAACGACCAAAAATACTCTCTCACATGCACAAAAGTGCAAAGGATGTTTATAAACAGTAAACTTACCGTATTAAAGAAGGATTTGAGATTTATAAGAAATTAATTGCACTTTGACATTTGGTTTAGCTAATTTAATGCATATTTTTATGCAAATATGTGATATACTTCAGCTGCAGTTGTTTTATAGTGCTCTGATGATACTATAAACGCATCATCATGTACAAAAGTGGCAGTTTGTTGATACACATGATAAATATTCATTGTGATTACACATTTGACTCAATTCTAGGCAGTACATACATATTCTAAATCTAGAATTTCGCCTATAATTCAACAAATTTATAATCATTAAAGATTTCTTTCATGTATCAAGTAGATTCTGCGGCAAAATGAAACCGAACAAAAAGAAAATTACACATGTCAACAGCATTTTAATCATATTTTTTTGTAGGAATATACAAGAATAACACAAATTACTTTCAAAAAGACAATGTTATCTATATAAAGAATCACCCCCAAAGAAACTTGAGGATTTACAATAGATGCTGGATTATCCCTAATAAATAACGATTGTTTGTTTACAGTGATCTGTAGATATATTGAGTTTAAATCAAGTAACATCATCTTCAGGAAATATGCAACTTGTCCATACCAGTCATAGGTTAGTTTACACATGGATACAAGAAAAAGACTGTAATTTTAATTGGTTTATGCTGGTTTATGAGACATTTTTCTATTAGGGAGTAAGTATGATTGAACGAACAAGGAAAAAAGCCTTTTAACTCTCTTCGACCCTTTTGTTCTTTTTTTCTCTCCTAAACAAACATTAACTTAAAAATCAATCATGAAGACAAAAATCATTATTTCTGAACCAACGGAGGTTATTGATCCTCTTATTACTGAACTAGCTGCTCGTATTGATAATAGTAAAAGGGTCTTGGTTATTACAGGTGCTGGAATTTCTTGTAGTGGTGGCATTCCAGTAAGATAATAATTACATCTTTTCAATATAAAAATTAAAAACAAAATCATAGGATTTTCGTTCTCCTGATGGTCTTTATGATCTGGTAAAGAAGAAACATCCAAAAACCATTTTAAAAGGGCAAGATTTATTTGATGCTATGTTATTTAGAGACAAGCGACAAACTGAATGCTTTTATACATTTATGGCCGAATTAAAATCAGTGATATCAACAGCAATGCCTACAGCCACGCATTCGTTTATCCGAAATTTACAAGAAAAAGGCAAATTAATGCGTTGTTATACACAAAATATAGATTGTTTAGAAGATCCAATAGATTTATCAGTTGTTAGGCTTCATGGAGCAATGGATAGAGTTAAATGTACATTATGTGCTGCATCTTACGATTTTACAACAGATTATGAAGATCAATTTAGAAATGGAAATCCACCTATTTGTCCGCAATGTGAGACATACGACAATGAACGCATTCGATTAGGAAAACGACAATTAGCAATGGGTACTTTAAGACCAAGTATTGTATTGTACAATGAAGACCATCCCGAGGGTGAAACAATAGGAAAATTGCAAACTACAGATTTACGAAGAAAGCCAGATTTAATGATTGTAATGGGAACATCCTTGAAGATCCCTGCCCTTAAAAAGTTTATTAAACAGGCAGCAAAATTAATACATCATTCATCCAAAAATGGGAAGGTTATATTCATTAATCGAACTGCACCTACTAAAGAATGGGATAAAGTATTTGATTACGAAGTACTAGGTGATACGGATGATTGGGTGAATATGATTCAGCAAAAGATAAAAAAAACAGACGATATAAAGACTGAAGCTGCTTCTGTTATAATTGAAGAATCAAAAGAGATTCCATTGAAACGTACTACTTCTCAATTATCATTATCAGACACATTTCACAGCAGAGCTCCAAAAAGGCCAAATACAACCTCGCCAGCTATTAAAAGTATCTAATTACCGTATATACTTTACCTTTTTGCATTACACAATTAATACCCTACTAGTTAGGCTTTTTTCTTTATTTTTGGACCGTTCAAGCTAATTTATAGCATGTACATATATTTAAAGAACGTCTTTTTGCAAGTTTTATAACAACTATTTGTATCATATCAAATAAATATTACCGTTTTGTATTACATTATGAATTGTAACTAGTAGTGTCATTCAATTTAGAGCATAAAAAGTTGAATGACCAATATTTAAAGGAGTTTTACTCTATTAATTTGAAGTATATTTTAAAACTAGCGCTTGCTGGCTACTGTACTGGCTCTTGGATACTTGTTGGTATCTTGTTTCCTACCAAAACAAGGTTTTTAGACGATGTATACTTTGAAAGAAGCAAGTAGCCTCTTTGCTCGCCTCTATACAAAAAACTCTCGAACACCGTTTGTAGAGTTCAAAAGTGTATACATTTATGGAATGTAGCGGCATTATGACATATCAGGAGATAGAGGTCCTAATGAGTCGCCGTCTCTCGCGGTGATCCCAGCATCGCCAAACTGGTACGCGAGAATTTTGTTTGACAAGATGTACTTTGAGAGAAGATGTATTAGTACTATGTGTAAAAATAATTTCAGTGAAAGCCTTACTTGGTTGGATTTTCTCTTTGGAATGGTAGCAAAGGTAAATGGTTCTCAGAGACCATGCAACTGAGATCGATGAGTAAAATGTTGTGCACACTATTTTTATCACGATGTGTGGTAGTGGAATTACATATTTGACGTAAAGGGCACATTGGATTGATGCAAACCACGGCATCTTGGATTCGCTTAATCTTATTGTCACGACGAACAAGTTGTTTCTGAGTTTGCTGGAAGCAAGAATTGCAAGTAATTGTGGAATTGTATTCGTCCACGACTATCAAGCTATCATTCTTGGATGTTGACAATTGATTTTACCGCTATTTTACAATGTGTTCACAGTTCTTTTGTTTTCGGGACACTTCACAGCGGAGTTTTAATACGAGTTCATAACCCTTAATTATTTAACTCCTTAAAATTGGTTTATAAAAGAATCATTACTCGATCTATGAAATGTTCTATCATAATACCATCATACATCTAAAATAAAGTCCTAATAAAAAAGACTTTTGCTATATGTGTTGACCATTTTTGTTCCTTTTTTTTTTTACAGAAATAACGATATCCGAGAATCACTTTATAGAGTGCTTTTATGACCAAACAAAACAGATTCGCAAATTTACGAAAAGTCAGAATTTTATTGAAACAATATATATCAAGAAAACCTATCATATCAACAGATATATAAAGCAAAAAATATTCATTACTTGCTAGTATCATTGTAAATCTTACAATGCAAAACTGAAATGAAGTATATTCTAGATAAATTAAATAAAAAATGTTGTTAATAAATCCTATTTCTCTGTTATGAATAAATGTGCCTTTTCTCATTATTATTTTATATTGCACCACAATTTTTATATACCATTTATTTTCTTACCTCAATGTATTCTTTCCAAATGACACCAAATTCATTATATCTATCCAGGTTCCATGGAACCACCCAAAAGAAGCGATATCATATAATGTGCATGACCATTCGGCTTATACTATCGAGCACTCAGCCACTATACACGAAGCATCATGGAATAAATAATAAAAACAAACAAGCTTATGTGTATATAATGTCTTGAACATTATCTCCTTTTTTTTCCCTATTTTATCCTTATTTCACATTTCTTCATTTTTTTCACTTTTTATCACCTTGATCTCTAGGTATTTTCAATAAATAAACATATTATTTTCCGGATATATAGCTTATACAACAGATATTTCAAACAGTACAAAAGTTACACACATATGGATCTACCAGAAATGCCATCTACACTACCATCTATCATTATTATGAATTCTACAAGTAATAAATCACTCTTGTGGCAGTTGAAATGTATTATGTAACATTGTAAATTACATTTTTAGTTGGAACCAATGGATTTTATACGGAGTATCCACAAAAGCCGGAAGAAGCAATATTTAATTCACCGGACCGTATAAGTTTAGTAAATAAGTGAGATACAAAGGCATTTATACATGTACTAAATAACATCCTTCTCAAGATCGTTGGCTGTGTCTTGGGTACTCTTATGTTTATATTTCTGCTTGTTGCAGCATTTATTACCGCCAAATTGAGGCAAAAGAAACTGCAAGAAAAGTTAGTTGATATTGATGATTATGATACTGATTGGAAATCAACAGAGAAATATCAACATAGTAAAATTAGCCACATGTATATTCATCAAAATACAGGCAATAGAGACAATTTTGCACTACTGGACCCTCATTCATCATTTTCACTGGCAGTTAAAAAAGCATCTGAAATACCAGATTCACCCATTTCACCTGCATAGTTGTTCGTAGTTTCTTGTGTACCGATCATATAAATAAATTATAATAGTTTTGATAAGATGCAAACCCATGATCTTCTTCTCTTATAATATACGGTATATATATATTTTCTATGTAAGCAATGCTTCATCCCCCCCCCTCCCTCTCCCTCACTCTCCCTCTTCCCATCACCTCCGCGTCTTCTTTTTTAGTTATGTTTAATGCGTAAAAAAAAAACCTTGGTAAACAGATATTTGTAAAGGGACCCCTTAATTATCTTACTTCAATTAAATGATATCAAATGCAATTAAACTACTATAATAAACTTTAAAAGGCACGGTACAAGAATATTCATGTGGTGGGTAATTAATATAGTTACCGTGATACAATCCAAAGGATAAATTGAAATGCGGGGAACAAATAGAGGAACAAGAACTGACATGTGAAGAATACAGTGTAGTGATAGTATTAGTAGAGTAGTAATAACATTAATAGTATAAATATCCCCCTTTACATGTCTCCCATTCTCTCTTTTTCGTTTTCTTTTCTTTTTCAGCAATTACAATAAAAAAAATGCCTTTTATTATTGCAAATAGACCGCTTCAATTGCAAAGACTAGTTCATCATTCTAATAAAATTAACCCTCAGTGGTTGCCTGTGCTGCTGTTGAAGATTATGGGATACTCATCATTTGCAACTGCTCTCATCAGTATCATTATTTATTGGTACAAGAAGCAGTTTGCATACCAACAACAACGTCTTTCAATGAAAAAAGATGTCAAGGCACTAGATGATGATCAATTACATATGAATCCTAGAAAGAAATTACATATCACAACTAATAACAATAACGCTTTAATGATGAAAAGATCAAACAGTACATTTACAAATTTATCAAATCAAAAAAGACAGGTAAAACAAATATTTGTTGCATAAAAAAACACGATTGCTCATATAATAAACAAACAAACAGTTGTTTACCCCCCCTCCTTCCCCACTTTCTTTAAATGTCTCGCCTACTTCTTCTACTTCTTCTTCTTCTCCTACTTTTACAGCCAGCAGCAGTAGATCTGCCTCTCCTCTTGGTAGTTGGAGCTCACGATTATTAGATGGTGTCATTTCTAATATCAGAGGAAAGAGAAAATTAACCATTTCATTGAAAAATGTACGTCATACCGTATGCAAACCTATTAATCCCAATAGTACTCATATCTTACTTATTAGACTGTCCTATGGAACCCTTCCCGAGATGTCAATAATCCAAATCATGCGTTTCACGAAAATACTGTTCCATTGCTAAGTAAACTAGCTCAGTTGTATGATATATACGTCATAATTCACATGAATTCCAATGAAGAACGCCAACAAATCCATCAACTACTTTCAAATGCAAACCTTTTGAACCCTTTAATTATTGACGAATGCAAAGTACTTTGGTGTAGCTCAGAACAAGGAAAATTACATTTGATTAATCATATTAATCCTTTTATTCATGTTGAAGGTGGTTGGGAGAAAGATAATGGTAATAAAGTCATTGAGAGCTTGCGAGTTGAGCGCATGATCTGGATTGGTCATCAGCAAAAAGTTGTACCCATGGATACCACTAAAAGTAATATAGAAATCGCTGATCAATTACTTCATACCTCTATTGCCAAACAAGTTGGTTTTTGCTAAATATACTCTTTTACTAAATAAAATATACCCACATTTACAAACATTACATTTTCGTTAAATATTTCCTCTCGGTTTCTGATCTCATGGTTATATTTTAAGAGTTTCCTACATGCAATGTTTATATTATAATATGTAAATTGCGTACAGTTACACTTGTGATTGATTGCATTTTACGAAACAGCATGAAAACTTAAAATCAAGGGGTTATTATTAGACAGGAATGCCTAATATATTCAGTTTCTGAGAGAGGTTTCAATTAAATAGCAAGATAAACCAGGACCTGTATATGGGAAGATTTTACTGTACTGATACTGTCAATCACCGAAACAGTCTATCTTTTTCCCTGTAGTAATTTCGTTAACTAAGCTATTTTTGAATTTTCTCATATAAAAATGCAACATATTCAGGCCAATATTGATTCAAATAAACCCAAACCTTCGCGTCTATGTAGGCCTTGGAAACGTCCGTCCATCAGTATGCCAAATATCAGCTTTTACAAATTGTTCTTGCTTGTTTAAATCCAAATTCTGTTACTTTTCTCTATTTTGTATCATATGGAATTTTTTGAACAACTAATAAAAAATGCAATCTACCCTTTGTTCTATAACTAACCTCTTACTAAACAATATTTAGGATATACGGTAGACACTGCTTAATAAGTATAAAAACTAGCCGCATTATGGTACCTGTTTCTAGATTTATTTTATATCCCACCAAAGACTCAAAAATACCTAAAATTCATGGTTTTCTAAATAAAATTGGGTCCACGTTTTCATCCCCGTGCAACTTTTTTTTCACTAAATAACACCAAGATAAAATTATATGCCAATGTACCTGAGATGTTCAGCTTTAATTCAAAAACGAGTATCTGGAAATATCCTATTTTTTACAGTTGGTATTAATTTTTCAGTGCTAATGTTTCAGATTTTTTACGCGTCTTTCACTGCTAATGGATTGAAAACTTTGAGGCTTCATATCTCTAGAAATAATTAGGCTATACTAACACTTTTTAATAATGAAACTTACTTGTTTTAAAGTGTTCTATAGCATATTTTAATATAAAAAAATTTTGGGCACCTTTATTTTTTTCGTTTTTTTGGAATTCCTAAAGTGGATTTCAAAATATTGGTTAAATTGAGCAACCTTTTTTTGCATTCATGTCATTAAGCCCATTATGCTCTCTCAGATCCAATTTAGTTTTTTTCAAAATATTAATTTTTCGTGGAGATATCCTTAAAAATGTGTGCAAAAAGATATTTTCATTTCTAGCTTCCATTTTTCCCTTATATACCCTCATCCAAAATTCTGAATTTGAAAAAAAAATTGACAAAAATCTTGTTTTCTCTACGAACAATGCAGATAAAAGGTTTAGCAATAGCTCGATCGATAGATAATTTTGTTGCAGAGTATCTCAAGTTTTTATGTTTGAAGTATTATTATAAAAAACGGTGTGTATCTCCAAAAAACCTCCAAAATTTCAATTGCATTTTACGCAAACTTTAATGTAAAATGTTTTTCAGATTTCTGTTTAGATGGATGCAGAATTTAAAACTTTACAAAAACTATTTAATACTCTAGGTCAACTTACTTTGCAGTTCATATGCCATTAAGAAATTTTGGTTTTTTTGATCATTTCTGGTCGATTTGTAAAATCGATTTTGAAACCCAGTTACCATAGAGTCAAGCTGTAATATGGCCTATTATTTTGATTATCTCGACGAAAAATCAATATTTTTCGCTGAAGGAAAAAACGCAAAGTAGCTCAGAGTTGGATTTATCTTGTAAATTTAAATAATTAATACCTCAATTTAGGTGCTCAATTTTTTATAATCAATTTTAGGCAAATCTTGGTTAATTCTGGTCAATTTTGGTCGATATTATTTGGCCAGTGCATTTGTATTCTGATATTAATAATATATCTATTTTCCGAGAAATATCAATAATCTATAGAATGGAAGTACATCTTCTTTGAAGATTTTACGTGGTCCAACTCAATATTGTGCAAAAACATTTGTGTGGAAAAGGTAGAGATATTTACGAAAAAAATATATAAAAAAATAATAGGAATTCGACTAGTAAACATTAGGGTTTTATTATCAAATTAAATTTTACTTGAGGACATTTATTGACTACAAAAGTCCTCTTTATATAGTTTTCATCAGCGAGATTAGGTAAACATTCCTAGGACCATACATAGTTAATAATACCCCTTGTCAGATACAAGTTTTGATAGTAACCAATCGGTGTACTCATAGAGTTCATGGTGTCGGTTTTCGAGGATATTAAACAGCCAATTTTGAAGCCAATTCCATCTCCAGCTCATATTGAAATGTAATTCTTATAAATAGTCTTTTAAACCAAGGCTTAGAAGCTCTTGGTTCTTTCTTTTACCATTAGTTTTTCTAGTAATAAAGCTTACGTTCTCCATGATAACTGTTACTTGTTTTTATTATTATTCTTTCTATAAATAAGATTGTATGTATCCATAAACTCTCACATGGGTCCTTGATCATAATGGTGTAATTAGATCCACATTATGTTGAGTGGCCTTTAACTATAATAAGCTTCTAGGATCGAAGTTCAGTAGTAGAAAGCTTATATTAGTATGGATCAGCATATATTATTTCGTAGTATAATGCCTATTTATGCCATCTGTAATGTAATCAAACATTAGATAAAATGGAGATCAATATAGTGGATAAATATGTACATATTCCACAAGCTCAGTTACATTTTAAATTATAATTAGAATGTTGAAACTAATTTTTTGTATTTACAAGAGGATCCAAGTGCAAACTATCCTACATTTTTTGTTTCAGCAAAAAATATAAACTTTTCATCAAGAAAATCAAAATAATAGTTAACATTGCAGCTTATACAGTAGTACATACTTACTGAGCTTCAAAATCGATTTTACAAGATGATCAAAAAATGATTCAAAAAACAAAATCGTTTAATGGCTCATGAACTGCAAAGTGAGTATACCTATCATATTAAATAATTTTTGTACAGTTTTAAATTTTGCATCCATTGAAGTAGAAATTAAACAAAAGTTTCACATTTTATTTTGCGTAAAATTCAATTGAAATTTTGGAGGTTTTTTGAATATACACATCACTTTTTAATAAGCATTTTTCAAATATAAATATTTGAAATAACGCATAGCAAAATTACCTATTGAACGAATTATTTCTGAACCTTCTATCTGCATTTTTCATAGAGAAAACAAGATTTTTGTCAATTTTTTTCTCGGTTTCAGAATTCGGAATGAGGGCATATAAGGGAAAAATAGAAGCTACGAATGAACGTACCTTTTTGTACACATTTTTGAGGATATATTCACGAAAAATTAATATTTTGAAAAAAACTAAATTCAACCACCGCTAAGCAATTATACCAAGAAATACTGACAAGAGGCACTGTAAATAACAAAAACGGCAAGAAGGAGATAAGGATTGTAATTGCCGAAGAAAAGCTATGAATGCTAAAGTCTGACCAGACAAGATGCTTACAAATCTTGGATATATTCGACGTAATCACCAAGCATTGCCTTACTGACGGTAGCATTTGTTCTGATGACGATGCAAGTTAACTGACATGCTATCGCAAATTTGCAAAGATACTCGATGAAATTTTAGATAACACTATGTTAGACATTCTGGATGGAGAAAGAGTATCTAAAGCTTCCAAGACCTTGGCCAAAAACCTAGAAAAATATATAATGCAAATATTCCTTTGAACAATGGCTTTGGTAGAAGAATCAATTTGATTCTTGCGACGAAAAATATGGAGTTGTCCACGAGCGAGTGGAAAAGGAAGAAGTTTCCTGCTTCCAAATGTCTGCAACAACAGGCGAAGAACATCAGAGTCAACAAGGAAATCTTGAGATACTTCTTGGACCTTCCTATCACTGAAACTAACAAGAACAACGTAATGACAGTTGGTATAGATTGGATGGGTACTATGGGGTACATGTTTGCTGTCAAGCCACCACTTGATGATGTCTTTGTCGCTAGAACACTATGTCGTATATTTTCAGGATTGATAGATAGTACTTAAAAAAGAATACAATTATAAGAGAATGAGTAATTAATCACTTTTTCAACTGTGTAATAAAAACAAGATATCGTTTATTTAGATATAAAAGTATGGCCTTTTATATTGATTTGAGGTTGAGATCCTGAGATTTAATTTAAGGCACTATTGAACCATTAGATCTGTTTGATAGTAATCTATGGATTGAAATGGACCAATCATAATTTAACCGTTCTTGCAGAGCTTGTGAGTTGTCTTGTTTCAATGCTGCGCTAAATGTGCTTGGATGTTGATTTGATAGCTACTTGATTGATTAACCGCTGGGATAAAATAGTATAGTGTCGTAATTGAGGTCCAAGGGTTTTTGGTAATTGCTGGGTAAAATTAGTACGCTAGGAGTTTTTTATATCCGATATCAAGACTTTGTACTTCAATACATGTCGTAGTCAATAGAATGTAAGATGTATTGATACTGTAGAAGGTGATAACGTATGATACTAGGTCGTATACAACAGAAACATATATTTTTCTACTACCAGAAAAACCGTCTGTCATATCATACATTCATTAAGAAATTGCAAAAGCGAGTCCGTAGAGCGACGCAGTAATTGCGCATAGCAAGACAGCAAAATTAAACGGTTAAGTCTCTTATACTATGGTATATCAATTGTAAATAAAAAAGCGTCTTTTTTTTTACTTTTCTTACATTTAACCATGTACAGTCTGAAAATTCAGTTTTTGTAGCGGACATTTTCGGTAACTCATTTTATCCTTACCAACACTCATGGTTTTTATCAAAAAACAGAAAAATCAAATTTTGATACCGAAATTAACGTTTAAATATACTACAATGTGAGAGAAAATTGTAGCCATAATTAATACAGATTTTATAAAAGCTTAATATTAAATGCTAAGTAATGAAAATTTGTACTTTTGTCCGAAAAACGGTTTTTTGGTTAAAGGATTTTCATGTAATATTTTGCAATAAAAATGTTTGCTATTTTTTATTGAGCAAATAGAGCGCTAAATTCTCTATATGTGTGTATTTTTTGTTTTCATAATTGGTAGTATAATTAACCTTAGATTTGCAAAATCAGAAAAAGAAAATTGAAAAATGTCCAAATTGATGATCTGGACAAGAATAATTTTTGAAATTAATATTCAGCTTATAAGCCTTGTAAGTCTTAAAAATAAGAGATTTTATAATACTTGAGAACTTTTTCAAGAATTAATGATGCTGTATCCACTTGATTCAGGCTTATTACTATAAATATTTATACATACTACTTTTATAATCACCAATTTTTCTGGAGGTAGATATCGAATTTATACCAAAAAAGCATGATTATAACGTAGATAATGGAACAAAATGACTAAGTCTTAGATGTTTTTTTTGTTCCAAAAGATATAATAACGCGCCCTAACATTAACAGTTAATAATTTATTTCCAAATAAACGATAGGAAAAACATGTGCTTGTACCTGCTATTTGATTTCAGTTTATGAAGAATATTGGTCTTTTGGTTGTAGTTTTACACATAAATAAAAGAGCTGAGGAAAGAGTAGGGAAGAAAAAAGATTTTGTGTGTTACAAACAGAAATTTACAAAGGCATAAGCACTTTTAATGTTATTACCGAACAGGTTGTTGTCGTTGTTCCCATTTGGTTCCCGAAAGAAGAACATGATGGGCAGAACTCTTTCAAACCCCAAATTTTAAATTAATATACTATCTCGTCAATACGGCAATTCTGTTGAATTAGATTAACTCGGGTCTGCTTTAAACCATTCAAAATATCTTCGTTATTGATTATATTATGTGTCGTATATTTTCAGGATTGATAGATAGTACTTAAAAAAGAATACAATTATAAAAGAATGAGTAATTAATCAGTTCTTCAACTGTATAATAAAAACAAGATATCGTTTATTTAGATGTAAAAGTATGGCCTTTTATATTGATTTGACATTGAGATCCTGAGATGTAATTTAAGGCACTATTGAACCATTGGATCTGTTTGATAGTAATCTATGGATTGAAATGGATCAATCATAATTTAACCGTTCTTGCAGAGCTTGTGAGTTGTCTTGTTTCAATGCTGCGCTAAATATGCTTGGATGTTGATTTGATAACTACTTGATTGGTTAACTGCTGGGATAAAATAGTATAGTGTCATAATTGAGGTCAAAGCGTTCTTGGTAATTACTGGATTAAACTTGATACGCTAGGAGTTTCTTATATCCGATATCAAGACTTGCACTTCAATACATGTCGTAGTCAATAGATTGTAAGATGTATTGATACTGTAGAAGGTGATAATGTATGATACTAGTAGGTGGGATACAACATTATGATTGATATACTATAATAAATTGACTAAAAAACCTTGATCTCATTGCTCTTGTTTTACCAAAACTAATAAGAATTAGACAATAGTAAAAGGTGTAGTTTTATTCAATGTAGAGAATGATATTATATATAGAAGAGATTATCAAGTGATACAGCAGCTATTAATAGTGTAACAATAACAATATCCTGATAATACGACTACTGTAGCGCTATATCTATATTCTGATTATAACAGCTCTACTCATTTTCTGGGCTGCCTGATCTGCACAAAAGTTTTTATTCTGCCCATCTGTGCAGCTCATTATGCCCATGAAAAGCATAGTTTGGCCGTAATGTTAGTTTTGATATTATAAATAAAAAAAAGAAAAGAATCCTTATTTCATACAAATCAATCCCATTATAATAATATTATCCAATTGTAAATTAATTTCCTCTTATTTCACTCTCAAACAAATTTTGTTATTATACATATCTCCTTAGTAAGTGGCAGCGTTTTGGAACATATCTCCTACATTCTTCTTTTGTTGGGATCTTATAAAACAGACTGTTTTGTATTTCACATAATAGATTTATGCAATAAATTTTAAAATTCCATTTTTATATCTGTAACTAAATTTAAATCACAAAGTATCTAATGTCTCATTGTACTCTACTGGCATCTCTGATGAAGTAAATCACCAATTAAAGTTACACCGCTAAATTATCAAATGGTAATTTTAATATGCTTGTTCCCGACAGAATAAGCAATTTATTAACTGTAATTGGTCATTCTCAAAGCTCAAGTAAACAGTATTATGTCTTTTTCAAGCCCCATTTTGTACTGCCTCGACTTTATTCATATTTACGGCTTCATTTTTTGCACTATTTTGCTTTATTGTAAGCGTATTTTTGATGGAGTAACAATACATCATACAGAAACCTTTAAGAATGAGCTAGATGACTGATCATTTTTATTAATTAAAAATTGAAATTTGGAGACTCTTGTAGGTCTTTATTTCTAAAAATACAAAATGTACAGCATTTTCTTGTTTATTTGCATTATTTTACTGGATTCTAGCTACAATTTTGAACGAATAACGATGCATTATCTCCAAATTTATAAAAATTGACAAAATGACAAATGATTTTTATCACTCCAAAACGAGATATTAAAGCATTTCTATTTCTGTTTTTTTGGTACTGCAATGTGCGCAAAATGCGCCGTTTTCATTTCCACCTTTTTTCTTAATTGTAGTTACATTTTCTATGGAGTAATGACAGATATACCATCGAAAAACATCCTAAAAAAATAGTTCAAATAATGGGAGCCACTAATATTACTTGAAATTTGAAAGAGCGTCAATTTTGCTGGGCTATAAATCGGCCAATCATATTGTTCTATCAAAATCTCGAAAAAAAATTTAATGTCTTGTTTCAAAAATCGACACTCTCGGACTTTAAATGAAATCGCGCGCTTTAAGCTGTAGTCTATTTTTAAGCTGTAAATGTGCAAAATACTGGAAATTAGGAAATGTTTCCAATATTTGACAAAAAACTGTATATTTACCCCCACCTGATCATTAAATGGTTTTTGTAGCTCATCCATTTCTGCATTAATTTACGGTTTTAAATAAAACATTTTGCTGTCAAACTGTTTCATAAATATAAATTTTTTGGGCACCACAGCTTTGCATTTAAGTCAACTATCTTTCATCAAATCTTAATTTATCTATAACTCGACGAAAAATTTATATTTTTTGAAGATTAAAGAACCACCTAGTAGATAATGTTTTATACAATGTGCATAACTATTTTTTGTGGATTATTAGTAGGTTAGTTTATTCAAGAAACAAAGATCTTTCATTTTCTAATATTTATTTGCTTACAGTTAAATCAATATTTAAAACCTAAACTTTTTGAAAAATAAATTGAAAGCACATTGCACTATACACGACAGCATTGGTCATGAATAAGGACGACATTTAATTATTAAGTTTGGTGTCCTCATTTCCGTGTATGCTGATTTTCACTGATCTAGTAGGGCGCTATCTCTAAATTCAAATTGTCTATTTAGCAACAAATCCCATTTGGAAAAACGGTACTCTTGATTCATACAATTTATCTAGCAAATCCATGGGATACTAAAGTTATTTACTGTATACTCCTTTACTCAGAAGAGGATTTTAAATAAAAATTCTGGAGTCATATTTTTGAGGAACTGTTCAGTGTGTCAAACGTCTGCTTGCACTAGTAAGTTATTTAACAACCTGATACTGCAGCTTTTGCAATAACTAAAGTTTTTGTTAGGGGGGATACGGTGCCATTTATATTCAAGTATACTGAAGACACTCCAAAGGTTGATTTAAGAATTATATCAACCATGAGATGCAAAGAGGGTGATCATTCGTTATTATGTGAATTCTCCAAGATGGCTGAAACAAGCAAATTGTATCAGGACAAATTGAAGCTTACATTAATGGCAAAACATCATGTAAATTCACTTATCAACAATAACAACATCCATAGCCCCTATCTGGTGATGATGATAATGGGATTCGAGTTTGTATTTATGAGCTTAGAATTTGTTGAAGATATTGGATACGTAATGAAGCAAATTGATCCCTATCAATAGAAAAGCTGTCGATGAAGGAGGGATCGAAACTTTAATAAAATGTATTAATGGTGTATAACCAATGCTGCTAGCAATTTTTAATAATGAAACTTACTTGTTTTGAAGTAATCTGTTATGTCAATATTATATCTTAGGTCGCACATTCAAGGTCTCAGTCAATATTCGGTATTATAGTAAATCAATATGTGTCCACGTTGATTCACATGCGTCTTAATAAATTGATATAATGTCTTTAAATAGTAATTCTGTATAATAGTTATGATGAAAAGTATATGAATACCTCTAGATGTATTATTAATAAAAGGTATAATAATTTGGCAAGATTATTCCTTAAGACCGTTTTGACATTTCACAATCTATAAAATATTTCAGTATGAAAAAATTCTGAGCACCTTTTATTTTTTTTTTAATTTTTTGGCATTTCTGTAGTAGATTTTAAGATATTCGTTAAATTGAGCAGCATTTTTTTTTACACTCATGCCATCAATCTCGTTGAGCTGTCTCGGACCCAATTTAAGTTTTTTCAAAGTATTAATTTTTCGTAGAGATATCCTCAAAAATTTATACAAAGGAAGATCCTCAATTTTTCCCTTGTATACCCTCACCCTAAATTCTGAATTTGAAAAAAAAAATCCGACAAAATTCTTATTTTCTGCACGAAAACTGCAGCTAGAAGGTTCCGTAATGGCTCGATTAATAGATATATTTGTGGCGCATTATATCCATTATTTATATTGGAAATATGCTTATAAAAAGTTATGTGTATCTTCAAAAAACCTTCAAAATTTCATTTGAATTTTACGCAAAATTTAATGTGAAACATGTTTTTGAATTTTATTTAGATGGATGCAGAATCCAAAGCTCTACAAAAACCATTTAATAGGCTAGGTTTACTCACTTGCAGTTCATGAACTATTTAAGGATTTTGTTTTTTTTTGATCATTTTTTGATCAATTTCACAAATCAATTTTGAAACCCAGTTTCGTTAGTTTTGAAGCTGTAATATGAACTATTATTTTGATTATCTCGATGAAAAATTAATAATTTTTGCCGAAACAAAAACGATAGGGTAGCTTTTAGCTGGATCTATCGTGTGACTATAAAAAACTAGAATGTTAATGATGGGGTTTAAATTTTATTATCGATTTTATGTCAATTTTATCAATTTTAGATCAATGTTAGGTCAATGTGTTTTGTGTTTTGTGGACTATAAATTAGATGTATATCGTGTGTTATCAAACGAGGATCAAGTATAAATATCATAGACCCCTTTACTACTTTCGTCTTCTCACCCTTTTCTATGATAACTCTTATTTTATATATTAACCAACATCACTGCAATTAGGTTTTGGTAAAATAATGTTTCATTATTTAGCTTATCATTTGCTAATTTACCTAAAATAAAGTTGGTTCTTTTACTGGGTTTTGAGTAAATATTTAGCTTCCCTAAAATAATAACTAAGGTTCTATTCCAAGAGGAAGAATACTTGTTACTATTACTATTCAAGCACAGTGGATTTTTCATGCTGCGATTTGTTTATTTTGCATACTCTATTTTTAATAACTTGTGGCCTTCCAGTTAACATTGTGATAAACTTTATTATTTATTAAAAGAAAAAAGACGAGTTGAATTACATAGGAGATGTGGCGATCTGAAATCTGATAGATACTCCTTCAATATAATTCAAATATAATAGAAGTCATCAGCAAACAGCATAAGCCATAGCAAACTGATATTTTCTTGTATACAGATATTCCATTATAAGCATAACTTAACCTTGTTATTAGTAAATAAGTACAGGATCATAACAATTATTCTTAACAAATCCGTCCTATGGGAACATAATATCGCTTCTTTGCATAAGATAGATCAGATTTATAATATGTAGTAGGTAGGCATTGAAGAAGTAGCTATTGCTTGACAACATTTCGTTGATCACTCATTTAGCCAAACTCGTTCTTTACAGTTTGATGTAGTCAATCAACAGGTGAAAGATTGTCCTTGTCAAGGCTTCCTATGAAATCGTACTATATACAAGCACATATATCTTTTCAAGTAGTAGAATCGAAATATATATACACTAGTAAGCTTATTAGAACGGATTTAAATACAATACATCTACTTGCTAAAAATACTCAGAGTAAGGTACCTCTAACCAATCTTTTGCAACTACACGTCTGTAGCTTCAACTATTAATGCAAATTTCATATCTCATCTATCCAATAAAAAAATATTTATACTACACCACCATCACAGATAATGTTAAAAGATTGATTAACTCTGGGAGTTAGTAAATAAATCGCTAAAATGAATAGCTACAACGCTACGTCAAGGTCTGTTATTGAAAGCCCTTGTATTTAAAAAAAACTCACAATTTTTAATACGTTAGAGGTTTTTCACGATCTAATCATCAACATTGGGTATAGTCTGCCTACGTCCCGCATTCCAATGGGGTCCTCACATTGTATGGTCTGCCCACGTCCTGCATCTTGTACTTTGTTTTGTAGACCTGATGACAAGTAAAGGTCTCCCCACATCCCAGCTTTATTTGAGAAAGTGTTGGCCTCTCCTTTTTTTTTTTTTTATCTTTTTTGTAACTAATTCTTTTATGTGTAGCAGAAAGACATTATTGATTTCCCTTTAAAACATACGAATACTCAAATGTACTTGTGAAGTTAGATTATGCCCATACTTTGCGCTGCTACTAGAAAGATATAGTTTAAACGCTGTAAGGATTTAGCTAGTTATCTCCCAAGTGCTATTATCATTGATTTTCTTATAAAGATACCTTTACCTGGTGTCGTGCAAAATAAATAATATCACGATTTCCTGTTTTTGCACATATTTTGTTTTAAAATGTCAACCGTTCATCTTATTTGTTTTGAAAAAAGGAACTTCGTTGAACAAAAACTGATTGATATTCATAATAAAACTTTTGGCAATAGATTATAATAAAAACGATAATTGATAGTAGGCGATTGAAGATACTGATGTAAATACGCACCAAAGCCTAAATAAGCTCTGCAAAAAATGGATTCATCACTGGTGCTATCGGCTAGGCGTCCACAGGCGGCTGTGATCACCAGTGCTACGGCATGGACTCCTAATGATAAAAAATGGAGCGCCTAAATATTTATTCAAAACCCAGTAATAATGTTAGAGATTGAAACCAAGTTTTACCTGCGATGGAAAGCAATGTGTAGTAATAATATCTGGCAAAAGTAAATACCTTGCCAGTAATGTTGTCAATATATATATATATATATATATATATATATATCAAGTTCTTCTTATAAGTCTATAAACTGAATATTCATTCCATTTGAAAGATGGGATGATTGAATTAAAAGACAATGTCGTGACTTTTACTGCCCTATGTAAAGCAAACAAAAAGCAATTGAAAAACGGGGAGGAAACCCGAGCATTTTAGTCATATAATCTTTTATTATATTCTTCTTCTAGTTTTCTTTCTTTCTTTCTTTCTTTCTTTTTTTCTTTCTTTCTTTATATAAATAATATATCTCCAATGTCACTTACACCTGAAATGACTCTAGGTCAACCAAAATCCGGTAAGCGTAAGCCCGGACTTCGTTTAACCTCCAAACATCTTCAGCCAGCTTCATCTTCTCCATCACCCAATTCATCCTCTTCTTATCTCGGTACCTCTCAGTCCAACACTAGATTTCGAGAACAAATTGGTAATATTGTAAATGGAAATAATGGACCTGGAGATAATTATAGTAGCCAGCCTGTTGAGGAAGAAGAGTCGTCTTTAGCTGCTTCTTATTTACAATCCACTCAACCATTATCACAACAAGAACAGGACATAAAAAATCAAGATATTCCAGTTTTACGTGAGGCTCCTCTTCCTCCACCTACTATTAATACTGGACAACAAGTAGTAGAATCAAATTCACATTTTATGGAAATGAAAGCAGAAGATCTCGAAACTTTATCTAGATTGGGTGAAGGTGCGGCAGGTACCGTACGTAAAGTATTGCATAAGCCAACTCAATTAGTCATGGCAAAAAAGGTTTGTATTTTTTTGTAATGTCCAAGACAACCTGATTTCTTAATTATTTATTGTTCTAGTCCATTTCTACTGAACCCGACCCAGCTGTTCAACGTCAAATCTTACGTGAATTAGCATTCTTAAAAACTTGTGATTCACCCTATATTGTATCATTTTATGGTGTATTTTTAGATGATGGGGATACTACAGTCTCGTTGTGTATGGAATATTGCGAAGCTGGAAGTTTAGAGGATATTTACAAAAGAGCAAGAGATTTAGGAGGTGTTATTGGTGAGCCAGTTCTTGAACGCATTGCAGAATCGGTATAGTTTTCTTTTGCTTTCAATGATTCAATACAACTAATTTACTGTCATGGTTTTAGGTCTGTAAAGGTCTAGTTTATTTACATTCAAAACGAGTAATTCATAGAGGTATGTATATAATATTATATATTTATTTCAATTATATTTAAGTAATGTATTATAAATAGATATCAAACCATCTAATATATTGGTGACACGAAAAGGAGAGATTAAACTTTGTGATTTTGGTGTATCTGGTGAATTGATCAATTCTATC
The DNA here is from genome assembly GCA_027405735.1 of Mucor racemosus. Classification (NCBI taxonomy): domain Eukaryota; kingdom Fungi; phylum Mucoromycota; class Mucoromycetes; order Mucorales; family Mucoraceae; genus Mucor; species Mucor racemosus. The sequence goes on from JAPEHQ010000025.1 coordinate 324,822, forward strand.
GCACAGACATTTACAGGAACTCAGTATTATATGGCAGTAAGTAGGATAATATAAACATTGAAGAAAGGAATTATCTTTAACTCGTCAAACTCCTTAAAAAAAGCCTGAGCGTATTCAGGGTAACGCCTATGCTGTACAGTCTGATATTTGGTCACTTGGCTTGACTTTAATTGAAGTGTCACAAAATAGACCTGCTTTACCTCCTCCAGATCAACCTCATCTTTCAATCTTTGAATTACTTGATTTTATCGTACGTCAACCTGTGCCAGAAATTCAAGGAAATCATATTTCAGATGAATGTAAAAATTTTGTAGCCGTTTGGTGAGTTATTTCTGAATTTGTTGGTATTGATATGAAAATACTCATTTTTATTTTTTCCACAGTTTAACAAAAGATCCTAATTACCGTCCAACACCTGCTCGTATGTTACAACATCCATTCATCTCGAAATGGGAAAATGTACATATGGATTTAGGTCAATGGGTTAAAGAAGTTTGGGGATGGAATTAATTATAATAAAAAAAATTTTTTTTTTTTGTGGATCGATTCAAATTTGCAAAAGTTGGTTAATATTTTTTGAAGTAAAGCCTATTTTACAAGGATTATAATACATATTGAAAAGTTATCGAGTAGATCATCTTAATTTAATCGTTAGATATTGGTAATTCAAGTAATTTTCGCATTTTGTTGTCGGGGACTTCAATTGGCCATCGCAGAGCTTGGAATCTCAATAATTCTTTAACGCCCAAATCTTTCTATTTTTCAAAAACTAAAAATACAAAGACATAGAATATGTATTGGAGATCAGATTACATTTTTTTTTTTTCGTTTGATAAATAGTGTTCAAAGACATAAAATATTCCTTTAAAGTTTGCTGCACTCGGGGAACGAAACAAGAAAATCAATATAAATATTTATAAGAATAAAGGAATAATATGTATAATTTAAAGGCTATAATTAAAAAAAAAATAAAAGAAACTACCAATCCTCATCGTACAAGCCAGGAATAACAGTAGCTTCCCCCAGATCTTGTCCGTGATATGCTCCACGAGCCTGTCTTGTCATAAACACAGTTCTTTCCTTTCTCTCTTTTCTCAATTCAAATTGAGGAGGTAATTCAGGCAAACTAAAATAACTAGGTGGTTGTTCTTCAGATGAATTTGGACTCATTAAGGCAGCTGTCAGAGGCCCAACAAGTTCGCTAGGTAAACCTTGTGGTGCTGGTGGTTCTTCTAATGTGGGATCAAAGAACAATGGACATTCCGTAGATTGACGATAATGTTGAATAGCTGTCAAATCCGGGATTCTCAGTAATTGATCATAAGGTAAATTTGCAATAGTCAGGGGAATGGCAAATTCATTGACATGACTTGACTTGAATAAATGACCTTGCTCGATAGTTACTTGAAAACAAAGATCATAATGAACTCTAGTATGACGAGAGATAAACGATGGTGACACCAGACGTGTAGGTACATCAAATTTGATGGTTTCTGATAACTGTGTTAAATCAGTTGTAGAAGGAAGAGTTACTGCATCTTGAATGACGGTTCTGATGTTTTCTCTGAATGCTGTACCTTGTTGAACTAACATTTTGCCTTCATGATGTTTACGGAATCTATATACTAGACTTGTGATTTTTGAGTCTGAATGAAGGATCATCATGTTGAGTTGCATTTTGAATGGTTCATCCGGACAATAGGTTTGTTTGTATAGTTTAGCCTGCACTTCGGCTAGAGCTTGTTTTTTATCTTTCATTAACGTTGTTTTATATACCCATTCTTTATCTACATTCATAGGCTCAGTACAATTGTTTTCCCGTACATAAATAATCTCTTAAAAGTTTACCAGCAATAGAAACTATGATAGGTCTGTAAGGTGTTATGTATTCTCTACTCTTTAATCCCGATTGAAAAGCAGGTCCATCTGCTTGTGCTGTCCAAATATAACGAATACCAAAACCAGCAGGCTCTTCCATAGAAGGAGGATAATTTACATTTGGAAACTATACGACATGTTTAATTTGTGTCCACATCGATAATCTTTTTTATGAATATAAATACCTTTAATGCGAACGAATACTCATAGCGTCCAGGCTCAATTTCATCCCAAGCACACTGAGAATAAGCTAAAAAAAAAGCATTAAAGTTAATGTTTGTGCACCTTTGCCATCACGTCATTTTTTAGTGTTGTATACATACGAGAGGCTTCTTGGCCATGTAACTTCCATTCAGTCTCGAAATAAGTTGTAATCATTTCATGAACCCATTCACCTTTACCATCAGTTCCACCTTCATCTACTTTAACCATTGCAGCTTCTTCTGCACGAAACTATAAAACATGACATGTTACACAACGCGCATATATCATCCCCCAACAAAATTGCTTTACCTTGATTCTAATTCTTGTAACATGAATTCTTTCACATAAATTTAATATAACTTTTCCTCGAACAATACGATTTGGACGTATAATGACATGATTACCACCATCAAATTCAATAGTCAGCATTGAAGAGTTTGACGATGCCACACTTTCCCTTCTATTACCTGAACCAACAGCCGAACTCTCTCTTCTTCTATTTGAACTGGTGCTACTACGATTCGATGAATGATCAGTATGGTTACTTGGTTGTTGTTGTTGTCCATTTAAAAAAGATCCAAATGAAGGGGCGCTTGATGATAACTGAGATTGAGAATTTCTTCTTTCAGAGGATGACATTGGATGATTGACAGATAATAGATCTTGAGGAGGATTTAAATGAGTAGAACGTGTTGGAGAATGTGATTCAGGCGGTGGCATAGGGATAGAAGTTGAAGATAAGGAAGGTCTATGTCTTGTTGAAGTGCTTCTTGGAATTGACATGGCTTGTGATGAATAGAAGCAATAAAAAAAAAAAATAAAAAACAGAAGAAAGAAAGAAAGAAAAGAGACATTTTTTGAACCGCCAATTAAATATGAAATTTTGTTTCAAATCGTCATTTTACAATATGGATAGATCCATTGATTTTTTAATTTTTAACAATATGCTAATTTTCCAATTATCTAATTTTGTCATTTGGTCGAATTCAAAGACTTTTTGGCCAAATAAATCTTGATCATTGTTCTCTACGCAGCCCAAAATGCCTAGTAAGAATTGATATTCTCGGGTATTTTCAAATGATAAATCCATAGCACAGTATTTATTTAGTAATTGGTGACATTTCACGGTATCCTATATTTATATATATATATATATATATATATATAGTTAAATATAAATAAACCAAGTACAGAAACATACTTACCCCAATACACATGGAGCATAATCCTGCTTTCAAGAAATACTCTTTTATCGACCATTTTGTCAATTGATTATCCATTGAATCTGTTGCTACTCTTTCAAAGTTATCAATTGCAACATCATATTGTTCTAGTTGAGCTGCAAAATGTGCTACTTTCAATAGACATTTATTGATCATTCTAAATGTAGAAAAGACTTTGTTTTTTAGCATATATATATATAAAGAACATTCATGCAAAGTAACAACAACTTACGCTGGTGAATCATCGGCCATGTATAGATTGGATGCTTGTTCCCAATGATCTTTTGCTCCATTCAAGTCTATAATTTCAGATTCATAAATCTCGGCTATTTCTTGATGATGCTTTGCTGCATTTCTAAAGTTGGATGTTTCTTTATCTACTTGGATAGCGAATTGTAAAGCTTCTATTGCAGCTATATTCTTGATTTGTTCATTAAACAGCTCTAAAATGTTTATTGTTTCATTCTTCCTACCTCTGGCATCAATGCGTTTCAAACATTTGGCTGCATTTTCAAATGATTTAGATGATTCATATTGTAAATCAGTTGTAGTCTTATAGAGTTCTGCAGCTTTAATGTAAGCGCTGCCAGCATCTTGCCCTAATTTTGTAATGAAAATGAGTAAAAATTAACCGAAAAGAACATACAAAAACAAACATCTTTGGGCTAATTTAAACGTGTTTCCTGCTTTTTCGTATATTTCAGCTGCATCTTCTTGTTTGTTGGTTGAATTAAACCAAGTCCAGCTATTTAATTTCTTCTCGGCTTGTAAAATCAAGTCGTGTGCCTGATGTTCAGACATTTGATGTGTGATTTTGAATAGGAAAAGAAAGACAAGTTATGAAAGAAAAAGGGTGGTTTTTTTTGGTTTTTTTTTTTGGTTTTTTTTCTTTCTTTCTTTTTTTTTTATGATACAAGTAAAAATGTTATTCAGAATGATTGAATGAAAGAGAAAGAGAGAGTATGCGGTGCGTCATGCGCTTGTTATTTTGTGTTATAATGGACTGGGTCTTTTGTGTGGGGCCTTTTTTTTTTTTTTTTTTTTTTTTTTATATTTTTTTTTTTTGTATTTTTTCTGAATCCTGATACATGGATTCGAACCACCTCTAACTATACGCAAAACTAAACAAAATAAACCACACCATACATTTCCTCCTGTATAATTGGGTGGATCAGAGTGTGTAGTGATAACAGATGTAATAGATGTACCAAACAAATATTAAAATAGGTTTGTAAAATAGTAATCCATTTGCTGCTGTAATATTTTCATAACCAGCTACTTCTGGAAGCACAACACCAAGCATAATAATGTATCCTGCACCAAACATAATAATGTATCCTGCACCAAAGAAGTCATATAGTACTACATAAACCCAAATAGCTGCATCATTATAAGCTGTAGTCTATACGGATAAACTAAATATTCCAGATAAAAAGGTACAAACAAATACAGTGTTTCCACCGTCAATTAGAATGTTCTTCTGTTTTTAAGACAACATGTAGAACTTACATGGTAAATAAAAAGCAGGTATCTATGGATATAAATATACACGAATAAATGAAATATACACACTTTAAAAGTTTACCAAATAACCAAATGTCGTGACAAATCCAATTACGAGTAAAATGATAAATTGTGGATTCTTCAATAAGGATATTTGTGTTTGAATCATTGATCCATTTATTATTGAGGCTGTGGTTGCTTTGCTTAATTTTGATATGCAGGACATTCTTTTATCAAAAAACGTAGCGATTATTATAAAAAAGAAACAAATAAAGCCGGAAATACGTAAAGCCCAACGATAACCTAAATGTTCAATAGCTGCTTGACAGATATTTGATACAACTAAACCTCCAATACCGCAACTACTGATTGTAATATCAACTGCAAGATCACGTTTTTTGGAAAAACATTGCTGAGGTGCTCCAATACAGGAAAACCATACAAGAGAAGCACCCAGACCAAATAAAACGTCTTGCGTTAAATACAAATGCCAAATTTGATGACTAATACTAGCCAACATCATGGTTAATGGGGGCAAGCTATAGCTGCAATAGCCAGCATTTTTGTATAGCCTAGTTTAAGAGTTACCCGTTCGCCGACAGGCCCAATCCAATTTTTCTTCTTTATCAGAACCAATGATAGTATTCTCTTCATCATCCTTTACTGTGTTTTTTTTTTCCATTTACCTTTCCATTGGAAATAAAAATACATGATCAATTACAACTGCCTTTTTATATCTATGATGAGAGACATTTCAATACTGTTGATCTTCAAAGATCTCCTCTTTTTGTCCCCGTTGTATGTCATAAATTGCTATATATTAAACAGCACTGACTCTATTCAATACACCATATAACTCTGATGTTTAGTTGTTGGATTCGCACTTGATGTCAAATAAGAATTCTTAAGATATTTGCAACAAGAGATTTAAGTGTTCAATGCCCGCATACAATGTGGAAAGAATGATTGACGACAATAATCTAAATGACATGCCATGTTTCATTTTAATGTTCATCTACTATTAAAATTATCAATGAAACCTCGGTTTGATTTTTATTCGTAGTGAAGACTTTATTTCGCACAAAAAGATGTCTTGTTCCAACCAATCTAATATGAAATCTCTCCTTCAAGCCCTATCTATTCAGTTTGTAAATCTAATGATTCAAAGTGTCAAAGAAACATCCCTGGTTCCTTATTTCTTTGTAAAAAAATTATCCATTTTTGATTGTTTTGCTCCAGAATTAGTAGCGAATGCATGTAAAGCATTTTCAAATTGAAACGGTGTAATGCCAGTTCTTGTATTCACATGTACGAAATGCACACCCAATTTACACACTTCACGATTTCTACTCTCATCATCAAAAAACAGCATATCACTACACGAAATGCCTGATTTTTCTGAAAGAGATCGAAAATGCATTAGTTTACTACCTGGATAGATTTCAAGATAATCAACGTTTTCCACTAGCGTGGTATTATTGAGATCAGGAATACGTAAAAGTGCAATAGCTTTTTTTGCCCTATTTCATAGTTAGCCTCCTATATTAATTTGATTAAACAGTAAGCTTACCATTCAGGTGTTTGTGTTCTTGAAGCAATTCCAATTTGTATCTCAGGAAATGTTTTAATAAGTGCAATAATTGTAGCTGTATGTTCAAAAAATCCTAATGATTCTCCTAAACTACAACACACTAGATTAGTCAAAACACACACACACACACACACACACACACACACACAGCGAAATGTTGCTGGAAATACTTACGGGTTGATTACTGTATTGGATGATTCATCATAAACATAAGGTGGTCCTATAATAATTTATTGTATGAGATATGGCGCTTGCATGCATCAATACAAAATCGTATTACCGCCTGTACAATCAATCCTAAAAGCGCACATTAGTAATCGTTACTATCTAAATCTGTATTTTATGTCTTACCAATCTGGCCATAATGTGTAATCCAAGTCGAATACTATCATCTTGGGAAGTTTACTAGGCACCTTTTTCAAAATCGATTTAGTCATTGTTGAATGAGTTAAAGAAGTGAATAGAACCAAATATATTGATTGAAAGTTTGCATTTATAGTTGGGCGCAGTCATAAGCCCCTTAAAGAAACTACGATTACTGCTGCGGCATAACGTAGCATCGTTGAATCAGTGCATTTGTTTAGAGCAAGTAAAAACCAATATACATTTTGATATGTCGTGTGTATTTTGATTAGGGATGCTGTCGAGCCCAGCTTATACTAGTAAATTTGGCTGGCAAAGCCCGGCTCGACACCGATGCTAATTTTGATAATCTTCAAATCTCGCTATGTTTAAATAATAACATCAACTTTTTATCTCTTCGAAAGCAACTTTATTTAATCAAATTCGCCGAATTTTTAATCATTAAAAAGTTTTATTACGCAAATAATGCATTATAAAACATACTTTAAATGCATAAGCGAAAAAGCACCATCTCATATATGCTTTTATAATTTTTCTTTACTTGATTATGCATTTATATGTGCAGTATCCATCTCGTAAATTAGTCACATGCCTGATTAGACTGCCTTCCTCGTAATAGCTATCAAGATTACCGAGGGAAATCTACCGAGGGGAATTAAGTATATGAAGAGAAGAGAAGAATCTGCCTTTTGTCTTATTCTTGTTTTCTTTTTGTCTTTTTTTACTTGTTTTTTACTTGTTTTTTACTTGTTTTTTACTTGTTTTTTACTTGTTTTTTACTTGTTTTTTACTTGTTTTTTACTTGTTTTTTACTTGTTTTTTACTTGTTTTTTACTTGTTTTTTACTTGTTTTTTACTTGTTTTTTACTTGTTTTTTACTTGTTTTTTACTTGTTTTTTACTTGTTTTTTACTTGTTTTTTACTTGTTTTTTACTTGTTTTTTACTTGTTTTTTACTTATGTTTTATGAAGGTTTTTGGGGTTTGGGGCATACTATGGCATTTTTTTTTACTAGAATTACATGATATGTTGCTGTTCTGATCATGGAAAAGGTTACAGTCATCTTGCAACAAATGTTAAGCTACAATATCTTGTCCGCTCGATGTAAGTAAGTGCGTATCCCTGTTGTACCTGTATCTATGAAGATACAAAATCCTTTTGGTTTACTTTCTTTTGTCAATGCTGTTTTGCATTTAAATCATTTTACTAAAGATTTGATATTATAAAACTATAAAGATTCTGTGGTTTCCTTGTTGTAAACTTTTACGCTTTTTTTTTTTTTTTTTTTTTACGTTTTCACACACATTATAATCAACACATTTCATGAAACCTTTATTTTATCACGCTCATCTTTTAATATATCTTCTTTTCCTTTGAAAAGACCAACATGAAAATCGTTTTTACATGGATTTTATCTGCTCAATCATATTAAGTATTCCATGTTGAAGGCAGCCAACCTCACATTCAAAGGTTGCAAGATAAAGAGCGTGTGTGTATTTCTTCCTTTGTACAACATCATGAGAGTTTCAAAAGAAGACCAGACATTATCAATGGGATTTCTTTCATCAACTATTATATATTTATTTTAGTATCTATTTGTTAATAGAAAATAAATATTCCATTTGTCATCCTATTCAACATTGTCCCGGCTACAAATTTTATTAAACGAGAAAATACTAAGGTATTGCAATGATGGTTATTAAGTAAAGTCTAGTTTATTTTTCATTCTCTACCAGGAAATCTAGGTTTTGGATGGCTGTAAAGACTTTTTTATTTTTTTATAAATTTTGTGAGAGCACTTTTTCTGTTATAGAGATCCATGAAGGGATGAGTGGTATGCAAAACTAAAACCATAAGATAGTACTCATTAGCGCCTATCTAACGAATTTTACTTCGTGAAAAAATATTGATTTTTTGTCGAGAAAATTGAGATTGAATGATTGATTTTTGGTGATACAATAAAGGATTAATTTTGGATGAGGATATACAAGGAAAAATTTTCGGTTTTACAAAAAAAAGATCAAAAAAATGTATACCCCCACGAAAAATAGGGCTACAGCTATGTATAAATACTCATTCTGTAGATAATTTTGTTGCGCATAACGTGCAAATAAAATATTTTAGGGTTGCATTTGAATGAAGGGTACTTTTTGATCAAAAACCGTTAAAATTTGATATTAAATTTACTAGAAATTTTATGAGAAAAACATTTTCAAAACCTACACAGATCGATTCAGAATTTAAAACTAAACCCAAGATATTTAATACGCTAGTTCAACTTACTATGCATTTTTGTGAGTAATTCAACATACAAGGTTTTTTTTTTGGATTTTTTTGGATTTTTTTTCCATTTGAACACTTTTTGGATTCAAGCTCAGTTACCTGTGCATGTCTGATTATACAATTTTATATAGTGATATTCAAAATCGGAGCGTGCCCCCGTTTCAATAGATAATTAGGAATTAAATTGGTTCTGAGAGAGCTCGACAAGATTAATGACATAAATGTAAAAAAAATGCTACTCAATTTAAGAAATATTTTGAAGTCTACCACAAAAATGTCAAAAAAATGGAATAAAAAAAAAGTTTTCAATATTTGTTCATACTTTATTATGTTATAGAGCACTTCAAAGAGGAATAAGTTTTGTTATGAAAAAGTATTAGTATAGCTTAAAGGTTTGCAGAGATATGCAGGCTTAAAGTTTTTAATTTTAACAGTAAAATACCTGTAAAAATCTAAAACATTAGCACTAACAATTTTATACCAGCTACTAGAAGTAGAATATTTCTGGAAACACATTTTTAGATTATACATGAATATTTCAAGTACATTGGCATATTTTTTTATTCTGTTGTTGTTTAGTAAAAAAAAAATTGAGTAGAGATGAAAAGTCGGAACCAGTTTTTAAGGAGAAAACAGTACATTTTACGTGATTTCGAGTTTTTTTGTGAGGTATAAAATAATCGAAGTATGGAAAACGCACTGCAATCAATTGGTATCTATTTAATAATATCCAAGATATATCTTGAAAGCTGTTTCGTATGGGATTAGCTATAGAAAAGGAGGCGCACTCCAATTTTGAATATTCGAAACTTTAGAATTTTGTGTATAGAGCATGTTTAAGATTTCATTTACAATTAGTGCATTAAAAGGCATTGTGAGTCGAGATTGAACTTTGAAACGGCCACAAATAGGGTGTGTATACATCTGCTACCACAATGTCATTGAAGAAAACGAAAATTCCGCAGTAAGTTGATGATTCTGTTAGAAATCATTCTAAATGTAAGCCATAAATTTAATTACATTGATTGCTATAAATCTCTATATATACTGAATACACTAAATTAACTTTTACAGCATAGATTCATAAAATATGGCAACTTTGTTTTGTCGGATGTTTACTAGTAGACAAGTTATTCGATTTTGAATTTCCAAGAATGAATTTAGAGAGCAAGTGCTACTTAGCTTGCCAAATTTATAATACGTACATAAAAATGAATCTTACATGTCAAATTTAAATGCATCCTAGTCTTCATATTTTAAACTACACATGAATATATACTAGGACTTTCATGCCCTAATCAGTTTCTTATAAATATTATAAGTATAAACAGAAAAACGAGTGGTTTGATTGCTTTGAGCGTTGTATTTGGCTTGAAGTTTCTCTATGTATCTACTCAAACGGCTTATGTATGCATTAATGTACAATGTACAGATCAATACAAAATATCTAATTGGTTACCCAAAATCAATGATATTTTATGGGGCTTCCGAGAAATGCAAATAAACAAAATAGCGTTTCGCAGATCTATTTTTGCTAACTGTTTATTTGACAACGAAATATTCGTAAAATCTCAAATTTAGGACACTAATTTTATGCAAATTTACAAAATATGATCTATTTATGTCTATTTGCATAAACCATTTTAGATAATCTGCTTTGTGCATGTATAAAATCGAAAACCGATCAAATTTAAACACATATTTCCTAACAATTCTCGATTAGTTTAGCTTCATGTGATTAGCATGAAACACATATATGCAACAATAAAGCAAAATACCCTAAAACAGAACAGGTTTTCCTGTCAATTGAACCAATCGTTGACATAGTTTGTGTGAAATGTTGTAAAATCCTGTGACGTGTTGGAGAAATGGGCGAGCTATTATTACACCAGAACATGCTCACTTTCTTGATATTATGAAAAACTATTTTCTTTTGGACTTTATTAGATGGAGCCCTTTGATGAATTCAGCAAAAAGTCGAAATTAGAGTCGCCAAAAGAAGAGAGAAAAGTGGCTTCTGTGCCAGATTCTATTCCATTATTACAGTCATCCGAGAGAGCAAATGCAGCGCCTGTCACTGTAAGCGCCATAACAACAGCTGCAGAAATAGCACCTCCGTCTTCGTCCTGCGCCAAACTTCGAAGTGTTCCAATTCCACAACCTCTCATTTTAAAAAGACGTACTAGCAAATCCTCTATATCCTCGACAGATGATCATGATCAATCCAAGCTTGCCACTCCTGTGCAGAGTAATTTTTTCCTTAATGAGAATAGCAACAATAATTATCCTACTTCACCTACAGGTTCTTTTTCAGGAGGAGATTTATCGTATCGAAGATCATTTGTAACAGACATAGATTACAGCAGTAGTCCAGGAAGCGAACCCAATGATATACCCCAAAGTTCTATTATTTATCAACAGCAACAAGGAGTACGCTCTCCTCCAGCGACATCTACATCTACATCCTCATTTTCACCGAGATATTCAAGCCCTCCCGCTGGTAGTGGGGGAAAATACATGGTTAGATCAAAAAGAGCTAGTTGGATCGACGGTTCTTCATCTATGACTCCTCATGATTCCACACCATCTACTCCTACTACTCAACCATCAACCGAAATTGCAAGAGCTTCAACTAAATCAATCATGATTCCACCTCTTGGCTTACCAAAGCCATTGCAGAATCAAACATTGGTAGGAGGACAAGCATCTTCAGATGATAGCTCTTTGAAATCAGGTTCTTTGTCCAAATTACGAGAAGATAGACAACAACAATATCAAATACCAAAGCGAGAGAACTCTTTGGATTGTGGAGCACCATTATCAGCCTCTTCTTCAACAACCGATAATTCAGCTCATTCGTTCTTGTTGAATAAAAGTCGAAAACATTCGGAGGATGCTGCTACTGGAGAAATGGAAGATTTGACATACGACACTAACAGTAAAAAGAGACCGTCTTTACATGAAAGAAAAGCATCGATTTCTTCTATTGTTACTGATTCGAGCTTAGCTAGCGAGGACATGTATTCTCCTTTATCTTCGCCTCGTAAGTGTTATTCAAATGTAAATCATTATAAATGTATTAATATAGTTATAGATCGTTATAAAACAGGTGGTGGAGGTGGAAGTAGCAGTGGACAAAAATCAGCTTCAGCATCTCCTTTAGTCACCCATGCACTTACATCCAGCTCAACTCCTCATACACCCTATGTAAGTTCCCACAAAGCAAGACGAAGGTCTTCTATGAGTATGCTTCGAAATATACCCAGCTCAGAGCTTGCAGATATCATTAGTGGAAATTCACCCAACCCAATATTGGAGACATCACCTGCTGATTTATTGAGCGGTATCCAACACCCACTTGGGATGATGGAGCGCTCCATCCCTGATGTATCTACAAGTGCATCGACAAGTAGTGAAATAACTAATTCGTCAGCGGTCTCACCATCTGCTGACGGTGTGCCCGTCTATCAACATTCATTACACTCTTTGTTAAGAAAGCAGCTTTCTAACAAAAGAAAGCCAATGCGAGATCGTCGTTCTTTACCAAATATTGATGGTAGGCCTCAAGAGGCTGACAAAGATGTTGTAGAAATGAACTTGGATGCTGGCCCATTGCAATCCACAGATATGCCACCAATGTTTGATGATAATCATGCAACAAATGTTGAAGACGATTTGAAAAGTCCTGTATACCCTGCCATGTTGTTAAACGAATCTCAATCAAGAGCTGACCAGGATAAACAAAAAGCACAATCATCAGCAAATACTGTTTTACCAACATTTTTACCAAATTCTATGAGTCGAGCATCTGCGCCTGATATGGTTCAATACAAGTATGAAGATCAATATAAGGATTATTTTAGCAATGATCCTATTACAAGTATAGCTGCATGTAAGTATAAGCAAATCAATAAAGACTTTACAGATTACTCAGTGTTTTTTATAGCTGCTGCTATTGACGGTAAAACTGATGCATCACAACTACATCGACAACCAATGCTTACATCTTCATCATTTTATGGAGCTGATTATTCAACTTATGGATCAGATGAAGATTATGCTAAAAAGCTATTCATGTCTCGATCTGCAAAAGTCAAAAGATGGTGTAGTTTACGAGTTGAAGGAATTGAGGATAAGCTACATTCACAAAGAAGACATCATCGACGATCAAGCAGTGCTACAAGTTCAAGCATTGTCCCTATTCGCGAAAGACACTATTCAGCAGCGAATTTGACTCGAGTTCCTCGAGATGATTCCAATATGCCAACTATTCTTGTTACAACAGCGGATGAATGTTTGGATCATAACAATAGTTCTGAGAATCATGATATGGTGAATAACATACCTTGGGTTGATTGGTTAGAAGAGTACAAGGTTATCAAAGCTAGAGAAATCAGAAGAAGATCTTCAACACAGTATGATAGTATGTCAGATGTAGATACTGGAGAATACCATAATTCTCTTAAAGAGACAAAATTACCACCGCAACCATCTTCTTCAAATTCTACAACAACAACTGGATCTCAAGTCTCTGTTGTTAATCGTGTACTCTCGAATTGGTGGCATAATGTGAAAACTGGAGCAGAACATTATTCAAAATCTAGGCATCAATTCAAAAAGAAGGACTCTGATGCATCTCAACAACAGCAACAACAGCAACAACAGCAACAACAGCAACAACAGCAACAACAGCACCAGCAGCACCAACAGCACCAACAGCACCAACAGCACCAACAACAGCAACAGCAGCAACAGCTTGACAAGCAGCAAACAATACCCGAAACTCAAAACAGAGTATCATCGTCTTCTAATTCTATGCCTCCTCCTGCATCGCCTTCTCAACACAAGGAACAAATTCAAGATTCTTCCATGAGTTCACAAAAGAGAAATTCTTATAATCTATCGTTAGATTTACAAGATTTACAGCATCCATTAGAAGGAAAAATAAAACCATTATTGGTTGACGCTCCTTCTTCATCTTCTCCATCAGGAAGTATTCATACGAACAATACAAACCGTCGATGGTCATCAGTTCAAATGGAAACAGATAGCATGTCTCCCATGTCACTTCAAAATGACAGTAGTGCTCAATCTTCTGTTCCTGATAGCCCTTCTGGTTTAGCCCAAAAAATCAACATACCAAGAAATCCAATCACGCAAAAGAGTCTTGCTAAACGGGTAGGGTATCGTTTTAACAATCCTGGTAATCGAATGGGTACATTTGGACAATTGAGTCATATATTTGGTAATACTCCAGATGGAAATGATAACAATTCCAATATGCGTATTCAGCATTCAATTAAGTCTCGTTTACAGTTTGCCAAGGAAGCCTGTGATCTGGAACTTCGCCAGATTATTGATGGGTTGAATGAATATGTAGAGCGTGGTTTACAATATGTAGAAGATATGGATGTTCTTTTGGAAGAGGGTGTTCATTCTGTAGGCAGTTCAGATACTGAAGAAGAAAATGATGAAAGTCATAATCATTCTCATAATCATAGCAATTTGTTGGCAGTTGCCGCAGCCAATGCTTCAATTACAACTAGCTCAAATACTGTAGTTGATAATGCAAATCCTATTGTACATCCAGATACATATACACATCAGTTGCCTAGTGTTGTTGAAATTGATGAAACACCATCTCCACCATCAGGACAACAACAACAACAACAACAGCAACAACAACAACAACAACAACAACAACAACAACAACAACAGCAACATCTAGATGTATCAAATAATCCAAGTACAAATAGTCTCCCTCATAAACGTAGTCTATCATCTGCTATGGAAGAACATCATATTTCAGAAGAATTACCAACACCAAAACAATTCGCAAGTTCTTCTTCGCCTTCAACATCACAATCATCAAAGCCTATTGCAGCTGCTGTTGTATTACCTCAAAGTGCAAATGAAGAAATCAATAATCAATCTGGCGGTATAAATACTAATTCTATGGTTGCTTTCATCTCTGAAGATTCTTATTTACCTACGCCTTTCATTTTGACATTACAAGATTTAATTTCAGTTGCACAAAATGTAATGGATACATCGTTGGACGAGATTATCGAAACAAATGGTGCTTGTGCAGAAGCTGTTGCAAGAATTCAAACTATTGGCTCTAAATGGGACGTTCATCCAGAATGGCCATGTCGTGAATGGTATGTTCGTCTTTTGCTTGGTATTGCTGCTCTTAATCGTGTAGTTGAATGGTGGGCTGCAGAAAGAGGATTCTGGTCTAATGCTTCAGGCAATGCTACAGCTGTTTCTTCTGTACCTCCCAGTGATACTGAAGGAGACGATATGGATTCCATTAGTAATTTATCGAAAATGGATGAAACAGATGATGAAGATGGACAGATGTCTTTAGATGAAATAAGTAGCCAACGCTCAAGAAAGACAGCGACTACAACATTTAATGATGACATGAGTCAAGATCCACAAATTTATGAGGACAACGACGCGATTGTAGATGAACATTTAGGGAGTTTACAATTACAAGAAGAAGCTGAACGTAGTCAAAACTCTACGTTTATCATTGAGCTTAGTTTAGGTACAACTGTCGTTCAATATGTTAGTCCAGTGTGGTTTGAAGTTGTTGGGTAAAGTGAATTGTTTTTATAATGGAAATTACAATAACTGATATGTTTTATATATAGATCCGATCCTCAGTCTGTTATCGGTCATAGTATTACTGAACTATTATCCATTGATGATAGTCAAGTGTTCATTGCTGCCACACAAGAGCTATTAGCAGACGATTCACATACTGTGGAAGTACGATTCAATGTTATTGGAAATGAGGGTTCACATATTGAAATGGAAGGTAAAGGTATGCTCATGTATAACAGAGTTACAGGAGAACCTAGTCATACAATGTGGGTTATGAAGCCTGTAATTACTCGTCGTTGGTCCATCATTGATATGTCATTAACACCAAGAAATGAAAAGAAATCTGCATGGCTCAGTGGTAGTCCAACTGAAGAACATGCTGAATATATGAACGGTATTACTTACAATGATAGCAACAAACAAGATGAGCCTGTTACTGTTGAAGAACATCGCGCTATGATGCGTAATAGATCAAAATCGGAACCAGCAATTCATACACCACCATTTTTACCAACGCAATCTGAACAGCAAGAAGATCAACTCGCTGAAGGAATGCCTGTATCACTTTCAAGTCTTATGGCTCTACCACCTGTCCTATGTAGAGTATGCGAAAGATGGGTTGTTGCTGCATTTTTTGAACAACATTCTGAATTATGTGTAGAAATTCATCAAAGTGAAATGGATGTCAATGGATGCAATGATAGTCTTTTAGAATTGAAACACATTATTCATGAAAGAATGGAAGCTACAAAGCAAGAAATCAACGATTTAGAAGTAAATGTAAACACAAATACAAAAGATGAAAACGTTCAAACAGAAAACAACCACGTTGATCATGACAATGATAACGATAGCGATCATGATTCAATTTTTGGAGATTGTTTACCATTAGATGCAGCAATTGAACCATTAGAAATGAAACAGTCTGAACTTGGTCAATATAAAGATTTGTTAGAAATTATTGAAGTTGCATTAAGTATTTCAATGCCTGGCACCATTGAAGATGGCATTGAAAATGGAGAGGAAAATGAATCAGAAAATGAAGGCGAGCAATCACCTAGGTCAAAAGACAAAATGGTGCAAATCATATACTGGAGACCACCTACCACTGATGATCCCGTGATGAAAACTTTGATCAAAGATGTTGAAGATCTTACACGAGGCAAAGTAGATGCTGTAAATCGTATGCGAGATAGACTTTTATATAATAGTCGTGCAAGAGCAGAATTTCAAAAGAATACAAATCAAAATCCCAACTGGACTGAATTCATTTCTGAGTCTGTTGATGAAAAGAAATCTACTGATGAACGTATTAGTCCAATTGAAGAGACAGCAGAAGAAAATCAAATAGTAATTGAACAGCAACAAGAACCGCCCAAACAATCTTCTCATGCTAGAAGAAGTTTGATTAGTCGAATAAAGTCTTGGAGACAACGTCGATCTTCAGGTGTTGTTGGTAGATTATCAAGACGATTAAAGTCTATTACGCCTGATTCAACAAATACACCTATTGTGGAAATGGAAACAATTGATACACCTATTGGATCTCCTGGATTAAAACCTAAACTTGTACCTAGTATCAAACAAGATCATTTATCTTCTGGATCAAGAACTCCCAACAGTGGTCAATCAGCTGATACTCCTTCTAAATCTCCAATGTCACCGCTTCATGCACCTGTAGCATCTCGACCTACATTCCCCAGTATAAAAGATTTTGATATCATTAAACCTATTAGTAAAGGTGCTTTTGGTTCTGTGTTTTTAGCTAAAAAACGTACTACTGGTGATTATTATGCAATTAAGTTCTTGAAGAAATCAGATATGATTGCAAAGAATCAAGTTACAAATGTCAAAGCCGAACGTATGATTTTGATGTCTCAAACGGATAGTCCTTTTGTAACAAAACTCTATTATACATTTCAATCTAAAGATTATTTGTATTTGGTTTTGGAATATTTGAATGGTGGTGATTGCTCTGCTCTGATTAAAGTTATTGGTAGTTTACCTGAAGATTGGACTAGAAACTATTTGGCAGAAGTTACATTGGGCTTGGAGTATCTTCAAAGCAAAAATGTCATTCATCGGTACGTATAGTGTTCTAAAAAAAAAAACCGAAATTAATCTTACTAAATATACTTTCACTAGTGATCTGAAGCCTGATAATCTATTAATCGATCAAAATGGACATCTTAAATTGACAGATTTTGGTTTATCTCGTATTGGTTTCTTGGATCGTCGTGTTCGTGATGAATTAACAAATGTAGCTTATCATGATCGAGCTCAGCCTATTTCTCCTGCTCCATCTCGCTCAGGAACACCACCACAATCTCCTGAAGATCAACAACCTTCCACACCTAATGGAGGAGCATATAGACATTCTTATTTCAGTCTTTTGTTTGATCAAAATCAAAATGGTTCGCCTAATTCCACATATTCTGGTACAATCAATAATGAGGATGCCATTATAAACCCTGCATCACCTGAACCACGAAGCCAAGAACAACAAGGTGGTCATCGCCGACATTTATCAGCCGCGTTATCTGATACATTAGCTTCAGGTATTAGTTCAACAAGCATGGTCAAATCAGAAAAGGGAAACAATAGCAAAGAAGACAGCTCCGCCACACCAAAACAAGCTGTTGGTACACCTGATTATTTGGCACCAGAAAGTATTTTAGGTACTGGACAAGATTCTATGGTAGATTGGTGGGCTCTTGGTGTTATTTGTTACGAGTTTTTGTATGGTATACCGCCATTCCATGCTGATACACCTGATAAAGTCTTTGAAAATATTCTCTCTAGACGAATTGATTGGCATGAAGATGCAATTCAAATATCACCAGAAGCTCGTGATTTTATGGAGAGATTAATGACACTTGATCCTGAGAAACGTTTAGGTTATAATGGCGCAGAAGAAGTAAAAAGACATCCATTCTTCAAGAATATCAATTGGGAAACCCTAATGACTGAATCCCCATCATTTATACCACAACCAACTGATATGGAAGATACTGATTACTTTGATGCTCGTGGTGCCACTATGCAACATGCTCCAGATGAAGTTAATTTGATTAATCACCTTGATGAATCAGCAAAAGCTCAAGTTGAACGTGCAAAGGCTATTATTCGAGAGCAAAATCCTGAAAATTTACCACCTGTCAGTGATAAAAAACGCAAAAGTAAATCAGATGGAAAGAAGCCTGCCAAAGATACAAATGACGATAAAGAAGCCGAAGATGATTCAGATAACACTGATTTCGGTACTTTTACCTACAAAAATTTACCTGTATTGGAGAAAGCAAATGAAGACATGATTCGTAAAATACGACATGATAGTATATCTGCTAATGCTATAACTGATCCAGCTGCTGGAAAGTTAATACATCGTAAATTTCCTGCAATTTCAACGAAATCTAAAAGTAATTTATCTCATGAAACAACATCTGGCCAATGTACACCAACAGGAAGTAATTACAGTCCATCAACAACTTCATCTACAAGTGGTACTCCATTATCAATGTCTCCCTCTGTATCTTCAAAATTGTGTATGGTTTCCCCTTCAATTGGAAGAAGACCAGCAGAATCAACCGTACCTCATATACCAACTAAAATGTCTGATATTTCATCGGCATCATCATCAAAGGAAGGTACTCCTCAGAGAACTCGTTCTTTATCCACACCATCTATTGATCCAGCTAAAGCAGCTGCTGCAATTGCAGCTGTTGCTAATGCAAATTCAAATTCTCCTTCATCTGGTCAATCACAAACCCAACCTCAACAACATCATCAACAACATCATCAACACCCTCATCATCATCATCACCACCATCATTCTCATCATCAACATCCCATGGAAGAAGCGTCTTCAACTGCCAGTAGTATGGAAACGTATCAAAAGCTTCCTACTGTTTCACCATTGAATAAACCGGAACGTAAAAGTTCATTATCAACAGCATCAGCATCACCAGCTGCTTCTCGTAATACAGAACATAAATCAAAACCTTTAGCCTGTCTGGTTGCTGATGATAACCCGATTAGTTGTAAAATTATTGAAACCATCCTTCAAATGCTACATTGTAGATGTGTGATTGTTAGAAATGGTGCACAAGCAATTCGTTCAGCAATGAGTGATGTTCGATACGACATTATTTTTATGGATATTCGAATGCCAATCAGTAAGTATATATTAAAATCATGTATAAATAACTGTTTTTCTAACATTAAATAAATTAGTTGACGGTGAGACTGCAGCTAGAATGATCAAATCAACAAATAATAGTAACCGTGAAACTCCAATTATTGCTGTAACAGCATATGAACGAACGGTGCAATTAGCAGGTGCATTTGATGATATTCTTAGCAAACCAGTTACAAAGCATGTCATATTACAAAGATTGAAACAATATTGTCGAAATTATGGTGAAGCTCATGCTTCTACAGAGACACCAAAAGCTACATCTATTAATGATTCTGCGAGTATTGCACAATAAAGAGATATATTTTATACCTTGCATGATCTGCGTTTAGCCCACTAATTTTAAATAGATTCTTTATACTTTCACAGAGTAATTTCAAGACAATGAAAGCATGCAGTACCAAATTTAAGCTTCTGAGTACATTTCTTTATGTTTTAAAAAGTCGGCATTGTTCTTGTGCAGATTGGGATTTTTCATCAAGAACTCAAGCTGAATGAAACATTAAGCTGTTGTGATACTTTTTTATAACATGTAGAATACATTTTATTGAAACTTTAGTTGCATTTTCCAACCATTTTTAATGTTTTTTTTATTTATTTGAAAGCTGCTACATGCTACTGCATTTCGCATTTAATGTCCTCTCAATTCTGATTTTCATGAACATTTGACAAATGTACGGTCGTCGGACATTAAATAATGAACTAATAATTAAGAAATAATTCCCTACAAAAAAAAAAAAAAAAAAAAAACATTTGACAATCTTTTTTTACCTTTAATCAAAAATTTCAAAATAGATTATTTAATAGCCATATATTTTATATGGTAATCTATATAGAATCAAATTCTTCATCTTTTGCGGTATTAAACAGCTAATGTTGTCTACAAAGAAAATTAGTAATCTTTGATTAACCAAAAATCATACTTTTGGCCAAAAGTCAAACTTTTCAAAATAAATTTGTATTTCCAATAACATCAAAATGTGCTCTGGCCAATGACCATTATTTTTCATCTATATGTACCTTAGTAAAAAGTTTCATTTTTGTGGCAAAAAAACTATATCAAAGAAATTTTATGAATTTTTGTTTATGATCCCTCATGGTCGAGGATCAATTTTTGGATGTTTTCAAAAAAAAAATTGGGGTAAATCCATCAGAAAGCAACTATGAAATCAAAGGAATTGTTTTGGCTAATTCTGCGACCTTAAAACCGCCGAAAAGCATGAAAAAATAGACTTCAGAGTCGATGCACTTGAATGATTCAAGTAGTAAATTGACATTTCTTTTGCCAATAGAATATATTTAAGAAAGTATTTTCTTTGATTCTAACCATTGGTGTTTCCTTCTAACATAGATTAATGCTATTGTTTACATGAAAATTGAATTCTATGCGGCCTTGTGTCAGTGTGTAACATTTATGCCAGATGCAGTTATAGTCTTTAAAAGCTTCCGTTTCCAACCAAATTACAGAAACGAGCCAATAGATCTTTGATACCACTCGCCAATCGCAAGTTGCTATCTGTTCTGTTAGATGTCCGTTCATTTGTGCCTGTAGCACTCTATTTAAGGCAAAATGGAGTAAATTTAGTAGCGTACAGGGGAATCCAAAAATATAAACTTTTATATACTTATACTATTATCTTGTTCTTCTTTTGTTCTTGGCTTTTTTATTTTCCTTGTGTATATTGAAAAAAAATTAGATAAATGGTCGATACTGTAAATATTAAGGAAAAAAAAGAAGGTTTCATCTCATTAACTTTATTATTGTTAAATGTAAATACAAATACATATAGTCGACCTCACACGGCGTAAGCAGTTTTCTCACTCGTAGACATTCAACCGGGGATAACCATAATAATAATAATAATTCTCTAGTACTTGCACCGTATCCACCTACTACACCAGGACATTCATGTAAACAATTTAATGCTCCAGAAGGTACTTATACCTTGGATCATTCTATCTTTGTAAATTCTATGCATCCTCTTTATTCAGTTGGTACAACAGCTAGTCTTGTATCTATTAAATATAAAGAAACTGTACCAAATAATTTACAACGTTATGAAGCACAGCCTGGTGCTCGAAGCTTTCGTAATATGTTTACTACACATCATCATTATGGTAGCAATACTCAATCCACAACCAACTCAAATACTGATTCTGATGAAGAACACAATAATAATCATCACCACGTTTTTAGAACCCCTTCTCTTTCAAGTTCTTCCTCTAGTCACAAGAACAATACGCTAGGAACACTATTGTCACACTCTATTCCAGAAGAACCTAGTATAGCTATACCCAATTCAAAGATTACTACAACTAGTAGTAGTAATAGTAGTGGCACAGATAATACAGTTTTACCGTCTGGATCTTCAAGTCCTACTCCAACATCAACTCTTTCTTTTTTAGCTAGAAATCATACATTGGGTAATAATAGACACCCCAGAAAACCCAAAACTAGTATAACGAAAACAAATTCAAGTTTTGTACAAAGAATTATTACCAATGATCAATTAGCAAAAATCTTAATGGCACGAACAAGTGAAGATACAAATCTGTTTTATAATTGTGGTACAAGTTTTGTTTGGGTCGATGCTCATGGTCATCCCAAGGTAATTTGACTATGATTTCATCTATATTGTATCTTCTAAATGTGTTTATTTAGGAACCTCTCTCTCGCATTGTATTCGCTAGAGCATGTCCAACGTCGCACGATGTAAATGTGCTGACCCGTGGCGCAGATCATTTAGATATTATCATTGGATTTACATCAGGAGATATAGTTTGGTTTGATCCTCTTTGCAATAAATATGGTCGAATTAATAAGGGTGTGAGTGAATTTATATATAAACCAATGAAATATGTAATTAAACAATAGATAACATATAGGGTGTTATGAACTCTTCTCCAATTACCATGATTAAATGGCTACAAGGCTATGAAAATCTTTTCATGGCTGCCTTTCAAGATGGTACTTTGATGCTTTTTGATAAAGAAAAAGAAGACGAGCCTTTCCATCCCGGTGATGGTCAAAGACCTTCATTTGGACGACCAGCGAATATAAATTATAATGAAAAGAACATGTAGGATGCAATTTTTGGGTGAATTATGCATATAAAATAACCTGGTATATTTAGGTTCAAAATAACAAAGCCTTCTCCCAAAACATCTTCCAAATGTAATCCTGTCTCGCACTGGAAATTATCCAATCAATCTATCACGGGTATAGTAAAAACTTTAATTCTACTTGTCAAATCTTTGTATAAGCTAATTCTCGTTGCACTGCAGCATTTGCCTTTTCACCTGATTGTCAGCATGTTGCGATTGTTGGTCATGATGGATTATTGCGGGTTGTCAACTTTTTGCATGAAACGTAAGCTTCTTTACTTGATCAAATATTGGTCATACTAACATTTTTTTTCAAAATCATAGTATTCATGATGTGTATGAAGCATATTATGGTGGTTTATTTTGCGTTGCATGGAGTCCTGATGGTAAATACATTCTGGTAAGTAAATGACTGTTTATGCACCAAATTGCGCTATGCTGAGTAAATCAATGTTTATATTAGACGGGAGGGCAAGATGATCTTGTTACTATTTGGGCTTTTCGAGAACAGCGCATCATAGCTAGATGTCAGGGGCATAAATCTTGGGTAATATTATATAATGTGCATAAAGATTTTTTATTAAATTTTCAATAGGTAACCGGTGTAGCTTTTGACCCATGGCGATGTGATGAGAAAGTGTATCGATTTGCAAGTGTAGGAGAGGATGCAAAATTGATTCTTTGGGATTTCTCTGTTAATGCATTACATAAACCTAAAACAGTACGTTGTTTTCCAAAGTATTATTATTTAATTTTTAATTTCTTTCTCTGTATAAATAGAAAGCTGCAAATCGTAATCGTGGCACGTCCGTATCCTCAGTTAATTCACCCCCTTTATCAAGCATATTGGCAACAATTCAAGATCGGAACCCAACCATACATCCTGTTCAATCAAAGACAGAGGTGGCATTTTTACAGCCTACCATGGTGAAAACCGTTCATGGTGATCCATGTGTTGGCGTTTATTTTAGAGAAGATGTGATAGTTACAACGGATAAAAGGGGCCGTGTCAGTATATGGCAAAGACCTTCACCTTCAACTACACATTCTAATGTGTCTTTTTTATCTTAGTATATAATAATAAATTCTCTTGACTGAAGATAGTGCATTTATTTTAATGGTTTAAAGTATTGAAACAAGTTCATGCCTCATGTATGTTTTTATTATTGTTACATTAAAAGTTACATTTTGCTTTTGCCATTGTTAATTTCTTCGATACCACTAAATCAATCATATTTGGTTGTTTCAAAAGTATTTAATCTAGCTTTGCCAGTATAATAGTCTTCTTGCTGAAGTTGCACAACCTATGAAATTTGTGTTTTCAGAGGAAAGCACATAGCCGAATAATCAGCCTTGATTTCACCAAATGCCATAAGAGTGCGTGTATATTCGTAATTTGATACCCCCCATAAACACATGTAGCCAGTGTTTTTAGTTAAATACGTGTGTATATTAGCAGAGAGTTTCATAATAATTCGATGCAATGTGTTATGTCAATATTATATCTTAGGTCGCACATCCAAGGTCTCGGTCCATAATCGATGTTAAAGTATCAAATCAACGTCCAAGCACAACATTTAACGCAGTATTAAAACAATGCAGCTCACAAGCTCTTCAAGCACGATTAAATCATGATTGATCCATTTATATTCATTAATTACTATCAAACAGATGTAATGGTTTAATAATAACTTAAATTACATCTCAGGATCTCCATGTCAAATCAATATACAATAAATGGCCATACTCTTATAGTTAAATAAACAATGTCTTGTTTTTCTTATACAGTTGAAGGAATGGTTCATTACTCATTCTCTTTTAGTCATAATTTTTTTCAAGTGTTATTTATCAAACATAAAAATATACGACACAACAGGTGGTTTTATTGGACAGAAATATCATGTTTTGCTGATGGTTTTCTCAATTCACAGTAATTTGTGAAAGTAAAAATATAAATTTTTATGCAGGATATATTTAAATCTACCAGCACGTATAACTGGAGATTAATTGGGTCAATATTCACAAGGATGGGTTTTTTTTTCTTTGTTTTCTGCAGTTGTAAATATTAGTTTATTATTTTATAAAACTTAAAATTCATTATACAGGGCCTAATCTCTGTATTCACAAGATATATCTAATTCATTGCTACTCTTCATTTTTTGTTTTAGCAAAAAATATTGATTTTTCATCAAGAAAATCAAAATTATAGCTTACAGTACAGCTTACAATCTATACTAACTGAGCTCCAAAATTGATTTAATTATAAAAAAATGGACGAAAAATGATTCAAAAAAACAAAATCGTTTAATTACTCATGAGCTGCAAAGTAAGTCGACCTAGCGTATTAAATAGCTTTTGTACAGCTTTAAATTCTACATCCATCTAAATAAAATTTAGACAAACATTTTACATTAAATTTTGCGTAAAATGCAATTAAACTTTTGAAGGTTTTTTGAAAATACACGTTAATTTTGATAAACACATTTAACATATAAGTAATTGGAGCAATGCGCAAAAACATTATCTATTAATCGAGCTATTGCTAAATCTTCTAGCTGCATTTTTCGTAGGGAAAACCAGAATTTGAGATGAGGGTATATAAGGGAAAAATGGAGGCCAGAAATGAAAGTATATTTTTGTACACATTTTTGAGGATATCTCCACGAAAAAACAATATTTTAAAAAAAACTAAATTGGATCAAAGAGATCTCAATGAGCTGGATGAGATGAGTAAAAAAAACCTGCTACTCAATTTAACAAATATTTTGAAATCTACTACAAAAATGCCAAAAAAAAAATGAAAAAAATAAAAGTGCTCATAATTTTTTTGTACTAAAATATGTTATAGAGCGCTTTAAAACAAGTATGTTTTATTATTAGAAAGTGTTAGTATAGCTTAATTGTTTCTAGAGATATGAAGCCTCAAAGTTTTCAATTCTTTAGCAGTGAAATACGCGTAAAAAATCTAAAACCTTAGCACTGAAAAATTAATACCAACTGCAAAAAATAGGATATTTCCGGACACTTATTTTTGAATTAAAGCTAAACATCTCAGGTATATTGGCATATAATTTCATCGTGGTGTTATTTAGTGAAAAAAAAGTAGAGCCGGGATGAAGAATGAGACCCAGTTTTCAAGGAAAAAGCAGTGAATTTTACGCGTTTTTGAGCCTTTTGTGAGATATAAAATAAAATTAGGAATGGGTAGCATAATGCGATCAATTTATTTCTATTTAGAAGTGCCTAGGGTATATATTAAAAAATGTTTATTATGAGGTTAGTTATAGAAAGAAGGCATACTCTAATTTTGAAAATTGAAACTGTTGTATTCACACCTACTAGTATCATACGTTATCACCTTCTACAGTATCAATACATCTTACAATCTATTGACTACGACATGCATTGAAGTGCAAGTCTTGATATCGGATATAAGAAACTCATAGCGTGCCAAGTTTAATCCAGTAATTACCAAGAACGCTTGGACCTCAATTGTGACACCATACTATTTCATCCCAGCGGTTAATCAACCAAGTAGCTATCAAATCAACATCCAAGCACATTTAGCGCAGCATTGAAACAAGACAACTCACAAGCTCTGCAAGAACTGTTAAATTATGATTAACCCATTTCAATCCATAGATTACCACTATCAAACAGATCAAATGGCTCAATAGTGCCTTAAATTACATCTCAGGATCTCAATGTCAAATCAATATAAAAGGCTATACTTTTATATCTAAATAAACGATATCTTGTTTTTATTATACCGTTAAAGAACTGATTAATTACTTATTCTTTTATAATTGTATTCTTTTTTAAGTACTATTTATCAATCTTGAAAATATACGACAGAAACTATCAATTTTTTTTTGAAAATTCAAATTTAATATTTGAATTCATTTTAACTTATCGAGTGTAGTTTTTTTTTGTGTACTACAGCAAGTCAAAATAGGTTGTGAAGGACAGAACGAACAAAATAAATTGAAATTTGTTTTATTGGTTAATTAGTAAGAAAAATAATTACATAAATACCATAGGATGTGATTGTTTAGCTTCTACATAAAAAAAAATCTAAAAGTCATTTTTTATCATATATACTGTATTAACACTTAACAGATATTGTTTTTCTGTGGAGATCGGACGAGATCTGGTATTTTTAACATTAATGACCGTAACTTTTATAGATTATAAATTTTTTGTTATTATTATATATATACACGCTTTATCTACTACTAAATTTTTGTATATATACGTAGCGCTATTCTGTATCTATTAATTATATACTCGCTGGAAACTTCAGTTACATTATCTAGTAAAATAAAATCAGCTTTGCGTTATTATACCTTGCATAATTGCATGATAAGGGGCAAAAGTGAACGTTTTTTCTTTATATTTCGCTCAGGAATAAAGATTTTTTTGTAAACCAAATCGTTACAACTGATACTCAGTAAATAGCAGTATTATATACCAAAGAAAAAAAATATGGTCATATTACGCAATATTGCACAAATCAAGAAAAACAAAATAACAGATAAGCAGAAGAACGGCAATTAAAAAAAGCAAACATAGAGGGGACGTTTGTCCTAGTTGCTAGACGTATGCGCTTTACAGCTAGTTCAAACGGAGAGGTTGTGGGTTCGAAACTCGTGTAAGCGAATTTTCTTCGGAACTTGTGCTTGCCGGGCTAGAACTGCAGTTAATCACCCCCTCGCTTTTTTTTTCGTTTTACCTTTCTATGTGCAGCTTTCAAAAGACTACCAATTGTTTTCTTCTTTTCTCTACTTCAGTATTGTTAGTGCTATTTCGGAAATTCATTTTCTTTATGAGTATCTTATTTCACAAGCACACGAGAGATACATTCTGCACGCAATAGTTTAATAATGTAAACTGTATTGTACACCTACTAGTGTCTGTATATTTTGATTTTGGTTTTCATCATCCAGTAAGTAACAAATAGAATATTATTAATTGTAACACAAAGGCATACATAATGGAATATATTTAGTAATTTTTCAGAAAGATTTTAAAATAGCTCAGCGAATAATATCGTTAATTATATTTGGATTTCTATCAGTTCCTGCTTCAGTTATCATCAGTTAGAAATCGGTTTGTCACCGACTTTAATTTATCCTTAATAATGGACTTCAGGGTAATTATTACTGCTTGAACAATACTATTAAAGGCATATCACTCTTCACTCAAGAAACACTTTATATGTAAAAAACAAAAGCGTAAGAATAATACCCAAAGGTATATAGCTTTTGTCAATTTATTATTTATCAGCTTGCATGTTCTATGCCACTAAGTATCATACTTTATTACCTTTTTCATAATCAATACTACATCTTACAATAATCTATTGACTACGACATGCATTGAACCGCAAAGTGTAAAAAATTGAAAATAAAACACGTATAAAATAATATATAAGATGTTGTTTATTCTTTTTAAAATAAGGTAAAGATCTTCATGGCTAATGAAAATCTTTTGCTATTTATATTAGTTGTCTAATCTAACGGGAATGGAAATCTAAAAGTAATGGATCATTGTAACTGACCAATGGTTATCTAAAAAGGTTGATTAAATGTGTTGAGTTGTTATGTACATTGGTAGATGGCAAAGTTATTGGTTCTTCATAAGTATAAAAATTTATGGGCTTGTTTATCAACAAGTTCCTTGGTTCTATCTTTGAATACACTTTGATTTGGTTGTACAGGATGTCAATTGTATGTACGCGAGATTGACATTTAATTTGTGGTTCAAATAATAAACTTTCACTATAATGACAATTACCGTTCTATGACACAAAGTCTTGATATCTGATGTTATAAATAAGAAAATCCTAGCGTACTAAGTATATTCAGCAGCAATTAGCAATAACGTTTGGACCTCAATTATGACACTATATTATTTCATTCCAGCGGTTACTTAATCCACTGCGGCCGACCTGTGTTGCACAAGATGATTTTCTTGTGCCCAGGTGGGCTGTATACTATGGTCTGATGAGTTGTTGCGCTCACTGAATAATGGCTGCTATAGTGATAACAAGGTGCACATTGGCACAAAAAAAGAAACTGCACACGAGCATAACGTTAATCCTATATATGCAGAACTATAGATTCTGTCCGTGTGCATAACATTAATTACATGTGTGCATAATAGTAGAATTGCCCATTAGCATATCATTATCCCTATTTGTGCATAATAATAAAATCTGACCATGAGCATAATGCGCTGATCGTATAGGCACAAATTGGTTTGTACATGAGCATCATCGTGCCGTTCTCAAAATTCCATCGCATTTTTTTTTTACTGGAATGGGTTTTTAAATTCCATTTGTTTTTATTAATATAAATTATAGACAATACAATTCAATACGTTGTTGATGTAGAGCAATACATGCAAGAACCAATATATTTACGATCATCAGCATTTGTAAATATGTTTATAGTTATAATATTTGCAGCAACAATGGTTTTTGCTCGGGCATAAACTTAAATACCATTTACTGCTTAAATTTATACCGCAAGACAAATCTAAGATTATGAACGTTATTTTATCACTCATAAAATTTAAACAAATTAACCTTCTTTAAACTTACTATGTTAGTTTACAATTGTCATCTGTAAAAAGATTTGTTTTCAAGTATACAGTATATATACAATCAAAACTATGGTAATTAGGCAAAAGATTAGAGTGCTCTTTTTTTTGTGTTTCTATATCATTTGAAATTTTTTTATCAGTTTCCTGGAACATTTCGTGAGTTTATAGCCAGTTCTAGCTTTTAACTGAATAGATATAAATATCATTGCCTTGGATTTGATCTGGTAATCAAGAAATACGTCCAAAAACACAGTAGTAAATAATGATATTTGACTTTAAAATGCAGTTAAGTGAAAATATCAGTCTCTAATACATACTGCTGCCTGCTACCTATATTAGAAACATTAGTCCCTTATGTTAGCATGCGTATTCAGATAAAAGAAAAGAATATCAGCTTGATAGTCTGATATGTCTTGTCAAACGGTGAATAATATCCTTGGAATATGAAAACAAAAACAGAAAAATAACACACGTAGAAAAGGATTTTCAAGGCTTTACATTATTTAGCGCAATTAAAACCCTGCTAAATTGCACATTTCCGCCAATGTAAAAGCAGCATTACAGCGCATCAACCCATAAACTAAACAAAATAGGAATATCGGTTATCATAGAAACATGCATTTTCTACCAGAAAAACCGGCTATTATCTCATAAATTTATTAAAAATTGCAAAAGCGAGCCCGTAGAGCAACGCCGTAATTGAGCATAGCACGATTGAATGGCTAAGTCTCTTATACTAATGGTATATATCCAAGTTTTAAATAAAAATGCATTTTTTTTAACTTTTATTATATTTAACCATGTACGGTCTGAAAATTCAGTTTTTGTAGCGGACATTTTCAGGGACTCATTTTACCCTTACCAACACTCATGATTTTTATCAAAAAACTGAAAAATCAAATTTTGATACTAAAATCAGCGTTTAAATATACTACATTGTGAGAGAAAATTGTAGCTATAGCTAATACGCATTTTATAAAAGCTTAATATTAAATATTAAGTAATGAAAATTTGCACTTTTGGCCCAAAAACGGATTTTTGGTTAAAGGATTTTCATGTAATATTTTGCAACAAAAATGTTTGTTATTTTTTATTGAGTAGATAGAGCACTAGATTTGGTACATGTGTATATTTTTTGTTTTTATAATTGGTAGTATAATTAACTTTAGATTTGCAAAATCAGAAAAAAAAAACTAAAAAATGTCAAAATTGATGATCTGGACAAAAATAATTTTCTAAATTAATATTCCGCTTATAAGCCTTGTAAGTCTTAAAAATAAGAGATTTTATAATACTTGAGAACTTTTTCGAGAATTTACGATACTGTACCAACTTGATTCAAGCTTATTACTGTAAACCTTTATAAACGTTAATATTGTATGGTAGTGCTACAAAAAATAGTAATTAAACAAAAAAAGCGTTGTGAATACAATTATAACTCTTTGATATTTATTTAATATATAAAGTAAAGCCAAGGTTTATGGATTACCATAGCCTTTGTGATATATATACTATTTTCTAATTCTATTAATAATACAGTAATAAGATCTTGAAGCAAGATGTTCATGGTTTAGTTCCTAGTTTGGAAGTACCAGTGGTACAATTTGATATTTTAAAGTTTTGTGTGATTTAAAGTTATTAGATCTTAGATGTAGACTAAGATCAATTTGATTACTAAACAAACTTGGTATATGTAGTTTACGACAGGTAGTTTATTTGATGATAATATAGTCTTACTTTATAATTATTGCGCTAGAGGTGATTTACATTAAGTTTTTTTTTTACTCTTATCTCTCCAATATCACAAAGATAAACATGGTCATCACTGGAACCTATTGCCACCTTTTTGCTGTCCGTGTCCCAAGCCAATTTACAGTGACCCCCAAAACTGTCCCAATGTTTCTTAGTTTTAAGTTTAGTATGATTTTCAGGTACAACAAATATATTTAAAGTACGACATATTTTATATATTTCTGAAGATCAATTAATTTCCTTTTATATTAAATTAAAAAAATCTCGAATTTTATTGGTCAATTGAATTTATACCCAATTTGGGACAGTATATGCATTGGGACAGTTTTGAGAGCCATTTTTGATTTTTAGATAATCGATGATTGTAGAACCATAATTCGTACTAGTATCTTGAACGCTTGGAAATCAGTAAATAAACACCTAATTGGGTAAAGAAAATAAAAAAGATGCATATTTCATATACAGATTCTGGTGCTTTGGCCTATTGAAAATTAATATGAAAAAACTTCAGGAGAATAAGGAAAATGATGCCATTAGTCTTTTAAACACCGGTAAATCAGTGCGACAAGTTGCGGAAATATTGCATGTAGGTAAGCCTGTTGTGGAAAAAATTAAAAAACGGTGTTGCACAAGTTTGGGTATGTCTAAAAGGGGTCGACTTAAATTGCTGTTTGAGTCTGATGAAAGGTTTTGTGTTCGCCAAGCAACAAAAAAAGCAGTCAAAGATTCAAGTAACATTTTAAACTACTTGAGAGTAATGTCGGAGTTAATAAAAGCCCGGAAACTGTCCGAAATCGCTCCGTAGGGGGAGCATAGGAGCAATTATCAAGCCTAAAAAACCTATGCTGTCTCCGGCTAATATTAAAAGGCGTTTAGAATGGTGTCATCTTCGCAAGGATTGGACTTCCGACGAACGGAAAAGGGTGATTTGATCAGATGAGACCAACATTAATAGATTTGACTTAAATGGAAGAAGCTGGCTTTGGATTTGAGACGGTGAGAGCTTGAAATCTAATTATGTGAAGATGACCGTTATAGATGGCGGTGGGAGTGTCATGTTTTGGAGGGCCATTACGTATGCCGGAGTTCGATAGATATGCAGAATTGAGGGTACTGTGGATCGACATTTGTATAAACAAATCTTTGAAAACGATTTGTAGCGGACTTTCAATTTTACTTTGGATAAATTAGGCCTTCGTCGTGATCAGATCATTTTCCAGCATGACAATGCTCCAAAGCATACGTCAAATTTAGTCAAGGAATATCTATTGGATCAAGACTATGAAGTAATAAATTGGTCTCCGCTATCTCCTGACTTGAATCCGATCGAAAATACGTGGATCTTATTAAAGAGGAGGCTTAATGAGTACAAAACAGCGCCCAAATGAATCCTTGATCTTTCGGAGCGTGTAACTGAGGTTTGGTACAACACCATTAAACAGGAGGAGTGCCAAAAAGTTTTTGATAGCATGCCCAATTGTGTGAAAGTATATTTGGAAAGAAACGGCCTTTGGACGGACTATTAAATAAGATTATATTTTTTCCCGCGTAAGCTCTCAAAACTGTCCCAATGCATATGCTGTCCCAGACAGGGTATAAATATAGCGGACCAATAAAATTCGAGATTTTTTTAATTTAATATAAAAGGAAATTAATTGATCTTCCGAAATATATAAAATATGTCGTACTTTAAATATATTTGTTGTACCTGAAAATCATACTAAACTCAAAACTAGGAAACATTGGGACAGTTTTGGGGGTCACTGTATATAATGCTCTACCAGAAGAACCAACTTAAGTACTTACAAATTTTCCCTCGGTATTTGTATTCAAATTCCATGGATTAAATTAATTGGTTCCATTTACAGTAGTATCAAACGTGTCGTATATTTTCAGGATTGATAAATAATACTTAAAAAGGAATAAAATTATAAAAGAATGAGCAATGAATCAGTTCTTCAACTGTAAAGTAAGAACAAGATATCGTTTATTTAGATATAAAAGTATAGCCTTTTATATTGATTTGACATTGAGATCCTGAGATGTAATTTAAGGCACTATTGAGCCATTAGATCTGTTTGATAGTGGTAATCTATGGATTGAAATGGGTCAATCATAATTTAACAGTTCTTGTAGAGCTTGTGAGTTGTCTTGTTTCAATGCTGCGCTAAATGTGCTTGGATGTTGATTTGATAGCTACTTGATTGATTAACCGCTGGGATGAAATAGTATGGTGTCATAATTGAGGTCCAAGCGTTCTTGGTAATTACTGGATTAAACTTGGCATGCTATGAGTTTCTTATATCTGATATCAAGACTTGCACTTCAATGCATGTCGTAGTCAATAGATTGTAAAATGTATCGATACTGTAGAAGGTGATAACGTATGATACTAGTAGGTGGAATACAACAAAACGTATCATCAGCACGTCTTATGATAAATGTCAATCTAATCTTAGAAATATCCCACTGTCATTTTTATACAGTAAGCTATGAAAAGGTTGATTTTTACTAATACAGCAATTAAATAAAAAAACAAGATGATACTAATAGCATATGGTGATTATTCAAAATCTAAGTGACTTTGAGGAAGTATGCTTTTAAACCCTTTTAAAAATCCTGAAGCAAACACAACGTCTTGGTCCTGTAATTTCTATTCATTAAAATGTGGCGATCTCCACTACACAATGAACACACCTTTTATCTATCTTGACCTTGATGTACATTGGTTATCAGTTTTTTTTACCAATTATATTTTCTCTGGTTCATTAATATTCAGTCATATTGAACGATGATTTGCAGCATTGCCAAAAAAAATAAATAATAAACGCTTCAAGAATTGTCTGCATAGCAAATTATGCGATTTAGTAGCACTTATTGCACTTAGTTATAATTTTTGAACTTATTGATATTAATCAGAATAAATAGTATTTTCACTAAAAAGTAAGCTTTGATTTATACATTTACATTCACCCATTCAATAAATGACATTGCACTTATTATCCGTTATATCAATCGACCGACTTCATAGTTTTAAGCGTAAATGAAAGAGCTGAGGAAAGAGTACGGACGAAAAAAGATTTTGTGCGTTACAAACAGGAATTTACAAAGGCATACAGTAAATACTTTAAATGTTACCAAACAGGAGGTTGTTGTCGTTGTTCCCATTTGGTCCCCGAAGAAAGAAGAACATGAGCGGAACTCGTTCAAGCCCCAAATTTCAAATTGATATATCTCGTCAATAAGGTAATTATGTTGAATCAGAGTAACTCACATCTGTTTTAATCCATTCAAATTACCTTCGTTATTAATTATATTATGATTGATATATTTTAATAAATTGACTAAAAAACCTTGATCTCATTGCTCTGCTCATCTGCGCTGCCTGATCTGCACAAAATATTTTATTCTGCCCATCTGTGCAGATCATTATGCCCATGGAAAGCATAGTTCGGCCGTAGTGGTATGTAGCTTTCGTCAATTTATTATTTATCATTATGCATGTTGTATTCCACCAAGTACCATACATTATCCCCTCCGTCTGCAGTAGTATTGGTGTCGAGCCGGGTTTTGCCAGCCAAATTTACTAAAAGAAGCTGGGCTTGGCAGCAACCCTATTCTGCAGTATCAATAAATCTTACAATCTATTGACGACTATGACATGCATTGAACCTCAAAGTCTTAATATCGGGCATTATAAAGAAAAAACTCCTAGCGTACTACTAAGTATATCCAGCAGCAATTAACAAGGATGTTTGGACCTCAATTATAACACCATATTATTTCATTTCAGCGGTTAGTTAATCAAATAGCTATTAAATCAGCATCCAAGCATATTTAGCGCAGTATTGAAATAAGGCAAGCCATAATAAGCCCTAAAAGCACGGTTAAAGTACAATTGATCCATTTCCATCCATAGATTACTATCAAACAGATCTAATGTTTCAATAATAGTGCCTTAAATTACATCTCAGGATCTCAATCAATGCCAAATCAATATACAATAAAAGGCCATACTCTTATATTTAAATAAAGAATATCTTGTTTTTCTTATACAGTTGAAGAAATGATTCATTACTCATTCTCTTTTAGTCATAATTTTTTTCAAGTGTTATTTATCAAACATAAAAATATATGACACAACAGGTGGTTTTATTGGACAGAAACATCATGTTTTGCTAATGCTTTTCTCAATTCACAGTGATTTGTAAAACTAAAAATATAAATGTTGTTTATTATGCAGGATATATTTAAATCTACCATCATGTATAATTGGATGTTAATTGGATCAATATTCACAAGGATGGGATCTTTTTCTTTGTTTTCTGCTGTTATAAATATTAGTTTATTATTTTGTAAAACTTAAAACTCATTATCCAGAGCTTAATTTCTATACTCGCAAGACAGATCTAATTGATGGCTACTCTGCATTTTTTGTTTTAGCAAAAAACATTGATTTTTCATTGAGATAACCAGAATAATAGTTCTTATCACAGCCTAAAACCTATTATTACGGCGTTCCAAAATTTATTTCTTGAAATGAACGAAAAATGATTCAAAAAACAAAATTGTTTAATGGCTCATGAGCTGCAAAGTAAGTCGACCTAGCGTATTAAATAGCTTTTGTACAGTTTTGGATTCGGCATCCATCTAAATAAAATTCAGACAAACACTTCACATTAAATTTTGGGTAAAATGCAATTAAAATTTTGGAGGTTTTTTGAAAATACACATTAATTTTAATAAACATATTTAACATATAAATAATTGAGAGGATGCGCACAAACACTATCTATCGATCGAGCTATTGCGAAATCTTCTAGCTGCATTTTTCGTAGGGAAAACCAGATTTTTATCCAATTTTTTTCCAGATTCAGAATTTGAGATGAGGGTATATAAGGGAAAAATGGAGGCTAGAAATGAATGTATATCTTTGTACACATTTTTGAGGATATCTCCACGAAAAATCAATATTTTAAAAAAAACTAAATTGGATCCGAGAGATCTCAACGAGCTTGACGAGATGAGTAAAAAAAAAACCTGCTACTCAATTTAACAAATATTTTGAAATCTACTACAAAAATGGCAAAAAAAAATAGAAAAAAATAAAAGGGCTCAGAATTTGTTTATATTAAAGTATGTTATAAAGCACCTCAAAACAAGTACGTTTTATTATTAAAAAGTGTTGGTATAGCTTAATTTTTTCTGGAGATATGAAGCCTCAAAGTTTTCAATCCATTAGCAGTGAAATACGCGTAAAAAATCTGAAACCTTAGCACT
This sequence comes from Mucor racemosus, assembly GCA_027405735.1. Lineage (NCBI taxonomy): Eukaryota > Fungi > Mucoromycota > Mucoromycetes > Mucorales > Mucoraceae > Mucor > Mucor racemosus. Next base: position 361,416 of record JAPEHQ010000025.1, read on the forward strand.
GAAAAATTAATACCAACTGCAAAAAATAGGATATTTTTGGACACTTATTTTTGAATTAAAGTTGAACATCGCAGGTATATTGGCATATAATTTTCTCTTGGTGTTATTTAATGAAAACAAAAAGTAGAGCAGGGATGAAGAATGAGACCCAGTTTTCAAGGAAAAAGCAGTGAATTTTACTCGTTTTTGGAGACTTTCGTGAGATATAAAATGAATTTAGGAATAGGTAACTTAATGTGGCCAATTCATATCTATTTAGTAATGTCAAAGATATATCCTAAACCTATTTCGTATGAAGTTAGTGATAAAAAAGCCGCATGCTCCGATTTCGAAGTTTAGCTACTTTAGAAATCAACCTTTAAAATTCAAATTGTATGCAAAGGAAATTGTATTGAATACAAAACAAACGCTTCAACATTTGATTTCTCTGCCCCACTATGTTCTTTAATTGGAATTGAGCTGTTACTCACAGTCGAATTTATAAGAAATAATAAAAACTAGGTCATATTACTTTAATTAATTAGTAACAACATTGGATGTATTCATATGCATATTCCGCCTGCTCCTGTTGCCTTTGTAGTTTCTAAAGATGAAAATATATCATACTTGTTATTTAAATAAGTTAGCCACACATTATAATTCCTAGCAACTCGTATTTCAAGGCAATGATTATTATCATAAGTCTGCCGCAGTAGAATTGCAATATCATATGACTCACTGCGGACGAATATATTAACATAAATCATTATGAGTCAAGAAACTGACGTTTAATAAACTGATTGCTATATATTCGAGCCACTGGTACTTCTTTCTAGGGCTTGAATACCAACTTTTCACTCTGTATAATAAAAATGTCACCTTGTCGATTGAACAATATTGATGAACTAACCTATTTGATCAAATTACATGACCTAAGCTATTTTAAAACATTCATCATGTCAGATCGTGTGTCTTATAGAGTTTCCATGTTTAAAGCAATTGAATCTGGATCAGTAGAATTAACAGACATTGTTCGATGGCATCATCCACATCCAGAAGAAGAAGATACAGAATTTGAAGGCCAGCATGCTGCATTTCGAGGATTTCTCAATATTTATCAAAATATTCAGCTAAACGAAGAAATGGAAGAGTTCAATGCATATAGAGAGAATATGTATCTATATCATGGACGACTTGATCAAGTGAATATGGCTGAAATTGACATGCATGATTTACTATCACCAAATATAGTACCAGTGTCAGTGTGTGATGTAATTACTTCTCAATATAATCATAATGCCTGCCTTATGACAGGTGTGTTGTTGGCTTATTGTATCCACAATAGTGACAATTACAATCTTCTTAAAAGCAATTTACACTTATTTATTATGGATACCATGTTTCAATATGCAATTCGTCATAGCAATGACAAATTAAAGCTATTTTTACTATCAAGCTACAAAGAATCAAGACAATACACATACTACGATTACAGATTACGCAAAGACCCATTCTATAAGAAAAGACGATATAATGGGGAATTGGACATGTACGACCATTATCTTGTACCAACTGCAATTGATCAATTAAATATAGCAACATCTATTGGTACAAAGAAGGAGGGAAATCTTTACGTAGCAGGGAATACCGACTATACCAGCAAAATCCACATTGAAAATGTGTGCTTATCCACAGATTTATTTGAATGGAAATCTTCTGAAATGTCAGATTATCAAGTAGATGCATATTTTGAACAAGTTCTTAATTATGTGAATCGATTAATCAACCAAGGTGTCGAGTTGCGAGAACAATAATGTAACCTGAATTTATAAATAATGCAAAATGTTACACTATCAAAGAGCTGTATATTTATATGAATTCCAATGAAATGGCGAGAAGCCTAGCATTTTTGGGAATCACACAAAGCTAAATAATTAAGCTAAAAAATAGCTCCAAATATTGAATAAAACAACCTCTTCTCCACCAAATACATTATAATGAGAATTATGTGTGCATTTACAAAATGAATCTTCTCCTTTTATCACAGTTTTTGGGCTTTTTTCCCCGGAATTTGTATTATACAGCATTAAGGAGAAACAGCGCGCAATGTTAATTGATTCGAGAACGATGTTTTCCATCATTTAAAATGCTTCGTTTATTACATTTTTACTTGCTTTTTTGTTATTTGAGTCGATGGTTGTACGAAATAAAATTTGCGGACATCAAATGCTTTATTATATTAATACCGTGATTCTTTTTCAATTCAATATACCATTGTGCATATGCACCATTATTAAATTAAAAAGATTCATCAATCAAAGACGATCGAAAAAAAGGAGAAAACATGTAAAAAATATAGCAATTGAGAATACATTATTTTATCAACAAAAACATCAGATCTAGAAACATGGAAAATTCTTGAAAAGGATGTCCTTTCACAAAAAATTACGAGTTACACAATTAATAAAAAAGGTAACACTCATCTTTGTTTATATTCCACCCCACCCAGAAGAGAGAAGAAAAAGCCTATTTTAACAAGGTCCTTTTCCTTTATTTCTTCTTTTTTTCTTTTTTAAATTTCACATATTACTATATTTTCTCGGGACAAAAGATCCACAATACAAATTCAATACACAACTTCTACATTTCTATCACGAAAAAAAGCCATTAAACACTTGATTATCGAATACAACCCAAAATAGCAATCAAAATGAGTTCAGGAACGCAATCTATTGCCGATCTTACAACTGAAAAAAAGCCCACCACTGGAGATATTCCTCCACCTTTGGTTGGAGCATCAACTACAGTGTCAAGAAATAAATTATATGTATTTGGTGGACGTTTAGTTTCGTCACGTCAAATGACAAATCATCTTTATATATTGGACCTAGACACATTGGTTTGGACACATCATGTAGCACAGCCAGATTCTCCCCCTCCTCCAAGACCTCGTTATTTTCATTCATCCAATTTATTCGGTCGTTGTTTAGTAGTATTTGGTGGGATGAGTTATTCTGTTAGACGTTCTTCTCAAAGTCTATGTGCGCTGGACGACGTATGTCTTTTTGATTTAGATTTAATGATTTGGAAATATCCTGATATTCAGCCCAGTATATACGCTCCTCAAGCCCGTTATGCTCATTTAGCTGTATGTTCATCTGATAAATTAGTAGTTATGGGAGGTCAAGATATGTCAAATCAATATATAAATGAAACAAATGTATTTGATCTTAGTAAAATGGAATGGATTCATGGTGGATCACTTAGTCGACAATATGGAGCATATCGCGCTGTTGCATTCTGTCCTTCAACTATTGATACGAATGCTATGGCATCACAACCTTTTTGGGAAACACATCATACCAAGGACGAATTTCCTCTATGTGTTTATTCAAATTACAATTTTACAGATGTTACAAGAGATTTACAGAGCTTCTCACCGTTCACATCAACACCTGAATTTAGAAATCATTCAATCGATATGTCTGGTGCCTCTTTACCTCCTGGTCTTCGTTTTCCATCAGGAGATTTATTAGGCCATCATATGATCTTGACAGGAACTTACCTTACACCTACACATCGATCTTTTCATATTTGGGCTCTAAATTTATCAAATTTAGTATGGGTTCGTATTGATACAGGTTCTATTTTGGCGCAAGGATCATGGAATAGAGGAGTATTATATGATGAAAAGCAACAATTCTTTGTATTCGGCGACAAGACGAGAGATTTATTGGAAGATTACAATCATCGTCAAGTAAACTTTACACATGTAGCTGTGGTAGAATTAGAAGCATTTGGTATTTATTCTTATCCCAAAGAAACATGTGCACCAGTCGCACAGGAATTGGGATTAAGCATGTTGAATGAACCTAGTATGTCTGACATTGAGATTTTAACTGATGATGGACGTACTATTCCTGCAAATTCAAGCGTAATTGCATTAAGATGGAAACATTTCGCTTCAATTCTTAGCGAAAAAACTGAAAATCCAAATTACAAAAAATTATCCTTCCCAGAAAGTTACCCTGTAACATTGGCCTTCTTACAATTCATTTATACAGATCATTTAATGACAGCACAACAACACCATCCTCAAATTCTATCACGACTATTGGTTTTATCAGATGTCTACAATCTACCACGACTTGGTGTACTTGCTACACATGCTTTACATCAAATACTTACTATATCAACAGCAAGTATGGTCTATGAAACTTCGGCTCTTACCGGACGCACTTGTCTTCAAATACGAGCATTACGAGTCATGATTAATGCAAAAAAAATGCTGCATCAACAACAGCTTCAGCAACAACAACAACAATTACAACAACAACATCAGCAAATGGGATTCTCAGGAGAATTTCATAGCAGTATGACAGATTCACCTTCTGTATTCCCTACACATTATACTACATCACCTATCTCAGGTAGACAATCACATGACGAAGAAGAAAGCATATTACAATCAAAGGTTTCTCCATCGACATCAGCATTAAGACGTTTAACCGCCTCCAAATCTTCTACAACAGCCTCACCCGAACCAATGATGCATCCTGTTGTACCGCTTCCAAAACATTCAAAATCAAGCAATATCTATCAGAAATCGCCACCTTTATTTGTAGAAAGACAACGCAAAGGAAGTTTAGTTCCATTACCCACAATGATGTCTAGTGGAAATCCACAACAACAACAAAATGTAAAATTAGGATCTATAGCACCCAGTTTTGAAAGGCCTAATATGGGTATTAGATTTTAAAATTGCAGTTAAATTTATCACAATATATATTATATTATTATCATTTTCTTGTATAAATATCAATAAAATTTTGGTCAAATTCAGTGATTTTTACAACCCATATTTTCTGCATTCTTATTACCTAGTTCATCTTGTTTCATATCTGTAAATGAATGGCATTGGTGTTGTATATTTACCAATATTCCATATTGAGCACAATATAAGTATTTTGTATGTGCATGCAATAGAGCCAAAATGACATTTCATACCATAAGGATACCTACATACAATGCAAAATCTGAATTTCAACCTTAAAGCGTAAAAACAAAAAATTTGAAGAATAAAAATTCGAGAAATAGATAAACTGCTGCAGCATTTGAATGTTTTGTGTGATAATATTAAATAACACCTTTTTAACATATTCTACCTCTTAAACAAAGATCAATTTTCTATGGAGAGACCGAAAGTTGAATATTTCTTTTTTCGATCTAGATTTTTAAGCTTTTTTCCCTTAATTAGTGGGGCATAAATCCCAAGTTCCGTATAGAGATAAAGTTGAGTCGCAGTGCAATGTTAGGATTCAATATTAGCAATATATTATAATAAGCATGTATATCATATATAGCAAAGTTATTTTGCTTTGGCATGTATTTTGTTATATATAAATCAAGTATTTCTGAGGCTCCTATTCTATCAAATGTCAAATAAATACGCTTTTTTTTTTATCTATAATAGCACAGAAGGGCATCAGATCATTTATATGTGTACAATGTAAATTCTCCATTGAACGAGCTGGCATTTCTCAAGAAGCTGTGGAAAAAGCCCCGATTTTATCTATGTATTAGTTGAATCTGTCAGAAATACTTTTTAGAAAAGTTACTTGCTAGAAACCGATGCCAAATGTTATTGATACCCTCAAAACGTTTGGTACGCTATGCATCACTTTTGATTGATTGCCTATTAAGGGTATAATCTTCCTAATAATATGACTATTTTACATTAATATACCATCTGATTACGAAACAGAAATAGCAAGATTTAATGCAAAAATGCAAAATCTCAAACTTTACGGATTTTCTCCCAGCCTTAAATCCAATTTTAAACTAATATTATTTACTGAAGGTGTTTTACAAGATATGAAGGACACGTATCAATTTTTTTTTTTTCATTCCAATAAATTTGCACCTAAACGTCTTGTTTTACAAACAATGCCTCCTTTTGAACTTAAATGTTTTTGCGAGCTATAACCCATAAAGTAGCTCAAAATCGCTCAAAACAAGTTCTAATTAATTGCAGAAGTATCTATTAATGACCCTATATCACTTTTAGATATTCTTACGATCATAAAAAAATCGATGATTTCTATCAATATTCCATGAGGGATCCCTCATGGAAAATCGAGAAAATCATTTAATGGGATTTTTTCTCCCGAATATTAGCATTTTTTACTAAGGCAAGTTATAACACAAAATGTTTGCAAAACCATATCTTTTATTTTCAAGCATTGGACTGAGTGTTACCTATCCTAAAAATAGACTTTTGTAACAAAAATCAATTTTAGGTTTTTCGCAGATAACGTTTCATAGGGGCATTTGATGCATGTGATATTAATATTTTCAGGTAGAAAATCAAAATACGTACTGGAAAGCTTAAAACCTCAAAGCAATTTAAATACTATTTTCCGCATCGAAATATCGAAAAACAATTTTTTGATGTCGAAAAGTTCAGAATGAATCAATTCAAAGTTAGTGGTTAAAGGTCCGCCACACTCAAAGCAGCTTTGATCCTTTTTGAGGTATTCAAATGATTGTTAAACATCCAAAACAGAAGGCTTTTTGAATCGGTGAACTATTGAATAATCTTTAGCATATATTAAATTATTTTGTTGCGCTTATTCTGATATTGGTTATTGAGAATATTGCACGTTTCGATTTTGAAGACTTGAATCCACTTAACAAACATTAACAAAGTAATCAATTAATAAAGTGAGATGTATGTAAATTCCGACTTTCTTCATAAAAAATAAAGTCTAAGATGTAAGTAAAGACTCAATCTGTAAATACTTTTGTTGACTACAGTTCTTATCGTTTAGGATTTAAAAGTTGTTTTAAAAAAATGTGATTACAGTCCAAGGATAGCAAAAATTTCATATTGAATTTGCAGTATAATTGGGAGTAAAATTTATTTAAAAATAATATAATTCGATTTGAAATTTGAAGCTATACATTGACCTCTTAATAAGCTACAGTATTCTACTTTAGATTCGGACAAAATAAGTAAAATTAGGGATGAAATGAGAATGAGATTTAAAGATGATGAGAAGGGGATTTGGACAAGGTTAAATTAGTCTCAGGTATTATTTCAAAGAGTTGATCTAAATGAACTTATCTGCAATAATCTAAACTCCCAAAGAAAAAACCGTGTTTGTTACGGCAATTTTAATCAACTCCATCGTTTTCTTTAGAAGCATCAGTATCCAAGCCCGAGTTGCAGAGTATACAATACTACAATGTTTTAGACATTTGCACCCCTTGACCTGTAAGATGAACAGAATGCTGTCTAAAAAATCAGTCTAGAACCAGTTAAAAATCATACATCTTCATCTATTAACTCTAATGAAAAAAATATATCAATGATAGATAAATATATTAGTGTGAGAAATCACTTACAGGTTCATACAGATGCGAAAGAGAGAGAGAGAGAGAGAGAGAGAGAGAAATCTTGTAGATCTTGAATACCAATACAGGATGCTTGGGCAATATTATATCTTTTAATGAGTAAAGGTTCTCTTTGGGGCATCCTTTAGATGTGATACTTACATTTTTTCTTCTTTTCATGAGAGCAGAACCGTAGGTCTATAATAAACAGATATTTAAAGTATCTAAAGTAATCAATGCTCACACATACCAAAAGTCCAAATTATAAAGTAACTTCAATATTGAGGCAGAAGAAACAGAATATATGGAAACAAAGAATGAAATGTAAAGATGATTTTTTTTTTCATCAATCCATTTATAATGCGAAGAAAAATGACAAATTGCATTAGTCCATGATACGAATGTTTGAAAGCACAAAGCATGCTCTATATCTTATTAAATATTCAAAGAATTATTTAGGGCTAGGAAGAACAATTATTCGTTTTGTTTATCGTGAAAGTAATCGCAAGGTATTGCTGTTTCTTGTGGTCTTTTTTATCTCTGTCAATGATATTTCATTGTACTTTTTCAGTTTGGTTATTTTGGGCATGAGCTCAATTTAAATATTCATTATAAACGACTAGCATCTTGAAACAGCACTTTATTCGTTCGAGAATTATTCACAATTTGTACGAATTTGCATTCTCGCTTTGTCTAAATTTCTTTTTACTTTGTCTCAATATATGAGTTTTCAATTCATTTTTGGACATCAAAATCCATGATCATTTCATAAATTCAAATGCCGCGATTTTGATTTCACTTAAAATCTTATTTTATAGAATTGTTGTGAGCTACATAAAGCATTTTGAAACCCAAAGCAGTTTTATGTCGCTTGAGCAGAAGAAATGCTACATTTCAGTATTTTAATTTGAATATTTTAGTATATAACCAATGAGATATCATGCTTTACACACAGACACATTGAATTGAAGAATTCAAGAATTGAAGTTCTTATCGTTTCTAACACTTCAAAACAATTGGAATCCCAATATATAGTAACTCGAATCTTAAATATTTTGGTATATAGCCTCTTTACATTTTAATCGAGCTGCTGATACCTGTATATCTTTTATAGATGAATTCTTGGGTAATCAATTAACGTCTACGATCCTGGAGGTGCTTGCTTATTCATGATTTTGTGACGTTATGTGACGGTCTGGGAGGAAGATCATGAAAGCCATCTTCGATGTTTGTCGACGAAAAAATTTGTGCATCTTTCTATAGCATCTGAACTCGATTAGTATGGCAGGAATTAGTAAGCTTGATAGCAAACATTGTATGAAAACAACCCTTATTAAATCTGCTGATTGATATTTTATAGAAAGCAAAAAAGGACGTAATGCCGACCGTTTAAATGGAACCAGTAGAGTATTCAAATGAATGTGCGCCTGTATTGAACATATACTGATTGATTATTTGATTAAATAGAGGGAAAGAAGGATCCTGGTGTACCAAACTTTGCTAATTTCAAGCAAAAAAAACAAAACAAAGAGGAAGCTAACCGCAAAAAGGTAAATTATGGAATATCAAATAGGTTCCATCACTTTCTTGCTTAAATAACATTTCACTAGATTGCAGGCAACAAAGAACGTCAAGATTTAGCTCGACAAAATTTGCAAAACAAGAATAGAAATTTGAATATCTTTGATATGGCGAAGAATGCCGAGAAAAGAAGTCAAGATTTTGACGATACCATCGGCGACAACGAAGATGGCAAAGTTATTACTGACGCCGCAGCTACTGGACAAAAGGATAATTCCAAAAAGGCTTATTATCGTGAATTCAGAAAGGTTTTAGAGAATGCAGATGTTATTTTGGAAGTTTTGGATGCACGTGATCCATTAGGCACTCGTACTCGAAGCGTTGAACGCATGGTGATGGATAGTGGTCTTGAGAAGAAGATTATCTTGGTCATGAACAAGATTGATTTAGTACCTAAAGAAAATGTTGAACATTGGTTGAAATATTTGAGAAACGAATATCCAGCAATTGCTTTCAAAGCATCTACACAAAGCCAACGTAATAATTTGAGTCAATCTAATGTTTCTACTGATGCAGCCAGTAGTAATATGTTGAATTCTGCTGAATGTTTGGGTGCCGATAGTTTGATCAAATTATTAAAGAATTACAGTAGAAATATCAATTTGAAAACTTCAATTACAGTTGGAATTGTTGGATACCCTAATGTTGGCAAATCCTCTGTTATCAATTCACTTAAAAGATCTAAAGTATGTGGTGTTGGATCTACTCCCGGTTTCACAAAAGTAGCTCAACAAATTACATTGGATAAAAACATCAAATTACTCGATTGTCCTGGTATTGTATTTGCTCAACAAGGACAAGATGGTCAAAATGCAGCCGAAATTACATTGAGAAATTGTGTCAAAGTTGAATTATTAGATGATCCAATTACACCCGTTGAAGTTATTGTTTCAAGATGTACAACAGACCAGCTGATGAAAATGTATAATGTCGCTTACTTTAATAATGCGCATGAATTTTTAGTTTTATTGGCTCAACAACGTGGTAAACTTAAAAAGGTTGGATGATTTTTCTCATCTTTTTTTAATGCTTGTACTAATTTGTTTATTTTCAAAAAGGGAGGTGTTGCTGACACACATCAAGTAGCCCGTCATGTATTAACAGATTGGAATGGTGGAAAAATTCCATATTATACCATCCCTCCTTCTTCAAAGAAAAGTCATATTGAAGCTTCTGTTGTTAACTCATGGGGTAAAGAATTAGATTTAGACCTTGAATCTTCTGATGTTGTTTTGTCTGGGCTCAAATCAAGTAACGAATTTGGATCTAGTGTTGTCATGGTAATATTCCGTAACCATAGCAACCTTAATTTTATTTATTAATTATTTAATTATAGCAAGCTAATGACGATATCGATATGATGAATGATGCTGAAATGGATAATATGGATGCATCAATGGATACATCAATTGATGAAATGGTGACAGAGAATAATGGCGATATATCACAACCAATTATTCAAGTTGATAAAATGTTAAATATGAAAAAGAAGAATGCAATGAGTAGACCACAACACATCATTTCACTCACAGAAGAAGAATTAAATCCTCAAACTAATCAACAATTAAAGAAACAATTAAAAGCTCAACAAAAGAAAGCTAGAAGACAAATTGGTGGAAATACAAGCAATAACTTGTTTGATGAAGATGATGCCATGTTGGAAGAATCCGCTTCTTCATTTCAATTCAATATTCCTGCTTCTGCTGCTTCTTTAATGGCAGCACCAATCCCTGATGAAGACGAAGAACTATAGATTTAATTCGTTTAGATTCACTTTGTAATGCAAATTTTCGATATAAAAAAAATCCCACACATTCTTTTTTTTTTTCCTGATATCTTTTCCGTTTTCTTTTTACCATTATGTTTACAAGAATATTAAACACAATTCGTGAAACTATTTCAAAGAATCCTAATAATAATCGGACAAACGTCAGTAGCAATAGTAACAAACATTCTGCTGAAAGTGAATATTCTTCTTCGGATTCTCGCAGACCTTCTATTACTGAAGAATTACAAAATGATAATCATAGTATGCTGTCTAAATTTTCCACTTCTCAATCTATGCCATTAGGAAGAAACAATTCTATCTCTGAACCCATTCCAATCGGTGCAGCTGCTTCTTCTACTTCTGGTGCAAATGAAAAAAGACGTAGATCATCTACTTTATTCGGCATCTCTAATGTCACTTATGATGATTATGTGCAAAAGGATTTAATTTCAAGCTCATGGAGTTAAAGTCACCAAAATTGCATAAAAAACGAGTTTGGTCTCGTTTATTGAATTGCTCAAAAATCGCATTCAGCTCCACTATTTTGACACATTGAATAACTCGCTTCAAGTTTATAATGATGCTATTCCGTATTGCCAAACCCAAACTATTTCTATTCAATGCGGCATCCCTACCCAAGTCTACAAATGATTTGAAGAATATTATCTTGCAATCACATGTATATATCTTGAATATAAATATCCCCATCCCCCTCTTTTTTTTTTAAAAAAAAAAAAAAACAAAAAAAAAAAAAAAAAAAAAAAAAGTAATAAAATGAATTGAAAAACCTCAACAAAATATACAACGTCCATATAATCAAATGTTGAAGTGTTTATTTGATTTTTGTTGTACATTGTTTATAGGAAAAAATATAATTGAGCTTGTAAATATATATAAGGATGAATAGGGGTGATAGATTTCTTTTTTTTTTTTTTCGAAAGATTACTTTTACATTTTCATAGGTTGAGGTTGAGTTGATTCCTTCTCGAGTTCAGCACTAAAAGGTAGTTTAGTTGAAAAAAGTTACATTAATAATTAACACAAACTAAACATACCGTAATTGCTTTGAGAAATCATCCTCAACATCATCGTCATCCCAGTTATCTTCCCAGAAGTGAGCATCGTTTTGGTCTTCCTCATTCTCTCCCCAATCTATTCAACACTTTAGTTACAATTACGTAGTTTTTCATTCATTCGTTCATCTATACCTTCAGCGGCAAATTCCTCAAACTCGTCATCTTCTTCAAGAGCACCAAGCTGAGCCAAATTATTCTTTGATTGCTCTTCAGTTAACTTTTGTTGCTGTTGTTGCTGTTGGGCAGAAGACATTTTGTATTATCAGTTTATATCTATAAAGAAAAAAAACCAAGCTTGATTAAAAATATTGCTCCTTCATTAAGAGGAAGAAACGCGTACCATTCGTGACTAGAAGGCTCTAAATGACGTAGACTTGCCTTTCGCTTCAGTATCTTTGTGCTCCACCAACCAAACGCAGCACAAACCAAGATTTATATTAACTTTTATGTAATTTTAAAGAGTTTTTCGTTACACTAAATTGCTTTAAATGTTGCTCTAATTATTGTAAATATTCATTCACTCTTGGTTTAGTTTCTCTCATTTTTTGTTTTGCAATTGAGTGCTTTTTGACAGTTATTTAGAGAAAATAAAGAGTTACACAGCTAGAATTAAGCAGACTTGTCTCCACCTTTAATCGAGCCTTACTCTATTTCAAACTATACAAATAACAAATCTAAAAATGTCGCAATAAACTTGAAGTGTGCTATCATACAATATTTTAATTAGTTGTTTTTTATTGTTTGATTTCCTTCTATTAAAACTCTTTAAAGGTTTTTTTTTTTTTTTGCTAAAAACCATCACATTTTTGGTAGGCGTTATTATTATTATTTTTATCCATGTACTTTTTGTGCCATCTTTTATTGCATATGTACAATGAGCAAGGAATGATATACGCTGGGTATTTATATATATCATCAGAGAAAAGTCTTAGTTTGATTTGTTACAGATCGAAGGAATCAAAACAAGTTTCAATTTTTGCAAACTCACGCAATTTATAATAAACTCATAAACGCTAGGCAACATTTTCAAGTAAATGTACACTATTTTCACTTAATATTGGCGCACATCTGGAAGAAAATTTGTCGCACTAATCGAAAAAAGTATGTCGCACATTCAGAAAAACAATATGTCGCATGTTTGGAAGAAAACTTGGCATACTAATGGGAAAAAACTTGTTGTATTAATAAATTAAAAGATGGCGTATAAGTTGGATGCGACAAATGCGACATCTATACTTTATTTTTAAATATGCTTCTCTTGCAAGCAATCATTAAATCTATTGGTAGAGTATTTACAGAATCCTTTGAGATTACTGAGAAGAACTTAATTACATGCATCGGCGATTCTTGATGAAAGTGTTTCTTCTTCCAAGAGCTTCTATCTTTTTAGCTTGCTTTTGCAAACGGACCAAAACTGCTCGATGGGATTGAGCTCTGGTGAGTCGGGAGGAAGATAGATACATCTATATCCACGGCCTTTTATGAAACTTTTGATATCTTCATTTATGTGAATGGGGGCGTTGTCCACGATCAAGTAAAATCTTTAAAGCCATTTTAATGTAAAAGTTAGTTGTGATTGTACAGGTACTATGATAGTTTGTAAGATAGTTATTTGCAGATGATGTATAAAACCTCTATTTCATGTACTCTATTTTCACCGCCGCAGACACAAGAAGCGTGTTTGCCTTTATCCCTATAATAGCAACTGCATGAGTACGCTGAGGAGAATGAAGACACACCAAAACAGATACTTATCTTCTTTGCATTTTTTACAACTAGAAACACGCATTAATTCGAGCGAACGCAACTCATAATGTGCCAGCGCGTAGCCCTTCACACTTAGAATGAAGTGCTACTGTACAGTTTAAACAAATTAACCTTCTTTAAACGTACCATTTTAGTTCACGGATTGTCAGCTGTCAAAATATTTGTTTTCAAGTATAGCTACAATCAAAACTATGGTAATTAGCTATTAGGCAAGACATCAGATTATTCTTTTTTTGTATTTCCATACCATTTGAAAATTCATCACTTTTCTGGAACATTTTGTGGGTTTGTAACCAGTTCTAGCTTTTTATTGAGTAGATATAAATATCACTGTCTTCAATTTGATCTGGTAAACAAGAAATACTGTACATCCACCAATATGGTAGTAAATAATGATGTTTGATCTTAATTAGAATGCGGTTAAATGAAAATATCAGTCTCTAATATAGGCTGCTACTTATATTTAAAATATTAGTCCCTTATGTTAGCATGCGTACTCATATAAAAGAAAAGAATACCAACTTGATAGTCTTCTGATTTACCTTATCAAACTGCAAATATATCTTCGGAATATAAGAGAAACAACACACGTAGAAAAGGATTTTCAAGGCTTTAAATTATTTAGTGCAATTAAAACCCTGTTAAATTGTTCATTTTAACCAATGTAAAAGCAGCATTACAGCGCATAAACCATAAATTAAACACAATAGGTAATATCTGTTATCATAGAAACATGCATTTTTCTACCAGAAAAGCCGCCTGTCATATCATACATTCGTTAAAAAATTGCAAAAGCGAGCCCGCAGAGCGACATCGTAATTGAGTATCATAGAAAGATTAAACAGCTAAGTCTCTTAGATCTTAGACTATGGTATATATCTAAGTTTTAAATAAGAATGTGTTTTTTTTTTTTACTTTTCTTATATTTTACCACGTAAGGTCTGAAAATTCAGTTTTTGTAGCGGACATTTTCGGTGACTCATTTTATCCTTACCAGCACTCATGATTTTGATCAAAAAACAGGAAAATCAAATTTTGATACCCAAATCAACGTTTAAATATACTGCATTGTGAGAGAAAGTTGTAGTCATAGCTCATAAAAATTTTATAAAAGCTTAATATTAAATATTAAGTAATGAAACTTTGTACTTTTGCCCAAAAAACGGTTTTTTGGTTAAAGGATTTTCATGTAATATTTTGCAATAAAAATGTTTGCTATTTTTTATTGAGGGAAAAGAGCACTAAATTCTGTATATGTGCATATTTTTGTTTTTATAAATGGTAGTATAATTAACTCTAAATTTGCAAAATCAGAAAAAAAAATTTAAAAAATGTCAAAATTGATGATCTGGATAAGAATAATTTTTGAAATTAATATTCCGTTTATAAACCTTGTAAGTCTTAAAAATAAGAGACTTTATAATACTTGAGAACTTTTTCAAGGATTTATGATTTATGATGCTGCATCCATTTGATTTAATAAGCTAATTACTGTGAATATTTGTACATGTCAATATTATGTGGTAGATTATTTGATGATAATATAGTCTTACTTTATGGTTATTGCGTTATTGTAGGTTATTTACATTGAGTTTTAAGTCTCAATTGGCTCTTTCTCGTAGAACTACCAAGCATTCATACGTTATCTATCCCGAATCTCGCTTGATTATTAGCTGGTGGAGAATTAGTCTTACCTCTCCAATATCATAAACATAAACATGGCCATCACTGGAACCTATTACAGCCTTTTTACCCCCTTTGTCCCAAGCCAATTTATTTAGTGTTTTACTAGAACCAACTTAAATAGTAGTTACAAATGGTTCCTCGGTATTTTCATTCAAATTCCATAAATTAAATTCACGGGTTCCATCTACAGTAATATCAAGCATATCATCAGCCCGCCTTATTATGACAAATAGCAATATAAAGTCAGAAACATCCCATTGTCATTGTTATAAGCTAGGAAAAGATCGATTTTTAGTAATACAGCAATTAAATAAAAAACAAGACGATAACTGCTAAAGATAGGATATTTCTGGAAACGCATTTTTAGATAAAAGCTGCACATCTCATGTACATTGGGATATAATGTTTTCTTGGTATTTATTTAATGAAAAAAAAGTAGAATACGGATGGAAAGTAAGATCCAGTTTTCCAGGAAAAAGTAAGGAATTTTACGTGTTTTTATGCCGGCGCCTTTTGTGCGATACAAAATGAATCAAACATAATGCTACCAATTCATATGTATTTTGCGGTGTCTAAGGTATATCCTGAAAGCTGTTTAGCTCAGATTTGATTAGGAAAAAAGTAGAATGTTCCAATTTGGAGGGTTGGAAGCTTTAAAACTAGTTTTTTTTTTTTTTTTTGAAAGTCAAATTGTTTACCTTTGATCTGTGTTATAACTATTTTCTATCTTTAAAATTTAATTTTGAATCCAAATTATATAATGTGATAAATATGAATCTTCTGATGGCTAGTCAATTTTAATTTTCTGTCGGGACCTTCAATATCAAGGCTGAGCATGTTTCTTCTCTTATTGAGTTTCATCAGCTAAAGCATTCATATACTCTATGGTCTAAAGCGTACTGGAGCCAAAGCAATCAAAGTTATAGCCTATCTGGTGGAGTCAAATTTCTTTCTATTGAATTACCAGCAGATGTATTTTACGCTAAAACTCGAAGAATAAAACAATTAATTAATATCACTATTATATGAGGATGCCAAATAAAACAAGATCACTTTACTAAGATATTTTGTAGATTTGCATCAATTCACTATTGAAAAAGAAGTAGAGATAGACGAAAACAACAATGATGATGATGCGATGACGATTCACATGCTACATACTATATTTAACGAAGAATCGCTGATGCATGCAATCAAGTTCTTCTCAGTAATCTCAAAGGATTCTGTAAATACTCTATCAATAGATTTGATGATTGCTTGCAAGAGAAACATATTTAAAAATAAAGCATAGATGTCGCATTTGTCGCATCCAACTTATACGCCATCTTGTTTTTTTATTCGTAACTTTAAAACAATAAACTCGGATTTGTTACTTACCATTGAAATGATAAAATACATATTATTTGTAACTACCAACCATTATATTTGCTACTAGCCATCGTAATTGCTACTGATTACCAGTGAGTTTCCTGACCTTGAAGGAGCATGTTCCATGTTGCGTCCATGACGTAGGAACGACATCCTCCAGTTTTCTCTTTCCTTTGGCCTTTGCCAGCTCGCACTTCTCAACACGTTCGGCGGTGTCTACGGTGATATCCTAGCCAAACTCATTTTTAGATTCAGAATACAAATAAGAGCCTTATTTGATATTACTTTCAAATGTGCCATACACAATAACATGTTCGGGATCAAACAGAACTCGGATGGGGAGGTGCAGAGGGGAAAGGATGTCAGTAGTACCATGCAATAGAAACGTTGCACAATAATGTCCATTTCGTACAGCGAGCAATTTTTCCCTATTGAGACAAGGATGAATGAAACATGTCTAGATAATTTAAAACGTTTTTGCTCACCTTCTACGAGAATACCACAGACTACTGGAGAAGCAGCAATGTAGCCAATAAGTTTGTTGAGCATCACTTTCATTTGTTGGCCTAGCTTGACTAGATCGGATGGTAGCCTGCTAGAACTTGCGCCAGTGGGTTTCATCTCGGCGATGGTAAGATCATGTCGGGTGCTTCTGATCTTCACAAATGCAATGTAATCAGGCTTGAACTTTCCACTGTCATCAACTTGGTTCAGCCTTCCATTTGCCCTGCAGGAAAATCATGTCACTTGATGGTCATACAGATGCGAATTTATTATTTACCATTGGTGATTGAGGATGTTCTCTATGCCGAAAACCAGCTTGATGATGTAGGAAATAAAGGTATGGACATACATCTCCTCAACATTTGATTTATTGGAAGATATCAGCAAACATGGCGCTCTAGCTACAAAAGAAAAGAGCATAAGTATCCGTGTTATGATGACTCAAAGCAATAGCAAAAAAATAAATACTGACACTGTATGGAGCATATCGGCGATTTGAACAACCATTTTGTCATAATTCATCATTGCTTTAGACAGCATGACTATAGTGGCTCTTTGCAACTCCATCCATTTGTCGTTATTGTCTTTAAATTTGAACTAAATACTCAAATACAGTATGTTGTGTAATAAAGTAACACTTATCACCGCGTTATAGATTTGGCTTGCATATAAATTTAAGCAGTAACTGTTATTTAAGTTTATGCTCGAGCAAAAACCATTATTGCTGTAAACATTATAATAGCTATAAACATATTTACAAATGATGATAATTGTAAATACATTGGTTCTTGTTTTTGCACGCATTGCTCTACGTCAACAACATATTGAATTTTATTGTCTATAATCTATATTATTAATAAAAGCAAATGTAATTTAAAAACCCATACCAGTAAAAAATGGAATGAAATTTTGAGAACGACACAATGCTCATGTACAAGCCAATTTGTGCCCATGCGATCAGTTCATTATGCTCATGGTCAGATTTTATTATTATCCACAAATAGGGATAATGATATGCTTATGGGAAATTCTAATATTATGCACACATGGGATTAATGTCATGCACATGGACAGAATTTATAATTCTGCACATACAGGCTTAGCGTTGTGCTCGTGTGCAGTTTCTTTTGTTTTGCTCATCTGCATCTTGTTATCTTTTTAATCATATTCAGTGGGCGCAGCAGCTCATCAGGCCATAGCGTGCAGCCCACCTGGGTGAGAGTTATATGTAGATAACGATTATTTCCAATACAAATAAAATAAAGACTACAAGTGATTATATCACGGAGAACGTAGGGTCTTGATTATTAAGATAAAAAGAAAGTCAGGAGCCATCAGGTCCTGGATTCTAGAAGCATTTATACCATTTCAATTCCATTTGGATGTCAGATTTAATATGGGATTGAAATGAGATTTAACATAAATAATAGGCAAAAACCTACACTGGGCACAACAGAATCATCTTGTGCAGCACAGGTCGGCCGTAGTGCTTTTATAGATATATAAATCCTTCAAATTTGTGATTTTATTATGGACTTTTTTTGAATCCAGTTGTATCATCTTATACTTTTCAAGTTAAATCTGTTATTAGGCTAATAATGTTGTAGGTTGTATTTATGCCTTACTTAAAATAAGCCTTTGAATATTAATAGAAATACAGCCGAACCTTAATTTTTGTATGAAATTTCGATACCTGTATCTTATAGCTGCTTGGAATATTTAAACAACCGCGTCCGGACTGTCCGGTAATTTTTTCTAGAGATTTAAAGCTTGGAAATATTATTAGTAGATGGCCGCTTCCGGAGACTGTTTGGATTTTTTGGATGTTTAGAATAATGACTAAATATTGAGCTGGATTATGTAATATGTAATACTAACAATGCGCGCAGAAGGTATGGTTCATGCATCGTAGTAAGTTCTTAATAGGTTATATGGACGTGATCATTATTAGAGTTAGGAACTGTAAGGAATGATGCATATCAACTTTATTTTAATTGTGGAATAAGGTGAAGTGATTATATTATATAACTATATATTATATTAAGTCTAAGATGATGTGATATTATTTAAGCTGAGCCAATGTAAATCTTTACCTGCGATTCATATTGGTTTTTTCTGTTACAAAGAATATTCTCCCGTTTAATCAATCATCATATAATACAGTATTCTATCTACTTAACTTTGCCTCCTCCTTGTCGGAACTGGTTCTGGTCAATCTACTATTCCCATCAAAACCTCATGCAACTGGCTGGTCTTCCAACTTATAAAATCAAGATTTAACTATCGAATGTTATATCCTATATCCGCGCTCCTAAACCATATAAATACCTGATCTTTATACTCATATTTTGACATCTTCATCCATTTTTCCTTAAACATATACTTAAAAAAATATATCTAGTTCTAATTGTATTTTAGCTGGCTATCTTAAGTATATATATAAACATTGGAAGAATGGTCATTGGAAAAAATACAAATCATATACTACTATGTTGTATGCCATCATGCCATCAAGTACCATATGTTATCACCTTCTACAGTATCAATACACTTTACAATCTATTGACTACGGCATGCATTGAAGAGTAAAATCTTGATATCGGATATAATAAGGAACTCTTAGCGTATCAAGTTTAATCCAGTAATTACCAAGAACGCTTGAGCCTCAATTATGACACCATATTATTTCATCCCAGCGGTTGATCAATCAACAAGTAGCTATCAAATCACCATCCAAGCACATTTAGCGCAGCTTTGAAACAAGGCAACTCAAAAGCTCTGCAAGAACGGTTATATTATGATTGATCCATTTAAATCCATATATTACTATCAAACAGATCTAATAATGGTTCAATAGTGCCTTAAATTACATCTCAGGATCTCAATGTCAAATCAATATAAAAGGCCATGCAGTGGAACTACATACTAAAAATGTTTGATAATAATAAAATAATCTAATTTCCAAGTATCGCTCATAAAATATGATGCCACTAGAAATGTGAACAACAATAATAAACAAACGCTTCAATTGAACACAATAACAAATGTATGCTAAAAATATGAAATACCTTTTTGAACCATACATGTCGTGTAGATGATAGTAACCTTGATCATAGTGCAATCAATTACACAAATGACATACTGCATATATCAAAATAGGATTCTATCCAAATCAATAATAATAATAAACAAAGATATCAATTTAGTCAACTGCTCATCTATAATTGAAGTTACACTATCAACATAAATAAGATTTAAGCATATAAAAATTACCCCTTAATTCAAGGTTACATAAAATAGATATAAAAATAATAAACAACCATTTTCCAAAAGGTCGATATTGTCACACTTGAAATCAATTCCACAATCCCTTATTATGGTCAATGCTCTACATGAGTTACCCCTTAAAATATTAAATCAATAACAATGTAGTCAAAACTAGAAGATCACGAAATATAAATCCATTTATTAAGTCTGATATGACAACATCCAAGTTCTCCAAATCACTTTAAATACCTTCATACAGTACTTTTTCAATTATTTTAAATCTTCAGAAATCTTTTGTGATAAAAACTTTATTAGCTAATTATAATTTTATTTCTACTGCTTTTATTTTTATATTATTTTTTTATTTTAGTAAGCAACATCGATCGTTATTTACTGAAATAATATAATTAATAACGAAGATAATTTGAATTGCTTGTATTAACGAGATATATCAATTTGAAATTTGGGGTTTGAAAGAGTTCTGCCCATGTTCTTCTTCCGGGGACTAAACGGGAACAACGACAACAACCTGTTTGGCAACACTAAAAGTATTTATACAGTACCTGTGTAAATTTCTGTTTGTTATACACAATGATTTATTAGAATATGTTTATGTTAAATAAAACTAGAAATTTTAATCAAGTAAAGAGATTGTCGTTTATTAAAAGGAAATAAAGAGGGTTTATATACTAATTGAGTTGAGGGAAATGATGATGTGATAAGGATTATAGGTGTTATCTATTATACTAATGTGGCATGATGGTGGAACATCATGTTTTAATGTCATACTGTAATATCATGCTGTAATATCATGCTGTAATATCATGCTGTAATATCATGCTGGAACAGTGGTTCTGTTGATGTTTAATTGATTAGAATTTCGGTTCCTGAACTATTGTTTTACTTTTGGATTTGACATCCGGTTAAGAATGATACATCACACAATATCGACTGATTTAGAATTATTTTTCTGTTTTCTTCTCCACTCTTTCCTCAGATCTTTTATTTATGTTTAAAACTACAACAAAAAAGACAAATATTTTTTATAAACTGAAATCAAGTAGCAGGTGCAAGTACATGTTTTTCCTATTGTTTATTTGGAAATGAATTATTAATTAATTGTTTATTTGGAAATGAATTATTAATTAATTGTTGATTTTAGGGCGCGTTATAATATTTTTCTCCGATAAAAAAAGCATCCAAGACTTGGTCAGTTTGTTCCATCATCTACGTTATAATCAATGCTTTTTTGGTCTAAATTCGATATCTACCTACAGAAAAACTGGTGATTATAAAAGTATGTATAAACATTTACAGTAATAAGCTTGAATCAAGTGGGTACAGCATCGTAAATTCTGGAAAAAGTTCTCAAATATTATAAAATCTCTTATTTTTAAGACTTACAAGGCTTATAAGCGGAATATTAATTTCAGCATTCATTCTTGTCCAGATCATCAATTTTGACATTTTTTAATTTTTTTTCTGATTTTGCAAATCTAGAGTTAATTATACTACCATTTATAAAAACGGAAAATATACACATATAGAGAATTTAGCGCTCTATTTGCTCAATAAAAAATAAAAAATATTTTTGTTGCAAAATATTACATGAAAATCCTTTAACCAAAAAACCGTTTTTCGGACAAAAGTACAAATTTTCATTACTTAGCATTTAATATTAAGCTTTTATAAAATCTGTATTAGTTATGGCTACAGTTTTCTCTCACATTGTAATATATTTAAACGTTGATTTTGGTATCAAAATTTAATTTTTCTGTTTTTTGCTAAAAATCATGAGTGTTGGTAAGGATAAAATGAGTCCCCGAAAATGTCCGCTACAAAAGCTGAATTTTCAGACCGCACATGGTTAAATATAAGAAAAGTTAAAAAAAAACGCTTCTTTATTTAAAACTGATATACCATAGTTCAAATTTACTCGATTACGTATAAAATCGATTTCAGCCTATGGAAAGTAACGTTTTTCAAAACGTAGTTATTCATTATCAATGTCAATGGTCCGTCAACTATAGAGTGTAATAAGGCAAACAAGATGTGATTTTATGAAGTGAATACATATTTTTTGTTGATTAATTGAAAATAAAATCAATAGCAAATCATGGACTGTATATGTTTAGGTTTGATAATTAAAAACTATTTATTGAGCATTATTAAAAGTTCGTAAAAGAAACAAATTCAATGCCATGCGATAAACATAGATTGCCTCAAATTGCTTTGAATGGTATTCTGATTTGAATCTTCCATGAGTAATTAAATGCATCATATTACACATTTAAAAAATGTATTATACATACATAAATTATATGCTATGTATGCATACATACCTTAGATGTGTATGGAAGCTTGGCAAATTGTTTCGCGTATAGGTATAATACATTGTATTATAATAATATCCAACCTATATTCAAATAATACTGCCAAGAGAATGACAGAGGTCGATTTGGTCACTTATCAACTAATTGGATTGAAATATAAAGCCACACACTCGGCTTAGATTAATTAATTAATTGAAGCCCTTTGATATCTTGA
Organism: Mucor racemosus; assembly: GCA_027405735.1. Taxonomy (NCBI): domain Eukaryota; kingdom Fungi; phylum Mucoromycota; class Mucoromycetes; order Mucorales; family Mucoraceae; genus Mucor; species Mucor racemosus. The sequence goes on from JAPEHQ010000025.1 coordinate 384,354, forward strand.
ATAAAGCTTCAAATAAATATTTAATATATACTTTCAGTATCAATATCTTGAATAACTTTTATGGATTCTTAATTCATGTAGATTTTTCTCATTACATTCGATGAGTTAATGGTTATAAACAAGTAACTATATAGGAATTATCGTGTTTTTAAAAATTATTTTTTTGATAGATTTAAACACGTAACTGGGCAAGTTTCTTACTGTTTAATGCTGAATCAACTTCTTAAAAGATTTATAAAATATTGAAGTATGATGACAAGATACTTTTTGTTTCAAAAGTAACAATAAATTCATTTTTGAAATGCACATGCATTACTTGTGTTAATAAAAAGGAAATTGATTAAACAGCAAGATATACAGTATATGCACCTCGCCTTCATAAGTTATTAAATAAGTGTATTTTTATATATTTTCTGTGCCGATTGAATACAGAAATACCGTTATTCTTGAATGTCTTCAACTGAAAGAGATATGGTCTTAAATTCACAGATTTAATTGTCATTATTACTAGAGATCTCCAACGTTCTTTTTTTATACCCCATCTTTCGTCGCAGAATTTGAATGCACTTTACAAACTAAATTAATTAAGGAATTGCGGTTTTTTTAGCTCATAATAAATGCATATATTTAGCTCCTATTAAATCCTATTATTGAAGTTATTGGTACCATTTATATATTTTAAATGAAATAGATCTCTGTGTTCAAATCGTTGAAACAAACAGATGCCAAGTTTAATCAGAACAAAGACGATAAAATGTCGAAATCAAAAACGAATATTTTATTTTAATCCAAAAAGAATCAACTAAAGAAAAGACCAACGAAAAAAAAAGAAATAATAATAATAATAATAATTGCTGTAAGAATAATGAAATTGAGTGGAGAAAATGTGTTTTTGTGTACAGGAGAGAAAAAGAAGGTTCAGGGTATTAAATATTTGCAGAGGAAAAAAAAAAATCGAGTTGTTTGTATTACAATCCATACAAGTAAGTTGCGTATATAACCAATGCTGCGCCCAGTAAAAATGATCCAGAGAAGGTAAAGTTGAAAAGCCACACACTAACGATAGATGACAAAATGATACTAATACTTGTAGCGAAACCCTTCAAAATATTATCGGCATATTTCACAACAAGTGCAACAATTAAACCTCCTAGGGCTTGAATGGCAATAACTGTCCAGGTTAAAGGTGTATAATTAACGAAAAATCCACGTTCGACAATAGTAGCGCCATCTTGCAGCATGACAACGAATACCAAGCCCAATAATACAGAGAAAAAGGACATTTGAATGTTGCGAATCCAAATTTGATTGCTAGCAGCCAACTCATCATCCATATTATCCTCCTCTTGTACAACCTTTTTATTTTCATCCTCATCATCAGACCAATCTTCAGTGTTGTTAGTAGATACAGCAGCAGGTTTGGGAGCAGGTGCTTTGAGGATCTTTTCGAAATAAACACCAGCCAAACCAGACAACATACAAGCAGTTAAAACGGCAATAAAACCTTGTAAATTGGATTGATTACCAATGGCAGCAGAGTCGACGGAAGTTGTTGAATCAGTGATTGTTGTATTTCCAGTAATATAAGCGATAACAGCAGTAGATGCCCCTTTAGGTAAAACAACGAGTCCAATACCAATAGTTAATAATGCCAAGGCAATCCACTTTAATTTGGAGAGGTTCTTCTTGAGGATCAATACACTGAAGAAAGCAGTGGTCAAAATCTTTAATTGATAAGTTACTTGGAATGTAGCTGCATCAAGGTTGGAAGCTGCAACGTATTGAAGGTTATTCTATTTTCAAAGATATTTTTAATTACCATGGCAACAAACACATTCACACAAAACACTTACTTGGATAAGATACAAAACGGCAGGAAAAGCTAATTTAGCTGTTTCTCTCCAATTTAATATAAGTTCACGATTCAATACAGTAGTTAATCTCTTGAAAGAACGTTTACGAGACTCGGGAGCAAGATATAACACAACAAGACAGACAATAGATTTGATAACTTCACTCATCACAACGGCAGTAGATGCTAAATACAATTTATCTTCTTCTACATTAGCTCTTGTATAGCGCATCACCAAAATGAGCGCACTGTTTTGCACCACAAGAATAATTAAAGAAAGGTATTTGATAGGTATACCATTAAATAGTTTAACTAAGCCTATTTACCAAAGGTTAATTACCATTTAGTGATATGTATATATATATTGATATTTTACCCATATTTGAAGATTTAATAAATGAAGGAAAAAAAAAAAGGAAGAAAGAGAAAGGATCAATTCTTGATATCGAATTCTCCCCCCCCCCATCCCCTCAATTAAATACTAAAAAAAAATTATTATTTTCTCGCCTCAGCCCGGACAAACCAGCCATGATGTGCTTTTTTTTAACATGTACTGTGTCACCCTCTCTCTCTCTCTTTAAAAGGGGATTATTTATAGAAAGTTTATTTACTACAAAACATCATCTTTATAAGGTGAAGGATGTTGTTCTCTTAAAGCTTCAAAAGCATTATGGTAAGCTGCAATCATATGATCTTCTATGCACGTTTTTGTCAATTTCATCTCATTTGAGATTTCATGATTTGAATAATGTAAACTATAACATGTTTTGCTTGCACCTGGAATGTTGTGTCTTGATAATACTTCGCCTACAGCTGCGGTTGATCCTCTTCTTTTATGACCAGGTTCTTGTTCATCTTCTGATTTATTGGTAAATCGAATTTCTTTTCCTCTTTTGATTTGTATAATTTTCCCTGGTATATACAACTATTTTATAGATAACATCTTCGTTTAGCCAACCTGTTACTATTTTTATTACATCGATAACAACTTACCGATGGATACATTGAATCTGCGACATTGTTAAGCTTTTCTCTACGTTGAGCAATGATATCAAAACATACTTTGCGGGCTTTTGGATCAGTCAGTGTCTATGTTGTATATATAAATAAACATTTGCTTTACTATTGTCACCTATTTTACACATGCTTCTTTTTTTTTTAAAAAAAAATACCTTTCTAAAACCTCCTAATGTTCCATAAGCACTAATCATATCTAATACCAATTCTTTCAATTTCATGGCTGTACCATACGATAATCTTCCAACAACATCATCTTGACACACAAAACTATGAATATATTCTTCATATTTTTTACCTAGATCTGGTGAACTAACTGCAGAAGGTGCATAATTGTAGCAATGCATTTTAAATTTAGAATTTCCAGCAAGATCTTTCAATTCATCAATGTGATCTGCTACCATCATAGTCAGTAAGCTTGCTGTACCGCCACCTAAGGAGTGTCCAGTAATGACGAAGCTATCCAATTCATCACCATGATGATGTATATATCGAAATATTTGAGGTATAATACTTGTATAAAACCATTGTGCAGATGCTAGCATGCCTGAATGAACAAGACCACCTTTCCAAGGCATATACTCACACACAAGATCTGTGATTGCGTCGTACAAACTCCAAGTTCCACGAATACTAAGCACAATAGCTTTACGCGGTCTATCAAGAGCGACGTAATAACTTGGCTGAAACGATGCTCCTTTACGAAGGGCGTACTCATAACCTAACAAATCTTCAGGGTGTAAATGTAAATAGCGGATAATGGCTAGTCGATTAGATCTTCGATCACGTGCACCACGCACATACTGACCATACATGCCCAAATAACATAAACCACGCCATCCATAAGCCATTAAGGCAAATGAAAAGTAATGACAACCATTATCAATAAGATTTGTATCTGAAACAGGTTTTTGTAAAGGAGGTCGAGGTAAGGATTCATAGAATTTTTGAATCAACAGAGCAGCTTTTAGTAATTTGATTCCAGTAACACGAAATCCTTGACCAAATGAATTGGCTGTTTTTATAATTGCACGCACCATGGCTTGTGTTTGTTTGCTAACTACAAGCCCAATTAATTTATCAACTACTGGATGCGATAATGCAACATCTTCAAATGAATCTTGCATCCATTGTGATGCAAAGTCTCTATCACCAAAATTAACACTATCAATAATGTGCTGAGCCTTTTTGCGTGCACCATGAGCTAATCGATCTGTCACAGGTGCTGATGAAGACATTGTAGATGTTGCAGAAGATGATGTTTCTGTACTTTCATCATCAGGATTGAATTTATGATTATCGTCAGAATCATTTTGTGAAAATCCATATCTTTTACCACTTGATGAATTTGGTAATTTCTTTGCTGGTAAGATTAAATGCTTTATCCATTTTAAATGATTTTTGTGTTCGTCTTGTTGATCACTACGACGATAACGACGACGAAAAGCTTTTTGCGAGAAAGATGAAGCAGATGAGTTTCTTGAAGCATAGTGAAAACGCTTTCCCCATTTAATTTTGACATTATTACTACTACTTTGCTCAGATGTAGATGAAAGACTTGGCTCTGATGAACCTGGTATATGTGCTGTCATAATGTTTGACAATCGATTTTTAAATAAGTCATCTACATAGCCTTCTTCTTGAGCTAAATCACCTCTACCATAAGAAGTTCTTCGGCTAGAGACTCGAGTAGCTGAATGTGTAGCGGAAAGATATGATGAAGCAGATGCATTTGTTGTAGTTACGGATAATGGATGAAATACATCTTCAGGTGCATATAGTGTTTGATGATGTTGTTCTTGATCTTGGCCTTTTTTATTCTGTTCAATTGGATCTAGTACTCTTTTATTTGGCATAGGAACATTATTTGATAATGGTTCTTGAAAGTGATATCTAATACGAATTTGTACAGATCCAATTAGATTCAAATCACCTGTTTTCTTGGATACAATGATGGGATCTATTATATCAGTTTCTAATAAGGTAGATTGAACTTCTGAAGGTAAAAGTCGTTGTGAACGGTATTCGTAAATAGGTAGAAATCTATAAAAAGGTTTAGCGATATGCATTAATCATGTGTGGAAAAACATACGTTACAAAAACATCAGTTTTACCACCAAGAGTTGATATTTTCAGTTTTGCTTTGCCAACATGTTTTGTCGTTGGCCAATGTTTATGAGGTTTATCATACAAATCGAACTTTAAAATGATTAAACAAAAATTCATGATTTCAATCCAAAGAAATATACACTCACCTCAATTGTGTTGAATAACTGAGCATGGTAAGAAACTACAAATACAAATCCTTCATTCCAATCACCTGTACAAGTATCTGATCTCTTGGAATAGTATTGTGCAGGGCCCATTTTCAATCTAATTTGAGGTCTTTTTATTTTACTGTCTAACCTTATATTGAGCAAGTCAATCTAGATTTGAGAAATTAGCATAATTCTCCCGTCATTTCAGAATTGATTCTTGCTCACCTGCATTTTAGTATCGATAACCCTATTATCTGCTGTTGAATCTGATTTCTGATATGTATCCCATTCTTTGCTTATTTTTTTCAAATCAGGAACTGACAAACTTCTACTATGCTGTTCATTTAACCAGGAATCAAGTTGAGTTGGTTTACGTTTAATTAAAAAAGAAGCATGCCTCGATAAGGGTTCTGTACATAACGTACTCTTATCGGTTTTACAATTAGGCATATGAAAAACTATTCATTCACTTGTTTAAGCTGCTTGTCATATATATATATATATATTATTTAAGAAAAGAAGAAATATTTTGCAGTTGTTGATTTTTTTTCGGTGAGACATATTGTACTAAGATTTTCACGCCAAAACTAAATGTCCTTGCCAATTACTATTGATTAATTGCTGAATGTATTAAAACTCCATGGTCCTATTGTTCCCCGAGGGAATTTATGTTTCCCCGAGAGCGAACACATAAAACAGAAAACGAAGAGATAAAGCTAATTTTTTTTTTTTTTTTTTGAATATAAGGAATTGGATAATAAGTGATTGCATTGTAATTATTAAGCTTTTTATCCTTTACTTGGTATTTGGAGGGATGCTCTACATTATCAAATTAACGGATTATTGATTAACCATATTCTGATATTCTTGACTAGAGTTGTACAGAATTTTCAGCATCATCAGACTTCACTGTATCTACATTATAAAAAAAGTAATGCACCGCGCATTATGGTACCTCATGCATCAATAAAAGTATAAATAACACAATTGAATTTGAACTCAAGATACATTCTACAATATATATTTGCGTTTATCAGCGCTGAAACTTAAAAAAAAAAGTACATGGCTTGATCTTATTTACACGAAAAAACTAAATTTTGCAATTTCACAGCTGGAAAAAAAAAGTACAGTATAATGGAGCAACATCTTTTGTTATATCTTGATAAGCATATACTATAATAGATTTTGCTGTTTTTGGTCTGAAAAAAACCTTTAAAAACTAACACTATATTATATCTCGAAATGAGAGTGCAGAGCTTTTTTTTTTTTTTTTTTTTTTTTTTTTTTTGGAACAAGGCTCCATTCTCAGGAACGAAATTTTGGCTAAACCAAGAAACTTTATAGACAGTGGAAACCGATATTTGGGTATGATAGCACTATTCCTTGCATAATACAAAATATATTTTGGCCCCTTGTAAAATTTTCATAAAATATATAATGTATATAAGTTTATTTAAATCGTTTAAATAACCAGGGATATATCTTCTGGTCGAACAAAAACACCTCTGTTTGGGGACGATACAAAATAGCGATGACCATCCACAGATCCATCATTCTTTCCAACTGTATTGAATTAAAAGATTGGTATCAAAATTAAGAATATGCTTTCTGTCAAAAATACCTCTTCTGTCAAGCTCTACACCAATCCAAATACCATCCGCAAAATTAACATGACCAATATACTCGACTGTACCAACAGTTAAATTAGGTCTTCTTGTTAATTGAACCCGTTTATGCATACCCACCATGGGTGCACTAACTTGACCTCGCAATGGCTTTTTGTGTTTCATACTAGAGAAAGAGATTGATCTTTCCTTTTTAGTATCAGCTAGTCTTACTTGTGACCAAGAAGTAGAGGATGTAGATACGCTAGTCCGTACTGTAGATGCAGAAAGAGTTCGGTTTGACAATCTCTGTTGTTGTGGTGATCCAGTAGTGGTGGTACTAGTGCTATTACGACGACGGCGGTGATGGCTTGACCCAATTTTTTTGAGTAACCTAGTCAAATGACTAGCAAATGAAGCCGACGTTGATGAATTTTCATTGTTAGTTACAGGCAAACTAATCCGCCTTGTTGTTCCAGAAGTTGTTCGTAATGTAGATCGAGATGAGTGTCTTGATAAGCCATTTGTATGTGTTGATGTTGATAAACTCAAGTTGGGTATAGAAGGTAATAGGAATGAAAATATACCTCGATGAAAAAGTGGGTGATTTGAACTTATAAGCGCCTTTGGTCGTACATCTAGATCTATTTTGTGAAATGAGAAAATGTTACAAAGTACAACTGCAAAACGTACCATCGGCTAATAACTTTAATATAGCTTTATCCAGTTTATCGAGGCCTCCTTGTTGCCGTATGTCGTCGATACGTCGGGTTATGTAATGAAGCACCATTACTTTAGCAACACTAAGGATATGCTTCACTTGATCATTGTGTTGTACGGCATGTCTCGACATTAAATCACAAACAATTCCTTGGTATAGTATACCGACATTTGAACAGTCCATTTGATCTTCCAATATATGCAATAGTAGATATTCTAGAAAATCAAATGAGTATGTTATGCCATCAATACATGATAATAAAGCAGGATATTGACAACAAAAGAAATCAAAATGACGAGCAATAATTTTGGTAGCACGGGCCTGGACAGATGTAAGAGTTGCATGCAAAGGTTTACTCCAAGAGAGTAACGGATCATTTGTAGATAGTGTGTTTGATGCAGTAAAGCAAGCATAAAGTGATTCAATTGCATTTGATTTATTCACACGAAGAAGCACCTTTTGTGATAATGCCTGACTAACATCCTGTGGAAGTTGTATCAAGAGTCTAGCCATGTGACGACTGGTCCAGTAAGTAGACAGCGTCTTTTCTGGATCACTCGCCAAGATAGTAATGACCTTTTGTGTCATGACGGCCATCTTTTCATCCTGCAATTCAAGTGAGCGAGTTCTACAGAAAGGAAATAATTCAGGCACACTTGAAATACAAGATGTACAATAACATATACAATTATGAACTGATTCTATCAATTGTTCTGTTAATTTGATACACAACTTGTCCATCCCTAAATAGTCTGCAGCAGAGTACATGTCGCATAGTTCTTTGAGCGTCTTTGGTTTCTTGATCTTGTACGTATACATGAATTTAATTATGCTTGATAAAGCTATTCGGTCAATAATACTAGATGGTAAATAAACAATACTGGCTTTTGACTCTATAAAGTTTTCTCCAAATAATGATGCAAAATAAGGTGATTCTTTGTAGAGGACATGTGTATGGCAAGACCATCGCGTTTGCTGCTTTTTTGGAGTTTTTTTATCATTATCATTATCATCCTCTTCGTCTTCGTCTTCGTCTTCTTCGGTGCATTCATCCTCCTCTGTGTTGTCACCATCTTGATCTGTTGATTTAGAAGAACTAGAACTATCAAACTGACGTTTTCTTCTCGCTACTTTTTGGTTCATTGGTAGTTTTGATTGTGATAATCTTCTTTTCGCAGGAACTTTTTGTGATCCTAATGCAACAATCACATTTGTTGGTCCATATTGATCTACTTGAATTCCTACATTTTCTTCCATGATAAAAGTTTGTGAAAGAGAAATGGAGATTTTTAATTTAGGAAAGATTTGTTGTATCTGTTTGTTATTTTCCTTTCTTCAAAATATAAAAAAATAAAAAAAAGAGAGAGTGAAAAAGAAGGAGAAAGGCAGATGGGGAGCCCTATTTTAACTTTTTTTTTTTTTTTTTTTTTTTTTTTTTTTTTTTTTGTCGAATGTTACATATACACATCAAATCTGGGAATTCTGCTTAAACAATAAATAATTGAATATTGGTTTACATCACATTGAATTATATACACTTTTTTCTAAAATGATCCCTTTTTCTTTTGGTATACTCGTTCTCGTGTTGTACAATGATTGATTCTCATACACACACTATTTAATATATATTTGCGTGTAATATCATATAGTTAAAAAGGAGAAAAATCGATATTAATCTCACTTGGATTTACATATAGATCTTTTGTGCGTGTGTGTATAAATCTATAAAAATCCCACATGCTTTTTCTCCATTTTATGAAACCTGTTTCTTTTATGTATTACTTAATCACAAGGTATTGTAGCTATAAATAATGCGGTCATTTCAATAAATGGATTATAGAACTGGCGAGGTTACATTCAATGGATTTATGGATTGACTATAAAATACAGCTATATGATTTTAAGGATACCTGCTGCTGTTGACTGTCCTTTGACACAGTATGTAATACTCTCTTTTATATGAATACATGCATAAATTGGCGTAAATGTATGCTACTATTGCTAAGTTTATACGTTTTTGGCTTTTTTTTTCAATATTGGATGTCTTTTAATTAACCATGAAAACAAAAAAAAAATGATGCCATTTTAAATGTACATTTTGGAATCATTTTAATATTTATTTTCCATATTTATGCAATAGTTATAAAAATAGCAAGATAAATATATCACGGCATTCGTTTGTTTATCATTAGTTTCACAGTTTACGTGCTATATGCAAATCTACCATGATAAAGCTAATACAACAATACTTATAATTTTACATAATGGAGCAGCAGTCAAGTTTGGATATGTAGGTGTTTCCTGTATATTAAAATGCTATTTCATATAGATATGCATAGTCTATCAAAAAAAAAGAATTACACAAAAATAGAAATTGGGACTTGTGCTTTATAATTGCTTCGTTTGTGCATTATGATATGTTTGAAGAGTTTGTTGCCATGATAAATTTAGTCTTTTTTTCAATGACGGCAATATTAACCTTTTGAATAATATACCTACTGTGTATATAAAAACATTATAGGACATATTAATGGCTGGATTAAGTCCGAGTGAATTTCACAAAATGTTAAAAATGCTGATTTTCATCAACATCATGACATGCCACATTTTCTATAACTATCATAGCCCCTCAAATTAAACACTTTTTAGAATACATCTTAGACACTGCAAAGTATATATGAACTGATCGCATTATGTTTCTAAATTTACTTTATATCTCACGATAGTCTCAAAAACGGGTAAAATTCACTGCTTTTTCCTTGAAAACTGTGTCTCACTTTTCATCTCTGCTTTATTTTCTTTTTCATTAAATAATGCCAAGATAAAATTATATGCCAATACACCTGAGATATTCAACTTTAATCTAACAACAAGTATCCAAAAATATCCTATTTTTTGCAGTTGGTATAACTTTTTCAGTGCTAATGTTTCAGATTTTTACACGTATTTCACTGCTAAATACTAAAACCTTTGAGGCCTCATATCTCTACAAAAAATTAAGCTATACTAACACTTTCTAATAATAAAACTTACTTGTTTTAAAGCACTCTATAACATATGTAAGTATAAAAAAATTCTGAGCAATTTTTTTTTCATTTTTTTGACATTTTTGTAGTAGATTTCAAAATATTTGTTAAATTGAGTAGCGGTTTTTTTTTACTCATGTCATCAAGCACGTTGAGCTCTCTCGGATCCAATTTAGTTTTTTTCAAAATATTGATTTCTCGTGGAGATATCCTCAAAAATGTGTACAAAAAGGTACCTCCATTTCTAGCTTCCATTTTTCCCTTATATACCCTCATCCCAAATTCTGAATCTGAAAAACTTTTGGACAAAAATATGGTTTTCTCTACAAACAATGCAGTTAGAAGATTCCGCAATAGCTCGATCGATAAATAATTTCCTGGCAAATTATCTCAATTAGTTATATTTTAAATATGCTTATAAAAAGTGATGTGTATCTTCAAAAAACCTCAAAAATGCCAATTGCATTTTACGCAAAATTTAACGTGGAATGTGTTTCTAATTTTTGTTTAGATGGATACAAAATCCAAAACTGTACAAAAACTATTTAATATGCTAGGGCTACTTATTTTGCAGTACATGAGCCTTTAAACAATTTTGATTTTTGGATCATTTTCTGATCGATTTCATAATAAATCGATTTTGAAACCTAGTTAGTTAGGTTTTAAGCTATAACGTGAACCATTACTTTCATAACCTTGACAAAAAATTAATATTTTTCACTGAAACAAAAAATGCAGAATAATAGTTTATAGTTGGATATGACCTTGCAGCAGTAAATGATGAAGTTTTTACTAAAATAAAAAAAATATAAAAACAAAGCAGTAGAAACACAATTATAATTGTTATATCAAAAGATACTAATATAAAAATACTCTTCTAAAAGATACATTTTATTAATTCATTGATGCTTCGTATTTATATGTTTTCTGAATAATTATATAATTATTAATATTATTAATGACTTGCCGGGTATTGAAGTACTTGATATGATTTCCGAACAAATCATATACAATGGAATTTGTGGAATTGGGAATCTGTGATTGTGTCATTTGGATAAGATGTAGGATTGCTTATGTTTCATTGTTGCCAAGTGTTCCTGAAGGTTCCTGAAGGTTCCTGATAGTCGCTGTTAATGCTAGTGGTTATGTATGACATTTAGTATGAGTTACTAAATGTCATGCCATGTTGGATTTCAATAGTTGTTTCTGGATTTCTACATCTGGGTAAACTTCTGATATATCAATAATCAGCTAAAGTTTTTATTACAAAAGATTTCTGAAGATGTAAGATAATTGAAAAAGTATGACGGTATTTATAGTGATTTAGAGAACTTGGATACCATCAAACTTGAATGGATGTATATTTAGTAATCTTCTAGTTTTGAGTACATTGTTATGGATTTAATATTTTAAGGGGTAAATCATGTAGAGCATTGACCATAAGGGATTGATGTCAAGTGTGACAATATCGACCTTTTTGGGGAATGGTTGTTTTGTTTATTATTGTTATATCTATTTTATGTAATCTTAAATTAAGGGGTAATTTTTATATGCTTGAATCTTATTTATATTGATAGTGCAACTTCAATATAGGTGAGTAGTTGACTAAATTGATATCTTTGTTTATTATTATTATTGATTTGGATAGAATCCTGTTTTGATATACATATATGTCATTTGTGTAATTGATTGCACAGTGACCAAGGGTGCTATTATCTACACGACGTGTATTATGGTTCAAAAAGGTATTTCATATTTTTAGCATGCGTTTGGTATTGTATTCAATTGAAGCGTTTGTTTATTATTGTTGTTTACATTTCAAGTGGCATCATATTTTATGAGCGACATTTGGAAATTAGGTTGTTTTATTGTTATCAAGCGTTTTTAGTATGTAATTCCACTGCATTGGTAATTACTGGATTAAACTTGATACACTAGGAGTTTCTTCTACAGTATCCGATATCAAGGCTTTGAACTTCAATGCATGTCGTAGTAGTCAATAGATTGTAAGATGTATTGATACTGTATAAGGTGATAACATATGGTACTTGGTGTCATACAACATAGTTTATGAGTCATATTTTTGCCAATGGTCACTCTTCCAAAAAAAGCCGAACAATCTCCGGAAGCGGCCATCTAATGATATTTCCAAGCTTTAAATCTCTAGAAAAAACCACCGGGCAGCCCGGACGTGGTTGTTTAAATATTCCAAGCAGCTATAGGATGCAGGTATCGAAATTTCATACAGAAATTAAGCGTCGGCTGTATTGCTATTAATTATTATGAAAATGCTTATTTTAAGTAAAGCATAAATACAACTTACAACATTATTAGCCTAATAACGGATTTAACTTGAAAAGTATAAGGTGATACAACCATATTCAAAAAAAGTCCATAAAATCACAAATTTAAAGGATTTATATATAAAAACACTACGGCCGACCTGTGCTGCACAAGATAATTTTGTTGTGCCTAGATGGGCTGCATCACTATAGCCTGAACTGTTGTGCCCACTAAATATGGCTAAAAAGATAACAAGATGGGCATGGGCACAACAAAAGAAACTGCACACGAGCACAACAACGCTAAGCCTGTATGTGCATAATTATAGATTCTCTCCATGTGCATTGCAATAAAATTGAAGTAATTTTATAAAAATAAAAAATAAAATAAAAAATAAAAGCGTTGATAAATACAATTATAGTCTTTCCACGGTTTTATTGTGATTAAAAGAAATCTGAAGAAAAAGAATGATATCTTCATAAAGTATGCTATATTTATAGGAATTGTAAAATAGTGGATGTTTGTGTGTTGATGCCTATTTTACAGGTGTTCAATCATAATGTCTTTTATTGACATTCTTTTATAAGATACTTGGTTGAGATGTTGATACTTTGTTTGATATGATAGAATATCATTAGATGGATGTTGATCTTTCAACATTCCAGTTATAATTTAAAATGCAACTGAGCTTATTTTTATGGGATGTGATTCCTTATCTAGAATTACTGCAACTGCGTTTTTATGAGCAGGAGTTTTGGAATATTTTATTAATGCAACATAAGTACAGCTTTATATCATAGGTGTCGTGTTGTAGAAGGTTGTATTTTGATCAGGAATACTTCCTTTTACAGGCACCAGCAATATAGAGTTTCCTCGTAATGCTTATTGGGATCTGATTGGAACTCAGTCCTTATGGAGCGAGATTCAGGTACGAATCGAGATCAGTTATTTTTCTAAAATGACAATGGCAACTTTGGTCTATAAAACGTGTCATTTCATTGCATGCATGACATTAATCTCATGTGTGCATAATAGTAGAATTGCCCATAAGCATATCATTATCCCTATTTGTGCAGCATAATAACAAAATCTGACCATGAGCATAATGAGCTAATTGTATGGGCACAAATTGGTTTTTGGTACATGAGCGTCGTGCCGTCCTCAAAACTCCACTGCATTTTTTACTGGAATGGGTTTTTAAATTACATTTGCTTTTATTAATATAGATTATAGACAATAATACAACTCAATATATTGTTAATGTAGAGCAATAATATATGCAAGAGCCAATATATTTACGATTATCATCATTTGTAGATATGCTGATAGCTAAAATAATGTCTACAGCAACAATGGCTTTTGCTCAATCATAAATTTGAATAGCATTTACTGCTTAAATTTATATGGAAGCCAAATCTAAGATTATAGATGTTACTTTATCACTTATTACACATAAATTTAAACAAATTAGCCTTCTTCAAACTTACTATTTTAGTTTACAAATGTCAGCTGTAAAAAGATTTGTTTTCAATCATAGCTACGATCAATGTTATGTTTGTTAGGCAATACATTAGATTATTCTTTTTTTTTGTGTTTCTAAATCATTTGAAATTTTATCACTTTTCTGGAACATTTCGTGGGTTTGTAGCCAGTTCTAGCTTTTCATTGAGTAGATATAAATATCATTGCCTTCGTTTTGATCCGGTAATCAAGAAATACGTCCAACAATACAGTAATAAATAGTGAGATTTAATCTTAGAATGTGGTTAAATGAAAATATCAATCTCTAATATAGGCTGCTACTTATATTAGAAACATTAGTCACTTATGTTAGCATGCGCATTTCGATAAAAGAAAGGAATACCAGCGTTATAGTCTGATATGCCTTATCAAACGGTGAATAAATCCTTGGAATATGAAAACTAAAAGAGAGAAATAACACACGTAGAAAAGGGTTTTCAAGGCTTTACATTATTTAGCGCAATTAAAACCCTGATAAATTCCTCATTTTAACCAATGTAAAAGCAGCATTACAGCGCATCAATCTGTAAAATAAACAAAATAGGTAATATCTGTTATCATAGAAACATGCATTTTCTACCAGAAAAACCGTCTGTCATATCATACATGCATTAAAAAGTTGCAAAAGCAAACCCGTAGAGCGACGCCATAATTGTGCATAGCAAGATTGAACGGCTAAGCCTCTCATACTATAGAATATACAGTAGTATATCTAAATTTTAAATAAAAAAGCGTTTTTTATAACTTTTCTTATATTTAAGCACATACAGTCTGAAAATTCAGATTTTGTAGCGGACATTTTTTGGGGCTCATTTTATCCTTACCAACACTCATGATTTTGATCAAAAAACAGAAAAATCAAATTTTGATACTAAAATCAACGTTTAAACATACTACATTGTGAGAGGAAACTGTAGCCATGTTTAATACACATTTCATAAAAGCTTAATATTAAATTTTAAGTAATGAAACTTTGCATTTTTGGCCCAAAAACGGTTTTTTGATTAAAGGATTTTCATGTTATATTTTGCAATAAAAATGTTTATTATTTTTTATTGAGCAAATAGAGCGCTAAATTCTGCATATGTGTATACTTTTTGTTTTTATAATTGGTAGTATAATTAACTCTAGATTTGCAAAACCAAAAAAAAAAAATTAAAAAATGTCAAAATTGATGATCTGGACAAAAATAATTTTCTAAATTAATATTCCGCTTTTAAGCTTTGTAAGTCTTAAAAATAAGTGATTTTATAATACTTGAGAACTTTTTCAAGAATTTACAATGATGTACCCACTTGATTCAAGCTTATTACTGTAAATGTTTATATACGTTAATATTGTATGGTAGTTTATTTGATGATAATATAGTCTTACTTTATAATTATTGCGTTAGGAATAATTTATATTGATTTTTAGTCTTATCTCTCCAATATCATAAACATAAACATGACCATCACTGGAACCTATTGCCGCCTGTTTACCCTCTTTGTCCCAAGTCAATTTATTCAATACTTTACCAGAACCATCGTAAGTACTTACAAATGGTTCCTCGGTATTTACATTTAAATCAGATAAATCAAATTGACTGGTTCTATCTACAGTAGTAGTATCAAACGTATCATCAGCCCGTCTTACGATAAATGACAATATCGTATATTTTCAGGTTTGATAAATAATACTTAAAAAAGAGTACAATTAAAAGAGAATAAGTAATGAATCAGGTTTTCAACTGCATAATAAAAACAAGATATCGTTTATTTAGATACAAACGTATGGCCTGCAGTAAATAACGAAGTTGTTTACTAAAATAAAAAAAAATGTAAAAATAAAAGCAGTAGAAATACAATATAATCAGTTAAAGTTTTCATTGTTTAAATATACGAAATAAAGACCAAGAATTAAAATCAGAATTCAATATATTTATTGCGTATATTTCTTAAAGAAAAAATAAGATAAGCTCTAATCAAATGTACAATGGATCATGCATTTATATGTTTTAGGAGCGCGGAGGACATAGGATGGATATCCAAAGACCAAAGTTAAGTATATACAGAATATTCTTGATCGAACAATAGACTTAAAGATTCTTCTACATCATGAATCAGCTCATGTAGAGTGTCCTCCCATACCTATTCCTAGTTGGCTGATTCTTAAAGAAGAATATACCAACCCTTGGGTTTATTACCACAAAACCACTCATACCTATTCCCAATGTTGAAATAAAGTTTACAGCATCATTTATCATATCTCCCGCATCTACGACCGAGTCTGGATCATCCATTTACAACTCTAAAGTGAATGATGCTATCTATCCTATTTCCATTATGTAATCCATAATGCCCGTTAATCTAGTCTATCCTAAACATTTATTACAAAAGACTTCTGAAGATTTAAAATAATTAAAAAAGTATGAGGGTATTTATAGTAATTTGGGGAACTTGGATACTGTGCCATCAGATGTAAATGGATTTATATTTAGTAATCTTCTAGCTTTGGGTACATTGTTGTTATTGATTTAATATTTTAATAGGTAAATCATACAGAGAATTGACCATAAGGGATTGATGTCAAGTGTGACAATATCGACCTTTTCGAAAATGGTTATTTATTATTTTTATATCTATTTTATGTAACCTTGAATTAAGGGGTAATTTTTATATGCTTGAATCTTATTTATATTGATAGTGCAACTTCAATATAGGTGAGTAGTTGACTAAATTGATATTTTTGTTTATTATTATTATTGATCTGGATAGAATCCTATTTTGATATATATGTCATTTGTGTAATTAATTGCACCGTGATCAAGGGTGCTATCATCTACACGACATCATGTATGGTTCAAAAAGGTATTTCATATTTTTAGCATGCGTTTGTTATTGTGTTCAATTGAAGCGTTTGTTTATTATTGTTGTTCACATTTCAAGTGGCATCATATTTTATGAGCGACACTTGGAAATTAGGTTTTTTTTATTATTATCAAGCGTTTTTAGTATGTAATTCCACTGCAGATCTTGTGAGTACAAAAATTAACATCTTAATTTAGATGCCAATTTTTTACAATCAATTTAGTAGGTCAACTTTGGTCAACGTTAGGCCAGTGCCCTTATATTTTGGTATTACTTCTTCTTCCATTTTCGGACAGATATCAATGACACATAGAGGAAAGGTATATCTTCGTTGAATATTTCACGCAACTCGACTTAATATTGGGCGAAAGCATTCGAAAAACTATCTGAAGCATACTTTTTACAGCCGTGAAAAACTGACCCTGACTTTGTGAATTTCGATACTAATAACTTCCAATTTTACATGAGAATAGGTATATATATATAACACAATGACCTCAAACAGTAACTTTCAAAACCTACTGTGTGTCGAGAAAACCATTGCTAAAGTGCAATCATAGCTTAATGCGTATTTATATAGAGAACAATCAAAAATACGATCTTTATGAACACTGATGTAATTAAGCTGCTACTCTACATGGATATATTATGGCAGATCTGAATAGGAACTACAAATATTTTAGATATCGACATCTATTTTGGGTCATTATGTATTCGGTAAATTTGAACAAGTTGGTTACTACCGACTATTTACTACATTTATTATGGCCAGTAAGCTCACCACCAGTTCGCTTGTGGAATATGGATCCAAATGAGGAACTTTTGTTGTAATGGTACATAAATCTAGTGTTGATTTACAGAATTACAAAGTTTCAACCTCCCCGAGTTGTTGTAAGAATGAGGAAACGGAAAAATACACTTTGTCATCGTGTATGATACTATTTTGTATGGGCTGTTTCAGATAATTTTGTGAAAACTTTTTACAAAATCCAATTATGGTTCAAAATCGAATTTTGAAGTTACTCTTAATGTACAGTGAATATACGAACGAATAACGTGTACCTTGATTTTATTAACTTTTTATATTGTCTACTTTTATATACTTATATGGCTCCTTGGATCCATATATAGTTAAAATTCCACACAAGAAATATATAATGTACATTTTGTTTGTCTAGTCTACTAAATACTAAAAGATATAACCGAAAGTATAAATAGATTATTCATCTTTTCGTGTATTTTAAACTATATATATATACGGTATATGTACCAGAAAGTAGCTGTTGATGATGCTTTTTTTTCAATTGTGCTTTTTCCATGGCTCATGTGTAAGTATTAAATATTCTCGATTAGAAATCATCCAAACAACGTAATGTTTCAGCCGCATATTTATTCAATGTAAATATTATTATGTCATGTTAACAGGGCAGGTATATTTGTGTTTTAACAATAGAGGAAATGATCAATTGTAATTTTACTGATTAAAAAAATGGGTATATAATATATATATATATATACAATTACATAATTACAATTTCAAGTAGATGCATTATATATGTATTCTTTTATCATATGCGCATGGATACGTGAACAATGGAAGTGTTGGGATGTGTAGTATAAAATCAAGTTTCGTCACAAATAGACTGCTCAGGAATTGGTACTTCCTTAATAATACCAGTAGCAGGGTCAATTTGCATTATTTTACACACTCTTGCAGAGTAAGTTTTTGTGCTAATGTAAGGAAATAGCTGATATTTCAACACACCTCTTATTGTTAGTTCATAAGGGTATCTAATAAGTAGTGACCTATGTGAATTGTGTTGATATAAACATCAAAGCATAAGTATAGATATACATACCATCGCTCATTTCCACTAGAGTCTCCTTTAGTTTCACCTGGATTTTTAATTTGGATTTGGCTCGTTGAAACACTTGACTTAGATCTCAAGTAAAATAAAGGAGAAGCTTCAAAAATTAGAGGGTCATCCAATTTATTGATTGTACCAAGATACTCTATGTAGACAAAATTTGGTTATAGTCTACACTTATTTATTTGGATGCAAATAAATTTTACCTTGTCTAGTGTTTCTACTAGTCTCATTCATGATGTTTGAAGTTGGAACGAAATGACTAGCCGCAAACAAACTAATAGCTGCGTGTGATATCTGAATTTTCCAAGCATTTGAATTGCTAAAAATTGGTGTAACAACATGTGTTAGCATGAATGTAGTAGCAAACAGCAGAAACTAACAACATATATTCTTACCGTGCTCTTGCATGAAGATTAAAAATCAACTGCTTTTGAGTGCCTAAAACATTTCCAAACGTAATAGCTTCCACTGATTGTAATGGACTAGCCAAAAAGATTAGAGATAGACATATGATTGTACAAAAAAAACTGATGATGGATAACCAACCGCAACATACTGACATTGCAAATAGATTTCTCGACTTTTTTCTATATACAAATGCAAAATATAAATATATTGATACACGTATAAACGATTTTTCAATGAAAATATGCAACTACCTTCTACTTTCATGAAATCGCTTACATCTTGTGTTCGAGCTAGGTGAAGAATAGTATAATAAAGGCGCATTTTCCTCATCTTCTTCTTCTCCAGATGATGATGAACATCTAAAATGAGAATTGCGAAATTTTCGTTTCTCAAATTTGGAAGACATGGAATCTAGATAGACTGATTTGACGCCTCTTGCAGGCAATTCGGATACTGTAGACCGAAGTCCAGGTCTTCTGAATTTTTGTTTATGGTGATCTGAGAAATAGCTATTGTTTTCATCATTACTACTAGCAGTTGAGCGATAATTGTTTGCTCCTTTTGATTCAAATGTAATAGGTGGTGATAGAGACGGATATAAACCACCCTTTGTGTTGTACACATAGCCATCTTCAAATGAATCTATAAAGCAGTTGGTTAACCTTAATTTTTGCCTCTTAATTAGCCTGTAATTTACGTACCATCAACATCTAATACTGCTTCACTAAGGTTTTTAGCAAATATCTCTGTTGGTGTTGATTGATAATTCTTTTTTTTTCTAAATTGATTTCTTTTTTTGCTATTGTTATTACTTGTAATTGAGTGAATACTCTTCACATCACTCTATTAAACATGAAACACTTGATAAGAATTCTTATTTTGAAAGATCTCGAGAAAAAACAAACCTGATTTGATTTAGTTATATTGCTGCTAGCACAATCTGCTGGAAATGTAACAGGTTCAATTGTAATCTTTGAATTTTTTGATAAAATCATTGAATTCTCTAATCTTTCCAATGTAGGAAATCGAGAAGTATCTGAACTATGAATCGTATGTAATTTTGGCCTACTGCTTGGAGTGGGAGATATTGAATCTAATGACCGATGATTATTATTATTATTATTGTTGAAATGAGAAGGTGGTGATAAAGACTTGTTTCTACTAGTTGTTGTCAACAAATCGTCCTGACTATCAATCACAGTCTGAGTGATGGT
Source organism: Mucor racemosus (assembly GCA_027405735.1). NCBI lineage: Eukaryota > Fungi > Mucoromycota > Mucoromycetes > Mucorales > Mucoraceae > Mucor > Mucor racemosus. Next base: position 404,978 of record JAPEHQ010000025.1, read on the forward strand.
CATTCTATATGTTTTACTTTATGCAGATTTGAAAGAGTGCAAAGAGAGAGAGAGAGAAAAAAAAAGAGAGAGATGTTTTTCCCATCTAATTAATTATAAGTGTATAAAACACTATTAGTATATAAATATTCTCGACTGGAGAGCATAACTTGGACAACAAATATTAAAGTTTTCTTTATTTTAAAACGTGTGACCAAGATTACAACATGGATTTGGTTCCTGTTGATGGAGACCAATGACGTACAGAAGTTACTTTTACTACTAGTAGTACAAAATTCTCATAAGCTTCTTCCAAAAGTCCTTGCATTTCATTGTTTTGAAACCAACCACTAGTGGGATCTATTCCATTGATTTCAAGTTCCTTGACTTGTTTACTATGTACCATATTTGCTCTCATGGATGATCCAAATTGAATAAATAGACGTAATCTTTCTGCTTGCCAGTTGAAACCCTCTTGTTGTTGCTGCTGTTGCTTGGTAAATGATTGCAAAGCTAAGCTTTTTTGGCTATTTATATCATTTACTGACTGATTTAGAGTTATACTTGAATTCAAATGGTCTAGTTTACTTTGGTCAAAGTCTTTTTCAATAATGCTTATGGTACCACCAATACGAAATTGTTCCATGGTACCATTCATATACCTTTTAATACTAATTAATAACTTGAAGCAAACAATTTTTTTTTTTCATTTACAATTTACCAGTTTATTTCAGTGTGGGGATTATTTCTAATTTCTTCAACCTTATCAGATGTCTTGTCAGTAATGACCACAAGAAGGTCACTTTTCCAATTGGTTTCTTCGGTATGGTGTTCGGCTACAAATCCTCTCATAACGACAGTTCTTACAGCTGGCGTGTTATCCTTTTTAACTGTAGCGATAGAAGCATAAGTTGCTGAACTGCCTGATTTTGCAATATTTTCTTGCAAAGACGATTGTAGTAATTTTTTCCAAGCCGGTATAACAACAGTTGACATGGTTAGATGATATTGTAAAAGGAACCTGCTGATGTTGTCGTTGCCACATGTTGTGTTATTTGCGTTAATTCAAAAAAAATTGTCCTTTTCTGCCGCGGTGCTTATTAATGCATGAAATTATCTTTCAAGGGTTTTTTCTCCTGCTAATTTTGCTTTAAGATTAAATTTCAACTCGAAAATGACAGTGTCATTTTTTTTTATTATCCAAAAGTATATGAAAACTTCCTAACCCTAATCATCATAAAACTTTATTTTATATTTTATACTACAGGTATTGTTACTTGTTTAACCTTGTATATCAACGCTGTTTTCCTTTAAAATAATAAAACTTTTGACATTGGCGTTTACTTGTAATTAGACTTCATATCCTGGAGAGCGTTCAACTCTTCAACTGCCACATGCAGCGGAGCAATCATCTCTAAATGTTACGAAAGTGGCGAAAATAGCAGAATTTAGGTATTCAAGAAGCGATATCTCGAGAAATAAAAGAGCTAGGAGCTTGATTTCAAGTGGAAACATGTTCTTTCATCACTTGCAGCATATACAAACACATTATACTAAAATACAGAAGGTTTGATTTTTGACCCAAATTCCTCAAATTTTTGCTTGTAGACCTAAGGGATTTGAATCGAAAAACAGAAAAAACTCGATTTCTCAACGAAAAATGCACATTTATTTAAGCTTAAGCATTCAAATTGTCGGTAATGGATGGCACTATTGTTGCGCAACGCGAAACTTAAAATATTATTATAAAAAAATTGCGTACCTGGCAGAAAACCGTACTTTAGTTTTTCGCATCTAGGAAAATATTTTTGGGGGCACATTAGCTAAAAAGTATACCATAATATTAAAAATCTAATTCTCTATCAATGGTGTTATCACCAAAAATGTTACTTATTAGGCAGTATTTTGCGCAAATTGCGAAAGAAAATTTTTTTTGTCATTTTTTATCATTTTTGGATCAAAATCTGTTTCCGGAATTCAAGTACCGCTCACAGTAATTTTGGAAATTTTAAAATAACTTTCCCTCACGAGATACTCTGCTGAAGTCGAGATATGCAAAAATAAAAAATAGACATTGGAAAGGCATAGTATATATTTTTATTTTAATTAAAAAATCCAAAGAATATGGTTTCGTCCATGAATTAAAATCCTTTAAAGGTTTGTTTATTTGAATCCGATAATGAGACATTTATTAAATAGAATGTATTTGTGAAATGTGGAAAAATAATATTGATAGATGGAGAAAGAGAAAGATGGCACCAGGTCATAGTTTTCTTTTTTTTTATCTTCTCACTGTGTGGTTACGTCCTCCTCGTTGATATAATTGATCTAATTCGACTTCAAGTCTCTTGATGTTTGCATGTTGATTTTCTAAATCCTTGTTCAATCGATCTCTTTCATTGATGAGCTTTATTTATAACAAATTAGAAATGCTTTGATTATAATGAAATTTATTGTGCTGGTTTACCTGTTGCTCCCATTGGCGAAATCTAGCTTCTTCGTTTTTAACCTTTTCAGTGAATGTTTTTCTTAGTACTTCTTCCTTTTCTCGAAGTTTAGGATTCTCGCTCTTTTTAAATCTATCAATTGAATGAAAAAAATTATGTTCATCCGAGATGGTTTTTTGGATATACTTGTACAACTTACTTTGGTTCACCAAATTTACGAGCAGCCATTTGTTGCTGTCTATAATATTCATAGTGAATATCTTCGGTAGATGAGATTAAATCAAGCATATGAGTACGGATCAATAAATTTCGAAGCTTTTTAAAATCACAATGATTGTCGTTTTCTACTTCAGCTACACCCCAACTGTATTCACGACCTCTTACTTTTCTACCATCTGAAGTTTGAACTATTTCAGTCGAGCCAATGACGGAAAATGGAGATGCAGCTGCAATACTTTGATTTCGATTTGTTGTGTCTTCATCTTCACTATCTACAGTGCATGAAAAGATATTGATATTATTGGCACTAATGGATTCACGGACCTGGAGGGGGGGGATTTGAGTTGACATTTTAAGATTAAAAACTACTCTAATAAACTTACATTTTCTTTAAATTTTTGCAAATCATTTGGAGTTAAAGTATCTGCTTTTGCAATGACAGGAATTAAATTGACTCTTGAACCAAGTCTTTTCATTACTTCGATATCTAGTGACTTTAAGCTATATACATTATACACACAAACACACAATTAAAACCAGTTTTTTTTTTTTTTTTTGTTTCGTTAAAATGTAGTACCTGTGTCCATTTGGCCTAATAAAGTAAAGACAAGCATGGACACGCATATCTATTTTACCTTGACGAGAAGGTTGTTGTTCTTGTCTCATGTAGCTTTCATGTTGATCATCAATAAAATCAATGATAGGCAACCAACTATCTCTATTATTAATGTAATCTCCAAATCCTGGTGTATCAACTACTGATAATTTTACTTTGAACATCTTTTCTTCCAATTCTAATCATTTATCTTTAATGTTTTGGCTTTTCTACTGGCGATTTAATAAAAACATACCTGCTTTTGTAATCTCAATTCCAACAGTGCTATCTAATTGCTTATCATGTCTTTTTTCTGGAGATTTATAATTCTTGATTGTCGTTGCAAAAAGTGTATTTATAAATGTAGATTTACCCAGCCCAGATTCACCACAAACCATCAAGGTAAAATTCGTTCCTTTACCAGATATGATTTTATGCTTTTGATTTGGTAGATTTGCTATACCTACACCATTGGAAGAGACTGATAAAGAAGACATTTTTTGAAAAATAAGGGAAAAGAGATAAAAAAAAAAAAAAGAGAGAGGGAAGTTTTTATTGTTTACCAACTTTTTTTCATTTTGTAAAATTACACCAAATCAGCAACAACCGGAAAAAGATAATTTATAGTGAAACATATGTTAATTATTTAGGTTTTCTTTATTCAACTTGATTCAATACTAAACGAATTTTCTCTTTTAAATTATCAATAGCAGCCATTTTTTGATCAAGAATATCATCCAAATGACTAAGATAGTCAATGAATTCACTCGACATTTTCAATTTACTATCTGTTGTGAGTCCTAGAGAAACATGAGTTAAATATCGGGTTTCCTTTTTTGAACATTCGTTGGTTGTACGAATTTCATTTCGATGTTGGGATATAAATTCTTCAATCATTGGTATATCAAATTGATTTTTTGGTATAACATTATTGTATTGGTGTGGCGGTGTAATTGGTGGAGAAGCATTGGATGTTGGTGGTGTAGCTGACATAACTTCATGAGGAAAATCAGTATCTAGTAAGGTATCTTGACAAGGTAGGAAATCCTCATTATCTAAAAGAAATACGTCCTCATCAACATGCTCTTTTTTCGTCATATTTGGCATTGTACTACTAGATGGAATAATGTGTTGCTCTTCCTCATTACTACAAACAAGTCCACCGTTTTTCAATTCTTTGACTCTATCTGCATATCTCAAGGTATTCAATGTATGCTCACTATTGGATTGGTTGGGTGATACAGTTGCTATCATACAGGTACGAGAGTTGCCCACAAAAGAATCTTTTAGTACCTGAGTTAATTTACTTTGTCGGAAGGGTGTATGTTTTTTATCTTGATCCAATGCTCGAATACATTCTTTTAGCGCTAGCAAACTTTTATTGATTTCGGCACCTTCCATTCTTGTTTTCAAATCAGTTTCGCCACGATCAGCACCACGTTCACTACCTGCTAAATCAATAAAACTCAATTTTCCGATAGGTTCGACTGATTTCTTTCTGCCTGCTGATGCTGGCTTTAATAAAACTTGCATAATAGCATGAGAACGAGAAGAATCAGAATTAGCACCTGTGCTGCCTATCAAAAACAAAATTCAAAATTCAAAAAAAAAATCAGAATGTATACAATACAAGTTATTTTTATTTCATGCAGTTTACCTGTGCTTCTAATCTGATTTCCATATTCAAATACTTGCATTAAATCAGAAACATTCTTGATTAAATATTCTTTTAACCCTACAATCACAACGTTTTGTTTGCCATCTTCTCTTGCAAATAATTTCTTTCGATCTGCTAACAAATCATACAATTGTCCTTGATAAATCTCATAAAATCCAATCCAGGCACACAAATGTCCATATTCAGGCTGTTGCAACATGTTAAAAATATCTTGAGCAGCCAGTATATAAAGTCCATGTTTAGGATCCATCATAGTATAGGTCTTTCCTGAGCCAGTTTGACCACTGAAACAAATAGTTAGTGATGCTCCTTGGTATTTATAGAACACTTACTATGCAAAGCATGTAGCTTTGCCACCACCAAATATATACTTGACAAGCGGTTGTGCAGTTCTTTGATATATCTATGTATACAAAATGTAAGAGTTTCAATATAAAATGTACAACCAAAAATATATCTACGTAATCGTTTGTGCTATCCATATCAAAAACATCGTCAAAATTAAAGGTATGCTGCTCAATATATTTCGTTAAATCCACTTTGACCCTAAAATGTGTTTGTTTTTGTTTAATTATGCATACATAAAACAAATAAATATACAACATTTACTTTGGTTCATTGACATTTACAGTTCGAACACCTTGCACAGGTGTAATATCCTTTTCACATTTCTCAATCTCTTTCTTAGCAAGTGGTCTTTTTCGAACACAGACACGGATTTTCTGATTTAAATCGCTCTTTTTTTGTGTCAAATGTCTATTGTTGTTGATTGGAAGTCCATATGGGTTCGTATTGTTATTTTTTACAATTTCTCTCTCATCATCATCTTCTTCTTCTTCCTCGTCCTGCTGTTGTTGTTTACGAATAAAAACTGGAAGTTGGTTTCTTTTAGATGTGAATGGTGAGCGGCATGGAGAACTGATTCTTGGAGAAGACATGCTAGTAGATATACTTGATGGTACATGATCTTTGTTATTCATATTCGGAGTTTTCTTTACGTAGGATACACTAGATAATCCAATCATGTTGGCTTTTAATGGTAATCTCATTCGAGAAGATGGCTGTTGTTGAGGGGTTTTCATACTAGAAAAAGAATTATATGACATTGGAGATTCTTCAGAGAAATCTCTATTACTGGGTGAAGAAGGTATAATATTTAAATCTTGTTGATGTCTCAATGTTTGAACTAACTGGATATATGCAAAAAAATAAGAAACATTTTGTGATTCAGGTACCGAATTTTTTTTCAGTCTAAAATATTTAGTACCTGAAATAATCTTTTTCTATCACTGATGGATGTAATCCCCAGACTCCCATAGTCTTGCATTGATATCTTTTTTTTTTTTTTTTTTTTTTTTTTTTTTTTTTTTTTTTTTTTGTATGTGAATATCAAAGGGAATGTAATATTAAGGGGGGAAATATGAGCATTTATTGCTAAAAGAGGGGGTTAAATTTACCTGTGCTAAACCATCCAGATGAGATATTCCGTAAGATAAAAAACTAAGCTTGCACTGTAAGATTGTATTCATTTAATTGCGAATATATAGCATTATTACCTATTGTAATACTATAATGATTACATACAGATTTATTATTATATAATACTGTATATTTTTTACTTGTTTGTCATACCTGATCTAGATCCGATTTCTTAAGCGTATCAAATAATACAGTGTTACTCATAATGTGTGTGTGTCTGGGAAATAATAGAAATCAAAAGAAAGAGAGAGAGAGAGGAAAAAGAGGAGATATCCTACTCAAGTATTAACTGAATGCATTCATATGCATCATAGATGTTGTATTGATAAAGTCACATTAAGCAATGTACACGATTAAAAAAGGTCCTCGGAAATGTTTGTATATAATATCAAAAGTCGGGCCATTTTTCACTATTTGTTTGTTTTATAATATTGCACAGTGAAATCTTCGCATTTACCAGAAAACGGATCCCTCCTACCTTAAAACGACAAATTAAAAAAATTAATAAAAAAAAAAAGTCCAAGGCTACACAAGAAAAGAGGCCCTTCGTTTTCTTTGACATGTGTAAAAATATCCTTACTTGAATCGGCGAGAAAAATTTATGAGTTTATGTGAGTCATTAGCAAAAACTAGTGTATTGATCAAAAGGTTAATACATGGACTGCTTTAGGCGTATTAATCCTTAAAAAACCTTGTAATTTCTCTCCTCGTGCACTTTTTTTTCTTTTCTTTTCCTTACTTTTTAAGTATACATAATATCAAAAATGATGGAAGATCTCCGTATCACTGGCTACAACGCCTTGTTGACTCCTGCTTTCTTGCAAGAAGAATTCCCTCCCGTAAGTTTTTCATTTTTGAAAAAAAAAAAATTGACATGTCAAATGATAAGCATGGGGTCTGTTGTCCTAACAAATTTCCTGTATAGTCTGAGAATTCTCAAAAAACATCTACTGAAGCTCGTAATGAGTGCTCTCAAATTCTCCACGGTAAAGATGATCGTCTTATTGTCATTGTTGGACCTTGTTCCATTCACGATACCGAGGCCGCCAAGGTTTATTGTAAGTAGATCAAGAAAACTTTTTTTCGTGTTACCTGTGGATTATTAACATGTCCCCTTACAGGTCAAAAATTATTGAAGGTTAAAGAGAAGCATAGAGGTGAACTTGTCATCATCATGCGCTCCTACTTTGAAAAGCCCAGAACTACTGTTGGCTGGAAGGGTTTGATTAATGATCCCGATATCAACAACAGGTAAATTTAATTTACAGGGTATTGGCAGTTCATTGTGTGTTAAAGTTTATATAATTTAGTTATGATATCAACAAGGGTCTCCGTGTTGGTCGTAAGCTTCTTTGTGAACTTACTGATATGGGTATGCCCGTTGCTGTCGAGTTGCTCGATACCATCTCTCCTCAATACCTTGCCGATTTGATGTCCTGGGGCGCCATTGGCGCACGTACTACTGAATCTCAACTTCATCGTGAACTTGCTTCCGGTGTCTCTTTCCCTGTTGGCTTCAAGAACGGTACTGATGGTAATGTCCGTGTTGCTATCGATGGTATCGGATCTGCTTCCGCTCCTCATCATTTCTTAGGTGTTACCAAGAACGGTACTGTCAGTATCACTCACACTACCGGTAACCCCGATTGTCATGTCATCTTACGTGGTTCCAATGATGGTCCCAACTACAGCAAAGAACATGTCGATAATGCCAGTGCTGCTTGTGAAAAGGCTGGTATTAGAGCCAACATTATGATTGATTGTTCTCATGGTAATTCCTCAAAGGACCACCGTAATCAGCCCAAGGTTTGCAAGGACTTGGGTGAACAAATTGCTTCTGGTAACGAGGCTCTTGTTGGTGTCATGATTGAGTCCAACATCAATGAAGGTAAGCAAAGCGTACCTGAGGCTGGCCCTGCTGCTTTAAAATATGGTGTTTCCATCACTGATGCTTGTGTCGATTTCGCTACTACCGAGGAGATGTTGGATGGTTTGGCTGCTTCTATCAAGGCAAGACGTGCTCTTAGAAATTAAATTGTTTAAATTTGCATTTCTTTGATCTCATTTTCTTGTTCCCTTATAGCATGTTCCCTCACTCATTCACCTTGTTGTTAATATAATCTCTCAATCCATCCTCCTCACCTTATACATAGTCATTTTGCACACTAAAATAACAGCTCTCAGCAACTATTCGATTTCTATTATTTTTCGTTTAAAAGAAAATAAAATGTTAGCCTAAACCCATCTAAATTAATACACTTGTGATTTTTCATTTCTTTTTTAATGTTATCTAAAAAAAATATGATCAAATAGTCATACCTCTAGGATATATTTCTAGTTGTATTCCATGAATTTATCAGTCTAATGTGCTTCTAAAACCCCTTGAGGATCTAGCCTAATGCTGTATTTAGCCACCATTCTCCACAAAGTACTATGCAGTGATTAATCTGTAAAATTAATACTATCCCATATAACTTCAAATGGGGTAAATGATACATTATATTGATCAATAAATCTTAAGACTTAAAACACGTTCTAAGCCTATCGAGGGTCTTTTGATTACACCATTTGGTTTCATGTAAAAAGTGCCATACAGCTTTCTCAGATGAGTAATAAATCAGTTCTTCAACTGTATAATAAAAACAAGATATCGTTTATTTAGATATAAAGAATGGCCTTTTGATTTGACATTGAGATCCTGAGATGTAATTTAAGGCACTATTGAACCATTAGATCTGTTTGATAGTAATCTACGGATTGAAATGGATCAATCATACTTTAATTGTTCTTGCAGAGCTTGTGATTTGCCTTGTTTAAATGCTGCGCTAAATGTGCTTGGATGTTGATTTGATAGCTACTTGATTCATTAACTGCTAGGATGAAATAATATGGGGTCATAATTGGGACCCAAGCGTTCTTGATAATTGCTGGGTTAAACTTAGTACGCTAGGAGTCTCTTATATCCAGTATCAAGACTTTGCACTTCAATGCATGTCGTAGTCAATAGATTATAAAATATATTGATACTGTAGAAGGTGACAACATATGGTACTTGGTGGCATACAATATAGTATGTGATTCATATTTTTGCCAATGGTCACTCTTCCAAAAAAAAAGCCGAACAATCTCCGGAAGCGGCCATTTAATGATATTTCCAAGCTTTAAATTTCTAGAAAAAATCACCGGACAGCCCGGACGCGGTTGTTTAAGTATTCCAAGCAGCTATAAGATGCAGGTATCGAAACTTCTTCATACAAAAAATTAAGGTTCGGTTGTATTGCTATTAATTATTCAAAGGCTTATTTTAAGTAAAGCATAAATACAACTTACCACATTATTAGCCTAATAACGGATTTAGCTTGAAAAGTATAAGATGATACAACCGAATTCAAAAAAGTCCATAAAACCTGTTATATCAAAAGATACTAATATAAAAATACTCTGCTAAAAGATACATTTTATTAATTCATTGATGCTTCATATTTATATGTTTTCTAGATAATTATATGGTTATTAATATTATTAATGAATTGCCGGGTATTGAGGTACTTGATCATATGATTTGGGAACAAATCATATACAATTGAATTTGTTGTGGAATTGGGAATCTGTGATTGTATCATTTAGATAAGATGTAGGATTGATTATGTTTCATTGTTGCGCTCACTAAATAATGGCTAAAATGATAACAAGATGCACATGGGAACAAAAAAGAAACTGCACACAAGCATAATAAAGAAAAGCCTGTATGTACAGAATTATAGATTCTGTCCGTGTGCATGACATTAATCCCATGTGTGAATAATAGTAGAATTGCTAGCCCATAAGCACATTATTATTTCTATTTGTGCATAATAATAAAATCTGACCATGAGCATAATGAGCTGATTGTCGTATGTCCACAAATTGGTTTGTACATGAGCATCGTGCCGTTTTCAAAATTCTATTGCATTTTTTACTGGAATAATGGGTTTTTGAATTACATTTGCTTTTATTAATATAGATTATAGGCAATAATACAATTTAATACGTCGTTGATGTAGAGCAATACATGCAAGAGCCAATATATTTACGATTATTTTCATCATTTGTACGTATGTTTATAGCTATAATGTTTACAGCAACAATGGTTTTTGCTCGAGTATAAAATTAAATAACACTTACTGCTTAAATTTATATGCAAGCAAAATCTAAGGTTATAAATGTTACTTTATCACTCATAAAATTTAAACAAATTAATCATCGTTAAACTTACTATTTTGGTTTACGATTGTCAACTGTAAACAGATTTGTTTTCAAGTATAGTTACGATCAGAACTATGATTATTAGGCAAGACATCAGATTATTCTTTTTTTTTTTTTTTTTTTTTTTTTTGTTTCTGGAACATTTAAAATTTTATCACTTTTCTGGAACACTTCATGAGTTTGTAGCCAGTTCTAGCTTTTTATTGAGTAGATATAAATATTATTATTATCTTCAGTTTGGTCTGGCAATCATCAAGAAATACATCCAACTATCAGGGTTATATTATACAGTATAAGGGGCAGGAGACACAGACAAAGATTTATTCGTTATGTTAAGGTTTATTTCAGAATATATAATAAGGAAAATGATGAGGAGAACTGACGAAGAAATAAAAGGAATTATGAAAATAAGATGGTTATTTATACTAAATTATTCAAGAGTCTAGTTCCCTTCATGAACTAGACTTCAGGGACACAGTGTTACTGAATTACTCTATAACTTGAATGCGAGTAAGTTGATATTGTAATGTGGTCATTGGTTGTGCCGCAGTGCGTGTAGTAATAGAATGTCTTGCATAAGCTGGGGATTGATATGCAATTCGGATAAGGTAATAATGTGTGATATGTTTAGGATAGTAGTATAATAATAGATTAAGCTTGGCAGGTTCATGACACCAACAATACAGTAGTAAATAATGATATTTGATCTTGGAATGCGGTTAAATAAAAATATCAGTCTCTAGTATAGACTGCTACGTGCTACCTATATTAAGAACATTAGTCCCTTATGTTAGCATGCGTATTCAGTTAAAGAAAAGAATGCCAGCTTGATGATCTGATACTGTATGCCTTATCAAACGGTGAAAATATCCTTGGAATATGGAAACAAAAAGAGAGAAACAACACACCACGTAGAAATCTAGAAAATGATTTTCAAGACTTTACACTCTGTAGCGCAATTAAAACCCTGCTGAATTGCACATTTCAGTCAATGTAAAAGCAGCATTACAGCGCATCAATCTATAAAATAAACAAAATAGGTAATATCTGTTATCATAGAAACATGCATTTTCTACCAGAAAAACCGTCTGTCATATCATACATTCATTAAAAAGTTGCAAAAGCGAACCCGTAGAGCGACGCCATAATTGCGCATAGCAAGATTGAACGGCTAAGCCTATCATACTATAGAATATACAGTAGTATATCTAAATTTTAAATAAAAAAGCGTTTTTTTATAACTTTTCTTATATTTAAGCACATACGGTCTGAAAATTCAGACTTTGTAGCGGACATTTTTTGGGGCTCATTTTATCCTTACCAACACTCATGATTTTGATCAAAAAACAGAAAAATCAAATTTTGATACTAAAATCAACGTTTAAACATACTACATTGTAAGAGGAAACTGTAGCCATGTTTAATACACACTTTATAAAGGCTTAATATTAACTGTTAAGTAATGAAACTTAGCATTTTTGGCCCAAAAACGGTTTTTTGATTAAAGGATTTTCATGTTATATTTTGCAATAAAAATGTTTGTTATTTTTTATTGAGCAAATAGAGCGCTAAATTCTGCATATGTGCATACTTTTTGTTTTTATAATTAGTAGTATAATTAACTCTAGATTTGCAAAACCAAAAAAAAAAAATTAAAAAATGTCAAAATTGATGATCTGGACAAAAATAATTTTCTAAATTAATATTCCGCTTATAAGCTTTATAAGTCTTAAAAATAAGAGGTTTTATAATACTTGAGAATTTTTTTAAGAATTTGCGATGATGAACCCACTTGATTCAAGCTTATTACTGTAAATCTTTATACATGTTAATATTGTGTGGTAGTTTATTTGATGATAATATAGTCTTACTTGATAATTAATGCGCTAGAGGTGATTTACATTGAGTTTTAATCTTACTTCTCCAATATCATAATTATAAACATAAACATGGCCATCACTGGAACCTATTGCCACCTTTTACTTTCTTTGTTCCAAGTCAATTTATTCAATGCGTTACCAGAACCATCTTAAGTACTTACAAATGGTTCCTCGGTATTTCATTTAAATTAGATAAATCAAACTGACTGGTTCTATGTACAGTAGTATCAAACGTATTATCAGCCCGTCTTACGATAAATGACAATATCGTATATTTTCAGGTTTGATAAATAATACTTAAAAAAGAGTATAATTAAAAGAGAATGAGTAATAAATTAGGAGGGCCTCAACTGCATAATAAAAACTGAAATGCCAAAGATTCAGAATAAATATTATGGCAAGAAAAAATGTATAATTTAATAAAGGAACTTGTTAAATTAAATCACACACAAAAACTGAAGAGAATCTTTATTTAATATCAATAATTTGTCCTATTTATATACAAATTCTATATTACAATTATCTGTAAGATCAGCTTTGGATCGATTATATCTTTCTGACATTCCATTGTCAGGTCATTTATGTACATTAGTAACACAGCACATTTAAGTTCAGCTTATTTTATATAACTAAATCCAACAAGTGAATGTGTCTCACATATCCAGCTTCCCGGATCTTGCTTTAGAAAATAAGAACAATCGAGAATGTTATCATAGATCAGTTAGCTGACTTCTTGAAAATAAGGATTACAAATCAAAAGGTTCATTATCTTACGATTAACCGGTGGATGCAACAAAAACAAGATATTGTTCATTTGGATATAAACGTATGGCCTGCAGTAAATAACGAAGTTGTTTGATAAAATAAAAAAAATGTAAAAATAAAAGCAGTAGAAATACAATTATAATCAGTTAAAGTTTTTATTGTTTAAATATACGAAATAAAAACCAAGAATTAAAATCAGAATTCAATATATATATTGCGTATATTTCTTAAGGAAAAAATAAGATAAGCTCTAATCAAATGTACAATGGATCATGCATTTATATGTTTTAGGAGCGCGGAGGACATAGGATGGATATCCAAAGACTAAAGTTAAGTATATACAGAATATTCTTGATCGAAAAATAGACTTAAAAATTTTTCTACATCATGAATCATCAGCTCATGTAGAGTGTCCCATACCTATTCGTAATTGTTTGATGCTTAAAGAATATCCCAACCCTTGGGGTAATTGACACAAAACCACTCATACCTGTTTCCAATGTTGAAATAAAGTTTACAGCGTCATTCATCATACCTCCCGCATCCACGACCAAGTCTAGGTAATCCATTTATACCTCTAAAAGTGAATGATGCCATCAATCCTATTTTCATTGTGTAATCCCTAATTCTCGTTAATCTACAGTCTACCCTAAAAATCTATTACAAAAAACTTCTGAAGCTTTAAAATAATTGAAAAAGTATAAGGGTATTTATAGTAATTTGGGGAACTTGGATACTGTGCCATCAGACGTAAATGGATTTATATTTAGTAATCTTTTAGCTTTGGGTACATTGTTGTTATTTAATATTTTAATAGGTAAATTATGCAGAGGATTGACTATAAGGGATTAATGTCAAGTGTGACAATATCGACCTTTTGGGAAATGGTTGTTTTGTTTATTTCTGTTATATCTATTTTATGTAACCTTGATTTTTAAGGGGTAATTTTTATATGCTTGAATCTTATTTATATTGATAGTGCAACTTCAATATAGGTGAGTAGTTAACTAAATTGATATTTTTGTTTATTATTATTATTGATCTGGATAGAATTCTATTTTGATATATATGTCATTTGTGTAACTGATTGCACCGTGATCAAGGGTGCTATTATCTACACGACATGTATTATGGTTCAAAAAGGTATTTCATATTTTTAGCATGCGTTTGTTATTGTGTTCAATTGAAGCGTTTGTTTATTATTGTTGTTCACATTTCAAGTGGCATCATATTTTATGAGCGACACTTGGAAATTAGGTTATTTTATTATTATCAAGCGTTTTTAGTATGTAATTCCACTGCATAGCTTTTTATATTGATTTGACATTGAGATCTTGAAATATAACTTAAGGCACTATTGAATCATTAGATCTGTGATCTGTTTGATAGTAATCTATGGATTTAAATGGATCAATCATAATTTAATTGTTCTTGCAGAGCTTGTAATTTGCCTTGTTTGAATGCTGCACTAAATGTGCTTGGATGTTGATTTGATAACTACTTGATTCATTAACTGCTAGGATGAAATAATATGGGGTCATAATTGGGGCCCAAGCGTTCTTGATAATTGCTGGGTTAAACTTAGTACGCTAGGAGTCTCTTATATCCAGTATCAAGACTTCCAACTTCAATGCATGTCGTAGTCAATAGATTGTAAGATGTATTGATACTATAGAAGGTGATAATGTATGATACTAGTAGGTGGAATACAACAATAAGCATATTATTATTCCTATTTGTGCATAATAATAAAATCTGACCATGAGCATAATGAGCTGATCGTATGGGCACAAATTGGCTTGCACATGAGCATCGTGCCGTTCTCAATATTCCATTGGGTTTTTTTACTGGAATCACTACGGCCAAACTATGCTTCCCATGATGGGCATAATAATCTGCACAGATGGGTAGAATAAAACGTTTTGTGCAAATCAGGCAGCTCAGATGAGCAGAGCAATGAGATCAAGGCTTTTTAGTCGATTTACTAAAGTATATCAATCATAATATAAATAATAACGAAGATAATTTGAATGGTTTAAAACATATGTGAGTTACTCTGATTCAACAGAATTGCCTTATTTAGGAGATATATCAATTTAAAATTTGGGGTTTGAAAGGGTTCTGCCCATGTCCTTCATTCGGGGGCCAAATGAACAACGACAACAACCTGTTTGGTAACACTAAAAGTATTTATGCCTTGGTAAATTTCTGTTTGTAAAACACAAAATCGACTGATTTAGGATTATTTTTCTCTTTTATTCCCACTCATATCGCAGCTCTTTTATTTATGTTTAAAACTACAACAAAAAGACCAATACTTTTTATGAACTGAAATCAAGTAGCAGGTACTAATACATGCTTTTCCTATTGTTTATTTGGAAATAAATTATTAACTGTTAATGTTAGAGCGCGTTGTAATATTTTTATCTAACAAAAAAGCATGCAAGACTTAGCCATTTTGTTCCATCATCTACGTTATAATCAATGCTTTTTTGGTCTAAATTCGATATCTACCTGCAGAAAAATTGGTGATTATAAAAGTATGTATAGTACTGACTTGATTTGAATGAATGAATAAACTCTTGTTAATCTATTTGGTTTCTAAAAAATATTTGTTTCTGTTTGATGACCAACACCCAAAAAGAGGAAAACAAGGCGTGGCCTTGTTTTAAAACACTACCAACTATAAAAAGTACATCATAATAATTACTTGTTAATTAGTTTTACTAATAAACGAATTTTTATAGGTCAAACATAAAGGCGTATTCTGTTTAAAACGCTTGAAACAATTCAATTTTGCTAATTTACATGGTTTATTATCTCTTGCTCATTCAATTACTATATTCGATTTTAATATTTCGTTTATATTGTTAATCAACTCGTTTGTTCGTTAGAGTTAACTCACCATCCTTGACTAGCGTATATATAATAATAACGGTCTATTATTAACTCGTGGTGTGCAAAGCTATTAAAAGGGGTCGTCTACTGTCAAATTTATCTGATTCAACTGCTGATGCTAAACTAGCATTAAATTAGTTGCGTTGACTCTCAATAAAACAAGATGTTTAACCAAGTACGATGTTGGCGTTCAATGTATTTCAGTTAAATTGAGCAGATAGAGATATGGTTTATGTAGAGATCTATGAATGTATGTGAGAAAGAGAGAGCTCAGATCTATGAACACAAAAAAATGATTCAAATTATGATGCTTCGTCGACCTGAACGAGATTCTTTTGTGGCGATACCTGGTGGCTCAAGTGTAATTTTGGCATTTAATTGCCAAATGTATCAGATCAAGATAAAGTTGGTTGATTGGTACAACGGATAATAAATGGAATGTCATTTATTGAATGGTGGGTAAATGTAAATGTAAATGTATAAAGCAGAGCTTACTTTTGTATAAAAGTGCTGATTATTCTGATTAACATCAATGAGTTCAAAAAGCGTAGTTAAGTGCAATCATTGATACTAAATCGCATAACTGGATATAAAGAAAACTCTTGAAGTATTTATTCTTTTTTTTTTGGCAATGCTACAAATCATCGCTCAATATAACTGAATATTAATTAGTTAGAGAAAATACAACTGGTAAAAAAATGATACCCAACAATGTACATCGAGATCAAGATTAATAAAAGGTGCGTTCATTGTGTGGTGGAAATCGGGACATTTTGATGGATACAAATTACAAAACCAAGATGTTGTGTTTGCTTCAGGATTTTCAAAAGGATTCAAAAATATTCTTCATTAAACTCAACTAGATGTTGAATACTCACCATATGCTATTAATACCGCCTTGTTTTTTATTTAATTGCTGTGTTATTAAAAATCAAACTTTTCATAGCTTATAGCAATGACAATGCGATGTTTCTAATTTTAGATTGACATTTACCATAAGGCGGGTTGATGATACGACGTTTGATACTACTGTAGATAGAACTAGTCAATTTAGTTTATGGAATTTGAATGAAAACACCGAGGAATTATTTGTAAGTGCTGCTTAAGTTGGCTATGATGGTTAAGCATTGAATAAATTGGCTTGGGACAAAGAGGGTAAAAAGACAGCAATAGGTTTCAGTGATGGCCATGTTTATGTTTATGGTCTTGGAAACGTAAGATTAAAACTCAATGTAAATCACCTCTAGCGCATTAATTATCAAGTAAGACTATATTATCATCAAATAAACTACCACACAATATTAACATGTATAAAGATTTACAGTAATAAGCTTGAATCAAGTGGGTTCATCATCGCAAATTCTTAAAAAAATTCTCAAGTATTATAAAACCTCTTATTTTTAAGACTTATAAAGCTTATAAGCGGAATATTAATTTAGAAAATTATTTTTGTCCAGATCATCAATTTTGACATTTTTTAATTTTTTTTTTTTGGTTTTGCAAATCTAGAGTTAATTATACTACTAATTATAAAAACAAAAAGTATGCACATATGCAGAATTTAGCGCTCTATTTGCTCAATAAAAAATAACAAACATTTTTATTGCAAAATATAACATGAAAATCCTTTAATCAAAAAACCGTTTTTGGGCCAAAAATGCTAAGTTTCATTACTTAACAGTTAATATTAAGCCTTTATAAAGTGTGTATTAAACATGGCTACAGTTTCCTCTTACAATGTAGTATGTTTAAACGTTGATTTTAGTATCAAAATTTGATTTTTCTGTTTTTTGATCAAAATCATGAGTGTTGGTAAGGATAAAATGAGCCCCAAAAAATGTCCGCTACAAAGTCTGAATTTTCAGACCGTATGTGCTTAAATATAAGAAAAGTTATAAAAAAACGCTTTTTTATTTAAAATTTAGATATACTACTGTATATTCTATAGTATGATAGGCTTAGCCGTTCAATCTTGCTATGCGCAATTATGGCGTCGCTCTACGGGTTCGCTTTTGCAACTTTTTAATGAATGTATGATATGACAGACGGTTTTTCTGGTAGAAAATGCATGTTTCTATGATAACAGATATTACCTATTTTGTTTATTTTATAGATTGATGCGCTGTAATGCTGCTTTTACATTGACTGAAATGTGCAATTCAGCAGGGTTTTAATTGCGCTACAGAGTGTAAAGTCTTGAAAATCATTTTCTAGATTTCTACGTGGTGTGTTGTTTCTCTCTTTTTGTTTCCATATTCCAAGGATATTTTCACCGTTTGATAAGGCATACAGTATCAGATCATCAAGCTGGCATTCTTTTCTTTAACTGAATACGCATGCTAACATAAGGGACTAATGTTCTTAATATAGGTAGCACGTAGCAGTCTATACTAGAGACTGATATTTTTATTTAACCGCATTCCAAGATCAAATATCATTATTTACTACTGTATTGTTGGTGTCATGAACCTGCCAAGCTTAATCTATTATTATACTACTATCCTAAACATATCACACATTATTACCTTATCCGAATTGCATATCAATCCCCAGCTTATGCAAGACATTCTATTACTACACGCACTGCGGCACAACCAATGACCACATTACAATATCAACTTACTCGCATTCAAGTTATAGAGTAATTCAGTAACACTGTGTCCCTGAAGTCTAGTTCATGAAGGGAACTAGACTCTTGAATAATTTAGTATAAATAACCATCTTATTTTCATAATTCCTTTTATTTCTTCGTCAGTTCTCCTCATCATTTTCCTTATTATATATTCTGAAATAAACCTTAACATAACGAATAAATCTTTGTCTGTGTCTCCTGCCCCTTATACTGTATAATATAACCCTGATAGTTGGATGTATTTCTTGATGATTGCCAGACCAAACTGAAGATAATAATAATATTTATATCTACTCAATAAAAAGCTAGAACTGGCTACAAACTCATGAAGTGTTCCAGAAAAGTGATAAAATTTTAAATGTTCCAGAAACAAAAAAAAAAAAAAAAAAAAAAAAAGAATAATCTGATGTCTTGCCTAATAATCATAGTTCTGATCGTAACTATACTTGAAAACAAATCTGTTTACAGTTGACAATCGTAAACCAAAATAGTAAGTTTAACGATGATTAATTTGTTTAAATTTTATGAGTGATAAAGTAACATTTATAACCTTAGATTTTGCTTGCATATAAATTTAAGCAGTAAGTGTTATTTAATTTTATACTCGAGCAAAAACCATTGTTGCTGTAAACATTATAGCTATAAACATACGTACAAATTGTTACGCCAGGAGATTATATCAATCTCAAAGCTAAAATATGTACTAAATCATTTAATAAAAATAAAGGAAAACTGTTATAAAATGAAAGAGCACACTAAAAACTAAAGAACTTTATTATAAGATCGAACCATCTTCTTTTATATTCACATTCTCTAATTATATGACCTGTTTAAAGGAGTCTATTTATATATATTCATATATCCAATCAAATCTAGGTGACACACACTAGTTCCATATTCCTGCATACACGGAGCTTCATAACATAATACACAGCAATGTAGAACTTAACATATCAAACTGTGTCGTAATCTTAACCAAGGAATGCACCCAGATCTGTGGATGCAACATAGCCCCCTACCAGATTCACGACACTGTTTGTATTTATTCCTGAATTCAAATCAAGGAACAAAAACTGATAGCTTATCACGGTTTGATTTGAATATATAACATTGACAAGTAAAGTAGAGTTTAGTCAGTAAAAACCTTTAAAAAACCTATCATAGGAAAAACACAATAAGGAAAAGACTTGTTTACTACTTTACGTTTTAAGCCTAAACGACCTTTTTAGTATGATACCACTTTTAAGTAGCAGATCATCCCAAATTCATTATGAGCAAATTGCCCATCAAAGTTTATCAGATTCAGGCACCAGAGATCTAGTGACAATCCGATTTTTCATTCTTCGAAAACCAAGTGAAAATATCAATTGTTGGATTTAAACATTCAGCGATAATCTCATTATTACTACTGTTGATAATTTCCAATGAAACCTTATCGAAAAATACATATCAAGCTCTACAAGCTTTACTTCTAACCAGGTCAGCCAACTGCTGAGAAATAAACCTTTATTTCCTTCATTTGCAGAAATTCATCATGTATACGACAATTTGCAGATTTATGCACACATAAAACAGGTTCCTTTTGCTTTTTCGAGACTGATAAATGTTGAAGTGGATTTATCACCATAGTTATCATAACCACCAGTAATTTTCACAACCATATCATTATGCTCACACTTCCAAAAAGAACTTTTTTGTGATACCATAAACATTTACACAAACATTTCAATTTCACTTGACTAGTAGCTGGTAAAGCCACCTTGAACAACACCATTTCTTTCAACTTTTGTACTATAATCCACTTCAGCATGATATTCACCCCCCAGAAGATGCCATGTATCAAAACATCATCTTCTAACAGACGAGATAAAGCATTATCATATATCACAATACCATGAAGGCAAGGAAGAGTATCAAGAATGAACAAGAAAATAGCGTTTCACCACCCTGTTGCTAAACGCAACTGGCATATTCGTTGGATATTCGAGTAAAATAAACCTTCGGAATTCATTGAATACAAGGTAAATATACTTAGAGATGTATACAGAAGATTTGGAAACAAAGGGACTAACAAAATACCATGTTCACTTCATCAATTCTGATACAGGAATACCAAACACAAGAGGAAATACTACCAATTCTCTAACAAAAGATCACTTTTTGGTTTGATCACGTCTTTTCCAAGAGGTCAATTTCATACACAGGCATTCTATACACAACAGAAAAGAGCCACAGCCTTTTTGTCGAAGAATAGCAAGAAAAAGAGCTCGAAAAGAGGGACAAGATAACCCAACAACGGAAGCATCCTTAAGCAGTAATTAAGCAGAAGTACAACCCAACAAGATTCATGAATACAACAAGTAAACACTACTACCGACATGAATGACAAAGTCAAATATGATCAAACATCACAGACTTAACGTAGTTAACAACATCAGACAGATAAAGATTTGTAACTGGATTGACGAACATGAAACTTCTATAGTTGATATCTACAGAGGGATCGACCAATACAAGCTTGACATGGACACATCAATAACCACAGCTATATTGCTAACAATATCCAAAAATACACAATTTAATCAGCACTGATAATACAATCACAAAATCAGTATAACAGCTATCAAGCAGAACTACACATCAAACATTCACCATCGAATTTAGATAATTACAACAAATTACATGAGCAGGAACAGGGTCAAACTGTATCACACTACTACAAACCATTGTAGCCAACGTCAAGGACAAGATAAAGTACGCATTCTTATAATCAACAAAATAATAGAAATATTGTAGACAATATCAACAGAGATAATATTTTTGCATCATGATCTACCATCATAATATTACAACAAATATAAATCAACAGTACAAATTACAATTCACATGATATATCATCATTGAATCTATAATTTCACAAATCGACACAACAAGAGACAAGGTTAAACTGGATTTAACATCACATAAACCATTGTACTACATTGATACTATGATAAAGTACACTTTATTGTAACAAATATCAACAACAGGATAAAGTACTCATTCATATAACCATCACAATTATAGACATCTTGTAAACAATATCACGACAAATCAAACGATCACAATCAAATGAGCGAGATGTCCCAACATCTTCTTATTCCAATCAGAAAGAGTACCTCTGTATCGAGTACAACTACTACAACTACAAATCCGGTATTCAAAACCACACACGGCATTTTTTTACATGAATGATACTCTGCACATTTAGTCCAAAGTCAAATAGTAAACAACGTTTGTACAGAACATCTTTACATATCAACACTAAATTCAGCAAATATATATTTTTATATCTGTCATTCTGATGAATAGCTATAATTAGAGGTAATTGTTATCAACGTTCACTGGCAAATAGCATTTAACTAATGTACATCCAACAACACTCCTAGGTTTTGATATACTAAACTACTATATGCGGCTATCTTCTTTACAATCAACACCTTGTAATAGAAATGCAATGTCAGGCGGAACAAACAAATCACACTCTCTCAGCAATCCATATACCTAGATTTGTCACAACAATATCTACTATGTATTATGTATATGTTATTACAAGCTTTCATAATCAAAAGATTACCATGTAATCCAGTTAAACAACTGTGGGAAGCGAAAGCATTAAGCTTCACAATCGAATTTAGCAATTCAAGCTGAGTATCTGCACCAACGTGCCAAATCATTTGCTAACATTCACTTTTTAATAGATCAGAAAAGAATCATCTTTCTGAACACGACCAAAAGGAGAACTCAAGTGAACATAATCACATTGGATTGTTCACATAATCATAGACTAGTTGAAAACCATCATAGTTAACCAACAGGATTATTATCAACCTTTGATCCTACATTACGGTATCAAAATGATGTACTTTTTTGCAAGGTAAATTAACAAATTTCGATTGGAGAGGGTTCCCATGTGTACTTTGAAGCTAATATCAAATTACCGTATCCTTTTAGGTACAACAATTACTCGTGAACAATTTCAAACAAACTGTCAAATAGCCATCTATATAGTTTACAAGGATATTCTTACTCTTAAGCAACCTTAAATTGTATCAGATTTACAAATAAATCCTTTACCGAAGCAACAATTCTCTCATCAAATACCGTTATTCTCAAATAGACAGCAATCTTGAATAGAAACAACATCAAATTCCAAAATAATATCATTATTATTACTAGAATTAAGCATCAACTACCAACACATCAGCAGGAGCTTTATCGTAAAGTCTCAAAACATCATGATCAATTATAGATAAAATTGAACAACCAGGGCTTATTGACTGATTGTTGTTTAGAAATAGTACATCAACAATGCTACCATAAATTCCAAAGCACACAACAGTACAACAACCATGCCTTACAGTTACAATCATCACAAATTTTTTGCAAACGAAATACCAAATGAATTTGCTACAGGAGAACTTGAAAATAAAACCAGCTTGGATAGCAAGCAGAAATGAAATCACATTGAAATTATTTAGCCTCCAAAGACCAAAATAATAGCAACACTATATTTATTTCCACCAGCAGCACCACCACTAGCCTTGACATCTTTCCCATCGATGACAAAAATCATTTGTATTCGAGCAATAAACACACGATTCAACTCTTAAAGTGAATTAAGACAACCATGATCAGACGAGACAACTGGGAAAAAGCGACAAAAAAAAGAAACACCTTTTACCACCAGATTATCAAGCCATAATACCATGTAAATATCTTTCTTCGCAGAAATAGAGAGGCACAAACAAGAGCAACAGCAGCTTGTTGTGGATAGTCAAGGGTATGACTATCAGAGAGACAATTTCCAAAATCAACGTACAAAGTAGACACACACTTTCTTCTTGTAGACAAACGAACTTGGAAGGGAAAATTCAATGAATAACAGGGGTCGCAGACAAACAAGAAAAGAAATTCTGTCCTTCAGCACAACCAAGAACCAAAGAAGCAATTTCAGAACAAGTTTTAACAACCACAGAAACCAGAGGAGATTCAGCAAGAAAACTACCTTGGGATTTGCTTACAAGCAACATCAGAAAAGTTTTCTTCAATACCATCAACCAAAGAACCAAGAACAAGAAAAGGAGTGATAAAGCAAACAGGTACGTACAGTTTACAAAACAAAAAATCGATAGAATCAGATTTAAAGTCTTTCAAAAAATGTTACGCCAGGAGATTATATCAATCTCAAAGCTAAAATATGTACTAAATCATTTAATAAAAATAAAGGAAAACTGTTATAAAATGAAAGAGCACACTAAAAACTAAAGAACTTTATTATAAGATCGAACCATCTTCTTTTATATTCACATTCTCTAATTATATGACCTGTTTAAAGGAGTCTATTTATATATATTCATATATCCAATCAAATCTAGGTGACACACACTAGTTCCATATTCCTGCATACACGGAGCTTCATAACATAATACACAGCAATGTAGAACTTAACATATCAAACTGTGTCGTAATCTTAACCAAGGAATGCACCCAGATCTGTGGATGCAACACAAATGATGAAAATAATCGTAAATATATTGGCTCTTGCATGTATTGCTCTACATCAACGACGTATTAAATTGTATTATTGCCTATAATCTATATTAATAAAAGCAAATGTAATTCAAAAACCCATTATTCCAGTAAAAAATGCAATAGAATTTTGAAAACGGCACGATGCTCATGTACAAACCAATTTGTGGACATACGACAATCAGCTCATTATGCTCATGGTCAGATTTTATTATTATGCACAAATAGAAATAATAATGTGCTTATGGGCTAGCAATTCTACTATTATTCACACATGGGATTAATGTCATGCACACGGACAGAATCTATAATTCTGTACATACAGGCTTTTCTTTATTATGCTTGTGTGCAGTTTCTTTTTTGTTCCCATGTGCATCTTGTTATCATTTTAGCCATTATTTAGTGAGCGCAACAATGAAACATAATCAATCCTACATCTTATCTAAATGATACAATCACAGATTCCCAATTCCACAACAAATTCAATTGTATATGATTTGTTCCCAAATCATATGATCAAGTACCTCAATACCCGGCAATTCATTAATAATATTAATAACCATATAATTATCTAGAAAACATATAAATATGAAGCATCAATGAATTAATAAAATGTATCTTTTAGCAGAGTATTTTTATATTAGTATCTTTTGATATAACAGGTTTTATGGACTTTTTTGAATTCGGTTGTATCATCTTATACTTTTCAAGCTAAATCCGTTATTAGGCTAATAATGTGGTAAGTTGTATTTATGCTTTACTTAAAATAAGCCTTTGAATAATTAATAGCAATACAACCGAACCTTAATTTTTTGTATGAAGAAGTTTCGATACCTGCATCTTATAGCTGCTTGGAATACTTAAACAACCGCGTCCGGGCTGTCCGGTGATTTTTTCTAGAAATTTAAAGCTTGGAAATATCATTAAATGGCCGCTTCCGGAGATTGTTCGGCTTTTTTTTTGGAAGAGTGACCATTGGCAAAAATATGAATCACATACTATATTGTATGCCACCAAGTACCATATGTTGTCACCTTCTACAGTATCAATATATTTTATAATCTATTGACTACGACATGCATTGAAGTGCAAAGTCTTGATACTGGATATAAGAGACTCCTAGCGTACTAAGTTTAACCCAGCAATTATCAAGAACGCTTGGGTCCCAATTATGACCCCATATTATTTCATCCTAGCAGTTAATGAATCAAGTAGCTATCAAATCAACATCCAAGCACATTTAGCGCAGCATTTAAACAAGGCAAATCACAAGCTCTGCAAGAACAATTAAAGTATGATTGATCCATTTCAATCCGTAGATTACTATCAAACAGATCTAATGGTTCAATAGTGCCTTAAATTACATCTCAGGATCTCAATGTCAAATCAAAAGGCCATTCTTTATATCTAAATAAACGATATCTTGTTTTTATTATACAGTTGAAGAACTGATTTATTACTCCTTCTCTTTTAATTGTATTTTTTTAAAGATAGACGTAGCTTTTTATAAGTTTGTTTTAAATTTAAATAATGGACATAATGTGCAAATAAGGTATCTATTGATTGAGCTATTATTGAATCTTCTAGCTGCATTTCTCGTAGAGAAAACAATTTTTTTGTCAATTTTTTTTTTCAAATTCAGAATTTAGGATGATGGTATATAAGGGGAAAATTGAAGCTAGAAGTATCTCTTTGTATACATTTTTGAGGATATCTTAATATTTTGAAAAAAACTAAATTGGATCCGAGAGAGCTCAACGATATTGACGACATGGATGTGGAAAAAATGCTGCTCAATTTAATGAATATTTTGAAATCTACTACAAAAATACCAAAAAAATTGAAGAAAAAATAAAAGTGCTTAGAATTTTTTTATACAAATACATGTTATAGAGTGCTTTAAAACGAGTAAGTTTTATTATTAAAAAGTGTTAGTATAGCTTAATATCCCGTAGAGATATGAGGCCTCAAAGTTATAATTTTTAGTAATGAAAAACCTATAAAAATCTGAAACATTAGCATTAAAAAAGTTATATCAACTGCAAAAATGTAGGATATTTCCGGATACTCATTTTTAGATTCAAGTTGAACATCTCAGGTACATTGTCATATAATTTTTTTTTAGTGTTATTTAGTGAAAGAAAATGTTGAGCAGGGATGAAAAGTGAGATCGAGTTTTTTAAAAATAAAAAGCAGTAAATTTTACCTGTTTTCGAGTTTTTCGTGAGATATAAAATAAATTTATTGATAGGCAACGTAATGCGACCAAATAATATTTATTTAGCAACAGGTAAACAGAGGTTTTGAGATCAAATATATTCAATTTTCACAACGTATTCCCAAATATTTTCGGAATACCCTTCGTTTCTTTACAATTTAGCAATGCTATTGGACAGTGTAGCTCCAGGTACCAGAAGTGTATCGAAAACAATACAGTTTATCTCAATGTTCGCAAAGCACGATTTTATAATGATGCTCATTTTTAAAGAATATAGTAACGCACACTAAAGTTGCAACAATGTTACAAATCAGCGTTATCCTGTAGTATGGACAGTATATACGGTATATATGTGAGAATCACAATTTGAATTGTAATAATTATACTAAGATTACATCAGTTTACGTATTTAAATAATAAAATAAATAAAACTATTGATAGCGCATAGCACATAATAATAGAAAGGATATCAAATACTCATTGCCATTAATCTGTATTTTCTTTTTTGTCAATCATTGATCTTTTGAAGCCGTCGCTATCGTCTTCATTGACCAAATTACAAAAGAAAATGTATTTAAATATTGTTTTACTACATTTCATATCGAGAATTTCCAAATGCCATGCTCCTACCATGTCTAAAGATGCGTCAAAATCTCTATTATGCTTAAAAAACCAACGATATTCAATGAAATGGGAAGAGGAAGGCAGTCAACAGGAATCCCAATTCACAACTCAGCCCCCGCTTTTCTTTTTGAAGATTGATCGTAATAACATGGCCCTGTCGTCGGTCCCCATTTTATATATTTTCTTTTTATTATTTCATACAATACAATGTTTGCACGTACAACCACCACAGCACGTTGCCTTGTTACTCAGCAAGTGAGAAATTACGCCACTAAAAGAAAGACAGCATCAAGAGAAAATCCAGATGCTATTGACTTGAAGCAAGCTGTCAATATCCTCAAAGCATTTGAAGTAGGCAACCCCAGTCACCAAATAGAAGCCCACGTTCAATGTAAAATCGAGAAATCAACACCACTTATTCGTGGTTCAATTGTATTGCCCAAAAGTATCAAGCAAGAAGCAACTATTTTGGTTTTTGCTACTGGCAAAAAGGCAGAGGAAGCCAAGGCAGCTGGTGCTCATTTTGTAGGTGGTGAGGAAATGATTGAGAAAGTGCAATCTGGTGAATTAAAGTTTGATAAATGTATTGCTACTCCTCAAATGTTCCCTTCAGTTACCAAGATTGCTCGTATTTTGGGTCCTAAAGGTTTAATGCCTACTGTCAAGAAGGGTATTTGTTTACAATCCATAAATTTGATTTGAGACTTTAATAGCAATATTTTAGGTACTGTTACTGATGATATCTCCAATACTGTTCGTACATCCAAGAGTTCATTTGATTTCAAGGCAGATAAACATGGTGTTTTACATACAGGTATATATTTCAAAATAAAAGTCGGGCAAATTTATGGTTATTTATTGATTTTACTTAGGCATTGGTAAAGTCAATTTTGAATCTGAAGATATTGAAGCAAATCTCAAAGCCATTCTCGAAGAATTAAAAGTATTTGGAAAGACCAACAATTTGAAAGGTAAATTTTTAGAGTAAATCCATGCTAATTTGACATTAACGTTTTATTGTAGCAATGGTTCAAAATGTGGTTCTTTCATCCACTCGTGGACCTGGTATTGTCATTGCTGGTGGATCATCTCTTTAGATTTATAAATATTAATAAAATCGTTGTAATTATTCTTTTTCCCGAAATTTTTCACCCTAAGCCTTCCACATCCAACCACCCCCTTCGTGACTCTTTGAAAGTAAAGAACTTGAAAGAGCCAGGGTTGCTTAAAGGGAAATGGAGTGCGAATAAATTTTCATAGTAAGATTCTGTTGGAAGGGGTGGGACCTTTATTATATGTGGAGAAACATCTCTTTTTCTTGAACACATTTTTATTGTATCAACCCTAAAAAGAAATATGGTAGCTTCATTATTAAGAAATGTTTGCAGACAACAGTTCAGTCGTCAGTTAGCTGTCCGTTCTTTCAGCGCAACTGCAACCCCTGCCACTTCTCATGGTTTGCTTCGACTCAAAGAATATTACGACAGTACCCTGTCAGAAGATTTATTAGTTTTGGGTTATGATCATACTCGTGTTGCACCTCCTACTTCTAGATATCCTGATATTGAAGCTCAAATCGAGAAAGCTTTAGATACTACAACAACTACTACTAAATCAGCAGAATTAAAGAAAGATATTTCACCCGATGCTGTTCGTACTCGCAAGGGTGGTAAACCTGTCAAACCTCTTCAACCTCTCAAGAGTGCAAAGGTTATTCCAACCCTCGATAAAATCACCCTTCATTCTATGGTAAAGGATTCTATTCATAGCAAGAGTCATTTATTATCTGCTTTTATGGCATTTCAAAGTATTACAGGCATTAGACCTGATGTAGTATATGCAAGAAACTCTGTAGCCAATTGGAAATTGCGGTAAGGAATCAATAACTGGATTATATGATTTTGTGATCTGATGTGATTTGTATATAGTGAGGGTATGCCTGTTGGTGTCAAAGTGACACTTCGCGGTGAAGAAATGTATCAATTCATGGATAAATTGGTTGAAATTGTTCTTCCTCGTTTAAAAGAATGGCCTGGTCTTTCAATGACAGCAGGTGATGGTAATGGTAATATTGCGCTTGGCTTCCCTCCATCCGCTCTTGCTCTTTTCCCTGAAATTGAAGGTTCATTTGATGTTTATCCCAAGATGACCGGTTTCGATGTTATCTTTAATACAACTGCTTATACAAATACTGATGGCCGTTTGTTACTTTCTGCTTTCTCTGTACCTTTTACATCCAACAAAAAATAGATATTTAATAGTAAAAATAAATAAAAAACAAGAAATTATACATGTATTATCACAATGATCATCGACGGTAGCACAAACGGCACTGAATAGTACTTTTTAGAGGAAAAAAAATAGCAATGATGACACTTTTCTTTTCCCTTTTAATCAAGTTTTACCTACACTGTTGCACCTTTTTACTTTCTTTCTTTCTTTCTTTCTTTCTTTCTTTCTTTATTTCCTCTCAATTGACAAAATAAAATGTCCCTTAAAAAGAGACAGGGTTTCAAGTATACCAATGAAGCGAACCATAGAAAAACTTCTGTCTCTGAATCATCAACAACATCATTAGATAAAGTACTTCGATATACTGGCAAAAACAAACAAGAACAGCCTGAAGACATCTTGGCAGATAGCATGATTTTTCATGTTGAAAAATCTCCTATCTGGAAAAGAAAAAGATTTCACTTTATCATTGGTTTATCTGTGGGTTTGATTGCGGCATATGGTGCATCCACGACACCTGTAGCTCAAACTCATTTAAATGATTTGCAAACTTATTTATCTTTGCAGTTAGCTGAAATGGATTGGGAAAGGATTATGCCTGTAACTGATATGGTAGATGAATTATTTGGAAATGTAACAAATTTTTTTACCCCAGTGCCTTCAAGTGAT
The DNA here is from genome assembly GCA_027405735.1 of Mucor racemosus. Classification (NCBI taxonomy): domain Eukaryota; kingdom Fungi; phylum Mucoromycota; class Mucoromycetes; order Mucorales; family Mucoraceae; genus Mucor; species Mucor racemosus. Next base: position 435,109 of record JAPEHQ010000025.1, read on the forward strand.
CAACCTTTTATGCCTGCATTGGAATACAGGGAGATATTGGATTTGAAACCTCATTTTCCTGTTGTATTAATTCCTGGGATTATTTCGTCAGGTTTGGAAAGTTGGGGTACATTGGAGAAATCAAAACGATTTTTTAGAAAGAGAATGTGGGGAACTACTAGTAAAGTATTCACAGAAAAAAAAAAAAAAAAAAAAAAATGTGTTTGACCTATTTTTTGTATATATCATCAGCCATGTTCAGATCGGTTTTACTTGATAAAGAGCTTTGGACAGAGCATTTGAAACTGGATCCTGTCACAGGTTTAGATCCTCCTGGTATCAAAATACGTGCTGCTCAAGGTATGGTACACAATTTTTTACGTTTCAAATACATACCTAAATTGAAAAATATAGGCTTGGATGCTGCTGATTATTTTGTAACTGGGTTGGTATCTATAATCATAAAAGAAGGTTTTATACTGATAAACATTTCGTTAGTTACTGGATTTGGGCTAAAATTATTGAAAATCTTGCGTACATTGGTTACGACAACAATAACATGCATCTTGCAAGTTATGATTGGAGATTGTCTTTCTCAAATCTTGAAATCAGAGATCAATATTTCTCGAAATTACAATCCATGATAGAGATCTCTAAAAAGGGATCTGGTGTTCCTGCTGTTATTGTTACACATTCAATGGGTAATTGTAATATAATAATCGAATGATATCGTACATAATATTCATCATTACTATTTAGGATCTTCCATGTTCCCTTATTTTTTAAGATGGGTGCAAAGTCCAGAAGGAGGTAAACGTGGTGATGATTGGACTGAAAAACATATCGCTTCATTTGTCAATATTGCTGGCCCAATGGTTGGTGTACCTAAAGCATTGACAGCCATGTTGTCAGGTGAAACAAGAGATACAATGTCATTAGGTAGTTTTGGTGCATATTTGTTAGAGAAATTCTTTTCAAGAAGAGAAAGAGCTAGTTTAATGCGTACATGGAGTGGAGGCAGTTCAATGTTACTTAAAGGAGGCGAGACCATCTGGGGTAATCAAACGTTTGCTCCTGATGATGAAGAAGATTCCCAACATCATTCATTTGGAAATATATTATCATTTACAAAGACAAATGAAGGGGAATCAACTGTGCAAGAAAAGGATCATAACCATACGGCCGAAAAGATGGTGAATAAAGACATTGATCAGAATTTTAGTGCCGAGGAATCATTAGATTTGTTACATTTAACAGGAACTCCAGATTTCAGTCGTATGCTTAAATCAAATTACTCTTTTGGTATAGCTACATCTAAAAAGCAGTTGAAGGATAACAATAAGGATTCTAGAAAGTGGTCGAACCCTTTAGAATCTCAATTGCCGATTGGTATGGTAATATAATGTATATAAAGTATATGATACTAACAAACCCCTTGGAATATATATAGCGCCAAGCATGAAGATTTACTGCTTATATGGTGTCGGATTACCTACAGAAAGAAGTTACTATTATACCAGAGCAAAAGATGATATTAACAAAGCAAACATAGATTGTGAAATTGATGTTTCAGCATTATTAAATGGAACTGATATCAAAGAAGAAGAATTTATGAATGCAGTCGTTCAAAAAAATATCAAAGAATCTAGTGAAAGCGATAAACACAATGATGAAAATATGCCACAAGCACCTCCCATTGTAGGCATTTTAGTGAAAAGAAAAGAGAAAAAAAAAAAAAAAAACTTATTTAAACGTTTCATAGTACATTGATGGGGCTATGCATGAACCTACAAGAGGAGTTGAAATGGGTGTTCGATTTGCAGATGGGTAATGATTCATTATATATATTACATGTAATATAATATATTAACGCATTTTACAAGCGATGGCACTGTGCCTGTTTTATCATTAGGCTATATGTGTGCTCCATCTGGTGGTTGGACAAAGCATGCAAATTTATATAATCCAGGACATAGTCCAGTAGTCCTCAAGGAGTATTTACATGAACAAAGCGATAGCAAGTTGGATGTAAGAGGTGGCTCAAGAGCTGGAGATCATGTGGACATTCTTGGTAATTGGGAAATGACAGTAGGTTTTTTATTCATATTGTGTGTATCAATTATATCCCCTTAATAATTCTTTTTATTTAGTTGGATATTTTACAAATTGCTTCCAACAAAGGCAACAATGTTACTCAACGAATTCTATCAAATATTGAAGAATATGCGCAAAAAATTAATATCGAACCATTACCTTAATAATAATAATAATAATAATAATAATAATAATAACTAATTTTTTATATCATCAAATGTTAAATGCAAGGATAAATTTCCCTGCTACTGAACTGAGTAGAAAGCTTTATTGTTTTTTTGTATGTGGAAATAAAAATACAAGGGGAGATTATATTTGTTTGATACTTGTTTGAAGGAGCATCGAATCAACCCTTTTAAGATTTGATTGAGAGGCGTGCGTTTCAATGCACTTGAAAAAAGGGAGAATCCCCTTTTTGAACAGCATTCAAAAAACATCATTTGGTTGACTTGGTAATTTAAAGTTTGCAACCCACCCCTTTGCGCACATAAAATACACAACAGATATGTGCTTGTGCCATGTTCTATTGTTGTACATATAGTACAGGACTGTTCAAATATAAGCATCATACAAATATATCCTGTTTCTTGCCCTTATAAATATGTTCCGGATGTGGTGTACAAACACTCCTTTTTCATCCTTTTTTTTTCTTTCTCTCTCTTTTTTCAACAAATGACATTACCATCACACGAGGGCCCTATTACTCCACCTACCACTCCATTGTGGAATCAATCATCAGCCAAATTCTCATCCAATATACCAATTCCAATGAGCCAAAATACTACAAATAATAGCAGTAATAATTCATACCCAAGCCCTACAACTTCTTCCTCGAGATCTTCATCTTCAGCATCACCTCGTCCTTCTTTTTCTACTAGATCTACATCTATCAAAGAAAATGTTCAGGTCATGGTGCGATGTAGACCTAGATCCGAAAAAGAATTAGAGCATGATGAAGAGCCTTGTTGGATAATAAATCCTGAGGAAGGATTAATTGAACAAGCAAGATTAAAAGCACCAAACAGTATTCGTGCATTTTACTATGGTAATTTTTCTTTTATTTGTTATTGTTTTTTTTTAACCTTTTTTTTTTTTTTGTTACCCCCCTTTTAAATGTAAATGTAAATATAGATAATGTAGTTATGGGTACTGATAATGCTCAAGTCTACAAAGCTGGTATCCTTGATCTTGTGAGGTATGTATTAATTGATCATATTACTCTTTTTTTTTTCATTTCAAAATGGCTGATTTGGAATTACTGCTAAATTAGATCTGCTATGATGGGCTACAATGGTATGCAAAGAATTTCAATGTGGCATTATTCAAGTTTTCACCAACATTAATATATATATTTAGGTACTGTATTTGCATATGGACAAACTGCAAGTGGAAAGACATATGTAAGTTGATTTATTCAAAACTTTTTTTTTTTTTTTTTTTTTTTTTAATTGTAGTTTAATTCAATCATTAATCAATTTATTATTCTGAAAAAAAATAGACAATGGTACTTAACACATTTTTATTATGTATACAAAAAAACTCATATAAATATTCAATCTCTAACCGTTATTTTTAATTCTTTGAAAACCTTGCCACCATTGAAATTAATAGATGGGTAAAATACTGAGTTTCAATGATATAATCGCAGCTAATAATACTAATTCATTTCTCAGGTACCGAAAAGGAACCGGGAGTCATACCGCGTGCCGTAGAGGATGTCTTTTCATACATTGAAGAAGTATGTAATCACATGTGAAGTAGTCAATTAAACTCAATTAAAATGTATATTAGGATACCAATGGAAGAGAATATTTACTTCGAGTTTCTTATATGGAAATTTACAATGAAAAAATCAAAGACTTATTATGCGTTGAAAATACCAGCCCTGAGATTATTGAAGACAAGAAGGTACGGAAATTTATATTTCATACTAAATATATAATATAGCCTAACATTAATTGATTGATAGAAAGGCGTAAATGTTCGTAATCTAAAAGAAGTTATTGTTAAAACTTCCAAGGAAGTGATGGATTGCATTAAAGAAGGCGAAGGCAATCGACACATTAGTGCAACAGATTACAACGAACACAGTAGTCGATCGCATACAATTTTCCAATTGGTTATTGAAAGTCGTTCAAAAGGAATTCCCACTAGCGCAAACCGAGGCGTCCGATTATCTCAATTGGTATGTGATTGATTTAAATATACACCATCCATTCAACTTGGAAATTAAAATGCTATCCTGTAGAATTTAATTGATTTAGCAGGTTCAGAAAAAGTAGCTACTGATATTGAAAGAAGAAAAGAAGGGGCTTATATTAATAAGAGTTTACTAACACTGGGAAACGTTATTTCGAAACTTACAAGCGATGAACCGTAAATATTTATACGCCCAACAACAACGCACAAAATCACATGCATACTAAATTTAATATGATATAGTGCTGCTCATATACCATTTAGAAACTCGAAGCTAACTAGAATCCTTCAAGCTGCTTTATCTGGAAATGCTCGTATTTCTGTTATTTGTACAATTAATCCGACATTTGCATCCAAAGATGAGTCATTGAATACATTAAGATTTGCTCAACGTGCAAAACTTGTCAAAACTGCTGCTAAAATGACACGAGTAAATATATACAATACAAAGGCATAAGATATATGATGCTAAATGCTCTCCTGTTTTTAGATTCTAGATAATTCAGAGCTTGAAAACTGCCTCATAAAAATCGCCGAATTACAAACAAAAATGCAAGAAAAAAATGATGTAAGAGGCAATAGTTTACCATGATGACATATAAATCTAATACATTCATAGCTTGAAGCCGAAACAAGGGAAAGATTAACTAGCTTATTAGGTTTAATCTTAACTAGTTCTAAAGACCATGACGAAAATCAAGATGTCGAAGGCAACGAAATGGTAAAATAAATCATTTTCGATTTGAATCGTAGTTTTAACACATTTTCGATAGTATACTCGATTATCAAATATAACATCGGATGATTTAAAAAATGATGCAACTATGCGAGATGTCGTCGCTCGATGTGAACAAGGAATTGAAGCACAAGTTATTTCGCACAACAAGCAAATGGCCAAAATGACCATGACTTTAGAATCAATGCAAGACATGGTAAATGTGATGGAAGCCGCTCATGATAAACAACAAGATGCTCTTACAAAAAGAGATGCCCAAATCGATAAATTAAAACAAGAATTATCAAATGCAAAGGCAAATTCGATGATGAGACCTTCTAAAATACCAATGGGACCTTCTTCCTCTACATCTTCAACCACAACATCGAAAAAACCTGTTAGCGCCAGCAACAAGAAACCTGCTTCAAGTTTGGATGATCTGACACCTGCTATTTTTTTGGCTACACAAAAGATCACCGATGCCATTTCAAGCGGGTTGCAATTGGATAATAATAGTAATAATCTTAACGAAGATGATGACGACTATGACATGTTATCATCATCATCAATTGATCAATTGTCCAACACTGTGAATATTTCACAAGCCATTAATTCAGTCATTCAACAAGTGCTTCTCTCCTCCTCTTCCTTCACTGCCAATAATATGGATCAAGAAATCGACTGCGATACAACTGCAATCACAAATGCTATTCAAAATGCAGTGCAAAATGCAGCAATTGAAGCATCCTCCATCACCACGTCTTTGTCTTCTGTGGGTGTCAGCAGCGAATATAGCAACAGCAGTAGTAATGGATTTACTCCTATTCACGAAGCTGTGTCATTTGTTCAACCAACAACAAATAGTTATATCATGGAATCAGCTGTATTTATGGAAGAACCAGAAAAAGCAATTGAAGAAGCTTTACCTACACTCATTTATGAGCAAGACTTTAAATCTACTCAAGATGATACTTCATCTTATGCCTCATCCTCATCTTTTTCCTCCAGTGATATCGATGGCGAAGATTCTATTGACCAAGAAGAGTTTTCCTCGATGGAAGATTTGGTACAACATTTTATGGATAAAGGCAAAATCATCCCTACTCACAATGATGACCATAACAAGGAGTCACCAGAGTCTCAACATTACGAACCTTACACTGCTTCCATCAGGCAGCCTTCTATTTTACCAGTCATCTTCAATCGTTGGACATTTTTCATTGCTGTTGTATACGTCTTATCACAATATTAAGCTCTTTGATTATAATTATATCCTACACAATTCATTTGTAAATATCATTCCAATAACAACAACAGCATTCATTATCGCTATAAAATAATTATAACCTATAAAATAAAATTCAATCTCTTTATTCATAAAAAAAAAACCTGTTATTATCATATGCACATGCAATTAATTACTTTGTTTCCTATAATAGAAACTATATTATATACTTATTACTATATGTAATTAATTGATACGCAATAATGAGATATTTATGGCTGCATTTCATAATGAATTTTCTTTTCGACGGCAAGTAATTCTTTTGGCAGCTGAAAGTGTTTATGGCCAGTAAAATACAAATTACATTGCACAGTTGTAGCCTGACACGTCTAATTTTGGTCATGCTTGATCACTTTTTCAAATGATCAAAATATTTTGTCATGACATCCATCCAACTATTCTGGGCAAAAATTATCCGCGCTCATGTATCTAACATGTTGCAAGATACACTATAAAAAGCTCATTTATTTTACACTGAATGATATACTCAGATAGATCCTCCAAGCAATTTGATTATGTCCTAATAACATGATGATCTTATATCATTTATAAATGTTTCTTCGAAGCTGCATAAAATTTAGATGTTTGAGATTCATAAAAATGCATAGTCAACCAAAAACTGCACCATCTCGGTTTTAAATAAATACATTATTGCTCAAAACAAAGATACGATTATGGGCATAAATTTTTAGATTGATTGTATTTAAACTCAATAAAACTAATTTTGGGATATATGTACCTTGGTCCCCTCAGAAATATATACTGGATGCATTAGGCTACTTATTCTTAGATTTATTCTATATCTCACGAAAAACTTGAAAACAGGTAAAATTTACTAATTTTTTCTTAAAAACTGAGTCTCACTTTTCATCCCTGCTCTACTTTTTCTTTCACTAAATAACACTAAAAAAAAATTATATGCCAATGTACCTGAGGTGTTCAACTTGAATCTAAAAATGAGTATCCGGAAATATCCTATATTTTGCAGTTGATATAACTTTTTTAATGCTAATGTTTCAGATTTTTACAGGTTTTCAATTACTAAAAATTATAACTTTGAGGCTTCATATCTCTACGAAATATTAAGTTATACTAACACTTTTTAATAATAAAACTTACTCATTTTAAAGCACTCTATAACATATATTAGTATAAAAAAATTCTGAGCACTTTTATTTTTTTTTCATTTTTTTTTTTTTTTTTTTTTGGTATTTTTGTAATAAATTTCAAAATATTTGTTAAATTGAGCAAAATGTTTTTTACATTCATATCATTAAGCTCGTTAAGCTCTCTCGGATCCAATTTAGGGTTTTTCAAAATATTGATTTTTCGTGGAGATATCCTCAAAAATGTGTACAAAAAGGTACCTCCATTTCTAGCTTCCATTTTCCCCTTGTATATCCTCATCCCAAATTCTGAAACTGAAAAAAAATTGGACAAAAATCTTGTTTTCTCTACCAAAAATGCAGCTAGAAGATTCTGCAATAGCTGGGTCGATAGATTTTTTTTTGTGCATTATTTCAGTTTATTATATTTTAAATATGCTTATAAAAAGTGATGTGTATCATCAAAAAACCTCCAAATTTTTAATTGCATTTTACGCAAAATTAATTTAAAAACATTTGTCTGAATTTTATTTAGATGGATGCAGAATCCAAAACTCTACAAAAGTTATTTAATACGCTAGTTCTACTTACTTTGCAGTTCATGAGCCTTTAAACAATTTTGATTTTTGGATCATTTTCTGATGGATTTCACAACAAATCGATTTTGAAACCCAGTTAGTTAGGTTTTAAGCTATAATGTGAACTATTATTTTGATAATATTGACGAAGAATTAATATTTTTCACTGAAACAAAAAATGCAGAATAGTAGTTTTTGATTTATCAAAATATGTTTAGGTTAAATAAAAACTAGAAATTTAATCAAGTAAAGAGATATCGTTTATTGGAATGAAATTAATAGGGTTTATATACTACTGTATTTGATTTGGGGAATTAATGATGTGATAAGGTAGTTTAGATGTTATTTAATAGCAATGTGTCATGTTGGTATATCATGTTGAAATATCGCACTGGCGTATTATGCTTTTGTGCCATGCTTCTATACCATGCTTCTATACCATGCTTTTAGGAGCATTGTATAGTTAATATTTAATTAAAGAACTTCCGGTTCCGGATCTGTTATTGTTTACTTTTTTGGATTTGACATGATCCGGGTTAAGAATGATACATCAGTTTTCAGTTGGATATGACCTTGAGAATACAAAAATTAACATCTTAATTTAGATACCAATTTTTTACAATCAATTTAGGTCAACTTTGGTCTGTTACGCCAAGAGATTATATCAATCTCAAAGCTAAAATATGTACTAAATCATTTAATAAAAATAAAGGAAAACTGTTATAAAATGAAAGAGCACACTAAAACTAAAGAACTTTATTATAAGATCGAACCATCTTCTTTTATATTCACATTCTCTAATTATATGACCTGTTTAAATGAGTCTATTTATATATATACATATATCCAATCAAATCTAGGTGAAACACACTAGTTCCATATTCCTGTATACACGGAGCTTAAAACATAATACACAGCAATGTAGAACTTAACATATCAAACTGTGTCGTAATCTTAACCAAGGAATGCACCTAGATCTGTGGATGCAACATGGTCAATGTCAGGCCAACGCACTTATGTTGTAGTATTAACTCTTCTATTTTCGGACAGATATTAACTGCCCATAGAGGGAAGGAAGGTCCATCTTCTTTGAATTTTTCACGAAACTCGACTCAATAATATTGAGCGAAAGCACTCAAAAACTATTTGAAAACTACCTGAAGCATATATATACTTTTTACAGCATTGAAAAACTGACCCTAACTTTGTGAATTTCGATCCTAATAACTTCCAATGTTACCTGCTGAGAGTAGGTGTACATCTTGGAAACAATGACCTCAAAGGTAGGGGCTGTTGTCGAGATGAGCTTGTAATAGTAAATTTGACTGTCAAAGCCCGGCTCGACACCAATTCTACTCAAAAGGCAACTTCTTCCAAGATATGCTGTGTGTTAAGAAAATTATTATCAAAATGCACCTATATTTTACTGGAAACTTTTGTTGAGAACAATTTAAAATACGATCTTTCTGAATAATGATTCAGTTAAGCTGCTATTCTACATGGATATATAGGTATAAATATAGTAGAGAAAATGGGCTACAAATTATCTAAATAATCCATTGAGATTCGATTACAATGACGTACATTTACTCGTGCATACTTTGTATTAGAGTCATTGATGGTTGTGATTTCATTGACAAAGATAATTTTTAAATGGATATTTCACGTTTTTCATTGCTGTTGTTGTTTTAAAAAAATTATGATCTCAAGAAAAAAAGCAAGCCGGTAATAAGTATTGTTGTATTTATTCATCTTACTCTTGTAGCAAATGACATACATTTAATGGCAGGTATGCTGTATTTAATGAGCATCGTCAACTATTGCGGTTTTATTGATTGGGGAGATGGCAAAGTATATAGGCATTTTATACAGGCATTTTTGAAAAAATTATTATTAATGTAGGGAAACATAAAAACCTCATTAACATACGACCCAGATTTAACAACGCAAGTTGGATTCAGAGATGCAGACCACAATTTCTATAACGGTCGTCACCAATGGTTGTAGTTTTATTGAATGAAACGACTTTCATGCAAGTGCTTTTCATGCTTTTTTACAGCTAGTTTCTGATATGAACTGCCGTTATGTCAGTATTTAATATAGGTCTCATTGCATCCAAATTCTCAGTCTGTAATCGGTATTATAGCACATAAATCAATGTAAATCAATGTCAATCAATGATTTACATCATGTTCTCAGATAGCAAAACCCTAGTAGTATTTACAATTAATATGTATAAATACATCAAAAAGATGCATTGTTAATAAAAGTGTAATATTTTGGCAATGTTGTATGCCACCAAGCACTAAACGTTATCACCTTTTACAATATTAATACAACACCTTACAATCTATTGACTACGACATGTATTGTAGTGCAAAGCCTTGATACCAGATATAAGAGACTCCTAGTGTACTAAGTTTAACCCAGCAATTATCAAGAACGCGTGGATCTCAATTATAACATCATATTATTTCATCCCAGCGGTTAATTGATCAATCAAGTAGCTATCAAATCAACATCCAAGCACATTTAGCACAATATTGAAACAAGACAACTCACAGGCTCTGCAAGAACGGTTAAATTATGATTGATCTATTTCAATTCATAGATTACTATCAAACAGATATAATGGTTTAATAGCGCTTTAAATTACATCTCAGGATCTCAATGTCAAATCAATATAAAAGGCCATACTTTTATATCTAAATAAACGGTATCTTGTTTTTATTATACAGTTGAAGAACTGATTCATTACTCATTCTCTTTTAATTGCATTTTTTTTCAAGTATTATTCATCAAACCTAAAAACATACGACAGGGCTAAACCTTTTGCAATTCTGCGAATCAGCGCTAGAAGTACCTGTCATTGCAACAGAAGGTCATTTAGGTTCATATTCGTTCAGAAGAAGTGATGGACTTGCTGATCTTAGTAGGTTTAAGTAGCAGGTAACCAACTTGTTGCTCGAACTAGCAAAACGTACAATGACCCATGGATGCTGATACTGTAGTATTGGTGCCGAGCCGGGTTTTTCCGGCCAAATTTACTAGTATGCATATCATATGCAAAATTTACTAAGAAAAAAAAAGGAGGATCATATTCGATGAGAAGCAAGGTCATCGGAGATTCTCTTTCGAAATTCATATCCTAATACCAAAGGGCTTCCCCTTTGGCGGGTTTGAACTCACGAATATGTGTCTCGCACTCAATTTGTAGCGCATACGCTACATGTTAAGCTTGTCACTCTCCTTTGGTCTACAATTTTAATCGCCGTATTTGTGGACATGTATTTGTCAGTTTTTCACTATTTTGGAAAATGCAGCAAATTACGGTGTATTTTTTCTTTTTAGAAATGATACTAGAGCTTTGCAGATATTGGTAGTAGACATCATCTGGAAAAAATGCCAATTTTTGATGGAGTTATAGACAAAACTCAATGTCAGTACATTAATATTAAGCTGTATAACACAAAATTTGAATATGGATAAATGTAAAGCAAATGGGAGTTAGATTGTAAAACATGAGCTACAAAGCACAGAAATTCAAGTGATATTCAACAGATGCAGTTGCATTTGGAAATTTAGCTTTTAGAAGTAGAAACACCTGGAATTATAAATTATACTGGATAACCAAAGTACGCATTACTCATCAAACTAAAGACAGACACCAACTTTCCAATCCACCAGTGTTAAATGCAGGAATCAATTGTATAATCTACCAATACAAAATAATAACATGATATACTGTATGAATCAATCAGTTTGACAAGTATAATCAATAATAATAATAATAATAATAATAATAATAATAATAGGATTACGTTTTTAAAGTAATAACAAAAAACTACCAAGAGTATACTGCTAAATTGTAACTTAATACACTATCGTTCAATATGACCTAATAAATCAGAGAAAATACAACTGGTAAAAAACTGATAATCAATATAAAACGAGGTCAAGATTGATAAAAGGTGCATTCATTGTGTGGTGGAAATCGCGACATTTTGATGGATACTGTACAAATTACAGGACCAAGATGTTGTGTTTGCTTCAGGATTTTCAAAAGGATTCAAAAATATTCTTCATTAAACTCAACTAGATGTTGAATACTCACCATATGTTATTAGTACCGTCTTGTTTTTTATTTAATTGCTGTATTATTAAAAATCAAACTTTTTATAGCTTATAACAATGACAATGGTGGGATGCTTCTGATTTTAGATTAACATTTATCATAAGACGGGCTGATGATACGTTTGATATTACTGTAGATGAAACTAGTCAATTTAGTTTATGGAATTTGAATGCAAACATCGAGTAATCATTTGTAATTACTGCTTAAGTTGGCTATGGTAAAGCATTGAATAAATTGGCTTGGGACAAAGAGGGTAAAAAGACAGCAATAGGTTCCAGTGATGGCCATGTTTATGTTTATGATTATGACATTCGAGAGGTAAGACTAAAACTCAATGTAAATCACCTCTAGCGCATTAATTATCAAGTAAGACTATATTATCATCAAATAAACTACCACACAATATTAACATGTATAAAGATTTACAGTAATAAGCTTGAATTAAGTGGGTTCATCATCGTAAATTCTTAAAAAAATTCTCAAGTATTATAAAATCTCTTATTTTTAAGACTTACAAAGCTTATAAGCGGAACATTAATTTAGAAAATTATTTTTGTCCAGATCATCAATTTTGACATTTTTTAATTTTTTTTTTTTGGTTTTGCAAATCTAGAGTTAATTATACTACCAATTATAAAAACAAAAAGTATACACATATGCAGAATTTAGCGCTCTATTTGCTCAATAAAAAATAACAAACATTTTTATTGCAAAATATTATATGAAAATCCTTGAATCAAAAAACCGTTTTTGGGCCGAAAGCGCAAAGTTTCATTACTTAACATTTAATATTAAGCTTTTATAAAATGTGTATTGATTATGGCTACAATTTTCTCTCACAATGTAGTGTATTTAAACGTTGATTTTGGTATCAAAATTTGATTTTTCTGTTTTTTGATCAAAATCATGAGTGTTGGTAAGGATAAAATGAGCCCCAAAAAATGTCCGCTACAAAGCCTGAATTTTCAGACCGTATGTGCTTAAATATAAGTAAAGTTATAAAAAAACGCTTTTTTATTTAAAATTTAGATATACTACTTTATATTCTATAGTATGAGAGGCTTAGCCGTTCGATCTTGCCATGCTCAATTATGGCGTCGCTCTACGGGGTTTTTTTTGCAACTTTTTAATGAATGTATGATATGACAGACGGTTTTTTCTGGTAGAAAAATGTATGTTTCTATGATAGCAGATATTACCTATTTTGTTTATTTTATAGATTGATGATGCGCTGTAATACTGCTTTTGCATTGACTGAAATGTGCAATTCAGCAGGGTTTTAATTGCGCTACAGATTGTAAAGTCTTGAAAATCATTTTCTACGTGGCGTGTTGTTTCTCTCTTTTTGTTTGCATATTCCAAGGATATTTTCACCGTTTGATAAGGCATACAGTATCAGATTATCAAGCTGGTATTCTTTTCTTTACCTGAATACACATGCTAACATAAGGGACTAATGTTTTTAATATAGGTAGCACGTAGCAGTCTATACTAGAGACTGATATTTTTATTTAACCACATTCCAAGATCAAATATCATCATTATTTACTACTGTATTTTTGGATGTATTTCTTGATGATTGCCAGACCAAATTGATATATCAGAAGTTTACCCAGATGTAGAAATCCAGGAACAACTATTGAAATCCAACATGGCTGATCTATCAGAATTAGGAATTACCGAATTACCGATTTAGAACATCTGTCAAACCATGATGTTCAACATGCAAGTCAAGCAAGGTCATATTCCATGCGTCTATCATCATGCTACTATTGAATCATAGAAGCATGATTCCAATATATCCACACAATATCCAAATGCTCATTCTAATTATATTATCACTCACATTTAATACACTCATTCAATTAGTATATAAACCCCCTCTAGAAGCTCATAATAAAACGGTACTTTTTCATTTGATTAATTTTATACGATTTACCTTTCGATAAATCAATGGCATGACATTATTTAGTAACTCATACTAAATGTCATACATAACCACTAGCATTAACAGTGATGTAATGATCTGTAATTTTGGACTAACAGCAAAGGTGGATAATATGCTTATAGATATTATTCTTGCTATTATAAATTTGTGATCACTGGATTGATGAAGGTTGGTGTTCTTATTTGTAAATTAAATATTTGTTAGTGAATAAATATAAGTAAAGGGAGTGTAACAAGACAGATAAATCTACAAGGGATCATGTAATGATTTCCTTGTAGTATTTATTTAAGGAATGAGGCAAGGTTTTGCATGAATGAAACTGAGATGTTTGACTCATTACAAGTGACTATCAGGAACCTTCAGGAACACTTGGCAACAATGAAACATAAGCAATCCTACATCTTATCCAAATAATACAATCACAGATTCCCAATTCCACAAATTCCATTGTATATGATTTGTTCCCAAATCATATCAAGTACCTCAATGCCCGGCAATTCATTAATAATATTAATAACCATATAATTATCTAGAAAACATATAAATATGAAGCATCAATGGATTAATAAAATGCATCTTTAAGCAGAGTATTTTTATATTAGTATCTTTTGATATAACAGGTTTTATGGACTTTTTTTGAATTCGGTTGTATCATCTTATACTTTTCAAGCTAAATCCGTTATTAGGCTAATAATGTGGTAAGCTGTATTTATGCTTTATCTAAAATAAGCCTTTGAATAATTAATAGCAATACAGCCGAACTTTAATTTTTGTATGAAATTTTGATACCTGCATCTTATAGCTGCTTGGAATATTTAAACAACCGCGTCCGGGCTGTCCGGTAATTTTTTCTAGAAATTTAAAGCTTGGAAATATTATTAGATGGCCGTTTCCGGAGATTGCTCGGCTTTTTTTGGAAGAGTGATCATTGGCAAAAATATGAATCATATACTAAAGGAAAATTTATCCTTGTATATCCTCGTCTAAAATGGATCCTTTTTTGTATCATCAAAAATCAATCATTCAACCTCAATTTTCTCGACGAAAAATCAATATTTTTTGACGAGGTAAAATTTGTTAGATAGGCGCTAATGAGTACTATCCTATAGCTATAGATTTGCATACCTACAATCCCTTCATGGATCTCTATAACAGAAAAAGTGCTCTCACAAAATTTATAAAAAAATAAAAAAAGTCTTTACAGCCATCCAAAGCCTAGATTTCCTGGTAGAGAATAAAAAATAAAGTAGACTTTACTTAATAACCATTATTGCAATACCTTAGTATTTTCTCGACTTATCTCCTCCTCTATTGCTCTATTAGATTAGTATGTTTTTCACCTGACGTTACTCCCTTTCGCACCACCATCCATAAATCCTAAGAACAGTTTTTAAACTTGCCACATTTGGGCTTAAAAAAAATAATAAAGAATTGTTGACCTTATTTGAAGACGATTAATTTACTTTCGAAAAGCTGGGCAATTTAAGTTCAAACAGTTGACCAAACTAGTTTCTTTTTTTTGGGCCAATTTAACCTCACACATACGAGCAAATTTTTTCAAAAAAATGGTTAAAGTTTTCAAAGTATCAGTAAAATGACGAAGTCCGAAAGCCAAGTAAAAATACAATATAAGAATAGCGCAATTATTATTGCAGCATTGATTTGTATCAGAATCGAATCTTATCTCAACATAAGAAAACATTCATGGGAAAAATGCTGAGATCTGATTTTTGGAAAAAAAAATCCATTTTAAATTATGGAGTGTAACATTTTTATTCTACTTATTTTTGAAGATATCCACGAGAAATTAATATTTTGAAAAAAAGTAAATTGTCCCATAGAGCTCAATAAGGTCTATGACATAAATGTAAAAAAAAATGCTGCTCAATTTAACTAATATCTTTTAATCAACTACAAAAAGATCAAGGAAATGTAATAAAACAAGTGATCAGAATTTTTATTCTTAAATATGCTATAGAGCGCTTAAACCACAACAGGTTCTGATTTCATTAATGCTTATTAAATTACCATATTTTTCAAGTTGACTTTATTACAGGTAGAGGTACTAAAAAAAAAATAGAATCTATAAACATAATCTTTTAATTTACAAAATTTCGATAGCATCAAGACTCAATTGGTTTCGTCGTTTTTTTTTTTTCAGGAGTGGTATATAAGTAAAAATCAATCTTGTGTACATGACAAGCAAAATACTTGATCTGAAGATTGAGAATAGCTAATAAGAGTTAATGGGAAATTAGAATTCAAGCAATTAAATGAAAATGTTATGACATTTACTCGATATTTGAACATGTTGTACAGTATAAATATTGACAAGAATTGCACTGTTGTAAACAATTTTGACATAAATTATGTTCACAGTGGCTACACCTATCATATATTGTTGCCATAGAGCATTTATAGCATACTGCTGGTGTTGGTTGTACTGGATTACTGTTGTTAAAGTACTGGTATGAAGGTCCTGAATCGTTTACAGAAGGAGTGCCTTGCGTTTTTTGAGCTTGCATCAACAACGCAAAAGTATTTTGAGCTAGGATTTCATAATTAAATGACAATGAATATAAACGCTTTTTGTTCAATTACCTGCTTGTTGCTTCAATTCAGGATCTTCTTTATGTTTCTGACGTAATATATTTACAAAGTCGTTGTCATCGAGACGCCTTTTAGTCATAATTCAGAATATAATCAAACAAACAATTAAAGCGTGAATTGCGAACAATCAAACAATTTTTACATATACTTTAAACAGTCCTTTTTATTCATTGATTTACCACTCATAATTAAACCTATCTAAACGTTCTGATGCCTCATCCATATCCTTTTGTGCCTTTTTACGCATATAAAAGATAGGACAATCATTATTAGAACAAATAACATCTTGATGTAAGGATTCTTGACAACGTTGACATTGTGTCCAAAGTCTAGAAAATTTAACTTCCAGCTTATTCACTGTGTCAAGTTGATGCTGATATAGTTCAGGTAATCTGTCAGTACATTGTTTACATGCTGCAGATGTGACACCCTTGGGCAATGGCGCTTTACACCCAAGACATGTTGCTGTTTTCACAGCAAATTTCATTAAGCCACCAATTGTAGGTGTAGAAATGTTTACTGTTCTTGTATGAGCACCAGATACTTTTTAATTATAATGAAAATCAATTAGTTTATATCATTAATTACAATTCATAAACTTACATAATGTTTCAGCTTTATCACCCAAGATAGGCTCAAAGATACGTAATAATGGCTTGGAGAGTTGATTTTCGAGATAATATTTTGTATCAATGGGGATGTTGTTATCAAGGACGTACAGGGGATCTTCTGAGCGATCATAGGCAGGTGTATTATTACCAGCTTTGATAATTACATAAGCTACACGATCTCCTAATGCTGGTGCTGAACCGGCATCACGCTTTTTCATACGTTCCGCTAGCTCAACATGTGCTTGTTTGTTGGCATAATCAGATTTACTAAGAGCTTTTGTAATGACAAGTTGAGAAAGATCCACCTTATTCTGTAATAAATCTGAAATGGTTTGCTTTACAAATACTTGAGCGCCAATGACATCTCTTTCAATTAGTAATTTATCGAGACATTTAGAGATAATATTTTGTACAAGACGACAGTTATCACGACGAACAGTCTATATTTACAATAAGATTAGTAAAATGCGATATGCTCAATAGCGATTTACTTTACCTCAATACCCTTGGCATCTAATTTATCGTATTTATCTTCTCTTGTCCAATAAAGACCAGCATATCTCTTCTTATTAATCAACAAATAAGGGAAATAAACCTTTTCGAAATCAAGGTTGATGGGTCGAATGAATTTAGTAGTTACTAGAGTTGCACCTTCTCTGCCTAATGTCATAGCTTCTTTCAAATTATCAACACCAAATTTAATCATAACAGAATCAGTATCACCATAAATAACCTTGGCATCATGTTTATAACCATTTTTGATTGTAAAATGCTCTTCTACTGTCTCTTTTGTTTTTAAAATCATAGCACGACCATAAGCTGTTACACTGGAAGAGATTTGCAAACAAGGAAGCTTACCAACAGTCGCACCAGTAAAACCATACACAGAATTTGCACTAATCTTCAAGGCTAGTTGACGACCATCCAACACAGCACGTTTGAATGGATCAGTTTCTTTTTTGAGATCATTTTTAGCTCTTTTACGAGCAGCTAAAAGATCACTTAAAATGGCAGGCAATAAACCTTTACGTTTTGAAGACTTAACAAACATATCACTATTGGGTGTTATTTCATAATCTACATCTTTTACCAAACCTAGCTTCTTGACAATGTCAGGCTTTAGTAACGTAGTATAACACAAATTGTGAGCTTGCATAATAGAAGGATACAATGAAGTGAAATCAAGTGTTGTAATAGGTACATCATAATAGCCTCTTTCAGGTTCAATGACTGTAGCACCTTCATAAGCTTCGTCTGAAACTTCTGATTTGATTACAGGAATAACAAGATCTTCTTCAAGAGCACGACGATATAATTGAGAAACGACCTTAATTTGTTGACCACGCACCAAAATGTAATTGAAAGGAACACCTGTAACTCTTGCCATTTCGGTATAATTAAAGAGCAACATTAGTTTGTCCATTAATCTCAAGGGTAAAAAGGCATCCTTGAGACAGTAAACAGCAAGACGACGACGGGTTTCTTCATTTCCATTTTGTAATTCTGTAATAATTGAATGGTGTACATCTTCTTTTTGTTCACCCAAGAATTCAGCAGATACAGAGTTCAATGTATAAGAACGAAGTTTATAATCACGTTGAATAGCTTGTAACATATCCAATTGCAAACGCCCTTCGAGATTGATTGATTTGTTTTCACGAGTACCATATGCTTTGGATGTGAATTTTGTGTCCTTTGCATCAGTATGTACACCTTTAATTCTTCCAAGGAAAGGGAATTTAGTGACACCAAGATGTTTAGCACGATCTAATAGATAGGGAAAATCGAAATTTGTTGTATTGTAACCAATAACTACATCAGGGTCTACTACTCGTATAAAATCACTCCATTTTTGCAAAAGATCTCGTTCATCGTCAAATGATAGAACTTGAGATCCAACAATGTGTGCACAACTATTTAGTGTAAATACATTTCGAACAAATGGCTTTTTTTGACCTATTTCAAGAACTTGGGTTAGTAATGCGATTTTGTATAAAATACTATTCATTTTATACCTTGAACTTGCACTACAGAAGCAATTTGGATCACAGGATCGACATTTGCCTCAGGGAAAATACCCTTTCTACCAGCACATTCAATATCGAAACTGAGTACTCTCAAAGGAGCCATGTCTGACCATTCGCCTTCAGGGAGATGACTAACAAATTTATCATATCTACAAGGAATATTTAGAATTATTGATATAGTTTACCATTTTTCATACAATCATGCATACCTTGTTTGCACTTCATATTGAGCCAAAGATGTGGGTTCTTTCATAAATGTCCAAGTTCCAGCAGGCAATTCAATCCAATTAGATCCAGGAACCTTACAATCAATCATGAAACGGAGGATATAACTCAAATTACTCTCGAATGTTGTATCTGATTGACAAGGACGATCGAGACCACTCACGTAAATACCTTGTTCGACCTTATTTTTGCATTTGGAGATGTCTTTTGGATCTTTTACTGTCACTCGAATGTAAGGTGATTTGGAATCTCCATGATATCCATAAATGCTCTGCTTCATTAAAATACTAACATCGAAAACTGCTCCTGGTTGTCCAATTGCACTCTGTAAATGAAACATATTAGTAATCTCTTTTATCTGTATTATTTCTGCTATACTTTACAGAAAGTGATTGCTTCAAAGCGGGTAAATGACTATGTTGGAACCCAAAAGGTGCAGGAAAATAAAAGTAAGGCAAGAAATCTCTCACATGGCAAACAACACTGTTTCCACTCTAATTTTTGACATGTTAGATCAACGATTGTTTCTACGAATGTAAATTACTACGTACCGTAGTAATACCATAAAATCTGACAACTGGTTGCTGAACGTTCCAATCCATATATTCGTCAATTTCAATTTGTTGGAAAACTATAAAATTGTCAGTAGCCTTCAGATATACTTTATAAATTTTACATTACCAATTTTATCCTTTGCGGGATCGAGAGGAGGAGCATTGGCACGACCCCAAGTAGCTTCTGTGTTTTCAGCTATTTGAAATATAAATTAAAGCTAAATTTTAATATTTTCTAGAATGGAACTTACTCTTGATATCGATATCCATATCATCATTCAGTAGCTTTAGCTCTTGTTCAAAATCAGTAGGTGCTTGCAAACCATTTTTACCATTTGCATTAGCATTGTTGGGTGTGTGAGCTGTCTTTCTCTTTTTCATTGTAGACCCAGGCTCAAATGGTTGGGATGATAAAGTGATGTCTTTGTCAGATTGTGAACTTGTCATGTTAAATGCAGAAATGTATTGTAAGGAAAGGATGAGCGCGTTACAACGCGAAACTTGAATTTGGAGTATCGTTTTGACCAAACCCGATAAAATCTTTCACAGTCTATGTGACACGCGATGAATGGGTTTTCATATTCATCTGTCCAAGATTTGATCCAATCATTCATAATATAAAATTATACCACAAGTATCAGTGTTAAACTATAGGGATTTCTTCTAATATAATCGGCAATCCCATTCATAAAAGAGCTATTAAAATTGAGATTCGTTGCTAAAAAAAGACGGAATGAAACTTAGTAATAGATCAAAACGTTGTCAGGGTGATTTATACCTATTACAATCGATCCAAAGAGCATTTTTATTCTTTAACATGCCTTGAGAATATGCATTTCCATAAGTTTGACATGTAGTTCCTAAACTAATTTAGTCTTATTTACTGGTTATTTCAGCAATAATAATTGTAGTCTTATACAAAAAGGTATATAGGATTATGATTGACTCGAAATCAACATGTGTATTAATGGGTGTAAAGTCTAATTGTTGAATGAAATCATTTTACTCATCCTATTTCGATTCTCAGCCCAGCGTATGAAGAATTTTATAGAATTTTATTTTAACTTTGAAGCACTTTTATTTAAAATGTTACTTTACGAAACTGTTTAAAAACACATATAGTTTACTCTTATGTTTTTGGTTTCTCTATCAATTAGACATTAGTTCTGCTTTTCAAGAGTTGTTTCAAGTTATGGAAGCTTAATTTTGCAAAAAAACGTATTCAAACACCGATTTCATTATCGATCCTCAATCTAAAAAAAATGTCATTTGGGGGATTAGGCCTGCTAAACATATCAGTGCAACAGAAGATGCTACAACTTAGATACATCAATGCGTTACTTAGTGTGAGTGGAACTCCAAATCCAGTACCTAGCCATTTATATAGCTTGATGGTATTTGCCCTTCAAAATGGATGTGATACACCTCACCATGAAGTGCCTCTTCTGTTTCCTGAATCTCGTTACAAAAGTTCATTTACTGGTTTACACTCCTTTCACAACATCTTCGAAGCTATAGACTCTTGTATAGAACAATGCAAACCGGATGCTGAAAAAATAAAAATATCACCTAAAATACTTCTCTCGCTGCCGTTCACCACCATATGCAACAAGGAACAACTCAATAATGAATTAATAAATATAAATACTGCCACAATCAAACAAAGCAAGGTACAAGACTTCTTTCAATACACTCCTTTGACAAAATCCATAATCTACAAACCAAGACAAGAATGCAAAAAACCTAAAGTGTTATCAAAAATCATTCGACTTGAAAGAGAACAACACATTAAATACAATCATTTTTTCCAACAATACATGGAAAACAATTCCATAGAAAATTTTTTTGAAGAATCAAATGATTTATCAGAATACTCTAAACTAATACAAGATGTCAACAAGAAGCCATTGCTGGATCAGAAGAAAAAACGTATAAGATACATCCTAAATCAAGGCATTCCTTTAATAATACCAAAAGGTTACAACAATAATATATCCAAAAAACAATGGACAGAATTTTACAAGACAAATATGCATCACACAGCAAGAAACCTTTGGTTTAAAGTTATCCATGACAGAATACCATCCAAGTCCTTTCTTTACAACATGCAAATGAAAGATATTGATTCAGACAAATGCCACCTATGCAATCTTAGAGAAGACAGTATGCATCTGTTGATCTCGTGTGTACACAAAAAAGATATATGGCAGGAAATTTTCAACAAGTTTCTTGGGTACCCAAGAGTGGTAAATCCTCAACAGACTTATCATGACTTCAAAAATTTAAAACTGTCCAGATACTATATATACAATTTAGACATACACATCAACATATACGACATTTTCTCAACGATAACACGCCTTATATGGTTTCATCACTTCAATCATGTGCTCAACTCAGTGCCATTTAACAGCACAATAGTCTCAAAGAAAATATGCTCAGAGCTATATAGAATGTCTAATATGAATGACTTGTAGGATAATATATATATATGATACTAATATGGCAGGTCACTTTACCTAGTATACACCTTGTCCATCACTATGATGAGTTTCAATTTTCTTTTTTTAAATAAAATTTAAAACTTTCATCCCATAAAAAAAAAAAAAAAAAATGTCATTTTTTGAAAAAAGTTTTGCTTTTTTGCAAATTTCTCCAAGAATTATTAAGTAATTTTACAACGCTTATTAATCATTTTAAGTAGACCTTTAGATTCTGCGTCGAATAGTAATAATAGCTTAACTATTTTTCACTGAAAAAATTGAAGAATTTTGGAAATTAAAAATAGCGGTTTTTCGAGCAAAAGTCTATTTTTTGCATAATTAAAAGCCAAATAAATAATTTTGTATGAATTAGTAAAAAATTCTGGTTATTTCGAGCTTAGGAAAGGTATAGTAAAAAATCCCATTTTCTGGGTCAAAATGTCGATCGAACGATTTTAACCGAATTTTGCTTATGGATGTAAGGGTTGAGAGGTCGGTTGTGATTATGTTTTTTATCACCTCAAAAGTTTGGGATAAAAATATAGCAAGAAGGTACTTGATCTAAGAAATGGTTTTGACCAAATTTGAGCTTCAAATTAGTGTAAAAGGTGCATAAAACAATTCTTTAAAAATATCATTTTTTGATGATTTCAACATAATTATACGTAATCGAATATGTATATTGTATTGAAAAGTTGTTTCTATATATCTTGATTCATCTACTCAACCGGCAAGAACTTGATAATATTGATATTGTATTTAAAACGTCTATTTTTGAGGCAGTGACACAGGATGAAATGCTAATTTCATCAAAAGAAACACGGTAAAAATGCATTTTCGCAGTATTACCCATACCGAATCTCATATTTACTAGTGAGATTAATAGTTTTATATGAGAGCCAAGCATTTTGGGTGTTATTCAAGAAAGTTACAAATCTATTTGAGCCACTTGTATACATTGCAATGATGGTTGATTCCAACAAAATGATACTATACAGCTGTGATTTGAAGACATTCAGCTCGAATTTAAAAGTAAATAAACAGTGAAAATGTTCTGATTTTATCAGATTTGCTTGAAAAAGACATGATGAGTTATTAAGTTATCGTTTCACAATTGAGATATTTATTCAAAGAAGCATTAAAAGCACCGAACATTAGCCGATGACTCATGAAGAGTTAGGATAATCATAACGAATTTTTAAATGGCGGTCTGTTGTTGTCTTAAATTGGCAGATCCATCTCATTTTTATTTATTTATCTTTTTTTTTTTTTTCTTCTACTCGTTAATTTCTAGAGCAAAGACATGTTTCGTTTAAATACTGCAGTTTACAATCAAGGAAAGCAGATTCAACGTCGTTTGTATTCTTCAAGCTATGAACATTTGAGTGCTCGTAAGCAATCATTCATTGCTCAATCTGGTATTTACCCCACAGGATTCCGTGCCAGTGGTGTTGCTGCTCTTATTAAAAAAAATAAGAACAAAGATATTGCACTTGTTGTATCTGATTTACCTTGCGCTGGTGCTGCTGTATTTACTACTAATAAATTCCAAGCAGCCCCCGTGCTTGTTAGCAAGGAAACTTTGGCTCAAAATAACGATAAATTATATGCTGTAGTAACTAATTCCGGATGCGCTAATGCTGTCACTGGTACTCAAGGTATTGTTGATGCTAAAAAGATGCGCTCTGTCATGGATGAATTGGTAAAGCATCCTCTTAGTGCTTTAACTATGTCTACTGGTGTGATTGGTCAAAACTTGCCCATGGACAAGATTGAATCAGGTATCCGTGATGCTTACACTCACTTGTCTGCTGAGCATGAAGGTGGTTGGATGAATGCTGCAGAAGCCTTCATGACAACTGATACATTTCCCAAGTTACTCAGTGGTGAATTTGATTTGCAAGGCTCCAAGTTTAGAATGGCAGGTATTGCTAAAGGTGCTGGTATGATTCATCCCAATATGGCTACATTATTAGGCTTCATGGTAACAGATGCATATGTCAAGCCTGAATTATTGCAAAAGGCTTTGACTTATGCTGTTGATCGTAGTTTCAACTCAATTAGTGTTGATGGTGATATGAGTACCAATGATACTATCTCTGTTTTAGCTAATGGTGGTTCAGATGTCAGAATTGAATCAGAAGGTGCTGATTATGAAGCTTTTAGAGATCGTTTAACTGCATTTGCTGCTGAACTCGCTCAATTGGTTGTTAGAGATGGTGAAGGTGCCACAAAATTTGTTACACTTCATGTCAAGGTAATTTTTTTTTTTTTTTTTTTGATTTTAAACAAATTGTAAGCAGGCTATTAATATATATTTTATTAGGGAGCCGAGACATTTGAAAGTGCCAAGAAGGCTGCTTCTCACATTTCTACATCCATGTTGGTAAAATCAGCCTTGTACGGTCAAGATGCAAACTGGGGTAGAATCTGTGCTAGTCTTGGTCATAGTGGTATTGATGTTGATCCTACCTTGGTCAGTGTTACATTTGTCCCTTCTGATGGCAGTGAAAACTTAAAATTAATGATCAAGGGTGAACCCGAACAAGTGGATGAATCTAGAGCATCTGAAATTTTGAAAATGGAAGATTTGAATATTGAAGTTGATCTCGGTTTAGGTGAAAGTGAAACTAAATTCTGGACTTGTGATTTAAGTCATGAATATGTTAGCATCAATGCTGATTATCGTTCTTAAACTATTGTAAAATAAAAATCATTATATATAGCCATTTGAATTTAGAAATGAAATCGTTGCATTTTTTATGTTGATGTTCTGTGAAAGATTTCCTTTTATTTGACTTATTTGTCGAGAGAAATTAGATGAGATGGTATTCCTCAGTAAGATTTAAACTACATTTTAGCAGTTCGAAAATCTTTGAATTGAAGCAAATTGAAATCAGAATATCGTTAACAAGGCAATTTTTATTCATAAAAATCAAGAAAACTAAAAACCTTATTTATTCAGTTGATGCATGCTTCTCATCTGGTGTTGGCAAATTACCTCGACGCATTAATAAATATTCTTGAAGAGTTAACTTTTTTTTTGCTTGCTTTACTTCTTCCATTTTGTTGTCGATTTGTTTATTTGCATCTGATTGACCAACAGCTGAAGAGGATTCAGGTTCATTGTGAATAATGCTGTCAGGTTTCATATTATTGTCAACAATTGTTGTATTATTAGATAATTCTTGCTGGTGCTCTTGTTGTGGCAAATTGGTGTTGGTAGTGCTGTTTTGATTTGATAAATTGCCTTTTTCATCATGTTTAATTTTAGGGGTATCTTCTAAAGGCAAAGTTGAATCAGAACTAGCTCCATCACTAGAATCATCTTGGTCGAGGTCGTGGTCGTGGTAAGTATCTTTTGTCATGGCTTCTTTGATCACATTGGGGGATGTTGGTACATGCTTTGCTTCCAATTGAACACTGTTGTATGGGATTTCCTCTACTTTTTCGATTTCTGTTTGCTCTGACGATGCTTTAACTTGATTCTGTTGTTGTTGTTGTTGTTGTTGTTTCTTTTCTAGTTGTTCAGAAAGATATTGATAAAGCCATCTCTTCTTGCAAGGTAATCTAATATCTCCTTCAACAAATGGTCTGGGAAGCTTATATTTTGATGTTCGAGGCTCGGATTCGTTTTCGCTCGTAGGTTGAGATGGCAATGGGCTCATTGATAAAATATCTATATCTACACTATCTCCTTGAGAAACCGTAGGCGATGTAGGAGCATGAACCGGTTTTCTTCTTGATGTACCTTTTTTGATGAGTTTTATCTGTTTGTGTTCTTCTTTATTACTATTGACACTATTACGGCGACTTTTTGATTTAATTTCTTCATCAGATGAGAATATATCACTAGCGCGAGGTGCTCCTTTTTTAATCTTTTTGTGGTTCTCGTTGTCGATACGTAATTTGTTGGTATTTGAGAGACGTTTCCTCTTACTAGATAAAGGGTTTCCACTAGAATTATCGTTATCTGCAGTGTATTGATCATCAGTTTGCTTTTCAAGCTCATCCTTTAAGCATTCTATCAAACATTCCTCTTTATCTTCGCATGCACACTCGCCGAATTCAGATGCGATCAAACTTAAACTTTGCTTTAACGTATCAATTTCTGATGGATTTATCTCGACCTTGTGTTTTTGACGTAAGAATTCCTTGTTTTTAGTCCACATAAGATATCCTCGATGCCAGTTCCAACCAATTGTGATTTCCTCACCCCGGTCAACTTCTTCGCTAGTATAAATGCCCATATGGATACTTTGATCATCACTATCATTTGGTAAGATAATACTTCTAATTTCTGAATTTGGAGAACAAGATCTACGAATATAACGAGTGTCATTTCCAGCAAAACGAGCGTCAATGCAAATATCAAAAGCGCGAAAAAAGAATACATGGGCAGGTGGTGTAGCCAAGAGCGTATAATTATTTTCTGGGTCACTCTTGTACTCTGATTTGCGTGCATATTCACCGGTTACTTCCATTAAATATCGATGCTCAGGAATATGGATATCGGCAAAGACACCTTTTTCCACAGATGGGTCCTTTTGATTTTGAAGAAAAGATCCACGTAATGATTTCCTTAATGGTTTAACAGACGCTTTAGGGATAGCAGGGAGTAATAAATTACTTTCCATTACAACGATAGATTCGAGACCTTTTGCTGCCGCTGAGGAAGTTGATGGAGACTCTAGTTTACCTTTCGTATTTGATGATTTTGTTTTGTTGGATTCCATCCATTGACGATGAACTTCTATCAATAAATGTTCAACTAGTTTTTCTTTGAATACGTTTTTTGACAATGGAGTAAACTTGGTTTTTGATATTGTTGGCGGTACATGATGATTTTCGCTTTCTTCATCTTCACTGTCTTGATGATAAACACGTTTTTTTGGAATACTACGCTTTAAAAGTTTCTTTGGCTTCACTTTCTTATCTATACAAAAAGAGATAGAGAGAGAGATTAGATCAGTATAATGATCTCCCAATTCAAAAAAAAGTTGTCTTTGTTCAACAATATTACCTGTTTCTGAGGAAGAATTACGCCGACGATTTTGATTATCTTTTCTGTTCAGTTTCTTACTACATCTATCACACATGTAATGTTCTGGTATATTGTTCTTTTTGATGTTTACACACGAAGCATGCTGCCAATTTTCACAGTGTTCACATTGAATTGTAAAACCATCATCATCAGAATCATCACAGACACAACGTATAATATCACCGTCAGTTTGGTCGTCAAGGTCAATACTGTCATCGTCTCTAGATATTTCTTGTGTTTTCTTTTTTGTGGGATACTTTTGCTTTAGTTTTGACATTTAAAAAAGTATTATGGATAGTAGGATAATTATATAAAGAGCTTCTTATTTACAAAGAGGAGGAAATTGAAAAAAAAAAAAAAAAAAAAAAAAAAAAAAATGTTATAATGATTGTTAGACGATTTTAAAAATGATTGTTTAAGGTTTCCATAACCCAATTTGCTTGGATGTTGGTGCTATTTTACTAATTAATTTTTTTCAAGCAAGAAAAAAAAAAAAAAGAGAAAAAGAGAGAGGAAGAGAGAAAGACACAAGGAGAGAGGATATTTGAGGAAGCAAAGTTGTCCTAAATGACGCAAGGTGGTTTAAAGTTCCGGTAGTTGTTGCTGATCTGTTTGGAATTCGCTATAAATGTGAAAACTTTTAATGGAACAACAAGTTTTTTAAATTGGTATTAAAGAATCCACATTTATATTTCGTTTTGGTGATGTTGCATGATTGCTATGTGCTAGTGTGAGCCTATTCCAATTAAAAGAATAAATAATGTTCCGTACATGCTTGTAAATTCATTTGGTTAAAGAAATTTTAACTGTCATTTCAAAACAAATGTGCCATGTTCATTATGTTTTTATTACTTTCAAATTTGTGTCAGTAGTTGGTTTCTTTGATGAATGTATAATGGAAAAGAAGAAGAATGAAAAAGAAGAAAAAACCAGAACCATATATACAAACAATTTACAAAAGATTACTGCGTCATCTACTTTTTTAGAGTTTGTATATATTAACGAAAATAGTATGGAAGAATGAGGTGAAAGGATTGAAGACAGTAAACTCAGTGATAAATTAGAACCGTTACTTTTGAACTATTTTATAACGAAATTAATACTTTACTTCATCATCGAAACACGGGTTATGCTTTTACAAAGCAAGCATTAATGCTGCAATTGTGCTACGCTTACATAGAAGCGTCTATTGGCAATACGATGTTCAAGATATTATATATAATCATAAAAATATTCTACTTAATTTACCAGACTATATACATAATTTGGCAAAATCAGAAGAGTAAAATTTGTAAAATTATAACTGCATTGAGTCTTTTAATTTAAAGATTAGAAGTTATACTGTATATGGTGTTAAATCTTGAAATAATCTGTAACCACTGCCTCTATAAAACTCTATTTGAGCAATAGACTGTCGATGCCAAGTCTTTTTAAAGATTTTATTAATGATACTTCCTCGTGACACAATGTATTTACTATATGCCTTCATGTTTTCTTCTGCAATTGTATAAATAAAAGATCAAGATTCTTGTTGTATTGAATAAAAATAGGTCAATATAAAGCAGGCAGACGATGCCAGGTTTTACAATAGAATTTTTAGCCAATATAACAATAAATCACTGAAAACATTTGTTTCAAAAAGAGGATGCACGAGAAAATATTGAGATGGGTTTCCATAAAATTGAATAGGATACAAATTCCGTAGTCTTGGTTACACCATCCATATTGTAAAACCAGACACACAGCATTCAAAAAAGTCAAAGAAGTGGACGTCTTCTTCCCTCGCAAGGAACAACAATTCATGAAGACTGAAATTAGGATCAAAAGCGCATTCCAGATTGTCTATCTTGTGTTCAAATTTTAGCAAGTTTTGTATTAATATACCGTATATTCTATTGAAAAACGCTAAATCTTCAAATCAAATCAGGACGATTCACTCAATAATAACGAATGGTCAATGAAAATACAATAGGTAAATAGCCCTTCTATTTAATGCCTATCTAGAATATTTTTCAAATTTAGAATTTGAATCACAAATTGCTTTTTAGTCCACCTTTTTTTGCAAATATTTAGAAATAGCGTTTCAAAAACAGATGTTTTCTGAAGAAATTACAATAAAAAATAGAGTTAATCGATATCTATTTAAAGCCGTTTCGAAAATCAATTTAGGATTACAGGTTAATTTTATAGAATTGCTCAAAGAACATCCGAAACAAGTTCTGCAGAAAAAAAGACAAGAATTGCTCAAAGATGTACGCGTGTCCACTTACCCTCCCCACAACCAACTTGGGGAGACTGAAACTTCACAAATATGTGGATAAATTCTAGATGTATCTAACATTGCAACAGAATCTCATTTTTTGGACCCATATTCAGCGAGAACTGGTGAGATTACTGACCTTCGTTTTTGTAAATAATAGGTAACCAACTTGTTATTCAAACTTAACCCAACTCACAATAGATCATGGATTCTGATGTTTGAAATAATTTTAGTATCTACCTACACTTATTATGTCCATATAGAGTGACAGCTTACTTGGATCAGTATTTATAGAGGTTATATTTTTGATTGCTTGGCAATTGCAGTAAAATTGAAGTGATTGTGGTATGAATAAAAGGAAAAAAATGAAATAAAAAAATAAAAGCGTTGATAATACAATTATAGTCTTTCCAGGGTTTTACTATGATTTAAAGCAATCTGAACAAAAAGAATGATATCTTCATATATATATATATATAAGGAATATATATTTATATAAAATGTGGAATAGTAGATATTTGTGTGTTGATACCTATTTTACAGGTGTTCAATCAGAGTATATTGGCATTCTGTTATAAGATACTTGGTTTATTTCGATATACTGGTTGAGATATTAATATTTTGTTTGATACTGATAAAATATCATTAGGTAGATGTTAACCTTTCAACATTCCAATTATAATCTAAAATGCAACTGAGCTTATTTTTATGGGATGTGATTCCTCATCTAGAATTACTGCAACTGCGATTTTATGAGCAGGAGTTTTTGGAATATATTGTTAATGCAAAATAAGTACAGCTTTATATCATAGGTCTCATATTGTAGAGTTGAAATTTGTGTTTTGATCAGGAATACTTCCTTTTACAGGCACCAGCAATATAGAGTTTCCTTGTTATCCTTGTTGAGATCTGATTGAAACTCAGTCCTTATTAGTGATCGCAATCGAGCAGTGCGACCATAAGCAAGCGAACGAGCCCTGTGCTCGGGCTCGCTTGAATTGCGCTTTTTTCAGGTTATTACTTGCTTTAGCTTGCTTGATTAAACTATTTTAGCAATTTCCTGCTTGGCGCTCGACGAAAAAACATGGAAAGCTTGCTTGTATGCTTGCTCGAATTGCTTCAAATTGAAATAGGCTTGCTTGCGTGTAGACCTGCTTGCTTGCTTGCGTGTAAACCTGCTTGCTTGCTTGCTTGCGTGTAAACCTACTTGCTTGCTTGCTTGTTTGCGTGTAAACCTGCTTGCTTGCTCGCTTTCAAATCAAGTAAGCAAGCATGTAACACAGGGAAAATTTATTTAATTTACGTAATTTTAACTTTAAAAATGTCAAAATTCATTACACTTTGACCCAATATCACGCTAAAAGTATATAGCACCATGCTTGCGCTTGTACTCGGATTTGCTCGCTTGCTTATATGCTCCTGTTCGACTTGCTTGACTTTTTAAAAAAATTAGATAATGTGTAATTTATGCTTACTTGCTTTCAAAACTAAAAATGCTCGATATACAACTGCTCGATGAGCTGTTGCTTAGGCTTGGGCTTGCTAGAGTAACTTTCAAATATTTTAGATTCAGCAAATGCTTGCTGAAACTGCTTGTGCTCTGCAGTGGAATTACATACTAAAAACGCTTGATAAAATAAAAACAACCTAAATTTCAAGTGTCGCTCATAAAATATGATGCCACTTGAAATGTGAACAACGATAATAAACAAACGTTTCAATTGAACACAATAACAAACGCATGCTAAAAATATGAAATACCCTTTTTGAACCATACATGTTGTGTAGATGATAGCACCCTTGATCACGGCGCAATCAATTACACAAATGACATATATATCAAAACAGGATTCTATCCAAATCAATAATGATAATAAACAAAGATATCAATTTAGTCAACTACTCATCTATATCGTAGTTGCACTATCAATATAAATAAAATTCAAGCATATAAAAACTACCCCTTAAAAAATCAAGGTTACATAAAATAGATATAACAGAAATAAACAAAAACAACCATTTCCCAAAAGGTCGATATTGTCACACTTGACATACAATCCCTTATGGTCAATGCTCTATACAATTTACCCCTTAAAATATCAAATCAATAACAATGTACTCAAAACTGGAAGATTACTAAATATACATCCAGTCAAGTCTGATGGTATCCAAGTTCTCTAAATCACTATAAATACCCTCATACTTTTCAATTATTTTAACTCTTCAGAAATCTTTTGTAATAAAAACTTTAGCTGATTATAATTGTATTTCTACTGCTTTTATTTTTATATTTTTTTTATTTTAGTAAATAACATCGTAATTTACTGCATGCTCGTTTGGGCTCGGTCATTTTGCGAACGCTAGTCCTTATGGAGCGAGATTTAGGTAAGAATTGAGATTAGTCGTTTTTAAGTATACTGTAAAACACGAGCCAAGCCTTGTTGGACGAGCTTGACCAAAGCTCGCGATAAAGAGCCCAGCTTTTGACTTCTTTTTAAAAAGCTCGTGTACAGTAGGAGGGGAGAGCGAGTTTTTGTTTTCTTTTCAAATAGTTCAAATGTAATAATAATTAGTAAATGATACGACATTACTACTTTAGATGATTGTCAATTGTCATTCAAAAGTTTGCTTTACTTTAGATATTTGTCACTTGAAAGGTAAAATAAGGCTCGCATTGAGCTGGTGAGTTTTAGTCGCTGCATAAAAAAGGTTCGGCTCGTTTTAAATAATTAGCTGTTTTAAATGAAATGACAATGGCACCTTTGATCTATAAAAGTTGTCATTTTATTTCAGCAATAAAGATAGGCAGCTAGCTATAAACGCACTTTAACAACGTTTTTCTCACTACATAGTAGCTTTTGGAAGTTTCTCTATGAGATCATTGTATCAAAGATGTGCACTTATTTAGCATTGGTGTTGGCTGGGCTCTGCCAACCAAATTTATTAGTATAAGCTGGGCTCGACAGCATCCCTAGCACTTATTCTTATGTAAAATTGGAATTTATTAGGATCAAAATTCGCCCAGATACGTTTTTGGCTGTCGATTTTTTATGGTTGTAAAAAAAGCAGATTCCAGATAGTTTTCAGATGGCTTTCAAATTTTCTGTTCAGCATTGAGTCGAATTATGTCAAATCTTTAAAGAAGGTCTATCTTCTCTCTATGGGCCATTGATGTTTGTCAGAAATAAAAGAGTTAATATCAGGATATAATTGCATCAGCCTAAAATTGACCAAAAATTAACTACAATCGATTGTAAAAAATAAGCTCTTAAGTTTATTTGTTAATTTTTGTATTCACAAGATAGATCCAACTGCAAGCTACTCTGCATTTTTTGTTTCGGCAGAAAATATTGATTCTTTGTCAAGATAATCGAAATAATGGTTCCCATTACAGCTTAAACCCTATAATAGCTGGGTTCCAAAATATATTGGAGGACAATCGTCCAAAAATGCTTCAAATAACAAAATTGATTAATAGTTCATGAACTGTAAAGTAAGTTGGCATAGTGTATTGAATGTTTTTTGTACAGTTTTGGAGTCTGCATCCAACTATACAAAATTAAATTAAATGTTTTACATTTCATATTGTGTAAAACGCAATTGAAATTTTAGAGGTTTTTTGAAGATACATATCACTTTTTATAAGCACATTTGAAGTATGAGTAATGAAAATAATGTGCTACAGCATTACCTATCGATTGAGCTATTGCTGAACTTTTTAGCTGTATTTTTCGTAGAGAAAACGAGATTTTTGTCAAAATATTTTTCAAATTCAGAATCTGGGATAAGGGTATACAGTGCTTTGCGTTTAAAAGTTAAGATTTTGGGAAATTAAAGTCAAGATTTTTGATCGGCCAATCAAGAATTTCTTAGTGTGTTCAAATTTTTTGCCGACCAATCAAATTATTTTTAACTTAATCAAAACTTTTTAACACTAAAAATGGTCAATGAAAAAACACTTCAGGCAAACAAACAAATAATCTTTATGTCATTGACTAGGTTGGTTTGATATCATAAATGGTATACAATTGCAATATTATATCCCTTAAAAAATGAAACACTCATATAAATTCTGTCATAATTCAATGAATATTTAAATGAGCAGACAAGGTTTTTTCTGTAGTAACGTTAATCAATCCAGAAATTTCTTTTCTGATTTGAATATTGATTTTCTGTTGTTCAATCAATTCCAGATACAATGTAGCTAACAATTATTCAAACATTGTTACCCAATCAAATCGATCACTCCAAGTAGTAGTAGGAACTTGAGCAGATCGCAGTTCAACAAATTTCCATAGTGAATCATTCTTCAAGTTCATTTTTAAAAGAGTGATAGTGTTTTTGATTACTTGGATACCAAATGTTGATCTTTTTAATGCTGTTTTGAAATTACAGTTGTTGAGGTGGCTGAGGATGTAGAAAAGGGCACCATTACATTCGCAAATGACTTTTAACGTATCTTCAAGAGTATGGTTCACATTTTCTTGTGTAATACCGCTCGAAGATTCAATAAACAATGATTCGTAGTTGTTTAACCTTCCTAATCCATCAGCATATTTTTTTTCAACCTCGGCTGGCACAAAGTCAACTTCTGCTATCTGGGTATACTTTTGAATTTCTACCAATTCTTCACACCAGGAAAACCCCAGTAAGTTTGCTTCTTTAGCCAAGTATCTAAACATCGGTACAACATACTCGACAAAAGGAGTTCTTTCGTGGTTATTATTTGATGTCGTAGGTTGTTTACAGTTACAATGATAGCCTGTGAGAGTATATGCTATAAAGTTGGCAAATTGTTTAGTTCTAATATCTTCTGATTGGTGAATAGAATGGCTCCAAATATTAGGCAGAAATTCAGTAAATTCATAGTTTAAAACATCACCTAGGTAGTCCATTATTACACTAATTTTAATACGGAAGTATTCTTTTTTTGGTTGTGCTGGTTGTTCTTAAACTCCTTCATTTCATCAGTGTTGGAGTATTTAGGATTGCTGATCATCAAGGATTCAATACCTAGAGCACAACTCTTCATTATCTATAACTTGTATTTTTAGTGTGTGTGGCATGACTAAACAGGATACTGGAGGTTTGAGGTTATACTTTTTTGTGTTTTTAGTCAAAGTAACTGTTGCATCTGATTCTCCGAATTGCTTGTTCCTAACTTGATTACCAGACTCATCGTTTTCAATTCGTTCACCAGTGTCATAAACGTCAGCTTTACTCGTTCCACCATCTCTATCAACTTGTTCACTGCATCCTGGACCACTGCTTGAACCTGCTGTGTTTGTTTGATCGCGAAGTACTTTTTTCGGTACTGCTTAAATGAGCTGTACGTGTAATCGACTGCAAGAAGTTCAGCTTCCTGTGCTGTTCTTTTTTTTTTTTTGCTGTATTTATTTTTGCCTGCTTCAAATAACTTTCATTTATCTTTAATAATCCTCCAGTTCGTTTGATAAACTTAGTTTTAAATCCTTTTTTTGAGCAATAGCTATGTGCTTTTCTAAGGTATTCCTTTGCATGTGTAGTTAGCTGATAATTATCATCATTTAAAATACACAAACGATACATTTTTTGAATTATATCAAGGTAGGTATGCTCAAGATTTATCTGATCAAGAATATGTAAAGGAATGGCATCGGCATGGGCAGCAGGATTACAAAAGCTAATTAATGGGATGGTGAGTAGATAAGGCTCAACTCCTAGCTTTTCCCTTATTTTATTTGGGATTGTGTAATGTTTGCTAATTTCACAGCTTGGTTTTGGCTTTTTTAAAAAAAAAGGTACCCAGAATTTTTTTATACTGAAACATGTTATAGAGCGCTTCAAAACATGTAGTTTTTATTATTAAAATTTTTTAATATAATAGCTTAATTTTTTTCCAGAGATGTTCAGATTCAAAGTTTTTAATTTTTCGTAGTGAGATACATATGTGTAAAAATCTGAAACTTTAGCAATAGAAAAATTATATCAACTGCAAAAAAATAAGATATTTTTGAATACTCGTTTTTGGATTAAAGCAGAATATCTCAGGTACAACAGCATATAATTTTTTTGTGGTGTCATTTAGCGAAAAAAAGGTGGAGCATGCATGAAAAGTGAGACCCAGTTTTTGAGGAAAAAGCATTGAAATTTACGAGTTTTTGAGTCTTTCATAAAATCTAAAATAAATTTAGAAACAGGTAGCATAACGCGACCAATTCATATCTATTTAGCAATGTTTAAGGTATATCATAAAAAGTGGTTAATATAAGTTTAGCTATAGAAAAGAGAGCATAATCGAATTTGGGAAGATTGAAAACTATAAAAATTCAAATTTTGCTGGAGCAGGTACCTACAAAAAAATATTAAAATCCATTTCAATTTATGCAGTGTAACTTTTTCAATATACTGTATATCATGGAAAGCTATAAATTCCGTCAGTTATAGAGAGTAACAAAACAAAAGCTGTGATTATACAATGGGTACATATATATATTTATTGACTGATTAATTAATTGGAAAAAAAAAAAGGCAATTAAAGGTTATCGGATGTAATTGTTTGGATTCTACAAAGGAAAATATAAAAGAATCTTTTTATTACTAGATGTTCCTAAAAGGAATAAATTCAATGACAAAGGCTACTCTAGTACTTACAATGCCTCGTCCATTTTATGTCTTCTGTATGCAATTTATCATTTTGATATATTAGCAAGTCGACCTAGAAAGCATTTCCAATACCAATCCTATCTCATATAAGTAAATGTTTTCAAGCCGAGATTAATTAATATCCATCTCTGTTTTGTGCTTGACTTATGGAGTTATGTACTTCTAATAGGTGCAGCTTGCCAAAGTGCCTTCAAATCGAAAATATTTAGTTTTTGAAGCGTATTGCGAACTAATTTAAAAATGTACTTCTCATACATTGAAATTACACAGCGTATGCCCAGGCTATTCGCAATACGCTGCGTAAATGCAATAATTAAGTCTAGAATTGTATTGGAAAATGTAACTCCAGGTATTGTAGTGTGCCTTTATTGATACTATATTCATACCTGGAGTTTAGCATTTAAAAGTATAATGACTTGGATAAGAATCTTAGAAAGAAAGACATACGAGTATACAAATAAAAAAAGATGTATATATGCTACTCGAGTACTTTATTGAATACTCAAATACAAATAGATTTGCTTATAAAAGCAATGCTCTAACTTGAATTGCTGCAGAAACGCCTAGCTGAAAAGTTTTGATTTTCAAGCAGTAAAAATTCAATGCTAAGTTTTTGATTAGTTTATTTAAGGCCATGGAAAATGGTAGAGCAGAATAACATGAACTGTATTTAATTTGAAATTTCAGGTAGATACCCATTTTGATTGACATTACCAATTGAGGGAAGAGTACCACCACATTTTTAAGAATAACGGGGCTTTGGCTCCGATTCATGCATATTCATTTTAAATAACCACCTTGGGCTGAGTAAAAATCATCTCGTATAGTTTAGGTTGCACTCTTCTTGAAATATAGTAATAACAAACCTTATCACACCTTTCTTTATGTGTTTGGCATATAAATAGTTTTGATATTCTTCCTTGTCGTGCGGTTTTAGTCCTATACATTAATACATTTGATGGCAAACTCTATCAAAAAATTTGAACCCTCATACGCACCACAAAGTGTATAGTAAATGGGGCTAGAACACTCAATGATTCACATACTCTAAATTTTGTATCAAACGGCATAAATCTAAATATCAATTTTTTTTTTTTTTTTTTTTTTTTACAAAATCTATTGTGAAACGGAAGTGTAATTTTAAAGTTTTTAAGCTTCTCTCTTGGGAACAGATACATAGTATTTAACTTTTTTGGGCTATGGTCCGCATAATTATCTACAGATCAAGATATTACTTGCGACTATAACTTTGTTTTTCATAGAGAATCAAGAGAAATTGCGTTAATTCTTATGAAAATTGTGTTAATTCTTATGAAAATTGCGTAAATGAAACAATCGCCAACTTTTTACGCCTTTTCTTTAGTTTCTCCATCAAAAATTGAGATATTCCAGGAATCTAAATTGCAATATATAGATATCAGCTAGGACTACAAAATAGTTAATTTTAAAATACTAGCCAATATACCGAATATTTTGGAATCAACAATATAAGGTTGAACAAGCAAAAAAAAAAGTGCCTAAATTTTTTTGATATATATGTATTTAAGAACTTGATTGGGATGAAGAACTAAAATTTAGCTTATATGATAACCTTTTCATTTAAGGCTATAAATTTAGATCTTTGCATTGGCACCAAATACGATTTTGGCTTCATCGAGAATTGTACCTGCGTTAGTGGGAATGAGTGTTTGAGTAAACTCGCGAGCACCACACCATTTATTGGCTACAATAACATCTTCCTCTGCGCCTTCAACGTTGTGAGTGATGTCAAATGCGGCTTGTTCCAAAAACAAAGCACCAGCAAGAGTTCTTCCTAAAGCAAATGTTAATTGACGAGCATTAGCTTCTGTTTCGAGCTTATTTTGCATTGACTGAGTAAAAAATTGTTTGATATTATCCAAGGCAATGTCGATTGATTTACCGGCGTCAGCCAAACAACTGGATGACATTATAGAGCGATTGACTTTTTCTTTAATCATCTAATGCACAAAAATAAATAGTTAATACTGGTATAATATTCTCAATTTAACCATTACCTGCTCAAATGATACAAGGCATTGACCTTTAGTTTCACGAATAACACGAATAACATCCATAGCTAATACATTAGTTGTACCTTCCCAAATAGTATTGACTTGAGCATCACGAAGTTGACGACCGATACCAACTTCTTCCATATATCCTTGACCACCTAAAGCTTCCATGGCTTCGCTACAAGCATTAACACCAATCTTGCAAACATAAGCTTTAGCAATAGGTGTCAAGAAACGAAGAATAGCAGCATCTTCCTTGCTTTCCTGGATACATTCAGTGCGTCCAAGTAACTGACATGCATAGAATGTAATTTGAGCACCTGCACGGAATATAAGTTCAAGTTGAGCAAGCGTTGTAATGTGAAGAGGAGTCTTGTCTAAATAATTATTGAAAGCACGACGTTTATATGCAAAGTCTTTGGCAATTGCAAGGGAACGACGAAGAGCACATACAACACCCAAACAGGCATAAACACGAGTAATATTA
Organism: Mucor racemosus; assembly: GCA_027405735.1. Lineage (NCBI taxonomy): Eukaryota > Fungi > Mucoromycota > Mucoromycetes > Mucorales > Mucoraceae > Mucor > Mucor racemosus. The sequence continues at coordinate 474,127 of JAPEHQ010000025.1, forward strand.
AGGATTGATGCAATGCTGGGAACACCACGACCAGGTTTTCCGAGCTATGTTGAATATTGTTAAGACCCTCTGTATGATAGTTACATAAACGAGCTACTTACCAAATTGGCTTTCATGCCAGATAATTCAAGTTCAGCAGTAGGCAAACCTTTAGTACCATATTTATTCTTAAGGCGATGAACTCTAACACCGTTTAATTGACCATCGGGTTGTCTCATCTCTGCAATATAAAGAGAAAGACCTTTGCTTCCCTACGTAAAAATAATATTAAATTCAAATGCCAAAATAAAGTTGTAGCTGATATTACATTTTGAACAGTGCCCTCTTTGGGATCAATAGTACGAGCCAAAAGCATTGTCAAATTGGCCGTTGTGGCGCTGGAAAACCATTTGAAACCTGAAACTGACCAGGCATTTGTCTTTTCATCAAAAAGCTCTGCTTGAGTTTCGGATTGACCGACATCGCTGCCACCAGGGCGCTCAGTCATCCATTGACCACTAGTCCAGAATTTAGCAGGATCACGACTAGTTAAACGACTATAATATTTGTCTTTCATTTCTTGGGTACCAAGAAGCTCAATAACACGAGCAGCACCGTCTACGTAGAAAGAAAGATTAATTTTTTTTTTTCAATTAATTGAAATCTGTTCATAACCTACCAGTCATTGAAAGAGGGCATGAATACATGGCAGATGAAGGAGAATAAAGATATTGCTTTGCAAATTGATAAATTCTTGAATGTTCATTGTATTTGCGTTCATATGCAATTGCGACCAGACTAAAATGGTATAAATTTTTTGAGATTATTAGCATATGCTGAGTGAATCAGGAACTCAGCATTTGTGAAATATATTACCCCTCTTTAGCTGCAACATCGTTTAAATCTTTCCATCCTTGGGCTGTGGATATTTCATCGACTCTTCTACACCAAGCATCATATTGCTTGAGCTGAGGATAGTTACTGGGAGTTTCAACATCTTCTCCCATAGCAGCAATATCTTGAGGGGAAAAAAAAAAAGACCAATACTATTACTAATCACATATTTATTGAGAAGTGTTTTGAATAAATATACCTGTAATAACTCTTTCTCCAAATTGTGAAAGGTCAGGTTCAATTTCATTTAATACAGTAGAAGGTAATAATCTCTTTAAAATATTTCTTAATACAATATCATCTTGGTATTGATTTTTTAATTGAGGTGGTTCCTATTCAATAGAAAATCATCTTTATTATGCTTTGAATCTGATTATTTGATGCACAATTAATTTACTTGACGAAATCCACTATCTGAAGTTGCTGTAGGAAAAGGTCTTTGAGTAGACATGATTAAAAAAGTGTGGGGAAGAAAAGAGAAATGATATATGTAACATGAGTTTTATATACTGACACCTAGGGATTTGTTTTCTATAATGTGTGTATAATTGAATTTCCCACAAGCAAAAGCACTTGATGCTATTGGCATATTCTCTAAGCGCGCGCACCTTGAGGTACAACACTCCCACTTGAAATTCAGATAGTTTTGCCATTATATGGCTGTATTTAATTAAGATGACATATCTTCTTCTTTTAAGCTATTTTATGTATAATATGTGTGAATGAGTATTTAAATCTTAATTCAAATAATGCACATCGTTTTTTCTCCGTGGCATTATCGTCAGTACATTACAGGAAAATGAAAAATCCAACTCTGATTGCTTTTGTAGAAAATTCCACAAGTTTGCATGTGATTAATACACAGTATCAATTATAAAACTACTACCATGTTTTTTCGGTGAGGTTCATTGAATTTCTCTATATCAAAAGTTGTTATTCTGAAAGTACATCATAACAGAAGCTCTCTAAAGATCGCATTCCCTTGTGGTTCAATTCATTGACACAACAATTCATTCGGAAAACTGTACCTTCGAGTTTTTTCAATATCCAATTTTTGTAAGCTTTCAACAGCTTTTTAAGCTACTCGACGGCTTTAAGATTAAATAGTTGTCTTGTATACAGTTGAATAGTGTTTTAATTATATTTTGATGTTGTTTCTTCTGGAAAACAGTGAATTATACATTAATTTCCCGTTTCTTTATGTGGCTCTATTTTGGAAGGTATATACTGATTTTATCGAGACATATTAGTAGCTTTTTGTAAATCTATGATGCTATGAAAAATGTTAATATATACTTCATATGTTAGTATCTTGTGTTCTGTTTTGTTTTTAATTTTGTGGACCTTGAGAATGTGAGAGAATCCTTTGAAAACAGCTCAAGGGCATGTCTGTGTTTAAAAGTGGTTTCGATTGACTTTTAAAAGACTGAAGTTGCTGCTGCTACTGTTGTAAGAGTAGGCAAGATAATATCAATAAAATGCCACCAACCCACTTTTGTATTAAAAAAAAAAAAAAATACGATGATTATCTGTACATGCTTAAAAACTTATTTCTGTTAGTATTTTGTAAATTTTTTGATTTTGAACGTTTGGAAAATCCTTTAAAGACATAAAATTATTACTTTTTTTTTCGTCAAATTATGTCATTTTGTGCCTTTCTCCTCAACATTTGATCAGATAAAATCGGTTGTGATATTCAATAAAGTAATTCATTGATATATTGTACAGCTTCATAGCTGTTTCGAAACAAAGTATATGCTTTTATCTTTAATATATTGCGAATATATCTTTAGTTTGTGAAATTTACTTGATTCAAGTTGTTTCAAGTGTGCATTAGCTTCCGGACAAAGATATAAAATTATTGAAGCATCAGTAGGATGTCCAAAAGATTTTTTTTCCAGTGGCTTGGCCGAACCTGGAAAAAAAATTGTTTTTCATTATATCTATTTGTTGGCGACTCGATAGTGTGTAAGTTTCTTTCTCTTTCATCACATAAACAAAAATGGAGAACTCTGAAGGCCAAGTTATCGATCTTTACATTCCTCGCAAGTGGTAAATTACTTTTGTTTTTTATAGCAATTGACTAGAGAAAAAAGAAAAAAAATACATCAGTACAAATTTTTGACATTTGTATTATTTAGTTCTGCCACCAACCGTCTCATCACTGCCAAGGATCACGCCTCCGTTCAAATCAACGTTGCTGATGTTGATGCTGAGGGTCGTGCCACCAACAGTTTCGCCACTTATGCTTTCTGTGGTTTCATCCGTAAGGAAGCTGAATCTGACGATGCCCTTAACCGTATCGCTCAACAAGATGGTTGTAAGTATTTAAAAATGTTTACATGAAGAGCAATTTTATTGAATGGGTTTTTATTTAAATTTTCTAGACTTGAAGAACGTCTTCTCTTACCAACAATAAATCATTTTGTCTATATTATAAATATAATTTTGAAATAAAAAATTAAATACAAATATAACATTACATTTTTTCTTGATTGTTATAAGCAAGCATTATTAATATTATCGTGTGTTTTATTAATGTAAAAAAAAAAGAAAAAAAAAGGCCAATTTTCTGTTATCTTCTCTTCTTCCCTCCTTTCTTTCCTTTTGGTGTTTGTTTGGGAGAAGCTGTTTTAACTTCGGGCACAACATTCTTTGCTGCCACTAATGGAGCAGCATCGGGTATCACTGTGTCTTCATCTAGCAAGAATTTATTTATTAAATAAATTGATTTTCCTAGGGATTTTCAAAGCAAAAACCTACCACTATTTTCCTTGTTCATCATCTTCAACATTAATAAACTATTCAAACTGACGAATTTCTTTAAATCTGTCATTTGATTTGTTTTGTATTTGATATTCTATAAATTTAGAATTGTTTGTTACTAAATGACAACTCAATAAATGCATATACAAATATACGTACTGTTCTATCATCTGTAACTTTCAAGACAAGATCACCATCAGAACGGTGAAAAGTATGAACATAACGAGTCTAATGTGTATATCAAAAAAGTCAGGGAATTAAGTCTAAAATCAACGCGTTTATGGCTCAATTGCTAACCTGCTCGGGAGAAGCGATATATAAATCTTCGGCTGCTTTTTGGAATTCGTCCCAGTTGCTAATATACATTTTTATTCGAGTTGTTGAATATAGAGAAAGAATGAGAGCGTTAAAAATTGTTGTTATAGAAACGGTGACGCTTTTTTTCTTTCCATTCGCTTCTGTTTTGATGATGAGGGTCAATTTAAACCAATTAGGGTTGAGAGTTCCCTTACATTTGAATCATGTAAGATGAAAATGTACCTGATAAATTTATTTTTTGACAGCTTTCAGGTTGCCTAGCAACGACATTCATGGTATCAACTAAATTATTGAATTGTGTAGACATTGTGATTACAGTTAATATCATATTCCATTCAATTAATGTGCATTGTTTGCTATACAAAATGATGTTTATGATATACGCACTACATTTCAATTTGGTCATTGTTGAAAAAATATGTCAAACCTTGAGTTGATTTACTAATAACATTAAGTTTATAACAAAAACCATGGCAGTTGATGTGCAGAAATTACTTTTCTTTCATTAAAATAGGACTAAAATAAACTAAATTAAGATTGTTTCACAATCATTTCCTATTGATACGTGATTAGATTTGTAAAGTCTTTGTTTTAACATTTTATCTAAATATATTCTTGGCAATTTCATGCATAAAGGGTCTTCTTTTTCTTGCTGATAGGCAAAAATTATACATGATTCCGTAATATCATAGCCGAGAATACCTATTAAACCGAGACATGACATGTTTTCAATAATATCTTTGCCCCTCGTGATAAATACAACATTCACCCGGTGAATGATATATACATGACGTTGTTCATTTGCCACAAAAATGCAGATCCTGCTGTATAATTTTAAATACAAGATTGCGTAAATATATATAGTGTAGAAATAAAGCTTAAAGTTTTATTAATGCAAGCAAATTAATGTATGTGTATAAGATAAGCAAAATGATTACTATACATGATAAAAATTCTAAAAAAGACAATTAAGATATATTTCTACCTATCAGAACCGTATTGTAATTCCGAATTGATTCACAACAACTTATTTTCTGAATGCCAAGGAATAAATCTCCTTGTCAATTAAAAAAGATGGTCTTGGCCCTTTTATAGGAGAATCGTTCGTGAAAAAATAGATATGCTTTATGTATAATAATAGTTTGTTGATATATATTTACAAAAAAAAGTGTGAAAAAGAAAAAGGGGGGGGGTATTTGATATATTATTTAATTGATACCAAGTTCTAATTCAAGTGTATCTTTATGGTCTTGTACGAATTGGTATACTTCAGCAAGGTTAACGAAAAGGTCATACTATAAAAATTATTAGTTAAAGAATTTTCAAGCATAAATGCAGCAAAAAAATTTACCTTTACAACCCCTGTTTGCATGAATAAATATACATAAATGTTGAGTATATTTTTTTTAAATGGAAAAAGTCTAATTTTTCCTTACCTAAGAAGCTTCTTTCCATCTCATTTATTTCTCTGGCATTATAAAGCGGAGCCACAAGTTTATAGATCGAATGAGCCATTGTATTTGCATCCTCAACAAATTTAGAGGCTAGAATTACAGCTGCAATGAACATTTTGTAAGGTGTATCAAATTCTGTTTTTTGTTAATATATGGATTTTCTGACTTTAACGTATCATCTTACCTCCTTTTGATTTACGAGGTAAACCATTCTTTAATCTACCAAGATAAATAAGAGCAACTACCAATATGGTAGGGGTTAATTTACAATGGTAAAATATATGTCTGACAAATATATGTAAGGTGGGTAAAAGACGTTGTTGATAATGCAATCTTTCTTTTGAACATTCCAATAAGGTTTTCACATTAAATGCCGTATAAGCGATCAAATTATCAAAACTATTGTGTCGCACACGAAGCGATGGTGATAAAGAGGGGTTTTTGGAGAGGATATGCTGAAAATCAGAGATTGGGAGGGATGAAACAGAGGCCATTATTGAAGAGAGGAAAAAAAGTGAAAAAAAAAGAGGGGAAAAAGGAAATATTAGTCCTTTTTATATTTTATACAAAAATAGCGAAAAAAAAAAAAAAAAAGTTGAGTTCTATTTTTGGACCCCATGCAGGTTTTTAATTACCCATATATAGACAAATTTTCTTTTTTGGAATATGAAACCTGATAAGAGGATTTTTTACAATATTTAAATTGATCAACATCATATATTCTTTTTGTTTTATGAAGCGATCTGTACATAAACAAAAATAAAGTTACTATGAATGATGATCGCATTAAATAAACAATTTAAAATAGTATGCACATTCCTCAAATACAACCGAAAAAAAAACGGACTTTTTTACTGTATGAAACTTGAAAAAAGGAAAAAAAAATGAAAATGGGATGATACATATCAAAAAAGGTATGTCAAAAATTTCTTTTTCAAGATCTAATTATTGTCCCAAAAGAAAAAAGGGAAAATAATGGGATGGTTTATTCACGTAAATGAACTAAATGGAATCTTCTATCAATGCCTTTTTTGCTTTTTGCTTTTTCCCTGATCATTTTTGGCATTGGATGGTCGTTTTTCTTGTTGAACCACTTGCGTCGCAGTGAGAGTTTTGATTGTAGATTCGATAATCTTCTTTTCCCCAATACGAACTATTAAAGCATTTTTCTTATTATTAATAATTCCATCACCCAGATCTTTTAATTCCTTTTCGTCTTCCTATTTTTTTTTTTTTTTATAAATTAATACGACAACATTATTTGATTTGTTTAAATAACTTGCCTCTAAAGTAGTAGAATATCTTGACAATCTCTTTTTCAAAATAGACAAGATAATTTGCTTGACATCTTGAGTCAGTCTAGGCTTTGGCAGTTTTTGCTTCTCTTCCATTTTTTCAAACTCACTCGGTGTTGAGCATAAAACATGAACTAATGTGTGTAGGGAAAAAATGATTAAATTAGGATTCATGACAAAATAGATTATGTTTTACCAGAAACAATGAGTTCCAATGGGATTTCATGGTCTGTGTCTATAACAAAACACCTAATTGAGTGGTATTGATTAGTAAATCTTATCACATTGCTTGACATGTTATCACATTTTACTCATCCAATACTCCTTCTTCCATTAAGAAATCGATCTATCGATGATATTTTCACGTTAGTAAACAATATGTAATCAACATGCAATAAAAAATAAAACCTTTTTTTCAATAATCTCCTCGTCTTCTTTTTGATCTACATTGCAATGTTCTACAACCAAGGGTCCATCCAATTCAACCAAATCAAATTCATTTTTCTCGTCTGTAAAGCCATATTTACGCAATAAATCTGAATTGCAAAGATCTCCATAAGTATTATAAATTTGTTCGCCTTGTTTAATATCTTTGATTGCTTTCATTTGTAAACTGTCTGTTTCATGAAACAAACGGGCATTGTTAAATCCAGTTTTGTGATTCAGCATGTCCGCCATTGGAACCATGGTAATCACATCATTCTCTTCTTCCTCTTCCTCTTCCTCCTCCTCCTCCTCTTCTTCTTCTTCTTCTCCTTCTTCTCCTTCTTTTCCGTCGTTCTTTTTTTCAGGCTTTTGAAGTTCATCATTGAAACTATAAGCCATGATTAAGGAACCACAAATGTGAAATAGTTCGAGATTATGAACATCCTTGTTAAAAATATTGGAATATTTCTAATTCATTGATTTAATAAAATAAACTTGGACATGTTTAGTTTTCTTACCTCGATAATAGGTTTAACATCATTATTAAACGTTTCCTCGGCTTCAGATTTGCCAAGTTTTGCTTTTTTATATTGCAATTTTAGTATTGCATTTCGCTTTTAATAGATCCAACTTACAGGTAATGTCAGTTCCTTCCAATTCCTTCAAATCAGCTTCTTCCCAAAACATGGGAGTTGAAAATTTACGAGGCAATACATCTAATTTCTGTATAAATAAAAATGAATCTAAGCATAATATTCTCGTAATTTACCAAAATACGGCTTCCAGAATGAATCCTCCTTTTGGCTTTCGTACATTAATGTAATAATAAGTGGTGTCCAGCCATTTAATTCTGCTAAATCATCTTTTAATCCTTCAATATTCCTTAAAGAACTAGTTAATGGAGATAATAGTATAGATCTTGGAAGTGAAAACAAGAGCTCTCCTTCCTATTGATGTCAAGTTAGAAACATGGTAACGGATTATAATGTCAAAAATAACCTTGATATCTTTGGTAGCAATAACGCCTCGGCCAGCTCCTTCTGAGCGATAATCTTTAATATCAATGTCTTTGCTCAATAATGTATCATTATCTTGAAGCCATTTCCAAAATGCTTCACCTGTTTCCTCGAAAGTAGCCATGATGTTGATTGAAAAAGTAAAGGAAATGTGCATAATTCAGCTTTTTTCTTAACCAAAAGTGGCTTTGAGTGGCTTGTCCACTCTCATGTACTGTATAAAACAAATTTATATTTTAGATCATTTTGCTTCACAGCAACCTCTCGACAATGTCAAGTACAAAATACAGCGATCTTACTAGAGAACAGTTATTGGATCATATTGAAAAGCTTGAAGCGCAAATCAGCAATACAACAACTACTCAAAATGATTCAGATTCATCCGAGTTAAAGCACAAAAAAAAGCGTCAGCGTGAACAAAAGAGTCGACCATTTGATATGTCTAAATATACCAAACGTAAAATTGCATTGCAAGTTGCTTATATCGGATGGAATTACTGCGGATATGCTAGTCAAAATAAACCTGAAACAATCCCTACAATTGAAGATATGCTTTTCAAGGCATTGATTAACTGTAGATTAGTCGAAGACATTGACAAAAGCGATTACAGTCGTTGTGGACGTACTGACAAGGGTGTTAGTGGACTAGGTCAAGTTATTGCATTGAATGTTCGATCAAAAAAGCTACAATCTGATCCTTCGACTGATTTATTACCTTCTGACAAGGAATTTCCATATGTTGATACATTAAATCGTATGTTACCTCCTGACATTCGAGTATTATCATGGGCACCTGTTCAGGATGATTTTAGTGCACGTTTTCATTGTACTGGACGTACCTACAAGTATTTCTTTCCTCGCAACAAGATGAATATTGAAAATATGAGAAAGGCATGTACCTACTTTGAGGGACCTAATGATTTCAGAAATTTCTGTAAATTGGATCCATCAAAAAATGTATTAAGTTACGAGCGTATCATCATGTCAATGAAAATAAATCCAGTACAGTATACACAAACAGTGGGCATTGGTGAAGGTTCAGAATTTTACGAGGTAGAATTAAAAGGTACAGCATTTTTATGGCATCAGGTACGATTCATGATGTCTGTGCTCTTTTTGGTGGGTCAAGGTTTAGAAGCACCAGAAATTGTGCGTGATTTACTCGATGTTGAAAAGGTCCCCGCAAAACCTGATTTCCCCATGGCCAGTGATTTACCTTTGGTATTGTATGATTGTGAATTCAAGGGTCTTGAATGGACTTACTCGTTTCATGATAATCAATACGATCCTTTGCCTTCATCATTCAGAACATATTTACACTACAATGAAGAATGGACAATTCAAATGATTCGTACATTGACCTGTCAAAATTATCTCTCCAAAGTTGCTAAATTTCCTGTTATGATGCCTGATAAATCAATAAAAACTGTAGAGGAATTTTCTGAAGAAAGATCTGTTGTGAGTTCGTCTGGTGTGGCTAATATTGTTTTGGGTGGTGGAAAAGAAATAAGGATGAACAAGTACAAGCCAGTGTTGCAAAGACCTCGTTGTGATACAGATGAATTAAAAAAGAGTAAATTTGAGGTTCGTAAAAAGCGTAAATTGAATAGACAGCAGCAAGAAGAAGAAGACAAAGATATTCCTCAAAAAGAAACATCTTAATAGACTATATGCATTTATATATCATAAATATCAACAATAAAAATTACGTTTTAATATACCAATAGTGTCTGTGTTTTATAATGTTTATTAAACTCATTAGGCAATGAAAATGGCATGTTTATGGCCTCAAATTTCATTTAATGAAGACTAATCAATATAAAAAAATTATATATCTACGTACACTACTATCCGGAAAGTAGCAAAAAATAAATGCTCATTAACAGGGTCGAACTGTTGACCTTGGCGTTATTAGCACCACGCTCTAACCAACTGAGCTAAACGAGCAGATGTTGCTCTGAATCAGTTTGTATTATATGGACAAAATATTGAAAAAAAAATTTGCGCAACTTTAGGCCGTACTTGCTCGTATCCCTTGTAGGGAATACGTCCATATTTTTTTTTGGTGGTAGAGTAAATGATGTGAGCAATGAAAAAAAATGAAAAATTTGCTTGCCTCTGCGTAAAATTATAAAAAATGAGTTTTTTTTTTTTTTTTTAAAAACATGAAAACAATTTATAAGAAAATCTTATTCGAATAAAAAATATCAACATGTATTTAAATGAAAAGATGAATATATATTTTACCTTTTATAAATCCTTTAGGTTTTGTGATTTTGTAAACTTTTTTTCGAATCCGGTTATACTATCTTATACTTTACATCAAGTAAGCCATTAAAAAATTAGTTATACATTCGAACGTTAATTTTTGTATGAATTTTTGATACTGTACCTACATCTCACAGCTACTTGCGATATTTAAACAGCCGCGTCCGGACTGTCCGGTAATTTTTTCTAGAAATTTACAGCTTGGAAATATTATTAGATGGCTGCGCCCGGAGATTTTTCGGCATTTTTTTTTTTTTTTGGAAGAGTGATTATTATTGGCAAAAATGTGAATCACGTAATATTGACCTGTACGAAATTTTTTTTATGGCGCTACTTGGTGGCTCAAGTGTAATTTAGGCATTTAATTGTCAAACGTATGGAATCAAGATGGAGTTGGTTAATTGATCTAACGGATAACAAATGCAATATCGTTCATTGAATGGGTAAATGTAAATATACAGTATTGTATAAAGCAACATAGCTTACTTTTAAATGAAAGTACTGCTAATTATTCTGATTAACATTACTAGGCTCAAAAAGCATAGTGTAATGATCTATAATTTTGGACTAACAACAAAGGTGGATAATATGCTTATAGATATTATTTTTGCTGTTATAAATTTGTGATCACTGGATTGATGAAGGTTGGTGTTCTTATTTGTAAATTAGATATTTATTGGTGAATAAATATAAGTAAAGGGAGTGTAACAAGACAGATAAATCTACAAGGGATCATGTAATGATTTCCTTGTAATATTTATATAAGGAATGAGGCAAGGTTTTGCATGAATGAAACTGAAATGTTTGACTCATTACACATAGTTAAGTGTAATCATTGCTACTAAATCGCATAATTTGATATGCAGAAAAACCTTGAAGTATTCGTTCATTTTTTTTGACAATGCTACAAATCATCGTTCAATATGACTGAATATTAATGAATTAGAGAAAATACAGCTGGTAAAAAACTGATATCCAACAATGTACATCGAGGTCAAGATTGATAAAACGTGCTTTCATTGTGTGGTGAAAATCGCGATATTTTGATGTATAGAAATTACAGGACCAAGATGTTGTGTTTATTTGCCTCAGAATTTTTAAAAGGGTTTAAAAACATACTTTATCAAACTTATTTAGATGTTAAATACTCACCATATGCTATTAGTATCATCTTGTTTTTTTATTTAATTGCTGTATTATTAAAAATCAAGCTCTTCATAGCTTATAACAATGGCAATGTGATGTCTCTGATTTTAGATTGACATTTATCATAAGGCGGGCTGATAATACGTTTGATGCTACTGTAGATGAAACAAGTCAGTTTGATTTATGGAATTTGACTTCAAATACCGAGGAATCATTTGTAAGTACTTAAGTTGATTCTGGCAAAGCATTGAATTAAATTGGCTTGGGACAAAGAGGGGGGGGTAAAAAGGCGGAAATAGGTTCCAGTGATGGCCATGTTTATGATGTTGAAGAAGTAAAAAAATAAAATTCAATGTAAATCACCTCTAGCGCAATAATTATGAAGACTATATTATCATTAAATAAATAACCACACAATATTAACATGTATAAATATCTACAGTAATAAGCTTGAATCAAGTGGGTACATCATCGTAAGGTCTTAAAAAAGTTCTCAAGTATTATAAAGTCTCTTATTTTTAAGGCTTACAAGGCTTGTAAGCGGAATATTAATTTAGAAAATTATTTTTGTCCAGATCATCACTTTTGACATTTTAATTTTTTTTTTTTTTGGTTTTGCAAATCTAGAGTTAATTATACTACCAATTATAAAAACAAAAATTATACACATATGCAGAATTTAGCGCTCTATTTGCTCAATAAAAAATAACAAACATTTTTATTGCAAAATATAACATGAAAATCCTTTAATCAAAAAACCGTTTTTGGGCCAAAAATGCTAAGTTTTATTACTTAACAGTTAATATTAAGCTTTTATAAAGTGTGTATTAAACATGGCTACAATTTTCTCTCACAATGTACTATATTTAAACGTTGATTTTGGTATCAAAATTTGATTTTTCTATTTTTTGCTAAAAATCATGAGTGTTGGTAAGGATAAAATGAGTTCCCAAAATGTCCGCTACAAAATCTGAATTTTCAGACCGTGCATGGTTAAATATAAGAAATGTTGAAAAGCACCTTTTTATTTGAAAGTTAGGTATACCGTAGTAAGAGACTTAGCCGTTCAATCTTGCCATGGTCAATTACGGCGTCGCTATACGGGCTCGCTTTTGCAATTTGTTAATGAATGCACGATATGACAGCCGGTTTTTCTGGTAGAAAAATATGTGTTTCTATAATCTATAGTAACATATATTGCCTATTTCGTTTACTTTATGGTTCATGCGCTGTAATTTACTTTATATCTTGATTGAACTTAGAAGAGTTATAATTGTACTTCCCACCACTTTTTTTATAATTACATTTTTTTAACATCATGTACAATGTTGGCATTCAATGTATATCAGTTAAATTGAATGGATAGAGATATGCTTCATGCAGAGATCTATGTGTAGGTTTTTGCCTATTATTTACGTTAAATCTCATTTCAATCCCATATTGACCCTGACATCCAAATGGAATTGAAATGGTATAAATACTTTTAGAATCCAGGACCTGATGGCTCCTGGCTTCCTTTTTTAACTTAATAATAAAGACCCTACGTTCTCCGTGATATAATTACTTGTAGTCTTTATTTTATTTGTATTGGAAATAATCGTTATCCACATATACAGTAACTCTTACTATGAATGTGTGAGAGTGTTGCATCTACAGATCTGGGTGCATTCCTTGGTTAAGATTACGACAAAGTTTGATATGCTAAGTTCTACATTGCTGTGTATTATGTTATAAAGCTCCGTTTACACAAGAATGTGGAACTAGTGTGTGTTACCTAGACTTGATTGGATATATGTATATATATAAATAGACTCATTTAAACAGGTCATATGTAATTAGAGAGTGTGAATATAAAAGAAGATGGTTCGATCTTATAATAAAGTTCTTTAGTTTTAGTGTGCCCTTTCATTTTATAACAGTTTTCCTTTATTTTTATTAAGTGATTTAGTACATATTTTAGCTTTGAGATTGATATAATCTCCTGGCGTAACAAGCATTGTTTAAGTTTATGCTCGAGCAAAAACCATTGTTGCTGTAAACATTATAGCTACAAACATATTTACAAATAATGATAATCGTAAATATATCGGCTGTTAAATGTATTGCTCTACTACATCAATAACTTATTGAATTGTATTGTTTATAATGTATATTAATAAAAGTAAATGTAATTTATAAACATATTCCTATAAAAAATGCAATGGAATTTGAGAATGGCAGCACAATGCTCATGTACAAACCAATTTGTGCCCATACGATTATTAGCTCATTGTGCTCATGATCAGATTTTATTATTGTGCACAAATAGGGATGATAATAATAGGATTTTGCAAACAACGCATCGTATTACGGTTAACCGAGTTTGGCTGCTTTAACGGGCCGTTTTTTATGCAAACTCGAATGAGGATATTCGAGTTTCATTTTTTTTTGTCAGCTAAACTTGAAAACAAGATTGGAAAAATACTTCAAGTTGTGAAATTGTCAAATATGTCGGTTTTCGAGAATATTAAACAGCCAATTTTGAAGCCAATTCCATTTCTAACTCGTATTGAATGTAATTCTTATAAATAGTCTTTTAAACCAAGACCTAAAAGCTCTTGGTTCTTTCTTTTATCATTAGTTTTTCTAGTAATAAAGCCTACGTTCTCCATGATAAATGCTACTAGTCTTTATTATTATTCTTTCTATAAATAAGATTGCATGTATCCATAAACTCTCAAAATATGCTATTATTATCAATTCATAATCTCATATTAACTTGACAAGGTTGCTATTACAGTAACAGCCTCCTTAAGGCGAAACAATACTTGCTCCCACCCGTTTTTTATCTGGGCTACAACAAAACGGGCCGTTTTCCAGCTTGAATTGAATGACCGTTTCCGTTCAAAATCGATTCAAACTCGAATCAAAGCCCAATCCTAAATAATGATATGCTTATGGGCAATTCTACTATTATGCACACATGGGATTAATGTCATACACATGGATAGAATCTATAATCATCCTGCACATACAGGCTTAGCGTTGTGCTTGTGTGCAGTTTCTTTTGTTGTGACCATATGCATATTGTTATCTTTTTAATCATATTCAGTGAGCACAACAGCTCAGGCTATAGTGGGAGCTAGGATTTCACACCCAACGTATCGTATTATGGTCAACCGAGTTTGACTGTTATAACGGGCCGTTTTTTATGCAGACTCGGATGGGGGTATTCGAGTTTTTTTTTCGTGTCACCTAAACTCGAAAGTGGGATTCGAGTTTTGGCTTTCAAAAAATATGTGAAATTGTGAAATAATCAAATATACGTACATTAACGTATAATTTGACGAAGGGTGATTTAAAAATGCTCTGATTTATTGAAATTTGAAAGATAAACGTATGAAATCATGCAAAAAATAAAAAAAAATACTGTTTAATTATGAGCTTATAAAGAGAGTTTATGTACTAATTGAATGAGTGTATTGAATTTGAATGGTAATGTAATTAGAATAAACATATGAATATCGTATGAATATACTGTAATTGAACCATGCTTTTATACTTTAATTGTAGCGTGATGATAGAAGCATGGAATGTAGCATTGTCTGATTTGCGCTATTAAACATCATGGTTTGACAAAGGTTCTAAATAGGTAATTTGGTAATTTCTGATTCTGATAGATCATGCTTGCTTGTCTTTTATTTCATGTATACTTTATACATATACTCGTTATTTTGAATGAAAACGTGCTTCTGTAACAACATTATTACCGCGCAAGTCATTACCATTTATAAATTGTATGCCATGAGTGAGAGTGATTTTTTGACGTAATGTTTACATACAATAAAGTAAAAGTTTTCTAATTTTTTGTATATATAAGCTACTCTATCTTTGAGGTTGAGTTCCTTAATTTTTTGTTCATCTAAACATTTTTATTATAAATAAAAGAAATGAGTGAACAGCCTCATGATAGCCATGATCCTTTTTCAATTCCAAGCCTTATCCAACGTGTTTCTTCCTATTCATCTATGGGAACTTCTTCAACTACTGCATCTTTAACTGACAGATTTAGAGGTAGTTTACCTTTTGAAGGGCTAGAAGAAATTAGGCGGCATAATAGGACAAGCAGAATATCGATAAGGTCAGAAGTAACAGGAAAGGAGCATGATATACCATGGTGTGGAAGTGACAGGAGGGAGGCAGCAAATTATGACAACAAAGTGCACCGGGCTTGGAAATGGTGGAATATATATGGTTATGGAATGAGAGTTGATGATTTTATACATTGTACTGTAAAGAGAAGAAAAGGAGAATGCTTCGAAAAATTTTCTAGTTCAAAAGGATCAAGTACAAGCTTTCGAAAACATCTTGAAAACAAACATTTTAATCTTACTGAATCCAGACGTGAGTATTATTTTATCAATCAATCATAAATTCGCATTCATTAACATGTTACATTGCACGTTAGATAATATAATTCTTAAATTATTGACGTTTTCGAAAGAACAAATTACTGATTGGGAAGATAAAACAGACAGAGAAAAAGAGATTTATAACTATGATTTTGTTCAAAGCTGTCTCACGCAAGAAAATAAGCCTCATCTGGACAGATATCAAAAAGAACAAGACGAAATTGATACAATCGATGAGGAGCCCCATACAAGAGAAGCTTTTCTTAAACTATTTACTGATTTCATTATAGCTAATAGATTGACAATAAATTTTTCTGAAAAAAACATTACTTTGGAAAAGCTTATTCAATTCAGTAGCAGAAATAGTGGAAATGATGGCTCAAAATCGTACGATCCAATACTGATACCTCCCAAGAAAAATAAATTGAAGGATTTGCTTATTCAAAAATACTTGGATCAAAAGGAAATAATTAAAACCACTCTGCAAGAGCAAGAATTCTTAAATTTTACAACTGATTTGTGGAAGAGTGATACTAGTGAGTAAAAAGTACTACATACAGTGACCCCCAAAACTGTCCCAATGTTTCTTAGTTTTAAGTTTAGTATGATTTTCAGGTACAACAAATATATTTAAAGTACGACATATTTTATATATTTCGGAAGATCAATTAATTTCCTTTTATATTAAATCAAAAAAATCTCGAATTTTATTGGTCAATTGAATTTATACCCAATTTGGGACAGTATATGCATTGGGACAGTTTTGAGAGCCATTTTTGATTTTTAGATAATCGATGATTGTAGAACCATAATTTGCACTAGTATCTTGAACGCTTGGAAATCAGTAAATAAACACCTAATTAGGTAAAGAAAATAAAAAAGATGCATATTTCATATACAGATTCTGGTGCTTTGGCCTATTGAAAATTAATATGAAAAAACTTCAGGAGAATAAGGAAAATGATGCCATTAGTCTTTTAAACACCGGTAAATCAGTGCGCCAAGTTGCGGAAATACTGCATGTAGGTAAGCCTGTTGTGGAAAAAATTAAAAAACGGTGTTGCACAAGTTTGGGTGTGTCTAAAAGGGGTCGACTTAAATTTCTGTTTGAATCTGATGAAAGGTTTTGTGTTCGCCAAGCAACAAAAAAAGCAGTCAAAAATTCAAGTAACATTTTAAAATACTTGAGAGTAATTTCGGAGTTAATAAAAGCCCGGAAACTGTCCGAAATCGCTCCGTAGGGGGAGCATAGGAGCAATTATCAAGCCTAAAAAACCTATGCTGTCTCCGGCTAATATTAAAAGGCGTTTAGAATGGTGTCATCTTCGCAAGGATTGGACTTCCGACGAACGGAAAAGGGTGATTTGATCAGATGAGACCAACATTAATAGATTTAACTTAAATGAAAGAAGCTGGCTTTGGATTTGAGACGGTGAGAGCTTGAAATCTAATTATGTGAAGATGACCGTTATAGATGGCGGTGGGAGTGTCATATTTTGGAGGGCCATTACGTATGCCGGAGTTCGATAGATATGCAGAATTGAGGGTACTGTGGATCGACATTTGTATAAACAAATCTCTGAAGACGATTTGGAGCGGACTTTCAATTTTACTTTGGATAAATTAGGCCTTCGTCGTGATCAGATCATTTTCCAGCATGACAATGCTCCAAAGCATACATCAAATTTAGTCAAGGAATATCTATTGGATCAAGACTATGAAGTAATAAATTGGTCTCCGCTATCTCCTGACTTGAATCCGATCGAAAATATGTGGATCTTATTAAAGAGGAGGCTTAATGAGTAAAAAACAGCGCCCAAATGAATCCTTGATCTTTCGGAGCGTGTAACTGAGGTTTGGTACAACACCATTAAACAGGAGGAGTGCCAAAAAGTTTTTGATAGCATGCCCAATTGTGTGAAAGTATATTTGGAAAGAAACGGCCTTTGGACGGACTATTAAATAGGATTATATTTTTTCCCGCGTAAGCTCCCAAAACTGTCCCAATGCATATGCTGTCCCAGACAGGGTATAAATATAGCGGACCAATGAAATTCGAGATTTTTTTAATTTAATATAAAAGGAAATTAATTGATCTTCCGAAATATATAAAATATGTCGTACTTTAAATATATTTGTTGTACCTGAAAATCATACTAAACTCAAAACTAGGAAACATTGGGACAGTTTTGGGGGTCACTGTATACTTTCTTCATTACTGACTTTATTTAATGATGCAACGTAGACAAGTATTTCATGGGAATAACAGCACATTACATCGACAAAAATTGGAAGCCGCAACAAATAACAATTGCTATTAAATACATGAAAAATGCTTCTCATTCGGGTATGCACCAATTTATACAATTCATAAATGTTGATTTGTTTTGATACTGACATTCATAAAAAGGAAAAGATCTTGGAAAATTATTCCTTGCAGTGTTGGATAACTATGGCATCAAAAACAAATTATTCTGCATAACAACCGATAATGCATCAAATAATGGATCAATGGGAGAATATATTGAAAAGGTAGCAGAAGATGATGAGTCTTTCAATTTCAAAAAGAAGGAAAACATGATTTCCTGTTTTGCGCACGTAATCAACATTGTATGTCACGATTTAATTGAAAAAGGGCTAAAAGCAAAAGCACCAAATGATAGCGCAAACATGGAAGCTGTTATGGAAGATGTAAGTATTTGATTAATTACATGAAATTATTTATTGAATTAATTGGATCTAAAACCATCCAGATAAACAAAAGTGGTGCCGAGGGTAATAATCCCATTGATAGGCTTCGTAAAGGTTGCGCTAAAATCAAACTTTCTAACCAATTGACATGTGTCTTTGAATCAAATAAGAAGATATTAAAACTGCCTGATTTAGCAATAATAGTCGACTGTTCTACGAGATGGCACTCTACAAAACATATGATAGATCGGTTCTTGGTGGTAAGAGAAGCATATAGACTGACAGTGAATTCAGACGACGATATACGTGAAAACTGTAGTTTAAATGATGAGCAAATCCAGTATATTACTATTGTTAACGAAGTATTGACAAAATTCGAAAAAATAACAGTTTGGCTCTCAAGTCAGCAGTAAGTAGCAATATTACAGCTTTTATAAAAATAGTATACCATACAGTACTAATTAACTTCTCCAGGTATACAACTATTAATAAAACAATCGTTTTATTTAACCGTTTATTTGACCAATTGGACGCATTTCAAGAAAAAAACCCACATTTGGCAGACGCTATTCAGTGTTGCAAGGATAAGCTATCGAAGTACTATTCTAAGACTGATTTAACAAGTGTTTATGCAAATTCCACCTTGGTTGACCCGAGTCTGAAGTTTTCATACTGGTACTACTTTTATCTTTCTTGTAGCTGATGATGCTTATTATTTTTATTATTTTAGGAAAGATCAAAAATGGGAGAAAAATATAATTGATGAACAAATAGCTGTTTGCAAGGAATCATTTTCCTCATTTTTAGAAAAGTATTATGCTAGAGAACTAGATGGTAGTAGTAGTAGCAAAACAGTGATGTACAGAATGATCTATGGAAATGAAGCAGGTAATTCATATCTGTTCTGTATTTTGATTTACATTACTGATATATAACATTTTTTGCATCAGGCCCATCGACATCAACAATTATGGACATTGATAGTATTGACTCTTCCGATTCTTCTTATAATACTTCTGATAATGAAGATATAGTTGGCTCAACTCGACCATCTAGATCACAAGAAGATGAAAGATATAAAAAGGTTCAGTTGTACGAAGGAAATGTTGACATAATCAAACATTATGTTGAAACAAATGCTGATTTGAAAAGGTACCTTGACATTGACCACAGAAAAGAGTACAAGTCGAAGTTGAAATTGCGCAGATATAAATTGCAAAATGGTAAAGCTGTCATTTATGTAATTTTGATAACATTTACTAATGGAGCATTTATATAAAACACAATAGATGATGATGACGATGACACTAACGATGAAGACGAAGTTGCCATAACCAACATGGAACTTGGAAAAAAATATGCGACCTTTCCCCTAAAATTTTGGAAGCAGCATGAAAATCTTTTTCCAACACTATCATTATTTGCTAAAAAATATTTATCTATTCCTGCTACAAGCGTCCCTGCCGAAAGGCTATTCTCACAAGCGAAATATGTCATAAATAATACAAGAGCCAAGCTGCATCCAGATACTGGAGAAAAAATTGTGTTGCTAACTTGTTGGCAAAGTGAATTATTTACCAAGGTGTAATGTAAAATCATGTGCCTTAATTAGTTTTTTTAGTTGTTAAATTCATGAAATAAATATCGATGCATGATTTCATATATGTATATTAATTTGTCAAAGCTGATATTATAACGGTCTGCTCAAGACGACCCGATACTTGCTTCCACCCCGTTATTTATCTGAGTTACAAAAAAAACGGACCGTTTTCCAACTCGAATCGAATAGCCGTTTCCGTTAAAACTCGATTCAAACTCGAATCGAAGCCCATTCCTAGTGGGAGCCAATATATTTACGATTATCATCATTTGTAAATATGTTTATAGCTATAATGTTTACAGCAACAATGGTTTTTGCTCGAGCATAAACTTAAATAACACTTACTGCTTAAATTTATATGCAAGCCAAATCTAATATTATAAATGTTACTTTATTACTCATAAAATGTAAACAAATTAACCTTTTTTAAACCTACTATTTTAATTTACGATTGTCAGCTGTAAAAAGATTTGTTTTCAAGTATACAGTAGCTACAATTGAAACTATGGTTATTAGGCAAGACATTAGATTATTCTTTTTTTTTTTTGCTTCTATATCATTTGAAATTTTATCACTTTTCTGGAACATTTCGTGGGTTTGTAGCCAGCCCTAGCTTTTTATTGAGTAGATACATAGTTCGGCCGTAATGTATCTATTTTATGTAACCTTGAATTAAGGGGTAATTTTCATATGCTTGAACCTTATTTATATTGATAATGCAACTTTAGTATAGATGTTTATTAGTTGACTAAATTGATACTTTTGTTTATTATTATTATTATTGATTTGTATAGGATCCTATTTTTATATATATGTTATTTGTGTAATTAATTGCACTGTGATCAAGAGTGTTATCATCTACACGACATGTATGGTTGAAAAGGTATTTCATATTTTTAGTATGAGTTTGTTATTGTGTTCAGTTGAAGTGTTTGTTTATTATTGTCGTTTATATTTTAAGTGGTATTCTATTTTATGCGCGACCCTTGGAAATTAGATTATTTTATTATTATTGAGAGTTTATGGATACATAAAATTTTATTTATAGAAAGAATAACAATAAAGACTAGTAACATTTATCATGGAGAACGTAGGCTTTGCAGTAAAATATGGGTGTAAAAAGCGATAAAGAATACTGTTAAAATCCTTCTTTATTAAAATATGGATAATGTGCAATAAAATGGTTATTCTACGTCTCTATTTATATTATTTGGCAATTGTATTACAATTGCCAATGATTCCATTAATTTTGAGTATAAATGTTTGGTTGTTTGGTTATTGATTTGGTGGATCAAGAACGGTGTTTTAAATATAGTTTGTCAATCATGCTTTCAGAACAGCCCTTACTTGTTCTACTTGATAAGCATGTACTTTTTGTATCTTTTATTTAGGATATCCCACATTACTTTAGTATTTTAGCATCTCTTATTTGAATATTATACCCTTGCTATCTTTATGCAATTGTCTATTTACTATATAGTCTTATCTTTGATAGCATGGTTTCAAATGAGATGACATTTAATTTAGGTATTTTATGATGGGAATCTAGCTTAGTTCACTTCAGGCTTTATTACTAGAGAAACTAATGGTAAAAGAAAGCACCAAGAGTTTCTAGGTCTTGGTTTAAAAGACTATTTATAAAAATTACATTTCAATATGAGTTAGAAATGGAATTGGCTTCAAAATTGGCTGTTTAATATCCTCGAAAACCGACAATTATCAAGCGTTTTTAGTATGTAATTCCACCGCACATGGTTTACGTTGTGCTACATGAAGCGTTATTCTAGGAGTTTTATGTATATTAAGTCTTCACATTAAATAATAATAAGTAGTAAATTGTATCAACTACGTTCTACCCTATAAAAAAATAAAGATTAATGATTTATCAAAAAGTAAAACGTATGAAATTAACCAAATAAAAAAGTACCATTTTATTATGAGCTTCTCGATAGAGTTTACTGTATATACTAATTGGATGAGTGTATTAAATGTGATTGATAACATAATTAGAATAAATATATGGAAATTGTATGGATATACTGGAATCATGCTTCAATGATTCAATAGTAGCATGATGATAGATACATGGAATATAGCCTTGTTTTATTTTTATGTAAAACATTATGGTTTGATAGATCTCCTAAATTGGTAGTCCAGCAATTCTAATTTGGATAGATCGATTAAAAACTTCAAGGCTTCATATCTTTACAAAACATTAAGCTATACTAGCACTTCTTAATAATAAAACTTACTTTTTTTGAAGAGCTCTATAACATATTTTGATATAAAAAAATTCTGACCACTTTTATTTTTTTTCATTTTTCTAATCTTTTTGTAGTAGATGTCAAAACATTTGTTATATCGAGCAGCATATTTTTTATTTGTGATATAGAGTTTAACGAGCTCTATCGGATGCAATTTAGTTCTTTCTAAAATATTAATTTTTCGTGGAGATATCCTCAAAAATGTGTACGAAAGACTTTCGTCGGTTTTGATTTCAATTTTTCCCCTGCATACCCTCATCCCAAATTCTAAATTTGAAAAAAATTTGACAAAAATCGCGTTTTCTTTGCGAAAAATGCAGCTAAAAGGTTCAGTAAGGGATTGATCGATAGATATTTTTTTTTGCATTATTTCAATTACTTATATTTAAAACATACTTATAAAAAGTGATGTGTATCTTCAAAAAACCTCCAAAACTTCAATTGCAATTTACGCAAAATTTAATGTAAAACACTTGTCTGGATTTTGTTTACATAGATGCAAAATCCAAAACTGTACAAAAGACATTTAGTATGCTAGTTCAAGTTATTTCGCAATAGATGAGCTTTTAAACGAATTTCTTTTTTTGATTATTTTTGGTCAGTTTTGCAAATCAATTTTAGGACTCAGTTATCATAGGTTATAAGCTGTAATACGAACTATTATTTTGATTATTTTAAGCATTCCCCTTCGCCGTTTTTTGAGGTCCACCACTCCGCGATGTGTCCCTCATCCATAATATTTGAATAAATAAAATATTAATCTACAAAAAAAAAAAAAAATTATTTTGATTATTTCAACAAAAAATATTAATTTCTCGCTGAAACGAAAAATGAAGAGTAGCTTTTGATTAGCTGCATCCTGTATCGTATTTAAGCTAAAAGTAAAGTCCACTACGGGAAACATAATGTAAAAATATGTTAAATAATGTAAAAAATCCATATTAACGTTATTAATATGTACATAAATGTAATTAAATGATATCATTTATTTACATTATTCTAATGTTATCATGATTTTTTTTTAGTTAAATAATGTTACAAATCAAAAATTACATTACTTCATGATAACATGTATCATGTACTTACTTTTTTTTCCATAGCGACCTAACATAATTTTTTCCAACTGAAAATACTTTAATAAGCTCTGTAAAGTTTTAAAAACAGCTAATGTACAATTACTATTCATACTGTAAGGATATAAGATATATATAAATGCCTTGACTTCCAAGCAGTTTAAAAACTGCTAATTTAATTTGAGGCAATTAAATCTCATCTGTTCATTCAATTTCCACCAAATGCGAAATTTTAAAAAACAAATACGCTGTGGAAGCTAAAAAGTCGCGCAAAAAATGACGGTAAATCTGAATTTAAACCCACAATCATATACAAACAAATATATTCAATTAAATGTCCTTTGTAGCCTTCAAAAAGCTGTAAATTTAGATGTCTTTTGCAAGAAAAGTTCTCTGCAATTTGTTTTGACAAACCTTCAAAATCTGGAAATATTTGATAGGAGTTGAAGTCAAAAAAAAAAAAAAACAGGGTTATGGTTTGTCATCTCAATTACTCAATTGAAAATTAGTATTTTTTTAGAAACTAAAAACTAAATTGTAGCTATTGCTGTTGACTGTAATTTTTTTAAGACAATAACTTGCTTCATCAAATTGATTGAAGAGGTATTAATGCTTTAAAGGTTCTTTGAGTGTATTATTGACTACAGGATCTGAGAATTTATTTTATCTTTTTGTAACGTTGATGAATTATACGCACTAAAAATTGATAAACAGCTTTAGTAATGATTACAACAAATAATTACCTATTGAAATCAAAAATTATGCTTGCTTTTCTGATATTTTTGAATTTTTTGAGTGGTCATATCTTGAGTTAGAAAGCAGATAATAACATATGAATACCATCATAGTCTTCACAACAGCAAGTTGCATTAGAATTTATGATCACTCAAACATAAAAAAATATTCATAGGAAAAAGTTGTGAAAAAATGAATAAAATTATTTTCTGGAGTGTAACGTTTCTCGAATTACAAAAATCTTTTTGGTCGACAATCATGCTTCACAACAGCATGAATTTTTCTAGATTG
The DNA here is from genome assembly GCA_027405735.1 of Mucor racemosus. Lineage (NCBI taxonomy): Eukaryota > Fungi > Mucoromycota > Mucoromycetes > Mucorales > Mucoraceae > Mucor > Mucor racemosus. The sequence goes on from JAPEHQ010000025.1 coordinate 498,734, forward strand.
CTAATCCCTGCTCATATCGTCAAAGACGAAATAATTCTGACTAAAATCCAAACTAAGATTTAATATACTATCAATGAAATTCGAAAATTTTTTATTAATATAAGTGTTGCAATAGATTATTTTTCTCTCGAGAATTGAATACTAGAAAGGAGCCATTGGTCCATGAATGCCTTTTCAAAAGCCAGTTTAACCTTAGTCAGTTTATTTCTTAACTTTTTGAAAATAATATCAGTTTCTTGCTATATTCCTGATATCCAGTTGTAAAAAACGATCGAAAAACGATTAATAAACTAGTGATTGAGGTTGAAAATCATACTGTATAAATATCGCTAGTTAATATACGAAATTTGTACCAGCTATAGCTTCAAGGGTTCCCTTTCCCTTCAATTACATAAGTATACAGGTCTTTCAGTGAAACATTGACCAATTGATTTATAAGAAAACGTCAAATGTACCTTTTTTATATATACACAATAGTTCAATCAGAAGTTTGTTTTGCCCTGTTTTGGTAAATCCAATATGTACGTGTAATATAAATATTTAACTATTTATAATTAAATCTAAATAATATGTATTCAGTCATATTCTCAATTTAAATAGTCAAGATATTCTATTTGACAATGGGAAAAATGCATACATTCGTACACATACTCGGGGATTATTTTCAAAAGATAGTAACTTGAAATCGAGAAAACTACAATTTCCCTTTCTTTATTCAAGCAATGCAACTAACCAACAATTCTAATGAAAACGATTCAAGCAAATATTCTGCTTCAAAATTACAAAAAATGACACCTGGACGCCATCAAAGCCCAGGATTTAATTCACATGCAAATTTCCTGCATGCTAATCCCAGCATAGATCCACACAATGCACCACCATTACCCAGTTATTTATGTAGACCATATCAGCCAGGGCTTCGATCCATTGCACCTAGTCCTATGATGATGCGTGGTAGCCCATCTATTCCAGGCGCTTACCCATCACCACGATTCATTAATAACAATGGAAACATACCTTATACCCACCGAAAACCTGTAGAAAGGTCAAACACACACAAGAAAAAAGTGCCATTATTTCAGGGCAATTTTGTTCTCGATTGTCCTGTACCAACTAGACTCATGGAAGCAAGTGCTCGAAAAGAAAAGGAATTCAGTATGATGAGATATTCAGCAGTTACTTGTGATCCAGATGATTTTGCCGCAAATAATTACACTCTGCGACCGCAATTAATGAACCGTGAAACAGAACTTTTCATTGTCATGACAATGTATAATGTAGGTTGGATTATAGGATGATAAATTGCAAATATTTATGTGTATAAATAGGAAGACGAAGTTTTATTTTGTCGCACAATGCATGGTGTAATGAAGAATATTGCACATCTATGTTCAAGGTCTAGATCGAGAGTGTGGGATACAGAAGGTTGGAAAAAAGTAGTGGTTTGTATAGTATCTGATGGTCGAAAGAAATGTGATCCTCGGGTTATGGATGTTTTGACTACTATGGGAGTATATCAAAAGGGCATTGCAAAGAATATGGTGAATGATAAGCCAGTACAAGCACATTTATTTGAGGTACCTATTTATATTGTACATTTAAATTTGGCTAAATTTTTCCACACAAATACAGTATACAACACAAGTTTCAGTAGATTCAGATATGAGAGTTAGAGGAGCAGAAAAAGGAATTGTACCTGTGCAAGTACTCTTTTGTTTAAAAGAGCAAAATGCCAAAAAGATCAACTCTCACCGTTGGTTTTTTAATGCTTTTGGGCCAATTTTGCAACCCAATATTTGTGTGTTACTAGATGTTGGTACTAGACCTGGAAATTCATCCATCTATCATTTATGGAAAGCATTTGATACAAACGAAAACGTAGGTGGCGCATGTGGTGAAATTTGTGTTATGAAAGGTACTGCATGTATGGATCTACTCAATCCTTTAGTAGCAGCACAGAACTTTGAATACAAAATGTCAAATATTCTGGATAAACCATTAGAGTCAGTTTTTGGTTATATTTCTGTTTTACCAGGCGCCTTTTCAGCTTATCGATATGCTGCATTACAGAATGATGCCAATGGTGTAGGGCCATTACAAAAGTACTTTTTAGGTGAAAAACATTCTGATACAGATGATGCAGATATATTTACTGCAAATATGTATTTAGCAGAGGATCGAATATTATGCTTTGAACTAATAGCTAAAAAACATCAAAAATGGGTGCTGAAATATGTGCAAACGGCATTTGGTGAAACAGATTGTCCAGATCAATTACCAGAATTCATTTCTCAACGTCGTCGATGGCTTAATGGAAGTTTCTTTGCTGCAGTGTACTCTCAATGTCATTTTCCTCGTATTTGGAGTACAAATCATTCAGTAGGAAGAAAAATTACTCTGTCTATTGAGTTTTTTTTTAACTTTTTAAATCTTGTATTCAGTTGGTTAGGCATGGTGGGTAAATAATGATATAGCGAATCATTTATATCTAAATTGTAAATTGTAGGCAAACTTTTATTTGACATTTTATTTTGTAACAAAATCACTTGCTTCACCAGAAATGGATCCCTTTGGAAATGGTTGGGGCGATTGTATCTTCTTGTCATTGAGATATCTCTATACATTCTTGTTTATTGCTTCCTTTATATGTTCAATGGGAAATAGACCTCAGGGGTAAAATGCAATTTATAATGTGTATAGACATATAAACTGAAGGTTATTGCATATAGATCAAAGTGGATGTTTATTATATCCGTAATTGCTTATGGCTTGATTATGATGTATACTTCATTTGCTGGTGGTTGGTTAGCTTTCAAAGGTTTCCAAGAAGGAATGAATACACCAGGATGGGATCCAAGTAATACTTTAGGCAATTTTAGTCTATTACTGAGTCAAACTGGATTTAGAAATGTTGTGATTTCGTTATTGGCTACATATGGTTTGTATATTATTGCAAGTATACTTTATCTTGATCCTTGGCATATGGTTACTAGTTTCCCTCAATACTTGTTTTTGCTACCAACTTATGTCAATATATTGAACGTTTATGCCTTTTGTAATATACATGATGTTAGGTAATGTAATTAATCATTACATTCTCAAATAGAAACTAATGTAAACAAACCAAAAAAAAAAAAAAAAGTTGGGGAACAAAGGGTGATAATGCTACACCTATGGATTTGGGTGTTGCTAGTAAAGCAATGATAACAGAGAAAGGCGTTGAAGCTGTCGAAGTCGAATTAGAAGATGGTATAGATGCAACCGACAGAGATTATGATGAAGCGTTGGACAGTTTAATGATGAAACCAGAAGCAGTAAGAGAGGTAAATCTACAAACATTGTAGCTTACTGTTAGATTATTAACATATTAAATAGAGTCGAGCACCCAAAACCAAACAAGATGATTATTATCGAGGTTTCCGAACTCGTTTAGTTCTAACATGGATTGGCTGCAATGCAATGCTTGTAGCATTTGTTACAAGCGGTAGTTTCCAATCACTTTTGCCAAATAGCGAGCAAACACAATTACCAGATGATTATTCCAATGCCATTGGAACTGCATATACGGGTTTCATTTTATGGATGGTTGCAGCTATGGCTGCATTTAGGTTTATTGGAAGTTTGCTATACCTTATTTTACGGTGCTTTAATTTGTAATCCATGTAGTTGTTTGATTTCATCTATTTTGCTACTAATACTCATTAAAATCCCAAATAAAAAATATTTTGATGTATTCTAATAAATGGCAAATAGTATTAGCAATAAATAAAGACTTTTTATGCTAGAGATGTTGAGTAAAAATCCTTTAGTTTCTGCATGTCAATAATCTGCTGCCACACAAAAAGGATGCGCCGGTTCTATTCAATATCCGATGAGAATATCAACTCGCACACACCTATTTGGCTTTATAAACAAACACACATTTGTTCATAGTTATACTTTTGATTATTTCTTCTTCTTTTTTCATATTTTATACCTTGATTCCTTAAAAAATGGACGCTGAACAAATTCGAGACGGTGTCAAATACATGCAACAAGGCGATAAAGCGTAAGCTAAGCAACATACATTATAAACACTTTATTTATGTTTATGCTTTTCCGCATTTTTGTATATCATAGCGCTTCCAAAGGTTTATTTAGAAAACCTGACTGGGATGTAGCTGCTAGCTATTATGAACGTGCAGGTAATATAAAATTAAACTAAACAGCCGAGAAAAACATTAATAGACATCAGCTGAACCTTGTTTTTCATTACAACAGCTACCGCTTTCAAAATTGCAAAGTCTTACGATCAAGCTGTACAGGCATATGTAAAAGCTTCCGAGGCTCTTTCAAAATCTGATGCGTTAGTATTGAATTCACTGTTTGTTGATGTTTAATATTTTAACTTCTTTTTTTATAGCATCCATTTAGCAGGAAAAGCTCTCGAAAATGCAGCATTTATCTTGGCACAAAATTTAAACCAGCCTCAGCGTGCGGCTGAAGCCTATCAACGTGCTAGCAACTATTTCATGACACAAGGTATGTTTCAAGTTAATTTGAAAGGAGCACTTACTAATGAAATCTTTAGGAAGTATCGATAGAGCTGCTGAGCAATTGGAAAAGGCAGGAAGGTAAAATTTGATTTATGCTTTTTATTTGGGTTTTACGTTATTAATCCAAGGAAACAGAGCACTTGAAAATGTCGATGTCAATGCGTCATACGATATGTACAGTAAGGCATGCTCTTTGTACGAACAAGAAGATAGAGGAAGATTTGCTGTTGATATATTTAAAAAAGCTATTTCATTATTAATCAGAAACAAAAAGCAAGTAGATTATATTATAGTTTTTAGCTAAAAATTAACAACAAAATACTTTTTTTTTTTTTAGATACGATAAAGCAATTGACATGCTGAAACGTGAATCTGTCATTCTTCAAAAATTTACTGCTAGATCTCATTTGTATAAAGCCAATTTGAGTATTCTTATTTTAATTTTTGCTATTGGAGATGATGTTGAGGCAGGCAAACAATTCAGTCATATGTGTGGGTAAGAAAAGAGCATCTAAACATGAATTCGGTTGTACGATTATCCCTAACTGTTATATTTGATACATAGAAATGATGCAGGGTTTGCACAAAGTGAAGAAGCAGAAATTGCAGAGGATTTGCTGAAAGCCTATGAACAAAGAGATCAGGAACTATTAGTAAAGACTACAAGATTACAACATGTCACATTCTTGGATAATGAAGTTGTCAAGTTGGCTCGTATGTTGAGAGTTCCTGGTGAAGTTTTGTCTCCCACTAGTCCTAGTAGACATGAACTTAATAGTAATAACAGTAATATTAGACCTCCTGGTCAATATCAAGGTGCTGCAGATAATAGTAATGTTCGTGGAATGTCTCATGCTCAAGCTAGAGCCGAATTATATAGTCGTCCTGGTCCACCTCCTGCTGCTAATGATGATTTAAATAAGGGATTTTCTAATATGAAAGTACAAGATAATTTTGATGACGATGATGAAGAGGGATTAAGATAAATTACATTAATAAATATGTGAAATTGGAGTTAATATCTTGCTCGGTATTTGTAAATACTCCATTAAAATGCTCTTTTTATGAACAATATATAAGAACAATCAAGAACTAGATTATTTGCTTGCCTATATACATGAATATTTGCTTTTGAATAATGCTTGACAGCAAGGAACTAATTCATATAGGCATTTATTGCAAATAAATCATACTTGTATATGCATCTACTAATGATTTTTCAGTGTGGATATCAACTAGATATTGATCATCTTTTCTTTTCTATTTTAATTAATTTTATAGCGAAATCCAATAAATATGGTTATTAAAAAACGCCAGAGACAGGCATACAGCCATAATAATATGCAAATAAACCCTGCAGTTTCAGCATATTTTGGAAAAAAAAATATGATGATAGTAGCTATACCGAAGATAATAAAAATACGTTTTTCACATGAATATTTACGTTATACCAAAGCTATCGAGGAACAATTTCATGTGAAATTACATAATTCTGTAAACAGATGCATGGTCGATAAGCAGAATATCAATGAACTTTACAATCAACTAATGAATGCAACTGATGCCGAGGATAAATTGATGCTTTCTAGAGGCACGATCGAGAATTTCTTCACCTTCCTTGAGAGCCTTGCCCTTGTCCAAACAGAAAACCATCCCCACGGTCTGTTGCTTCCCTTGATGTTGCTGCTGAGGAATGATTGTGATAAAGCAATCCGCAAAGTTCAGGTTACGCATGTCTTGGCCTTGTAGGAGCATATGTTGGCGAGCAGAAATGGAGAACATCTCCCGAAGATTTGTCCTGCTGGCGGACAACCAGAGAATTTTGAGCATCCTAATGAGTTGGCCAGGCTTGTACAAATCCCGAATCACGCAATGGGCGTTTCTGTCTGCAGATGTCTGCATTTGACCATAGACGAGGCTACGCTCAAATTGCTTAAAGAGATTTTTTAGGCCCTTGTCGTCCTTAGGAGATGGCCATTCAATGGATTGGTGTCGGCGTTGATAATCATGGAGGAACGTAAGAGCCTTTCGGCACTGCTTGACAGCTTCAATGCCAATGGGGACTTCAACGAGCTTATATGTTCCTGCTTGACTGTAAGGGGCAGCGTCTGTCACTAATTTAAATCAAACATGAGTTTAGTAAGGTTGCAAGCAGTAATTAGCATGTTTTTTCTTACATTGCGGCAAGATGGTGGAGCTTGGCCCGGCTTCATTTCGCAAGTACATCTGCGTCCTTGCGTCGGCTCCAATACGGATATTACGGACATATCTACGCAAGAGGACAAATCCTTGGAAGAGAGCAATAGTCTTTAGAAAAGGACCAATAGTGTACATGTTAGGGCCCTCATAATTTTCACTACAGAAGGTCTAACATTCAATACAGTTTTAGTATTTCAATTCTAGCAAATGCTTCTTTTGAATTCATACCTCCCAATAAACAAATGGCAATTTATAAGCCAATGCCGTGGTTGGTCGAACCGATGTAGATAGCTCTTCGAAAGCTGCATTTACCTCAGTCGGAAGCATCGTTATGCGATCAGGGATAATAGGGACAGCTTGGGGGACAGCAGCTTGGGGAGGGATAACAGCTTGTGGAGGGATAGTAGATCCCTGAGGGAGAGAAATCTTCTTAGGGCGCCTACGGCCACGACGAATCTCGGCAGATGGATTTGTTAGATTTCTTTTGGAGGGCTTGGAGGGTTGAGATTTCAATGTTTGTTGAATAGGAAAAAAGAAAATTTTGTTGCATAATAGATCAAGTTAAGTTTATCGTGAGATCAGAAAACAACGCTCTTTATATATATATATTTATCGTGGGATCAGGAAATGATGCTCTTTATATATAAATGTTTAAGAAGGTGCTTACGACTGATGAAACGGCACAAGTAATTATGTTTAATTCTCAAATATTCATTGTCACTCTCAAAAATACCAATTGTCACAAGTATTTTATTGTCAAAACTTGCCAATACTGTCCTGGTCCCTGCATCAACTTCAGTATTAACAACTCAAAAGCCAACATCGTCCTGTCTAGCGCCTTCCACATTTGGAAAATACTCGCCCTTTTGAATTATTTATTCGAGTTATGATTAGCATTGGTGTCGAGCCGGGTTTTACCAGCAAAATTTACTAGTATAAGCTGGACTCGACAGCATCCCTAGTTTATATGACACATATGCTAAATATGTTAAGACATAGTTTATTGCCATATTTCAACTACGATTTCAGGTACATTTATATATGCAAATACAACAAGAAGTATAGCTTAATTTTTGGTAGATAAAAAGCGAGACTCAGTTTTCAAGAAAAAAGCCGTACACTACGACCAAACTATGCTTCCCATGGGTATAATGGTCTACAGAGATGGACAGAATAAAAACTTTTGTGCAGATCAGGCGGCCCAGATGGGCAGAGCAATGAGATTAAGGTTTTTTATTCAATTTACTAAAGTATATTAATCATAATATAATTAATAACGAAGATAATTTGAATGATTTAAAGGAGATGTGGGTTACTCTGACTCGATAGATTTGCCTTATTGACGAGATATATCAATTTGAAATTTGGGGTTTGGGGTTTGAAAGAGTTCTCCTCATGTTCTTCATTTGGGGACCAAATGGGAATAACGACAACCTGTTTGGCAATACTAAAAGTATTTATGCCTTTGTAAATTTCTGTTTGCAATACACAAAATCGACTGATTTAGGATTATTTTTCTTTTTTCTTTCCAACTCTTTCCTCAGCTCTTTTATATATGTTTAAAACTACAACAAAAAGACTGATATTTTTTATAAACTGAAATCAAGTAGCAGGAACAAGTACATGTTTTTCCTATTGTTTATTTGGAAATGAATTATTAACTGTTAATGTTAGGGTGCGTTATAATATTTTTCCCGAACAAAAAAAGCATCCAAGCCTTAGTCATTTTGTTCCATCATCTACATTATAATCAATGCTTTTTTGATCTAAATTCGATATCTACCTGGAGAAAAACTGGTGATTATAAAAGTATGTATAGTATTGACTTAATTTGAATGAATAAATAAACTCATGTTAGACTATTTAGTTTCTAAAAAGCATTTATTTCTATTTAGTCGCCAACAGCTAAGAAGAGGAAAACAAGATGTTGTCTTGTATACCACTACCACTTATCGAAGATACACCATAATTATTACTTATTAGCTTGTTATTAATAATTGATTTTACTAATAAATCAATTTTTATAGGTCAAAAGTAAGTTTGTTCTGGTAAAACATTGGATAAATTGGCTTGGGACAAAGAGGATAAAAAGGTAGCAATGGTCCCAGTGATGGCCATGTTTTTTATAATTATGATGTTGGAGAGGTAAGACTAAAACTCAATGTAAATCACCTCTAGTGCATTAATTATGAAGTAAGACTATATTATCATCAAATAAATAATCACATAATATTAACTTGTATAAATATTTACAGTAATAAGCTTGAATCAAGTGGGTACATCATCGTAAATTCTTGAAAAAGTTCTCAAGTATTATAAAATCTCTTATTTTTAAGACTTACAAGACTTGTAAGCGGAATATTAATTTAGAAAATTATTTTTGTCCAGATCATCAATTTTGACATTTTTTAATTTTTTTCACCTTTCTTCCATCTATCCTTCTCGTGGTATGGTATAGAGGGAACTGTTCTTCAGTGCGATCTGGACAATCGTAGAAAGGTCACCCCCGAACCTTTCATCCAAGCTGTGGAATGACACGTTGAAAACACTATGAACTATGAACCCCTAACACTCACGCTACATGTATCAGTCCTTTCGTAGGATGTTTTATGTTATATTTTGGTTTTTTTTCTCCTTTGGTGCCATGTTGTATATATGGGCCGTGGAAAGTCTCATAGGCCTTAGTGATATACTCCAGGAGTGGTGCCCTGGTAGCCTGGTTAGCGCGAAGCTATTATATCAACCAAATTTGAATTTACCATTTATGTTTCATCTGCCTCATCCTCAAGGCTCTTTTATCTAGCTTGATACCGTTTACTATGAAAATACATTATATGCTCCTCCTTGTTGCCGAACCCAGATCCTTACCCTCCACCCTCTCCCTGACCGCGAAGCTACCATCGATTCCCTGATCACAAACCTATCCTCACTCCCCAAAACCCAGAATCCAACCCCCGTTTGATTCAACTGTAATCCTGCTCACAATTGCTCCTCACCATAGAACTTTTGTTCTCAAATATCTCGTATCAACAAATCTTGTACTCAAAAATTCTAGAGTCGTATTTCGCATCCCTTGTTTTTATTTTCTTTGCACTTAAAACACGCTTCATATAACACAGAACCCGAACCCCAATATCCAGTCTTATCTCTCACTTCGCCATGGCGTACAGTTATAGGACTTTAAATAATGAAATAAAGAAGTTTATTTCCCTACAAAAAAAAAATTTTTTAATTTTTTTTTTTTTGGTTTTGCAAATCTTGAGTTGATTATACTACCAATTGTAAAAACAAGAAATATACACATATACAGAATTTAGCGCTCTATTTGTTTAATGAAAAATAACAAACATTTTAATTGCAACATATTACATGAAAATCCTTTAACCAAAAATCCGTTTTTGGGCCAAAAGTACAAATTTTTATTATATAATCTTTCATATTAAGCTTTTATAAAATGTGTATTAATTATATCTACAATTTTCTCTCACAATGTAGTCTATTTAAACGTTGATTTTGGTATCAAAATTTGATTTTTCTGTTTTTTGATCAAAATCATGGGTGTTGGTAAGGATAAAAATGAGCCCCGAAAATGTCCGCTACAAAGTCTGAATTTTCGGACCGTACATGGTTAAATATAAGAAAAGCTAAAAAAAAACGCCTTTTTATTTAAAACTTAGATATATACCATAGTATAAGAGATTTAGTCATTCAATCTTGCTATGCTCAATTACGGCGTCGCTCTACGGGCTCTCTTTTGCAATTTTTTAATGAATATATGACATGACAGACAGTTTTTCTGGGAGAAAAATGTATATTTTATGATAATAGATATTACCTATTTTGTTTAGTTTATGGTTCATGCGCCGTAATACTGCTTTTACATTGGGTGAAATGTGCAATTTAGCAGGGTTTTAATTGCGTTAAATAATGTAAAGCTTTGAAAATCCTTTTCTACGTGCGTTGTTTCTCTCTTTTTGTTTTCATATTCCAAGAATATATTCACCGTTTGATAAGGCAATCAGACTATCAAGCCTGTATTGCTCTACATCAACATATTGAATTGTATTGTCTATAACCTATATTAATAAAAGCAAATGGAATTTAAAAACCCATACCAGTATAAAATTTAATGGACTTTTGAGAACGGCACGATGCTCATGTACAAACCAATTTGCGCCCATACGATTAGCTCATTATGCTCATGGTCAGATTTTATTATTGTACATAAATAGGGATAATGATATGCTTATAGGAAACTCTACTCTTATGCACACATGGGAGTAATGTTATGCACGCGGACAGAATCTATAACTCTACACATACAGGCTTTTCGTTATGCTCGTGTGCAGTTTCTTTTGTTGTGCCCATGTGCATCTTGTTATCTTTTTAGCCATTATTCAGTGGGCGCAACAACTCATCAGGCAATAGTGTGCAGCACAGGTCGGCCATAGTGGCTTTTATATATATATATATATATATATATATATATGTTATATCAAAAGATACTAATATAAAAATACTCTGCTGAAAGATACATTTTATTAATTCATTGATGCTTCATATTTATATATTTTCTAGATAGTTATATGATTATTAATATTATTAATGATATGTGATTTATCAAAATATGTTTAGGTTAAATAAAATTAGAAATTTAATCAAGTAAAGAGATATCGTTTATTGGAATGAAATTAATAGGGTTTATATACTATTTGATTGGGGAATTAATGGTGTGGTAAGGTAGTTTAGATGTCATTTAATAGTAATGTGTCATGTTGGTATATCATGTTGGAATATCGCACTGGCGTATTATGCTTTTGTACCATGCTTCTATACCATGCTTCTATACCATGCTTTTAGGAGCATTGTATAGTTAATATTTAATTAAGGAACTTCCGGTTCCGGATCTGTTATTGTTTACTTTTTTGGATTTGACATAATCCGGTTTAAGAATGATACATCAATATGCCAGGTATTGAGGTACTTGATATGATTTGGGAACAAATCATATACAATGGAATTTGTGGAATTGGGAATCTATCATTGTATCATTATTTGGATAAGTTGTAAGATCACTTATGTTTCATTGTTGCCAAGTATTCCTGAATGTTCCTGATAGTCGCTGTTAATGCTAGTGGTTATGTATGACGTTTAGTAAGAGTTACTAAATGTAATACCATGTCGGATTTTAATAGTTGTTCCTGGATTTCTACATCTGGGTGAACTTTTGATATATCAATATAAATCCTTTAAATTTGTGATTTTATGGTCTTTTTTTGAATCCGGATATATTATTTTATAATTTTCAAGTTAGATCCGTTATTAGGCAAATAATGTTGTAGGTTGTATTTATGTTTTACTTAAAATAAGCCTTTGAATAATTAATAGCAATACAGTCGAGCCTTAATTTTTGTATGAAATTTTGATACCTGCAGCTTATAGCTGCTTTGAATATTTAAATAACCGTTTCCGGGCTGTCCGGTAATTTTTTTTAGAAATTTAAAGCTTGGAAATAGTATTAGATGGCCGCTTCCGGAGATTGTTCGGCTTTTTTTGAAAGAGTGACCATTGGCAAAAATATGAATCATATACTATGTTGTATGTAGGGATGCTGTCGAGCCCAGCTTATACTAGTAAATTTTGCTGGTAAAACCCGGCTCAACACCAATGCTAGTTGTATGCCACCAAGTACCATATGTTATTGCCTTCTACAGTACCAATACATCTTACAACCTATTGATTACGACATGCATTGAAGTGCAAAGTCTTGCTATCGGATATAAGAAACTCCTAGCGTACTAAGTTTAATCCAATAAGTGCCAAGAGCGCTTGGACATCAATTATGATACCATATTAATTCATCCCAGCGATTAATTAATTAAGTAGCTATTAAATCAACATCCAAGCGCATTTAGCGTAGCATTGAAACAAGACAACTCACAAGCTCTGCAAGAACGGTTAAATTATAATTGATCCATTTCAATCCATAGATTACTATCAAACAGATCTAATGGTTAAATAGTGCCTTAAATTACACCTCAGGATCTCAATGTCACATCAATATAAAAGGCCATGCAGTGGCATTACATACTAAAAAGGCTTGATAATAATAAAACAACCTAATTTCCAAGTGTCGCTCATAAAATATGATGCCACTTTAAATGTGAACAGCAATAATAAACAAACACTTCAATTGAACACAATAACAAACGCATGCTGCTAAAAATATGAAATACCTTTTTCAACCATACATGTCGTGTAGATGATAGTTCCCTTGATCACAGTGCAATCAGTTACACAAATGACATGTATATCAAAATAGGATTCTATCCAAATCAATAATAATAATAATAAACAAAGATATTAATTTAGTCAACTAAACATCTATATTAAAGTTGCATTATCAACATAAATAAGAATCAAGCATATAAAAATTACCCCTTAATTTAAGGTTACATAAAATAGATATAACAATAATAAACAACCATTTTCCAAAAGGTCGATATTGTCACACTTGACATCAATCCCTTATAGTCACTTCTCTACATGATTTATCCCTTAAAATATTAAATCGATAACAATGTACTCAAAACTAGAAGATACTAAATATAAATCTATTTAAGTCTGATGGCACAGTATCCAAGTTCTCCAAATCACTATAAATGCTCTCATACTTTTTCAATTATTTTAAATCTTCAGAAGTCTTTTGTAATAAAACCTTTAGCTGATTATAATTGTATTTCTACTGCTTTTATTTTTTTATTTTTTTTTTATTTTAGTAAACAACATTGTTATTTACTAAAATAATATAATTAATAACAACGAAGATAATTTGAATGGTTTGAAGCAGATGAGCAGATATGAGTTACTCTGATTCAACAGAATTATTGCTTTATTGACGAGATATATCAATTTAAAGTTTGGGGTTGAAAGAGTTCTGTCCATGTTCTTCTGTCGGGAACCAAATAGAAACAACGACAACAACCTGTTTGGCAACACTAAAAGTATATATACCTTTGTAAATTTCTGTTTGCAACACACAAAATCGACTGATTTAGGATTATTTTTCTGTTTTCTTCCCCATTCTTTCCTCAGATCTTTTATTTATGTTTAAAACTACAACAAAAAAGACAAATATTTTTTATAAACTGAAATCAAGTAGCAGGAACAAGTACATGTTTTTCCTATTGTTTATTTGGAAATGAATTATTAACTGTTAATTTTAGGGCGCATTATAATATTTTTCTCGGACAAAAAAAGCATTCAAGACTTAGTCAGTGTGTTCCATCATCTACGTTATAAACAATGCTTTCTTGTCTAAAGTCGATATCTACCTGCAGAAAAATTGGCGATTATAAAAGTATGCATAGCATTGACTTGATTTAAATGAATGAATAAACTCATGTTAGTCTATTTAGTTCCTAAAAAGCATTTATTTCTATTTAGTGGCCAACAGCTAAGAGGAAACCACTATGAAGAAAAAATGCCTTAATTCTCTTAGTTATGCCACATTAAAGAAAATAAGGCAAAATTTAAAAAAAATAAGCAGTAAAAAGTTTCTTATTTTCCTTAATGTGGCACAATTAAGAGGATTAAGAATTTTTTTCTTCATAGTGAAACAAGGTGTTGTCTTGTATATTACTACCAACTATCAAAGGTACACCATAATCATTATTTATTAGCTTGTTATTAATAATTGATTCTACTAATAAATCAATTTTTATAGGCCAAAAGTAAGTTTGTTCTGGTAAAGCATTGAATAAAAAATTGGCTTGTGACAAAGAGGGTGATGTATCATTCTTAAACCGGATCATGTCAAATCCATAAAAAGTAAACAATAACAGATTTGTAACCGGAAGTTACTTAATTGAATATTAACTATACCATGCTCCTAAAAGCATGGTATAGAAGCATGGTACAAAAGCATAATACGCCAGTGCGATATTCCAACATGATATACCAATATGACACATTACTATTAAATAACATCTAAACTATCTTATCACATCATTAATTCCCCAAATCAAATAGTACATAAACCCTATTAATTTCATTCCAATAAACGATATCTCTTTACTTGATTAAATTTCTAGTTTTTATTTAACCTAAACATATTCTGATAAATCAGAGGGTAAAAAGGTGGCAATAGGTCCCAGCGATGGCCATGTTTATGTTTATGATGATGTTGGAGGGGTAAGACTAAACCTTAATGTAAATCACCTCTAGCGCAATAATTATGAAGTAAGACTATATTATCATCAAATAAATAACCACATAATATTAACTTGTATAAATATTTACAGTAATAAGCTTGAATCAAGTGGGTACATCATCGTAAAGTCTTAAAAAAGTTCTCAAGTATTATAAAATCTCTTATTTTTAAGACTTACAAGACTTGTAAGCGGAATATTAATTTAGAAAATTATTTTTGTCCAGATCATCAATTTTGACATTTTTTAATTTTTTTTTTTGGTTTTGCAAATCTAGAGTTAATTATACTACCAATTATAAAAACAAAAAATATACACATATGCAGAATTTAGCGCTCTATTTGTTTAATGAAAAATAATAAACATTTCTATTGCAAAATATAACATGAAAATTCTTTAATCAAAAACCCGTTTTTGGGCCAAAAATGCTAAGTTTTATTACTTAACATTTAATATTAAGCTTTTATAAAATGTGTATTAGGTATGGCTACAATTTTCTCTCACAATGTAGTATATTTAAATGTTGATTTTGGTATCAAAATTTGATTTTTCTATTTTTTGATAAAAATCATGAGTGTTGGTAAGGATAAAATGAGTTCCCAAAAATGTCCGCTACAAAAACTGAATTTTCAGACCGTACATGGTTAAATATAAGAAAAGTTAAAAAAAAAGAAGCGCTTTTTTATTTAAAACTTAGATATACCATAGTATAAAAGACTTAGCCATTCAATCTTGCTATGATTAATTACGGCGTCGCTCTACGGGTTCGCTTTTGCAATTTTTTAATGAATGTACGATATGACAGACGGTTTTTCTGGGAGAAAAATGTATATTTTATGATAATAGATATTACCTATCTTGTTTAGTTTATGGTTCATGCGCCGTAATACTGCTTTTACATTGGGTGAAATGTGCAATTTAGCAGGGTTTTAATTGCGCTAAATAATGTAAAGCCTTGAAAATCCTTTTCTACGTGTGTTGTTTCTCTCTTTTTGTTTTCGCATTCCAAAGATATATTCATCGTTTGATAAGACATATCAGACTATCAAGCTGGTATTGCTCTACATCAACAGCGTATTGAATTGCATTGTCTATAATCTATATTAATAAAAACATAAAAAAAAAAGTAATTTAAAAACCCATTCCAGTAGAAAATGCAATGGAATTTTGAGAACGCAATGCTCATGTACAAACCAATTTGTGCGCATACGATCAGTTCATTATGCTCATGGTCAGATTTTATTATTATACACAAATAAGGATAATGGTATGCTTATGGGAAATTCTACTATTATGCCCACATGGGATTAATGTCATGCACATGGACAGAATTTATAATTCTGCACATACAGGCTTAGCGTTGTGCTCGTGTGCAGTTTCTTTTGTTGTGCCCATGTGCATCTTGTTATCTTTTTAGCCATATTTAGTGGGTACAGCAGCTCAGGCTATAGTGTGCAGCCCACCTGGGCCTAACAAAATCATCTTGTGCAGCGCAGGTCGATCGTAGTGCGATATAACAATAATAAACAACCATTTTCCAAAAGGTGGTCGTTACTGTCACACTTTATATCAATCCCTTATTATGGTCAATGCTCTACATGATCTACTCCTTAAAATATTAAATCAATAACAATGTACTCTAAATTAAAAGGTTACTAAATATACATTCATTCAAGTCTGATGGTATCAAAGCTCTCCAAACAATCACTATATATACCCTCATACGTTTTCAATTATTTTAAAACTTCAGTAATCTTTTGTAATGAAAACTTTAGCTGATTATAATTGTACTTCTACCGCTTTTATTTTAGTAAACAACATAGTTATTTACTACATCATGGTCAGGGGATTGAGAGGTCTCCACAAGTGAGCCTACTATAAACAAGGTTACTATATAATGCTATATGATAAAAGAGGGGAAAGAAATCGGCTAATAAAGTGCTGCACCTAGAGCCAAACGGGCATGCGGAAAACGTCATACAAAAAGTTGTGGGTTGGTGACATGACACTAAACAGGAAATACAGTACTACTACGTAACAACATCAAACAAACTTGCAGCCACCAGGGTTCAAACTTGAGACCTTGCACTTGCGAAGCACACGCCTTAACCATTCAGCCCAACCAACAAGGGCTAAATTATTAATCTTCAGCAGTGAAATACCTATAAACAATCTGAAACATTAGCAGTACTAAAAACATTATACCAACTGCAAAAAATAGGATATTTCTGGAATCTGGATACTTATTTTTGGATTAAAGGCGATTATCTCAGGTACATTGACAGATAAATTTTTCTTGGTGTTATTTAATGAAAAAAAAAGTAAGGCAGGGATGAAAAGTGAGGCCAATTTTTATTTTAAAGAAAAAATAGCAGTGAATTTTACGCGTTTTTGAGAGACACTTATGAGATATAAAACTAATTAGGAACAGATAAAATAATGTGACCAAATCGTATCTATTTATCAGTAGTGTCCAAAGACTATTCCAAAAAAGTATTTAGTATGAGGTTAGTTGTAGAAAAAGGGAGCTCATACTACAAAAACTTAATTATATAGAAAAAGTGGTGGGAAGTACAATTATAACACTTCTAAGTCTATTTACGATATATAAAGTAAAGCAACGATCCATCTACTCGATGGATCATTGTAGTATTTATATTAAATATCTAATTCAAATTACTAATACAGTAATTTGATCTTAGTTTTAAAGTTGATGAGAAAAGAGATCAGCAATTATTAATTTAGGTTACAGAATTATTTATATATAATTATTGTTTGTAATTTTAAAATTATAGTTAAGTTCCTATATTTTATGATTTTGGTTCTCACACCAAATTCATGTTATTAATTACTAATTCAATTTGATGTATAAAAGACTGCCAGCAGTTTACATCAACTCCAATTTTGAAGATTGAAAACTATGAAAAAACTGAAGATTTTGGAATTAATTTCTCAAAATATACGGTCTGATCTCTGACCCAAATGATTTCAAATTCCACAAAATGTCAGCAACAATACTTATTTCTGTATCAAGATTCAAGATTTAAAACTTCAGTTTCCATGAGTTGTTTTATCGAATTTATACACTGAAACTTCATATACAGTGGTAAAATACTACAAGTCTTTTATCACATCAAATTTATTAGATAAATCTTAGATGAGAATCTAAAATGAAATCATGTCAATTGTATAATTAATATTACACAAAAACATCTAAACCTGGAGGAAGCATTTAAGAATCATCAATCCTTCCATCCTTCCCACACTCTTATAATTAAATAATATTAAATTATGAGGAATCTTATTACTGTATTTATCTTGTAACATATTCCTTACTACAGAAAAACTACCAATCTAAAAAGAGTCATCATCTTAACAAGAAAGTGCTAAAATATCAAAAAGATCGATAAACGTAATTTTGACAAAATATTACTATACTTTTTATTAACGATACATCCGGCAGAGGATGTATTCATATACTTTTTGTTATCGTTATTACGCATAATTACTATCTAAGGACATAATGACAATTAACGAGGGCGCATGTAAATCAATCTAGACGTATGTTGGTTTACTACAATAGCAACAAATATGGACCGAGAACTTAGATGTGCGACCTACTAAGGTATAATATTGACATTAATAACATAGTACAGTAGATTTAAAGGGGACATATTTCATACAACAGCTGAAATATAATATCTCGCATATTCCACATTCCGGATCATTCTTCAATCGACTAAGAACAATTAGGAATATCATCCCAGATTAGTCAGCCAGCTTACTTTTACAATAAGGATTATTATATCATTATATCTCTAAAGGCTGTTATCTTACAAATCACTATAATAACCTGTGGACGCAACAGATTGAGGTGTTAATTTTTTGTATTCATGATAATAGATTTAATTGCAAGCTACTCTTTATTTTTGGTTTGGGCGAGAAATATTAATTTTTTGTCGAGATAATCAAAATAATAGCTCATATGACAGTTTAACCATACGTCAGCTGAGTTTCAAACCCGATTTGACAAATCGACCAGAAAATGATTAAAAAAACAAAAATGTTTAATAGCTCATGAACCGCAAAGTAAGTAGACCTAGTGTATTAAATGATTTTTGTACAATTTTGGATTCTGCATTCAACTAAACAAAATTACGTTAAATGTTTTACATTACATATTGTGTAAAATTCAATTGAAGTTTTGGAGGTTTTTTGAAGATATATATCACTTTTTATAAGCATATTTTAAAAATAAATAATGAAATTAATGCGCAATAAAATTACCTATCTATTGAGGCGTTGATGAACCTTTTAGCTGCATTTTTCGTAGAGAAAACGAGATTTTTGTCAAAATATTTTTCAAATTCAGAATCTGGGATAAGGGTATACACGTCTTTTTTTGAAGCTAAAATCGGAAGCATTCTTTTCTACACATTTTTGAAGATATCTCCACGAAAAATCAATATTTTTAAAAAAACTAAATTGATTCCGAGAGACCTCAAAGAGGTGGATGACATGAATGTAAACAATATGCTGCTCAATTTAAAGGATATTTTGACACCTACTATAGAAATGCCGAAAAAATGAAAAAAAAATAAAAGTGCTCAGAAATTTTTTATACTGAAATATGTTATAGAGCACTTCAAAACAAGTATGTTTTATTATTATAAAGTGCTAGTATAGCTTAATTTTCTGTAGAGATATGAAGGCTCAAAGTTTGTAATTTTTAGTGGTGAAATACCTGTAAAAATCTGAAACATTAGTATTAAAAACATTATACCAACTGCAAAAAATAGGATATTTCCGGATACTTGTTTTCGGATTAAAGTTACACATCTCAGGTACATTGACATATTATTTTTTTGTGGTGTTATTCAGTGAAGAATAAAAGTTGAGTAGGGATGAAAAATCGAGCCCAATTTTTAAGAAAAAAAGGAGTGGATTTTACGTATTTTCGAGTCTTTTTTTCCTATGAAAAATAATTTCAGGAATACGAAAACATTATTATCTTACAGTTCGTAGGATATCTGATTTCCTCACTCTATTTTTGAAGCATAATGAAAATGAAGCACAAATAATTGGGGGTATTTGGCTCAAGGCGGAGCAATAAATAGCCAACCGCATTTATGCTATTTTCAAGTTTTTTAATTAAGAAATTCAATTAACACATCGAGTTGCTACCGTCACTAATACCTAACCAATCAAAAAGTAAACGTTAAATGGGTCATTTGGAGTTTTCCTCGTTATCTTTCTCTTTTTTCATTTTGTTTTATTAAAGAGAATTTATATGTATATATAGCGATAATGTCTGGAGAAATCTCACTATTAAATACAAATTATGTGGATAAAAAATTGAATTTGTTTCAAGCACAAACTACACACTTTCAAATTGACCCATCATTAGCCATGCGTTGTCATGAAAGTTCACCTGATGCAGTTCCTGTCATTTTGCGTGGGTCCAAGACCTGCAAGACAACAATAGGGAGAGGACATGACGCGACAATCAAAATAGGCAAAGCAAATAAAAGGGTTTCTAGAGAGCATGTGGTGATTGAGCATAAACCGCAAATTGATGGATTTGAATTGACAATATTATCACCTAATGGTGCACTTATCGATCATATTATATTTGTTGAAGGGGAGCATGTACCTGTGGTAGAAGGAACAATGATTGAAATTGTGGGTACAAAGATTATATTTCAAGTTCCTGATGAAAGCCAATTAGTAGAAGCAGAAGATATGGAAGATGTAATAGAAACACCAACAGAAGTAACAATACCAACAACAACAACAACAACAGTAGGGACAGGATTATCTATAATAACTACAACTGAAATAAAGAAAGAGGAAAAAGGAAAGGTGGATAAGAAAAAGAAGAACAATAAAAAGAAGAAGAGTAAGGAAACAATTATACCCAATATGAACATTGAATATGAAAACACAGCTATATCCACCATTAATTCGACAACTACTACTGCTGCTACTGCCATAGGCAAAAAAAGCAATACAAATCATACCAAATCAACTATAAATCATATCATTAAATCCACCGCATCTAAATTAAAAGAAACAGCTCGAAATATTATAAAGAAGCCAATGACACTAGAAGATGAAATAATTCAAGCACTTGGTAAATTTGATTATTTGTGGGTGTAATTTATTAATTAGGAATTAATTGTGTTTACATGTAGTATACACTAGAAAGTCAACCATGACTTGTACAGACATTACAAAAAGGTTGCAAGAAGGATCGCAGAATGTAGAAAATGTATACAAAGCTTTGACAAGTTCAACAGTGATTGGATGTGTGAAACGATTAGGAAAAACAGCGGATGGATCACCCAAAGAAGATTTGTTTTATTATAAACCGGAATTAGATCCAGATCAAGAAAGGCAAAAGAGATATTCAGATGTTGGAAGAAGCGCTAGAAAATGCACAATGAAAGATACACAATACTTCTTTAGGGTAAGATGGTATTTATTTGTGCGTATAAAACGGTTGGTTTATTAAACGCATTTTTCAATAGAT
The DNA here is from genome assembly GCA_027405735.1 of Mucor racemosus. Classification (NCBI taxonomy): domain Eukaryota; kingdom Fungi; phylum Mucoromycota; class Mucoromycetes; order Mucorales; family Mucoraceae; genus Mucor; species Mucor racemosus. The sequence continues at coordinate 520,210 of JAPEHQ010000025.1, forward strand.
TCCGCCGAAATTACCAAATCATAAAAGCACAAAGAATAGAAAAAGGGAGTCTACTACGAGTAGTAATAGTAGAAAATCAAGACAATTAACAGCAGAAGGAGATGATGATGATGATACAAAATCAACCAGTAGTGGTGATGTGAGCGATATGGAAGTTTATGAACTGTTTAAAGATGTTTAAAATAAATTGATTGTAATATGCGATTTATATGAACATTTTTTCCATTTCTTGTTTTGACTCTTTCTTTATGTGGGCCGAACTGAGTATATTTAAAATTTGGAATGAAATGGGTGTTCCATAATCATAGTTGGGGTCTGATCCGACTAGGATTTAGAAGAGCTGCTGCCCTCAGAGGTTAATAGAAGAAGAGCTTCATGTCATAGTTTCTGTCACTTGACTTGCTTATTACATTTGTTCAATATTTGATGAATCAAGATCAATTGGGGGAAAAATGGATGTATGATTGTAATTGATTACGTATTCGCTTTTTATATCAAGTTCGATTAATGAACGTTGTTGATTAAATCATGAGAGCAGTTGAAATTTGCGTAAATTAAGGTTTCAGACAAGCTATTATGATGGGGCAAAATTGACCCGAGTTGATATTTTCAACGGAAAAAGAATGCAGAAATGCATTAAATCAAGTCTAATAGACAATAGCATCCGTTTGGTATGTTTTTGAGCACTCGAAATGGCCACTAATAAATAAAATTTAACGTTTATATCATCGAAATTTGCCCATATCACAAAAATGTTTGCATTTATCACATATCAAATAGCTTTCTAGGTAGTTTTAAGTGTATTTTTTAATTTGATCTTGATGTTTAACATCTATTTGACATTTACAAGAAAAAATGGTGTCCTATTTTAGGCAGTACAACTGGTAACCTCTATTGAATGAGGGGGCATTCTTTGGATTAGAGAGCCCTATTAAAGAGGATACCAAACCGTAAGCGTATAAAAAGTAGAAAAAGGAGAGATAATACTACTACTAATAGTAGACAAGCATAAGCAATCAACCACAGAAGAAAAAGAAGAAAATCAAGTAGATGAATCAGACAATGTGAACGATATGGAAACTTTTGAACTGTGTAAATACGTTTATAAATAAATTGGTTGTAATACCTTATTCATGTGAGCAATGTGCAAATAATGGAATGATTATTTTCAGTTGTTTCTTTCTTCTTTTCCTTTTTTTTTTTTTTTTTTTTTTTTTTTTTTACTATAATAATAATGATACAATATTTGATGAATAAAATACAAAAACAACAAATTCAGGTACAGTTTCAGTTTTGAATCATGTTTCACCCATATTCAAGATGGTTTTTCTTTTATATAGAGAAGAAATGGCTGGAAATCATTAAGGATCAAAGAAAATAAAATCATTGAACACTCTTGTATGAACAATAACGTATTTCGTATTTTATGATGAGTTCTTGTTTTTACAATCTAACGCAAAATGTCAGAATAATATTAGTGTCAATGACGATGAAATCATTCAACAGGATGCTCAAGAATATTTTGTAATTAAACAAGAAAAGAGTGAATTTAATAATGTATTTAGTTTTGTCATACACAGCAATTCCCCAATAATGCTTCATAGTAGCAGCAGTACTAGTAGTATTTGTAGTGATACAAAAGATCAACAAAAAAGGGCACCACTAGAGCAAGAATTACAGGATTTATTTGATATCGATAAAGAATTATGGAGATTTTCTCAGTTGTTCAATAATATATCAATAAACCAAGAGAAGCGTTCACGTTGAACATGTTGCATTTTATAAGCAAATTACTGTAACACTTGATTAAGCCGCTCCAGGTGATTGATTTTGATAATCATATGTAATATATGAATATATACTTGATAGTATCACAAACTAAATAGGGCAACTTTATATTTCTCTTGTTTGTTTCTGTTGGGTTTGTTTGTATAAATATATAATCATTGAACTCTAAAATGTAACAGTGTAGCAGTTACACATACGTTGGAACTTGATTTCTTCCAATCATATTATATCGATTCATATGAGTCGAACTGTTGCATTATTTGTACATATGCGAGATTATCATGTCTAAAATGGAAATTACAAGATCTCTTTATTTGTATATTCAAAATAAGCTATCTGATCATGCATTATAGTAGCCTCATGTTGGTATTCTTTTTTGGATCAGAAAATGCTGTTGAGCCTTTTATTTATTGGTTCATTTTAGTTTACCGCGGCGATATCACCTTTTTATTGGTATTTTTTATATCATATAAATGTAATGAAAAATATCATAAAAATGGTAGAAAAATGTACTGAAATAGTATTCTACGCTAATAATATTTTTTTTATAGCTAAATTTATATACAAAAATCTATAATTTATCCTTGAAGTTTTATCTACAAGCACAGACTGCAACATTTAAATTTTCTCACCGTCTTTCTCACGAAGCCTAATTTAGAAGGCAATGGACTATGAAAAATGGAGCATGATCCAAGTTGATGATATTTTTATCACTAAAACAGGCTGGCTCTTCAATTGAGTCACATGTAACCCTGTCAAATAGGAGGGAAAAGAAATGGTTGTATATTGTATATCTTAAAAGAATAGCCTAAAAGCGAATTAGATACCGTAAGCTTATCATTACCTGTTTAGGATGATAATGATGATGGTTTTTGCAGTCGTTTTTTTTTTATTTTTGTTTTGTGAATATGCAAAAGTTTAATACAGTATGAGACAAGTGGCTACATGAAGCAGTGGAAAAAGTGTGTAGTTTTATTAATAATAACAGAATAATCCCAAATACAATGATTTCTGTACGTTTACACTACACGTTTTGGCTTGGTGCTTAATCCCTGGGAAAATAAGTGGGAAAGTGGAATAAAAAAATAAAGAGTATCACAAATATATCTTTCTTTTACCGGAAAAACAAGCGCGTGATGAAAAATAGCGAAAAAAAAAGAGATCTTTACCATCTTATCAGTTACAAAAAAAAAAGAAGCCCATTAAATTGCCTAAAAAGGAACGTCTCCAAGCTGAGAAATAAAGCTTCCTCTTCATTTCATTTCATGATTCTTTGCTTCTTCTTTCCTTTAAATATTAAAAATATAAAAAATGGAACAGAAATCACACATTATCACTGAACACGTATTTGGAAGTAGTCGAAAAATACAATTTATTGGGCTTACAAATCCAACGAATAATACCGAAACTGCTAGACCAACATCTATGGATTCATTGCTGAGTGCTATAGATCATCATCATCACCATCAACATCAGTATAATAGATTAACCAATCAGCGTCAACAGCAACAGCAACAGCAACAGCAGCAGCAACAGCAGCAGCAACAGCAACAACAACAACAACAACAACAACAACAACAACAACAACAACAACAACAACAACAACAACAGCAACAACAACAGCAACAGCAACAGCAACAGCAACAGCAACAACAGCAACAACAACAACATCATCGCCCTGAAGTTATTAAAGACACAACATCTAGCAACACTTCTTCAGCTAATACAACAACTCATCAATCAATGTCTATCGAATCACTTTTAGATAACAACCAATTTCAACATCATCGTCAATCTCAATCTGCTTCAACAAATGAAGTTAGTATTGCGTCTTTATTGACATTTGATAATACCAGTAATCATAAAAGAAGATTGGATTATCAACAATCACAATCAACAAAAAGACTTTCCAAGAAACCTAAAGATAATAACAACGAGAGACACAAGACAATTATCACCTGCCTTCATGCCTCTGTCGCACAGAAATCTTATGGTTCAGAAAAACGTTTTTTATGTCCACCACCCATTGTACAAATTAAATCACCATTAAATTCAACAATTACCAACGAACAAAGAGCAGAAAAAATGCAATTATCAATGTCTGTTATTTGTGAAAATGGTGATAGAATATTAGAACAACGTTCCATGTTGGATGAAAATCAATCAGGCAGTTTTAAATATCTTCATGTAACTGGCACAGCAAAAGCAAAGCAATTTAATCTTAAAGTAGATTTGCTGCCTAATGCTGCTACTACTACAACCAGTACAGATACAACAACTACATCTGCTTCAACTCCTCCTCCTAATGATCCTGAACCTTTAGCTTCATTTTTATCTAAACCAATTTCAATCATTTCAAAACCTTCAAAAAAGACTGCAAAAACAAGAAATGTTTCAACATGTATTCTTGCAAATTCTCCTGTATGTTTGTTTAATCGTATTAACTCTCAAACTGTGCGAACAAAATACATGACTTCAAGTAATAATATGCTTTGCGCAAAGAATACAACTTGGTCTCCATTTGATATTATCATTGTAAATCAACCTAAATTACCTCAGCCTCATAAATTACCTACAAGACAACAAATGACAACTACTGTGAGTGGTCGTTATACTTCACGTATTCAGTTGGCTCATCCACCGCCACCACCTCTTCCTACACAACAACAACGACAACAACAGCAAAACAAAATGCCAATACATGTTACTTATGGTACTGAAATCATACTTCGTGATTCTCAAACTGGTGTTACATCCCCTTCTCTTATTATACGTAAAGTTGATAAAGGTAGAATTGCTCAATGTGCTTATGGTCCTGTTAGTCAAATGCAAAAGATTGCTTTACAATTAGCTTCCACTATTGATGCACAACCTATTTATCTTAGTGCTGCTGGATCAATGAATGATAATTCTGTAAATGCATCTTCTTCATCATCATCATCCGATTCAAGTAATAATAATGCTAGTAATACATGGCTTGATTATTCTCCTTCTAGACTTGTTCAACCTGAAAAAATGACTCTTGAACTTAGCTATGAAGAAGTTGATGATTATCTCTGCTGGACCATTGTTGGTATCAATAAATTTGAGTACGATTATTACGAAAATGAAAGCTTTCAAGGCGATCAACAAGATATTACTGATGTTGCAGAATTTAAACCTGATGTTTCAACAACTACTACACCAAACGTTACTACCACAAATACAACCGCTTCAACACCTCCTCCTTCCCCACCTAGACACATTACACCATTTCCAATGTTGACTACAATTGAATATAAACATGATCATCATACTTTAGATGTTGTTGGTCAACATCTTATTCAAGCCGCTCCTGTACCTCGTCTTTTAGATCTTTGGCTTGGGACTCATGGTCCTTTAGTAACTCGTATTTCTCAGCCCCCTCAACCTCATACACCTCATGAAACTCATTGGTCTGTTCAGTTACCTCCTACTCAAGATCTTTTGGTCGCAAATCATGACATGTTGGTAGCTCATTCTGATGGTCGTAGAAATCTTGAATTAGCTCTATTGTTGGTTCGTCAAGATGGTCTTGTTTATCATACTGGTAAAGCACTTTCTTGTGATGTGCTTGATGATACAGGTAAATGGACCGTTGTACCTGCTTCTTCTTCTTCGTCATCATCATCATCATCATCAACATCTACTTGTTCTTCGTCCTCATAAAACTATGTATATGTTTATATATAATTTATTACTTTATTGTATAGTTTTATTCCCTTTCTTTTTTCTCTTCAATTATGTATATGTAAATAAATTTTATAATTTCCTTATCAAGTAATTTTAATTGTTTTCAAACAAAAAGTAGCCCTTCAAATGCTCCTTAGCTCCAAACTGTGGGAAAGATTGACAGGAGTGGCCAATTTGCAATGAATCATTTAGTGTCGGAAGTTTTTTATTGGTGGAGATTTTTGATTCAAAAAAATCATTGGGATTACAAGTAGCAGAAAAGAAATCAGGGTTTAATAATAGTTGCAACGTTAAAAAAAAAAAAAAAAAAAGAGATTAAAAAAGAAACTTGAGAAATTCAAGCATCTTGGATAATCTTGATCTGCGACAAGTCTATTCATATACCTTTTTTCTATTATTTTTTTACTGCTTTTACTATCTTTAAACATTGCAGCAACACTTTGAACTCAATTCTGTAAAAAAATCTTCACCTTTAATCCAGTCCAAATAATCAAAGTTACACACATGAAAAAAAAAAGCAAGGGGTCAAACAAACCATGTAGAATCAAGTTGGTGTATCGTGAGAAATTAAAAACGGAAGTATTTTCGTGGGAAATGTAGCTTTCTGTTTGGTAGAAGAGATCGTCATTGTTGATTAAATGTTGCGAATATCAAATGCTCCAATTAAATCAATGCGATGTTTCCCACTTGCTTGTGTTGCACATATTTTTCTTGAAAAATAAAAAAGCTCCTTTATTTATCATTAATTCCCTCAAATAGCAGTAGATGATTAGTCAAATTGCTTTTTATTTGACATTGTTACCTCGGACTATTCGTATAACGACATCATCACGGTGCGCTCTTTGTATACCAAGTGTAAATGGTTTGCCAACTAACAACGGCATTACCTTTTACCATGTTGTGTGTGTGTGTGTGTGTGTGTATATCTGTTGCTCATCTTTGACATGCATGCACGCAGTAATTGTGCAAACATATTTATACACACTGTAAATACTTTGTCTAGATAAAATGGAAATAAGCCATAGCTAAATACATGCTACTCTATATTTTTCTGGCCGAGGTAAACGAGTTGCTACACTTTAAGACTCTCCATAAAAACTTGTTTGAATCTTTATTTAGACACTAGTTTATTATCATTATCTATTTTACATCGATGTTCAAGATGACAATAAATGTAAGCCAGTAATTGTAAAGTTTGTATACTTGCGTTCTTATTTTGCCTACTCATTATTTGATCTAAATCTAAATCTACTAACAAACATTCAATGAACGAATACTTTCGGGAATCTTTAATTTGAGCTCCCACCTCTCTTTTTTACTTTTTAAGGTGTATTTAACCACCAAAAGTTTAAGGTTTCCCGCAAAAAAAAAAAAAATTGTACGCCTTCATTTGGCATCTATCACATTGTGACACTTTGGGACCCTATTATATGTACAATCACATAACTAATGAGGCTAAAACCTAAAATTTGAGTTATCACAACTTGTCGAAACAACAAGCGGTCTAAGGGAAGAAGGAGTTTTATATCGGTTCATATAAACACATGCCTTGCTGCCGTTAGTTTCTCTAATAATAAACATGATAAATTGAAATGATCATAAAAGTTCCTGAGGATATTTTGTATTTGCTAAATTTCTGTTCATTCAATCCAAAGAATAATCTGAATTAATGACATGATATCTAGACATTTGTTTCAGCCTAAACTATGTAATGGAGAAAATATCAACCTTCTTTCTCAAGTTTTTTAATTTACGGAAGTTAATTAACAACCCAAAACGAAAACAGTATCAAGTTGTGAACAGTTGACTTTATATAAACTATTTTAAAACTATATATCGCATTGATTCACAGTCGTTTCTGTGCAGTTTAATCACTATATGCTCGAGTTTAAGGCATCATCTCAAAAGGCCGTATAACTGGTTGAATTAGATTGCTTTGCATTAATTTTGAAAACAAGTGGAGAAAATTTTATTTGAAATCAATCATAAAATCTTGTATGAATAAGCTGAATTGTTTGTTATTTTGTAGTATTGCTAGGCGTGCATGTTCATATAATTGCTCTTAAATAATAAAAAAAAATTGATTATTGCATTACATTTTAGAATATATACGTACATTACATCTTCAAAATTTTATAATCATATAGAAATCTAATTTATTAGTCTCTTCATATGTGTAAAGCAGCTAGAAAGCTGATAAATTATCCTAAGCTTTTTAACAATGTGTTTCAAATAGATTTCCCTTCAGACATGTACATATTAGACAAATTACACGTTTCTTATTCAAATCTAGCTATATAGTAGCAGAAAATGCGCCAAATTTTGTATATATACACAAATTAGTAAACAATTCATGAACTGAATACTAATATATACTATATAATTTGTTTTGATTACTGCCATTATGAAGCATTGTTGTTCAAAATTACCTTGCTCATATTACATCAAATTGATGAATGCATAATATAATGTATTTCTGTTTTTTATTAATTGATAACTCTGCCAATTCTAAAGATTTTTAACATTATAATACACCAAATTAAAGTTGCGATTCATGATATAAAATTCATCATTTTGAAGCATTTATACTCGCTAAAAAATCAATATGGATAGAAATAACTTTTTTGGCAATATTTTGTAGCATCTCAAGTATAGCTTTGCATTTTTTATTTCCTGATTATCTATTGAAATGGGGGCACGCTCCGATTTTGAATACTGTATCATTATATGAAACTGTATAATCAGATACGCACATATGACTGAGCTTCAATTCAAAAAAGTGTTCAAATGGAAAAAAATTCGAAAAAATCCAAAAAAAAGCCTTGCATGTTTAATTACTCACAAAAATGCATAGTAAGTTGAACTAGCGTATTAAATATCTTGGGTTCAGTTTTTAATTCTGAATCGATCTGTATAGGTTTTGAAAATGTTTTTCTCATAAAATCTCTAGTAGATTTAATGTCAAATTTTAACGGTTTTTGATCAAAAAGTATCCTTCATTCAAATGCAACCCTAAAATATTTTATTTTTGCATTATGCGCAACAAAATTATCTACAGAATGAGTATATATACGTAGCTGTAGCTCTATTTTTCGTGGGGAAATTCATTTTTTTCATCTTTTTTTTGTATCAAGGAAAATTTATCCTTGTATATCCTCATCCAAAATGGATCCTTGTTTGTATCACCAAAAATCAATCATTCAATCTCAATTTTCTCGACGAAAAATCAATATTTTTTGACGGGGTAAAACTCGTTAGATAGATGCTAATGAGTACTATCCTATGGTTTTAGTTTTGCATACCTGTCATCCCTTCATGGATATCTATAACAGAAAAAGTGCTCTCACAAAATTTATAAAAAAATAAAAAAGTCTTTACAGCCATCCAAATTCTAGATATCCTGGTAGAGAATGAAAAATAACGTAGACTTTACTTAATAACCATCATTGCAATACCTTAGTATCTTCTCGACTTATTTTCATTTCAAATGCGCTTTCTCAATTTTAAGCTGGCCATTTCTGCATCATTCAAATTTTTGAAACAATCACTATAGTAACCATCCTTGCTTCAATTAATAAAATTCGTAGCCGGGGCAATGTTGAATGAATGGGTACTGTTTTTGAAAAAAAGTTCCGTTAAAATTGATCACCAGTAAAAATATTCACGTTTTTCAGCTTATTTTGCCCTCGAAAATTACTGAAACTAGACTTGACGTTTAGAATTATATATCAAAATGTGTGGAATAAATTGTTCAATAACTTTTATTATGTGTTCAAGTAAGACTTTATGTAATGTCCGAGATATTATGTTATTTAGAATAAAGAATAATTGTTTATTGATTGATTATTTACTCGCTATTTATACTATTATGTTAATTGACTACGGATACATGGTTGTTAATCATGTACCAATAGATTACTTCTAGAAGGTGTCTATGCCTTGGTCTTGCTACGCATGCTTACCAAGCAACCTTCTCGTAGATTCTAGCAGTGTCTCTAGCATTAATGATTGGTTCACTTTCCGAAGGCCTTGGAGCCACTACACTTTATAATGAAATTTAAGGGTTTCCATAGGCGTTTATACTAGAATCCAGCAAAGTTTATACCGCAAAAATCTCAGCGAAATTGATACAGTCGTGATTTGATTTAGTAGAATCGTAAATAATAACGGATTTTCGATTTAATGGACAGTTTGAAATCTCCCGTTTTTTTTTCATAATTTTACTGCCTAAATCCACTGAATCGATTTAGTGGATAGTGGACAATTTCGTTTCTACCAGTCCACTATATTAGTAAAATATAAATACTATTGAATAAAACTGTATTTAGCCGGTAATAGCTTGATCTGGTAGCCATGAAATTAGAAGAAATATGGAGAATAACCAAATCATGTGCCTAATTTACCTCAGTTTTTTATTAAATTTCTTGTTATCCACTGTTTAATTCAGCTGCTCGAATATGAAAAGCCTTTATTAACAATATTATTATTTAATACTGCTATAAACTAGTAACGCCTTTTTATTCTCATTTTTTGATCCAATATTACGGAAAATGATTTATTCGATTTAGTGGACAATTCGATTTAGTGGACGACACTTTTCTCCCTCCCAACGATTCCACTAAATGGAATCACGACTGTACTTGTCACAATCCAGTTACATTACATAATAAGCAAATTGCATATATAAATAACAACCAAGAACGGATCCATTGCATATTGTAAATTTATGTGATCTTCCTTCTCCCTTTTTATATTTATAACCACAATCCAAATAAATATATATTACTACTTATTTATTATTGTTACTTATAATCATGCTATCAAAGATAAGACTGTATAGTAAATAGACAATTGCATGAAGATAGCAAGGGTATAATACTCGAATAAGAGGTGTTAAAATACTAAAGTAATGTGTAATGTGGGATATCCCAAATAAAAAATACAAAAAGTACATGCTTATCAAGTAGAACAAGTAAGGGCTGTTCTGAACGCATGATTGACAAACTATATTTAAAACACTATCCTTGATCCACCAAATCAATAACCAAACCCAAAATTTATACTCAAAATTAATGGAATCATTGGCAATTGCAATACAATTGCCAAATACTGTAGTAGATAATCATTCACCAAATAATATAAATAGAGGCGTAGAATAACCATTTTATGGCACATAATTCATATTTTAATAAAGAAGGATTTTAACAGTATTCTTTTATCGCTTTTTTTACCTCTTTATTTTACTGCATAATCAATTATAGGTAATAATCGTATACTAGTAATAGCAATTACAATTAGTAACGCCAACCTCTCCTCATAGCCAATCATAGAACCAAAATCATTCATATAATCCTCCATATTATATATCCAGATTGACAACCCAATTGATCTATTACAGCAGTGCTTTTATATATAAATCCTTTAAATTTGTGATTTTATGGACTTTTTTTGAATCTGGTTGTATCATCTTATACTTTTCAAGTTAAATCCGTTATTAGGCTAATACTGTTGTAGGTTATTTATGCTCTGCTTAAAATAAGCCTTTGAATAATTAATAGCAATACAGTCTAGAAACTTAATTTTTGTATGAAATTTCGATACCTGCATCTTATAGCTTCTTGGAATATTTAAACAACCGCGTCCGGGTTGTCCGGTAATTTTTTCTAGAGATATAAAGCTTGGAAATAGTATTAAATGACCGCTTCCGGATATTGTTCGGCTTTTTTTGGAAGAATGATCATTGGAAAAAATATGAATCATATACTATGTTGTAATGCACCAACTACCATATGTTGTCACCTTTTACAGTATCAATACATCTTACAATCTATTGACTACGACATGTATTGAAGTGCAAAGTCTTGATATCGGATATAAGAAACTCCTAGCGTACTAAGTTTAATCCAGTAATTATTACCAAGAACGCTTGGGCCTCACTTATGACACCATATTATTTCATCATCCCAGCGGTTAATCAATCAAGTATGTCGTATATTTTCAGGTTTGATAAAAAATACTTAAAAAAGAATACAATTAAAAGAGAATGAGTAATGAATCAGTTATTCAACTGTATAACAAAAACAAGATATCGTTTATTTAAATATAAAAGTACGGCCTTTTATATTAATTTGACATTGAGATCCTGAGACGTAATTTAAGGCACTATTGAACCATTAGATCTGTTTAATAGTAATCTATGGATTGAAATGGATCAATCATAATTTAACCGTTCTTGCAGAGCTTGTGAGTTGCTTTGTTTCAATGCTGCGTTAATTGTGCTGGGATGAAATAGTATCGTGTCATAACTGAGGTCCAAGCGTTCTTGGTAATAATTACTGGATTAAACTTGGTACGCTAGGAGTTTCTTATATCCGATGTCAAGACTTGCACTTCAATACATGTCGTAGCCAATAGATTTTAAGATGTATTGGTACATTGGTACTGTAGAAGGTGATAACGTATGATACTAGTAGGTGGAATACAACAAAGTAGCTATCAAATCAACATTCAAGCACAATTAACACAGCATTGAAACAAAGCAACTCACAAGCTCTGCAAGAACGGTTAAATTATGATTGATTCATTTCAATCCACAGATTACTATCAAACAGATGATCTAATGGTTCAATAGTGCCTTAAATTACACCTCAGGATCTCAGTGTCACACCAATATAAAAGGCCATACTTTTATATCTAAATAAACGATATCTTGTTTTTATTATACAGTTGATTAACTGATTCATTACTCATTCTCTTTTAATTGTATTATCGTATTTTTATTTAAGTATTATTCATCAAACCTGAAAATACACGACAAGGCTAAACCTTTTGCAATTCTGCGGATCAGCGCAAGTAGAAGTACTTGCCATTGAAACGAGAGACGAGAGGTCATTTGGATTATTCATACTCGACAAGAAGAACTGATAGGTTTGTTGATCTTAGTAGGTGTAAGTAGCATGTAACCAACTTGTTGCTCGAACTGGCTGAACGTACAATGACTCATGGATGCTGGTAGCATTGGTGTCGAGACGGGTTTTGCCAGCCAAATTTACTAGTATGCATATCATACAGTATGTATTAATGAAAAAGGAGAAAATTGCTAGACATATGCAAAACTTACTAATTAAAAAAAAAAGGAGGGTAATATTCGATGAGAAGCAAGGTCATTGGAGATTTTCTTTCGAAATTCATATTCTAATACCAAAGGGATTCCCCTTTGGCGGGTTTGAACTCACGAATATGTGTGTCGCACTCAATTTGTAGCGCATGCAGTATCCATTAATAAGCTTGTCACTCTCCTTTGATCTACAATTTCAATCCCCATACATGTGAACATGTATTTGTCAGTTTTTCACTATTTTGGGAAATGTAGCAAATATAGTTGTATTTTTTCTTTTTGGAAATGATACTAGAGTTTTCCAATAATTGGTAGCAGACTTTATCTGGAAAGAATGCCAATTATTTTTGATGGAGATATAAATAAAGCTCAATGTTAGTACCTTAACATTAAGCTGTATAACACAAAAAATGAATATGGTTGAATGTAAAGCAATGTTTGCCAAAATGGAAGTTAGCATAACATGAGCTAAAACGCATAGAAACCCAAATGATATTCAATAGATGCAGTTGCATTAAACAATTCAGATTTCAGGAGTAGAAACACCTACTAAAATTATACTGGAAAACTAAATTACGCATTATTTATCAAACTAAAGACAGACACCAACTTCCAATTTACCAGTGTTAAATGCAGATATCAATTGTATAATTTCTACCAATGCGAAATAGTAATATGATATACTGTATGAATCAATCAGTTTGACAATTATAATTAATGGTAATAATAATAATAATAATAATAAGATCAAGTTTTTAAAGTAATAACAAAAAACTACCAATATTATACTCGTAAATTGTAATTTTAATACACTATCGTTCAATATAGCTGAATATTAATGAATCAGGAAAAATTTAACCAGTAAAAAACGGATGCCCAATGTACATCTACTAGCTCAAAATTGATAAAAGTGCATTCACTGTGTAGTGGAAATCGCAACATTTGATAGATAGAAATTACAGGACCAAGATGATGAGTTTGCCTCAGGATTTTTATTAAAAGGGTTTAGAAGCATACTTTATCAAACTTACTTAGATGTTAAATACTCACCATATGCTATCATTAGTATAATCTTGTTTTTTATTTAATTGCCGTATTATTAAAAATCAAGCTTTTCATAGCTTATAACAATGACAATGGGATGTTTCTGATTTTAGATCGATATTATTTATCATAAGGCGGGCTGATGTTACGTTTGATACTACTGTAAATGAAATCAGGCAATTTAATTTATGGAATTTGAATGCAAATACTGAGGAACCATGTGTAAGTATTTAAGTTGGTTCTAGTAAAACATTGAATGAACTTACTTGGGACAAAGAGGATAAATGGCGGCAATAATAGGTTTCAGTGATGGTCATGTTTATGTTTAATTATGATACTGGAGAGGTAAGACTAAAATTCAATGTAAATTATCTCTAACGCAATAATTATAAAGTAAGACTATATTATCATCAAATAAACTACCGCAAAATATTAAAATGCATAAAGATTTACAGTAATAAGCTTGAATCAAGTGCATACAGCATCGTAAATTCTTGAAAAAATTTTCGAGTATTATAAAGTCTCTTATTTTTAAGCCTTATATGGCTTATAAGCGGAATATTAATTTCGAAAATTATTCTTGTCCAGATCATCAATTTGGACATTTTTTAATTTTTTTTTTCTGTTTTTGCAAATCTAGAGTTAATTATACTACCAATTATAAAAACGAAAAATATACACATATACAGAATTTAGTGCTCTATTTGCTCAATAAAAAACAACAAATATTTTTATTGTAAAATATTACATGAAAATCCTTTAACCAAAAAACCGTTTTGGGGGCAAAAGTGCAAATTTTCATTAGTTGACATTTAATATTAAGCTTTCATAAAATGTGTATTAGCTATGGCTACAATTTTCTCTAACAATGTAGTATATTTAAACGCTGATTTTGGTATCAAAATTTGATTTTTCTGTTTTTTTATGAAAATCACGAGTGTTGGTAAGGATGAAATGAGTCACCGAAAATGTTCGCTACAAAATCTAAATTTTCAGACCGCATGTGGTTAAATATAAGAAAAAGTTAAAAAAAGAAACGTTTTTTTATTTAAAACTTAGATATACCAAAGTATAACAGAGTCAATCATTTAAGCTTGCTATGCTCAATTACGGCGTCACTCTACGGGCTCGCTTTTGCAATTTTTTAATAAATGTATGATATGACAGACGGTTTTTCTAGTAGAAAATTTTATGTTTCTATTATAGTAATCGATATTGCCTATTTTGCTTATAGTTTATAGTTCAGGCGCTGCAATGCTGCTTTTACATTGGCTGAAATGTGCAATTTAGAAGGGTTTTAAATGTGCTAAATAATGCAAAGCCTTGAAAATCCTTTTATACGTGTGTTTTTTCTCTCTTTTTGTTTTCATATTCCAAGGATATATTCACCGTTTGATAAGAAATATCAGACTATCATCAAGCTGGTATTTTTTCTTGTATCTGAATACGCATTCTAATATAAGGGACTAATGTTTTTAATATAGGCAGCAGTCTAAATTAGAGACTGATATTTTTATTTAACCGCATTCTACTGTAAGATCAAATATCATTATTTACTACTGTATTGTTGGACATATTTCTGGATTACCAGATCAAATCGAAGGCAATAATATTTATATCTACTCAATAAAAAGCTAGGACTGGCTACAAACCCACGAAATGTTCCAGAAAAGTGATACAATTTCAAATGATATAGAGACAAAAAAAAGAATAATCTAATAATGTTTTGTCTGATAACCATAGTTTCGATCGTAGCTACTGTATACTTGAAAACAAATCTTTTTACAGCTGAAAACCGTGTTATGTCAATACTTATCATAGGTCTCACATCCAAGGTCACAGTCTATAATTAGTGTTACAGTAAATCAATGCGGATCATTGACTTACATCATATTCTTAGATAGTAAAACCCTAGTAAAATAGGTATAATTAATGTATATAAATACATCCAAAGAATGTATTGTTAAGAAAAGTGTAATATTCTGTCAAGATTATTCATATAGGCTCCTTTGACATTTCAAATCGTAAACCAAAATAGTAAGTTTAAAGAAGGTTAATTTGTTTAAATTTTATGAATGTTAAAGTAGCATCTATAATCTTAGATTTGGCTTGCATATAAATTTAAGCAGTAAGTGTTATTTAAGTTTATGCTCGAGCAAAAACCATTGTTATAAACATTATAGTCATAATAAACATATTTCAAATGATGATGGTAATTGTAAATATATGGGTTCTTGGGTTTTTGCATGTATTGCTCTTAAACAACGTATTGAATTGTATTGTCTATAATAATCTATATTAATAAAAACAAATGTAATTTAAAACCCCATTCCAGTAAAAAAATGTAATGGGATTTTAAGAACGGCACGATGCTCATATACAAACCAATTTGTGCGCATACGATCAGTTCATTATGCTCATGGTCAGATTTTATTATTATGCAGAAATAGGGATAATGATATGCTTATGGGCAATTCTACTAATATACACACATGGGATTAATGTCATGCATACGGACAGAATCTATAATTCTTCACATACAGGCTTTTAGTTATGCTCGTGTGCAGTTTCTTTTGTTGTGCCCATGTGTATCTTATTATCTTTTTAGCCATTATTTAGTGGACGCAACAACTCATCAGGCCATAGTGTGCAGCCCACCTGGGCACAACAAAATCATCTTGTGCAGCACAGGTCGGCTGTACAGTCGTGATTCGATTTAGTGGACAATTCAATTTAGTGGACACTTTTCTCCCTCCCAACGATTCCATTAAATCGAATTACGACGTAGGTACGTTAAAATAAATTGCAGATTGTTTTTAGCAGCCAATTTTACCCCAGAAAACTTGGTTGCCTGATTCCTAGTGATACTTTTGCACAGAAATGTGAAAATTCTCCAAATTGTTAAAATTACAAAAAAAAAAAAACAGGAATTACGATTACAAGGTTAAGGGGTCCAAAAATCACCCAAAAAAAACCACCCCTGAAACCTTAATATGTAATAAAACATTGAAAAACAAGATTTAGCATAGGAACTAACAAGTGCAAGCTTATAAAATCTCGAGATATTTGGCATCTTGGGTTGAGATTTTAAGCGGGGTAAGAGCAAGTGTTTCACTTTTGAAGCTTTTATACTCGCTGAGAAATCAAGATGAATAGAAAAAAGTCTTTTGTCAATATTCTATAGCATATCAAGTATAACCCTACATTTTTTATTTCCTGATTATCTGTTAAAGTGGGGGTACGCTTCGATTTTGAATATCACCATATAAAATTGTATAATCAGATATGCACATGTAACTGAGCTTGAACCCAAAAAGTGTTCAAATGGAAAAAAAATCAAAGAAAAATCAAAAAAAACCTTGTATGTTTAATTGCTCACAAAAATGCATAGTAAGTTGAATTAGCGTATTAAATATCTTGGGTTCAGTTTTTAATTCTGAATCAATCTGTATAGGTTTTGAAAATGTTTTTCTCATAAAACCTCCAGTAAATTTAATGTCAAATTTTAACGGTTTTTGATCAAAAAGTACCCTTCATTCAAATGCAACCCTAAAATATTTTATTTGCACATTATGCACAACAAAATTATCTACAGAATGAGTATTTATTCGTAGCTATAGCCCTATTTTTCGTAGGGATTTTAGTTTTTTTTCATCATTTTTTTTGGTCGGCGAAAATTCATCCTTGTATATCCTCGTCCAAAATGGATCCTTGTTTGTATCGCCAAAAAGCAATCATTCAATCTCAATTTTCTCAATGAAAAATCAATATTTTTGACGAGGTAAAATTCGTTAGATAGACGTTAATGAGTACTATCCTATGGTTTTAGCTTTGCATACCTGTCATCCCTTCATGGATCTCTATAACAGAAAAAGTGTTCTCACAAAATTTATAAAAAAACAAAAAAGTCTTCACAGCCATTCAAAGCCTAACTATCCTGATAGAGAATAAAAAATAAAGTAGACTTTACTTACTAGCCATCATTGCAATACCTTAGTATTTTCTCGACTTATTTTCATTTCAAATTCGGTTTCTCAATTTTAAGCTGGCCATTTCTGCATTATTCAAATTTATGAAACAATCACTACTATAGTAACTATGCTTGCTTTATTTAATAAAATCTGTAACAAAAAAGAAACCAACCACAAAAGAAAGAAAAAAATTGGGCATTACATTTTTACGATTTTCATAAATCTTTATTTAATTTCTATAGGTCAACTCTCCTATTCATAATGCTTGTTGGCCAAGGGACAGACATTACCAAACAATCTTACAATACTGTATAACCATGCTATATATATAGCTCTTTTTTACATAACTACCTATTTATCACCTTGCTTAGCATATAAAAAGATAAATGTGGCAATGACGTCGAAATTGGTAAGCAAACGTCCTATTCATGCATGATCAAAATTGTGGTGCAATATATTTCTCCTCTATTTTTTTTCAGCTAATGCATCATAGTTTATTTATGTACATATATATAAATGATCTGGAGCATGCCAATGTTTAATATGATTGATCCCTGTAACACAACAATGCAATAGCATATATAGTGTATCACTTTAATTTATTATAGTAACTGTTATAAAATCTTATTACCATAATCACTTATATCTTACATTATACGTCGCATATGACGCATTGAAAATTCATTTCTTTGTCTGATTTTAGAATTATATTCACTTTTATTTACAATTATTCATTTTCATTAACTGGAGGTCGGTGCACAGGTTCGAAACGTTGATATGGGTTTGTCCAGGTCAAATCTTCCTCCTCTTTGGTATAATGTGCTTCAGGTTTAAATAGTGACCCAATTGATTCCATTGCTGCCAGAGTTTCAGTAGTGTATTCTGGTGCTGTAATCCCTTCTTGCAATTCTTTTTTATAATAACGTGAAAGACCTACATATGGACGATTAGAGGCTTCAAATAGAACATATAGATATAATACTTTACCATCAGTTTCTTGATATAAACCCGGTTCTACTTCTTCTTTGGCCCTTTCTTTGCCTTTTCGTGACAGCTGCTTCTCTTTTTCAATGTAGCCGCATTTTATTGCTCTGAATTCCTCAATACTAACACTATGATCATGCTTTTGAGGTATAGGAATGTATTCAATACCACCTTTAGTGTCTTTAGATTGAAAGTATAAATGACGACGTTGCATGAATCGAGTTTCCAGAAATTCGGGTACATCTATTATTTTTGATTGCACATCTCTATCTTTTCGTCGCTTCTTTTTTTGTGTTGGATCTAATACTGGAAAACGACGTTGTTTTATACTTGTTGTTTCACTGTCGTCGCCCACACAAACGCTAAGCATAGATAATGTGGAATTAGCACGTTCTAATGCAGTAACAGGTGATGAAGGTTGAACAGTTTCATGTGGATCTTGAAAAACTTGAAATTTCTCAACAGCAGCAGACGGTGTTGGCACTGATGATTGTCGTATGATGGCACCGGCAAATTTCTCTGAAGGTCTTTGATTTTCTCTACGGAATGATGATAAAGTAGTGCTTGTATGTAATGAATTTAATGTAGTTGATGATGAGGTTGAGGGTAATGATGATCGAGGAATTGGTAAAATGCTGCTTCTTGATGATGTTGGTGCAGGTGTAGATTCCACGAATACAGAAAAAGATTCAGATGGTGATGATGTTGCTGGTGATCTAGAATCAATATTTGTATTAGTAGTAGTAGTTGAAAAAGAAGGAGACCCACTGTTGCCAAAAGATCGAGAGAAGGAAGAAGAAGATCCAAGGCCAACGTTACCACCAAATCTTGCTTCTAAACCAGCGTGTACATTTGCAGGTACTGATACTCTTGAATGGCTATCAAATTTTTGACCAAGCATTGTACGTTGTCCTGTAGCTCTTAATGATTCCGTTTGTTTTTTGGCTTCCATCTGTTGTTTCCTCAATAAGCCTCTTTGTTGCCTTTCTTGTACCCGAGCTTTGAATGAATCATAATTTCGTTCCAAACGTTTGAGTGGAACGGCTTTTTTTGATATACCCAGTTTAAACACTTCAGTTGCTTCATCAATTCTGCATAAAAGACATTTGTAAGTACAATAATAAAGGGAATGTTGATTCAAATCACAACACATACTTGTTCAATCTTTCAAAATAAGCAGCATAGTCTTCATAAAATAAAGCTAATGTTTGCCCAATATCATTCTCGATCAAATGTAAATAAACGTTCTTTTGATATTCAGAGTGCTTTGCATATTCTAACCAAATCTTCAAGTATCTTGGATCTGATTTGTATCTTGGATCATCTCTAAATTCATCTGTCGCGTCTTGTAGAAGCCAAAGCAAATTTGATTCACCTTTTGGACCTTGAGGGTACATTTGGATAGTCCATTCAATATAGTTGATATAAATCTGCAGTGGATCATCTTGTTCATCAATATTATCTAGTTGCTCTTTAAACTGTTCATGTCCTGATTGTAGAGTAGCTTCTCTATCTGAGCTGCTAACTAAGAGAGTTGACAGTGCAGAAACAGAACGGCCTTTACGAAAAGGTTGAATATTTTCTTTACATGAATCGATGTCGCCTACTTCTGGTATGCTGTCAATTAGTCTTTTGCGTTCTTCCTCGTCGACCAGATTATGCGTTGTTGGCGTTGAAGTTGATTCCATACTGTTATGAGCAAAAGAAGAAGACAAGTAGGCTTGTGCATGTATACAAACAATCAATTATTACCCTCTTGCAATGAATTTTTTTCCGTGACGGTACAAAAACCAGCAATACAAATACAGTTGTAGCCTGTGCCTTATTTTAATGCAATCAATTCACAAGATAAACCCTCCTATTTCTTTCCTTTTTTTTTTTTTTCTTATCAAAACCTATAAACAAAAAATAATGACGATGCAGACAGTGAATGAGCAACAAGCCCAGTATTTGAAAGAGGCTCTGCAAGTTGTTCGTATTCAGTCAAAATTAATGAGGCAAAGTTTAGTAAGTTTTACTGGTTAATTTTATCACAATGAATCGTGTTTTTAAATTTAGAATAGGATAAAAATCGACTTATGGATGGAATCAAGCATTGCTCTAATATGTTGGGAGAGCTTCGTACATCTTTATTATCACCTAAAAGCTATTATGAATTATGTATGCTGATTTGGAGAGGATTATTTTGTATTGATAAATGCTAATTTTACATGTTATTAGATATATCCATTTTTGATACAATGCGTCATTTGATTAATTATTTGCTAGAATCGCATCAGGCGGGAAAACATCATTTAGGTGATTTGTACGAGTTGGTGCAGTATGCAAGCAGCATTATACCTCGATTATACTTGATGACTACCGTGGGATCTATTTATCTCAGTGTAGATGATGCGCCTCCAGTAGCAGAAGTCATGAGTGATATGATGGAAATGACAAGAGGCGTACAGCATCCAATCCGAGGCCTATTTCTTCGACATTATCTAGGTGGTATGACTCGAGATTATTTGCCAAATAATGGTGAAAACTTGAATTCAACAATTCAATTTATTTTAACGAATTTTGCTGAAATGAATAAGCTGTGGGTGAGATTACAACATATTGGCCATACAAGAGATAAAGCGAAAAGAGAATCCGAGAGAAAAGAATTGGGAACATTGGTAGGCACTAATCTTGTAAGATTAAGCCAATTGGAAGGTGTCGATTTAAAGATATATCAAACAGTGAGTAATCATTATCTATGAGTATTTACAATATTCATCGTCTTTTTTGATATTTAGGATATTTTACCAGGTATCTTGAGTCAAGTCATCAATTGTCACGATGTTATGGCTCAAGAATACCTTATGGAAGTTATTATTCAAGTAAAAATTGCATAATTAACATGAGATGTGCATACATAATAACAAATTGTTAATATTAGTAGATATTCCCAGATGAATTTCATATACACACATTAAAGCCGTTTTTGGCTACCACGGCGCAATTGCATCCCAATGTCAATATCAAGATGATTATTATAGCCTTACTGGATAGATTAGCTGCCTTTTCAAAAGATGAGCAAGGTCAAGTAGAAGAAAATAAGCAAGGTTTAGAAGAAGACGACGGAAATGGCTTGTTTCTCATGTTTTGGAATGAAATTATGGAATTAGTAAAGACTCGCCGAGATTTACCAGTGCAAGATCAAACTTCATTGTTTCTATCATTAGCTAATTTCTCAATTTCTTGCTATCCAGATCGATTAGATTATATGGACCAGATATTGTGTTTCACCAAAGAATCTATATTTAGTCAATACGCACCAGAATTACATACAAAACAATCAGAAAATAATGTGCTTCAGCTACTATTACTACCAGCTCAAACATGGGATGTGCTTATATTGATTACAACATTAAAGCATTATCAACCATTATTAGCTATTCAACCTTATTCCACACGCAGAACAGTAGCATTAGCTATTTTAGATAATATTCTTCAGAAGGAAACTCGCATTGATCAACCTCAACAAGTTTATCAAATTTTAGAGATTTGTCATGCTCTAATCAAAGATAACAAGAATACATTTGTTTCACAGCAATTATACCAATATGAAGATGAAGATGATAGAGATGAGCAGGGCTGGGTGGCCAGACTGGTTCATTTGTTTTACTCGGAGGAAGAAGATGTTCAGTTTTTGGCAAGTATTCTTATTATCATGCAAATGAAAAAAAAAAACTAATTTGTGTCAATAGTTATTATCAGCAGCTAGACAACAGTTAGAAAATGGTGACCAAAATCGAATCAAAACTATTTTCCCATCATTGATTATATCCAGTTTGAAACTAGCAACAAGATATTTCAACAAGAAAAACATTATGGATAAAAAGGAACAAGAAAAGGGCATAATAAAACAAGAGGAAGAGCAGGAGGAAAGAGAAGTAAAAGAAGCTGATGACAATAATGCCAAGAGAATTGAGGCAGAAACAAATGAGGAGGTGGAAGAAAAAGAAGATAATATCATAAGGACATCAGACGCAGACAGACAAATCAATAATCATGATGAATGGGCCAAAAAGATGATTACATTATACCATTTTATTCATCAAATAATCATGATATTTTGTCGTCAATGCGAAAATACTGAATCAGAGAGCGTACAATTTTTTTTAATGGCAGGACAAAATGCTAATTATTGCGGATTTGAAGAAACTGCATTTGAACTATACCTTGATGCATTCCGTGTTTATGAAGATTCTGTCTCTCATTCAAGAGCACAGTTTAATGCTATTGTTTATAGTATAGGCTCATTACTCAAAACATCACCTCGATTCCAAGAGCAATATTTTAATACACTCAGTACCAAATTGACATTGTACAGTACCAAGTTATTGAAGAAACCAGATCAATCGAGAGCTGTTTATCTATCATCTCATTTATGGACTAATGGGGAAACGCCATCAAGAGTAATCGAATGCTTACAAAAATCGCTCAAGATAGCTGATAGTTGCATGGACACTGTAACAAATGAAATACTATTTTTGGAATTATTGAATCAATATATTTACTATTTTGAAAAAGGACAATCCTTGGTAAGTTTACGGGGTCTTTCGGTCTTGGCAAATTATGTAATCAATTTTTGGTTTTTTAGGTTACTGCCAGTTATTTGAATGGTTTAATGGATTTAATTTCATCAAGATTAATATATATAAATCAACCAGATCGACACCCCTTTACATCAAATTCATCTAGTTTAATGAGTCATGACGACAACCAAGATTTCATAACACGTCAATTTGATCAAACAATGGAATATTTGAGATCTTGCCGGGAAAGATCACCAGAAAGATATAAAGAAATCGAACTACCCACTACAGCATCAATAAATGAATAGAGATGTATTTTTTTAATTATAATTATTAACGAGAAACAAGAGGATTTTTTTCTGTTTTTTTTCTTTCTTTCTTTCAACACGAAATATCTATTTTATATATGTATAAATTTATTTGGACATCTAGAAACACAACATATGAAAAGATGATTTAGTAACATTGAATAATTTATAAAATATATAAAAAAACTGACCATCATCTTGACAAATTCCTCATAATTGATTTGACCATCACCATCAACATCAGCCTCACGAATCATCTCATCCACCTCTTCTTCGGTTAACTTTTCACCAAGAGAGGTCATTACATGACGCAATTCAGCGGCAGAGATATAACCATTACCATCCTTATCGAAAACTTTGAAAGCTTCTTGGATCTCTTCTTGAGAATCAGTATCCTTCATCTTTCTATCAAGTTATTATGAAATGTTAACATGTTGATCCTTGTGAATGCATGTCATAATAAACTTACCTTGCCAACATTGCCAAGAACTCACTAAAGTCAATATGACCGTTTCCATCACTATCAACCTCATTAATCTAATAAGGAGAAATTTTGTGTAAGCAAAGGAGTGGAAAAATCACTTTCATACACAAGACAGACAAAAAGGGGAGGAATGGGGGGGGGGGGGAGGGGTTGAAGGGAGGAAAGCAAAAAATTAGTGGGAAATAATAGCTTACCATATCCTGAAGTTCAGCTTCGGTAGGATTCAAGTTTAAAGAGCGCATGACAGTACCAAGTTCCTTGGTGGTGATAGCACCATCTCCGTCCTTGTCGAATAATTGAAAAGCTTCGCGGAACTCTGCGATTTGTTCTTCAGTAAGTTGATCAGCCTAATGTCAAAATAGTTTTTAGTATACATGTTACTTTTTATAAGGCTAAATAATAACATTTTTTTACCATTATATATGTATATATGAAATGTAAAAACTGAAAAAAAAAAGAAAAAAAGAAAAGAAATGTAAATGGAAGGGAAAAGAAATTTATATGGTTGTAAATTGCTATGGATTCGAAAATTGAAAGAGAGCCAAGAAGCACTGTATGAGCTTAGTACGTCACTTTATTTTGAGCATGTAACACATTTTACAACATTTCATACCATATAATGACAAATCTGTGATTTTATGTTGACAAAACAATAAACAATAATGTTGTATCATCGTTTTATAAATCGCTTGTACGTTTATTTTTGCTTGTGATGTGGTAAAATCGGGTAACATTGTCAATTAGATGATAAGATGTGTGTTCCGTAATTTCTTTCCTTTTCTTTTTGGCTCCATTTTAAAAATCTAATAAAAGGATCATGGTATCACATCCTTTAAACTTATACATGTAACTTCATTTTTCACTGTTTACTAAATGCTATATTCGACTCATGATCAGTTTCAGATTTACTTGATTTCCTTTTTCTGCTGTTACTGCCGCTGCATTAGATTTGTATTTATTTTTTCTTTTACACATAAATACAGGGTATAGGGGGGTTATGTCAAAAATCTCGGTTGAAATAACCCTTATTTGGACTGCTATGTATGTATACAGAATGTACAGTAATGGAGCTCAAAGGATTTACAGGAGTACATGTCTGGCTAACATCTTGTCTGGCTTTTTAGTGCAAATTTCGAAAGAGACTGATACTCTTGAGTGTTTTTATATAGTTTTTTAAGCAAGCTAAATGATGAACAACCTGAAAATTAAACTTTAGTATATAATGCACAATTTCGCATATTCTGCTTTAGAAAAAGTATACTCGATATTTCTAAAAAGCATATTTTATACTTCGAAATGGTGTTTCAAAACCATACACCACATTAAATGGGCGGTGCCTTCCGGCTTTCCCAAATTATTTTTATGCGAAAGAAAAATTCACAAAAGCAATTCGGATATTTATATTTGCTCTTTATGATTTTTGCTGCCATATATTGCAGTTGAAGGCATGAAAAAATCACTAAAGCCTAGTAGAAATATCAGTTTATCTAGCCAATTGTTTATTTACGCTGTATATTACCCTGTTGCACTGCATTTGTTACTGGATACAACTTGCTTTTAATCAGCGATTTATGCGGCTGTTCTATATTCCATATATTTTTCTTCCTTTTTTCCATTTAACCACTCCTTGCTTTTACAATTTCCACTTGCAGTTTCTTGTTATATGGCCAGCCATAGTTTAAATGGAGATTCCTCATAGGTGAACAAATTCATATGTTGACTCCTAGCAAGCGCAGATAAATTTATATTAAATTCTAGAATAATATGTCCCCCATTCGCATCAGCAATTTCCAGTGGTCTCTGTACAGAAATACCATTATTGCTTTAGCAAATGTCTTTTTTGGACCGCCTCAAGCAAAATTTTTGCCTAAAAAAAGCGTTGATGTTATTATTAAAATTTCCAAAATTTCAAATTCTAAATAGTATACTCAAACGCATCAATGAGTATTTCACAAGGCAGAAGAGAAGACCCTATACATTAAGCAATAAAGGTTAAACATCAGCTTTTTAACGACTTTTCTTGATGCTGCAATTTGTAGCGCTTTTGATATCAATCACAATTACCTGTGATTTAACGAAAGGTGAATCGTATGAAATTAATTGAATGAAAAAATATCGTTTTATTATGGGCTTATAGAGAGGGTATATACACTAATTGGATAAATGTATTAAAGGTGAATGATAGTATAATTATAATGAACATATGGATATTGTGTGGATACATTGGAATCATGCTTCTATGGTTCAATAGTAGCATGATGATCGACGCATGAAATATTGCCTTGTTTGATTTGCATGTAGAACATTATGATTTAACAAATGTTCTAAATTGGTAAGCCAGTAATTTTAGTTCTGATGGATCAATCTGTATATAGAATTAGAGCTTACTCAGTTCAGTATTCGCAGAGAATGAAATGTTTTTATGGTTTCAGCAAGCATAAAATCAGCAGGATACCAAGTCGTTTTTCTACTTTTCGCTATGAACATCGTTTTTTTTTGTATTCACAATATAGATCCAGGTAAAAGCTACTCTGAATTTTTTGTTTCAGCGAAGAATATTGAGTTTTCATCTAGATAATCAAATCATGGTTCACATTATAGCTTACAGTATATGGTGGCTGAGTTTTAAAATATATTTGTCAAAATGGTCCAAAAATGATTTAAAAAACTAATTCGCTTAATAAATCATGAACGGCAAAATAAGTTTGACTAGCGTATTAAACAATTTTTGTACAGTTTTAAATTCTTCATTCGCCTGTACAAAATTTAAATAAATGTCTTACATTAAATTTTGCGTAAAATGTATTGGGAATTTTGAAGGTTTCTGAAAATACGTAGGATTTCACAAACAACGCATCGTATTACGGTTGACCGAGTTTGACTGCTTTAACGGGCCGTTTTTTATGCAAACTCGAATGAGGGTATTCGAGTTTCTTCTTTTCTTTTTTTGTTAGCTAAGCTCGAAAACAGGATTGAAAAAATACTTCAAGTTGTGAAACTGTCAAATATGCTATTATCAATTCATAATCCCATATTAACTTGACAATGTTGCTATTAACAGCCTCCTTAAGGCAAACCAATACTTGTTCCCACCCCGTTTTTTATCTGGGTTACAAAAGAACGGGCCGTTTTCCAACTCGAATCGAATGGCCGTTTCCGTTAAAACTCGATTCAAACTCGAATCGAAGCCCATTCCTAAAAATACGTACCCTTTAATTTATTGAATGGTTGTTGCATCCACTGGTTATTCGTAAAATAATGAACCTTTTGATTTGTAATCCTTATTGATAAGAAGTCAGCTAACTGATCTGTGGTAACATTCTTGATTGTTCTTATTGTTCTAAATAGGAATGGGCTTCGATTCGAGTTTGAATCGAGTTTTAACGGAAACGGCTATTCGATTCGAGTTGGAAAACGGTCCGTTTTTTTTGTAACTCAGATAAATAACGGGGTGGAAGCAAGTATCGGGTCGTCTTGAGCAGACCGTTATAATATCAGCTTTGACAAATTAATATACATATATGAAATCATGCATCGATATTTATTTCATGAATTTAACAACTAAAAAAACTAATTAAGGCACATGATTTTACATTACACCTTGGTAAATAATTCACTTTGCCAACAAGTTAGCAACACAATTTTTTCTCCAGTATCTGGATGCAGCTTGGCTCTTGTATTATTTATGACATATTTCGCTTGTGAGAATAGCCTTTCGGCAGGGACGCTTGTAGCAGGAATAGATAAATATTTTTTAGCAAATAATGATAGTGTTGGAAAAAGATTTTCATGCTGCTTCCAAAATTTTAGGGGCAAGGTCGCATATTTTTTTCCAAGTTCCATGTTGGTTATGGCAACTTCGTCTTCATCGTTAGTGTCATCGTCATCATCATCTATTGTGTTTTATATAAATGCTCCATTAGTAAATGTTATCAAAATTACATAAATGACAGCTTTACCATTTTGCAATTTATATCTGCGCAATTTCAACTTCGACTTGTACTCTTTTCTGTGGTCAATGTCAAGGTACCTTTTCAAATCAGCATTTGTTTCAACATAATGTTTGATTATGTCAACATTTCCTTCGTACAACTGAACCTTTTTATATCTTTCATCTTCTTGTGATCTAGATGGTCGAGTTGAGCCAACTATATCTTCATTATCAGAAGTATTATAAGAAGAATCGGAAGAGTCAATACTATCAATGTCCATAATTGTTGATGTCGATGGGCCTGATGCAAAAAATGTTATATATCAGTAATGTAAATCAAAATACAGAACAGATATGAATTACCTGCTTCATTTCCATAGATCATTCTGTACATCACTGTTTTGCTACTACTACTACCATCTAGTTCTCTAGCATAATACTTTTCTAAAAATGAGGAAAATGATTCCTTGCAAACAGCTATTTGTTCATCAATTATATTTTTCTCCCATTTTTGATCTTTCCTAAAATAATAAAAATAATAAGCATCATCAGCTACAAGAAAGATAAAAGTAGTACCAGTATGAAAACTTCAGACTCGGGTCAACCAAGGTGGAATTTGCATAAACACTTGTTAAATCAGTCTTAGAATAGTACTTCGATAGCTTATCCTTGCAACACTGAATAGCGTCTGCCAAATGTGGGTTTTTTTCTTGAAATGCGTCCAATTGGTCAAATAAACGGTTAAATAAAACGATTGTTTTATTAATAGTTGTATACCTGGAGAAGTTAATTAGTACTGTATGGTATACTATTTTTATAAAAGCTGTAATATTGCTACTTACTGCTGACTTGAGAGCCAAACTGTTATTTTTTCGAATTTTGTCAATACTTCGTTAACAATAGTAATATACTGGATTTGCTCATCATTTAAACTACAGTTTTCACGTATATCGTCGTCTGAATTCACTGTCAGTCTATATGCTTCTCTTACCACCAAGAACCGATCTATCATATGTTTTGTAGAGTGCCATCTCGTAGAACAGTCGACTATTATTGCTAAATCAGGCAGTTTTAATATCTTCTTATTTGATTCAAAGACACATGTCAATTGGTTAGAAAGTTTGATTTTAGCGCAACCTTTACGAAGCCTATCAATGGGATTATTACCCTCGGCACCACTTTTGTTTATCTGGATGGTTTTAGATCCAATTAATTCAATAAATAATTTCATGTAATTAATCAAATACTTACATCTTCCATAACAGCTTCCATGTTTGCGCTATCATTTGGTGCTTTTGCTTTTAGCCCTTTTTCAATTAAATCGTGACATACAATGTTGATTACGTGCGCAAAACAGGAAATCATGTTTTCCTTCTTTTTGAAATTGAAAGACTCATCATCTTCTGCTACCTTTTCAATATATTCTCCCATTGATCCATTATTTGATGCATTATCGGTTGTTATGCAGAATAATTTGTTTTTGATGCCATAGTCATCCAACACTGCAAGGAATAATTTTCCAAGATCTTTTCCTTTTTATGAATGTCAGTATCAAAACAAATCAACATTTATGAATTGTATAAATTGGTGCATACCCGAATGAGAAGCATTTTTCATGTATTTAATAGCAATTGTTATTTGTTGCGGCTTCCAATTTTTGTCGATGTAATGTGCTGTTATTCCCATGAAATACTTGTCTACGTTGCATCATTAAATAAAGTCAGTAATGAAGAAAGTATATGTAGTACTTTTTACTCACTAGTATCACTCTTCCACAAATCAGTTGTAAAATTTAAGAATTCTTGCTCTTGCAGAGTGGTTTTAATTATTTCCTTTTGATCCAAGTATTTTTGAATAAGCAAATCCTTCAATTTATTTTTCTTGGGAGGTATCAGTATTGGATCGTACGATTTTGAGCCATCATTTCCACTATTTCTGCTGCTGAATTGAATAAGCTTTTCCAAAGTAATGTTTTTTTCAGAAAAATTTATTGTCAATCTATTAGCTATAATGAAATCAGTAAATAGTTTAAGAAAAGCTTCTCTTGTATGGGGCTCCTCATCGATTGTATCAATTTCGTCTTGTTCTTTTTGATATCTGTCCAGATGAGGCTTATTTTCTTGCGTGAGACAGCTTTGAACAAAATCATAGTTATAAATCTCTTTTTCTCTGTCTGTTTTATCTTCCCAATCAGTAATTTGTTCTTTCGAAAACGTCAATAATTTAAGAATTATATTATCTAACGTGCAATGTAACATGTTAATGAATGCGAATTTATGATTGATTGATAAAATAATACTCACGTCTGGATTCAGTAAGATTAAAATGTTTGTTTTCAAGATGTTTTCGAAAGCTTGTACTTGATCCTTTTGAACTAGAAAATTTTTCGAAGCATTCTCCTTTTCTTCTCTTTACAGTACAATGTATAAAATCATCAACTCTCATTCCATAACCATATATATTCCACCATTTCCAAGCCCGGTGCACTTTGTTGTCATAATTTGCTGCCTCCCTCCTGTCACTTCCACACCATGGTATATCATGCTCCTTTCCTGTTACTTCTGACCTTATCGATATTCTGCTTGTCCTATTATGCCGCCTAATTTCTTCTAGCCCTTCAAAAGGTAAACTACCTCTAAATCTGTCAGTTAAAGATGCAGTAGTTGAAGAAGTTCCCATAGATGAATAGGAAGAAACACGTTGGATAAGGCTTGGAATTGAAAAAGGATCATGGCTATCATGAGGCTGTTCACTCATTTCTTTTATTTATAATAAAAATGTTTAGATGAACAAAAAATTAAGGAACTCAACCTCAAAGATAGAGTAGCTTATATATACAAAAAATTAGAAAACTTTTACTTTATTGTATGTAAACATTACGTCAAAAAATCACTCTCACTCATGGCATACAATTTATAAATGGTAATGACTTGCGCGGTAATAATGTTGTTACAGAAGCACGTTTTCATTCAAAATAACGAGTATATGTATAAAGTATACATGAAATAAAAGACAAGCAAGCATGATCTATCAGAATCAGAAATTACCAAATTACCTATTTAGAACCTTTGTCAAACCATGATGTTTAATAGCGCAAATCAGACAATGCTACATTCCATGCTTCTATCATCACGCTACAATTAAAGTATAAAAGCATGGTTCAATTACAGTATATTCATACGATATTCATATGTTTATTCTAATTACATTACCATTCAAATTCAATACACTCATTCAATTAGTACATAAACTCTCTTTATAAGCTCATAATTAAACAGTATTTTTTTTTATTTTTTGCATGATTTCATACGTTTATCTTTCAAATTTCAATAAATCAGAGCATTTTTAAATCACCCTTCGTCAAATTATACGTTAATGTACGTATATTTGATTATTTCACAATTTCACATATTTTTTGAAAGCCAAAACTCGAATCCCACTTTCGAGTTTAGGTGACACGAAAAAAAAAACTCGAATACCCCCATCCGAGTCTGCATAAAAAACGGCCCGTTATAACAGTCAAACTCGGTTGACCATAATACGATACGTTGGGTGTGAAATCCTAGTTCTAAAGTAAGATCCAGGAAACGGGATATGTGAGGCATATCCACTTGCTGGATTTAGCTATATGAAATAAGCTCAACTTAAATATGCTGTGTTACTAATGTAAATAGATTGACCTAACATGGAATGTCAGAAAGATATAATCGATCCAATACTGATCTAACGGATAAATGTAATATAGAATTTGTACTGTATATAAATAGGACAAATTATTGATATTAAATTAAAGATTATCTTCAGTTTTTGTGTGTGATTTAATTTAACAAGTTTCTTCATCAAATTATACATTTTTTTTGCTACAATATTTATTCTAAATCTTGTGTATTTCAAAGGTAAATCGTATGAAATTAATCAAATAAAAAAGTACGGTTTTATTATGAGTTTATAGAGGGGGTTTGTATAATAATTGGATGAGTGAATTAAATTGAATCCAATAGAGCTCATCAGCGAGGTCTATGGCATGAACGTAAAAAGTACATTACTCAATAATATATTTAATATTTTGTAATCTACTACAGAAAAAAGAAAAAAGTGCTTCAAAACAAGTAGGTTTCATTACTGGAACATGTTAGAATGCCTTAATATCTTGAAGAGATATTAAACATCAAAATTTTGAATTTTGACCATTGAAATATTGAGATAGCTGTAGAAATCTGAAACATTAGCACTGAAAGAATTATATCAACTGCTAGAGATAGGATATTTCCAGAAACGCGTTTTTGGATTGAATCTGAACATGCCAGATACAATGACATATAATTTTATTGTGTGAAAAAAAAAGCTGCATAGGGATGAAAAGTGAGAGCCAACTTTCAAGTAAATTTTACGTGTTTTTGAGTCTTTCATGAGTTATAAAATAATTTCAGGAACAAGTATATAGCATAATGCGATCAATTCATGTCTACTTTATAGCGTTTAGGATATATCCTAAAAAGCATGTAGTATATATGAGGTTAGGTATATAAAAGTGGACACGCTCCGATTTTGAAGATTAACAGCTTTCGAGTTCAACTTTTCTTGATTTGGCTTATCAAGCGTTATAATTGTGATATATAACTGTCTTATTATTAATTGAACCGTACGTGTATATAATTTATAGATGTATAAGGTATAAGGCAATGACAACTACATGCCGAAACTCATAGTATATAAAGGTTCTTTTCATGCATAATCAATGCTGTATATATATAGTACAATGTGGGTTGCTTTTTATAACAAAAACTTTGGATATCCAATATTAACTATAATTTCTACAACTATAATGAAAAATACAAGAAATTTGTACTTTGGGGTTTTTAATGCGGTATAAAATAAGCATAACAAATAACTTGTATATTCAGATCATATTATTATGTTATACTATATAGTTTACTATTTGCACTTGACAAATACTCAAAATTGGCATATTTGATTTTCAATAAATACATCAATTTGCGGTGCACTAGTAGGTTATTTAGCAGGATGTATACGCATATTTTTCTATTTTATTATCAAATAGAATCAAATCAAATTCGTTTAACTTTGACTGGTCTAGCTGGTGGCTTTCTCAATAATCTCCAAAGCATGATGGATGTTGCCAAAGAAAGCGAGTACCAGGTGATCAAATAATTTAAATGATGGTTGCGTACTTCAACGGTAGGAGACCTACCTACAGGAATACCTTTCTCAATCAAAGCATATTCTCTTGATGGCGATAAATCTATGATAAATAATGTGAGTGCCAAGTGATCCTACTAATTTTTTTTTTTTGCCTTATATACAATACCTGATACACGTTCAATCATAATGGGTTGAGCATTAAACATTTTAGCAATTGTATCAACATCAGCCCAATACCATTGATTTCCTTTTATATCATTATCTGGGGTAAATGTATTTCTCTACAGCATAGACTTAATTTATGTTATAGGAACATTAAAAAATCAAGCATACCTCTTCATTCACACGAATTAAACCAACTACTTCAACTTCACCAGTCTCTAAACTCTCAGGACGAAGTTTTTGATCTTTTTTATCAGGTGAAATCCAACCTCTCTTTACCAAAATTGTGGTTCCATTATCTCTTTCAAAAGGTGTAATAACAAAGTAACCTGCATTACCATCACCTCTTGTTCTAGGGCCTAGTAAAATCTCCTCATCATGTCGATAATGGCCTTTAGCGTATACTTTACGGTACTCGTACTCATCAAGCACGTTGGCACTACAGATTATCAAATTAGATTATCATGATAATAAGAATATGAAAAACCTTACTTTATACGTTTTGGTAAGGGTATAGCCTCTCTGTGCAAACGATCTTCAAGAGTTTGAATATAATTTACTTTCCATCGAAGCCTTTGAACTTGCCAACAACCCAAATAAAAAGTGAAAAAAGGGATAGTGCACAGCAAAGCAGTTCCTACACCAAATTTTCGTTGCTTGGCTCTATATGTTTCTTTGACGACATGTTCTGCAGATTCCTCGGCTTCTGTTGTAAAAAGACGCTTGGCTGCAATTAATTTGTAGTTATTTTGACATCTAATACGACCTGTTGTAAGGCCTAACTGACCAATTCGTTTCAACATATTGTATATTAAAAAACAAACTGGAAAAAGGCTGTCTCTTTTGTTTATTATATCTATTAGAGAGCTTTAAGCGGGGGTGCAATTACAGTTGGATTACTACATCTCTGCCTGCTTAACATTTACTTTGAAATGTCAAATAAGCATCTTGACAAAGGCGGCTTAGTGACCGTTGCGTCTCTGCTTTTTTCATGAATATTTTTCAAAGAAAAACATTTGATCTCTTCTATTCAAATCAATTATACACATATTACAATGGCTGCCGAGAAGAAATTGTCAAAACGTGAGAAGAAGGCAGATGCCTTTAAAAAGAGAGCAAAGAAGCCTCAATTCAGTGAAGAAATGGCTGTTCCAGCTTCTGATGAGATTCCCGAAGAACCTGTTGTAGAAGAGAAGAAGAAGGAAGAAAAAAAGACTAAAGCAGAGCCTGCTATTGATGCTGCTGCTGTGCCTAAGCGCAAAGCTGGAGAATCTATTGATGTTCCCGTAGAAGGATCTACTGATGAGCCTCATAAAAAAAAGAATAGAAGAAGTAAAAAGAGTTCTAATATGGAGGGTAGCAGATATATTGTCTTTGTTGGTAAGAAAAAATAGCGCATTTTCCTTTTGATATTTGAAATTAAGCTCAATAATTAGGTAACTTGCCTTATACCACAACCAAAGAGGATCTCGAAAAGCATTTTGAATCAGCAGGAGGCATTAAATCTGTTCGTTTATTAACAGATAAGGCAACTGGCAAACCAAAAGGATTTGCATTTATGGAATTCGAAAACTCAAAAGATCTCAATAAAGCATTGGCTTTTCATCACACTTTTTTCAAAAAGAGACAAATCAATGTGGAACTAACTGCTGGTGGTGGAGGCAACAAGAGTGATGCTCGTAAAGAGAAACTCAAGGTGAAAAATGAGAGATTAACAGAAGAAAGAGTAAGTAATCGATTTATTTTGAGTAAGATTTGTGTTATTTATTATTTTAATTGTAGACAAAGAAACATGAAGAGATGAAGGGAAAGGTTGCACCCGAGTCTTCTTATAAAATAGACATTCCTCAATAAAGCATTTATACATTTAGAAAAATAAAGAAATGAGACATTTGTCTAGTCTTTTCAGTATATGATTTGTAACGATGAAATTTGTCCTTGTAATCCTATTTCCATAGAGTCAAATTAGTATACTAATTCCTTTTCTACAAAAAGATATTACTTGCTAGTTGACCCTTATAAGCCAATATAACGTCTCTTTCCCTTGCTAACTTTTGAGGATCTGCTTTTATTTCAGCCTCATTACTGCCTTGAACGAATCCTCCATCTGCTGAATATGTCCAGTTCATCAAAGTTTTATATATATATATTTTTTACGAAAACCAACTATTTGGCATATTACGTAAGTATGATTTAAGCCATCATAGTGGTTACATATTTCTAGAAAATCCGTATTATGTTTACAATGCAATTGACCTAGACAAAAGGCATGGCGGGATCATGTATAAACATTAATATCTGTTTTGTGGGTTCAAGATTTCAAAATCGGAGCGTGCAATATCTCAGTAGAATAAACACGTCAAAATGATTCAGCAGATGCTAGAAAATATTCAAAAAGTTAACCGATCCAAAAAGCCTTCTGCTTTGAGTGCGTAATATTCATTTGAATACCTCAAAAAGAATCGATATTACTCAAAAAATAACCGAGGCTGCTTTTTGAGTGCTGCGGACCTTGAACCACATTATTTCGAAATGATTTATTCTCGAATTTTTTCGAAAAATGCCCTTGGTGGTTGGGCCGAATGGTTAAGAAGTGTACTTCCCAAGCGCACGACTCGAGTTCGAATCCTGGTGGACGCAAGTTTGTTTGATAATATTATGTAGTACTGTATTTCCTGTTTAGTGTCATGTCACCAACCCACAACTTTTTCGTATGACGTTCTCCGCATGCCCGTTTTGGCTCTTGGTGCAGCACTTTAATTAGTCGATTTCTTTCCCATCTTTCATAGTATAATCATTATAGCGACCTTGTTTACAGTAGGCCCACTTGTGGAGACCTCTCAACCTCTTCCCATATGGCTTACGTTGTGCTACATGAAACGTTATTGTAGGAGTTTCATGTATATTAAGTCTTCACATTAAATAATAATAAATAAAGTATATCCACTACGTTCTACCCTAAAAAAAAAATTTTTTTCGAAAAAAAAAACTGTTTTTTGGCATTTCAATAGGAAAAAAAGTATTTGAATTGCTTTGAGGTTTTAAGCTTTTTGGTGCATATTTTGATGCTCTATTTGATGTATTAGCATTAGACTAATTTAATGCTCCTGTAAAATGTTATCTGTGGAAAACCTAAAATTGGTTTTTATCACAAAAATCTATTTTTAGGGTAAGTAACACTCAATCTAGTGTTATAAAATAAAGAATATGGTTTCTACAAACATTTTGTGTTATAACATATTTTAGTAAAAAATGTTGATTTTTGGGAGAAAAATTGCATTAACTGATTTTCTCAATTTTTCATGAGGTATCCCTCATGTAAAATTGGTCTAGATCATTGATTTTTTTATGTTCGTAAAAACATTCAAAAATGTTATAAAGTCATTAATAGATGCTTCTGCAATTAATTGAAACTTATTTTGAGCGATTTCGAGCTACTTTTTAGGTTATAATTCGCAAAACAATTTAAGCTCAAAAAGAGGCATTGTTTGTAAAAACAAGGCGTTTAAATACAAATTTATTGGAATGGAAACAAAAAAAAAAATTGAAACGTATTCTCCGCATCCTGTAGAGTACCCTCAATAAAACAAATTAATTAATTGTTGCATTTAAGGCTAAGGTAAAATCCTCAAAATTTTGGTTTCTGCATTAAATTGTTGTGTTTTTGTTTTGTAATCAGATTGCAAATTAATGTAAATGGTCTATCTTAGAAAATATGGCCGTATCAGACAATAAATCAAGAATAATATATAGTGTATCAAGCATTTGAGGTGTTAATAACATTTGGCATCGGTTTCTGGCAAGTAAAACAATAATAAACTTTTCAACAGAATTTCTGACAGATTCAAATATATAATTTTTAAAAAACAGTATTTTATTTATATCACACAAATATATATATGTAAGTATTTGATAACACCTGGAGTATGCTCTCGTATTTTTTCTTTTTTTTCTTTTTGAGATTATGTAACAAAGAAGAAGGTATACTTTGGTTTTGAAGGGCTGATCACAAAATACGTCGGCTTTTGAACAGGCCCCATCGATAAATATATTCAGAAGCTATAGTAGCCGATATGGTGCTATCTATTGTATCAAAATACGGCCTTCCAAGATATTATAAAGACACTAATTTCAAAGTGGAATAGATGGCACTAACTTTTTTTCTTTTAGACTATGGTTGTACCACTAAACCCAATAAAAGACACAGTTTTATTGAAGCTCACACAAGTATAAACCGTTTTTTTTTTTTTTTATAATTACGAATAAACAAATAATAATACAGCCACATTTTTGACATGATGGGGGTTCTGATTTTGTGCTCTGATTTTATTAAATATTCAAGCAAGTGGTTGCTAAAATTCTTTAAATAATTTTTTTTTTCAAGTATGACAATTTCTGATGCATCTAATTTATGCATGGTACCTTTTTTATCGGATGCAGAGAGATTGTTTCTTTATTACAAAGTGACACCCGAAGATTAGAGCAAAATATCAAAGTGTCAGTCATTTAGAGAAGAAGAAAAAACGGATCTGATGATTCAACTGTTATATCATTATAAATGGAGCATCTCTTTTAAAGCCGAATAGTTTGTAAATATGATATGATAATATTGTGCAAAAGAGGAAATCATGCCTGCTTTTGTAATCTTTTGCATTTCGTGAGAAAAATGGAAAAAGCAGAGTATCTATAAATTTTTATGCTATATAGTTTAACGAGAATATAAGACCGACACAATGTGCATGGTTTTACATGTACAATTGAACATTCGATAGCAATCAATTATTCAAATATTTTGCAACTAGTTATTACATACTTTCAATCGATAATTATGGGTTGTACAAACCTGTCTTTCATTTAAAATTAAATTATAGTGTAGTACAAATAAAGAGCCTCCTTTCTACTACATGTTTGTTTAAATGATTGTTTGCAAAGGTAATGGTATAATCCAAAATAACGATAAAATGTTCATTGTTCTTTAAATAAAGCATAATACCATTCCCGCCCCCTTGATAAGATTTTGTCCTACAGCGTAGCAAGATAGTACAATAAGCTTTGAATTTACAAGAGTGTGTATTGAATGCTACTTTATATTTTTTTTTTATTCTTTCAACGCTTTTATAAATATTTGTTTGTAAATAGGTATAATTGATGATTTAATAAGCCACGTATCAAAAGATAACTTATCATATTTTCCCTATTGAAATTGATAGGTGCAAACTATGGGGGTTTTCTTGTTACACATTCACCCTTTCTTTTTTTTTTTTTTTTGCATCCGGTTGCTGGTACAACCAAAGATAAAATACAACATTTTCATACGGATAATACTTGTACGGGGTTTATCGGAAACATTTGGATTCCTATTATTATTATTTTTATGTATAAAATGTATTATTTGTTCTAATAGAAAATATTAAGGGAATATTTTCCACCACGGTCATCTGATTTGTAAATGTAAATCTATTATTTGTTATTTGTTCATATACAATAATCATGAAAAAGAGGCGGAGCCAAAGTGATTGTAGAGGCAAAATCAACAAAATCTTTAATTAAAATCAAGAAAGTAAGGGCTTCTTTTTGCGAAAATAGAAAAATAAAAAATAAGATTATGTACAAGGTGTATTAAGGAATAAAAATTAGAATAGAAAAGTAAATGTGTATATGTACAAAATATAGAATAAAATATTACAAAGAAAAAAAAAAAAAAAAAGAGTTGGGTATAATAATGATCATCATTATTGATTTTTTCGTCTCCCTGGAAATCACATTGTTGTGTTCATGTTGTGTATGTGTGTGATATTTGTACACTTTTGTTGATTTTAAAATTTTAAGGTTACTATACTACAAATGTTGGTCCAGAACCTCTTCAACTAGATCCATTTCCAACGTCTTTCCATGTATGTCTAAATATGCTTTGATTGCTTCTACATTAACAAACAAATTATACTTGATAAGACCAAGAAAACTTCTTTCCATTAAATTCACATCTTTGGGTGTGTAAACATAATCAGTCATGACGACGATAGCTTGACTAGTGAGGCAAGTACCAGTTTCGGACAAAAATTTTGATGCAGTAAGAATTGCAGCTAAAAAGAGACGATAAGGTGTATCAATGTCTCCACGAGCATGACTAGGTAAGCCAGTTTTTAATCGTTGAAGGTATATAAGAGAAACAAGACAGACGCAAGGTGATAATTTAGATCTTTTAAATACAGTTGCAATGAATTCGTTTAGTGGTGGTAAATGATGTTTTGTGTTTAATTTATGAACTGTGTTGTTTTTTTGTAGCTTTTTTGATGAACATGGTAATAATGATGTCGCTGTATTTGTTGTGAATGCTATAATGTAATTTATTAGACATTGCAAGTAATTTGATGGAAAAAAAACTTACAAAGAAGAGCCTCTGGACTTCTCGATGAAACAGTAGTTGGCATAATTAATACAAGGAAATGAAATGTATAAAGGAAAGAGTAAAAGAAGGGGATCACAAAATTGATCATTTATACAGGTTGGGTTTTAAAGAATGTTTTTCTTTTTTGCAAGGCTGTCAATAAAAAAAAAAAAAAACTCTTTCTCACCAATCATCCACCTATACCTTATCTTTGTACGCTTTTTATATTTTCGTTTTTCCGTATCATGATCTATGTTGGGCCTGTTGTTTAGTCATATTCAATAACCGATCAGTCTTTAGTGTATATATAAAACCCCTCAAAATGTAATTTTATTATTTTCACAATGGTTTCCAAGAAAATTTATTTACAAAATATAGAAATTAATTATGAATTGTGTGTTTGATGAAAGGTTTTGCTTTTTTTTTTTTTTTTTTTTTTTTTCTATTTTTTCAAAGAGGGGGGGAATATAAAATTAAAAAAATAAAAAAATAAAATTGTTGCTTGTGCTGTGCGATAGAATAAATAATGGTGCGAATTGGTGTTGAACTGATTAATTTTTTTTTTTGTTGACAAGAAAGCATCAATGCCCTCCATTAATTTATGATCGAGCACTACGCTTCTTTTTGTAATCATTGATAGCAGACTTAATAGCATCTTCAGCCAACACTAAAAAAATTAAAAATTGAAAAATATTAGTCATCATCCCCAATCCAATTGATTCAGCTACTTTGAAACTTACTCGAACAATGCAACTTGACAGGAGGCAAACATAATTCTTTGGCAATTTCAGTATTTTTGATTTGACCAGCTTGTTCAAGTGTCATGCCACGAACACGCTCAGTCATAAAACTACTAGAAGCAATTGCGGAACCACAGCCAAAAGTCTTAAATTTGACATCAACGATTTTACCTGTGGTATCATCAACCTTGATTTGTAACTTCATAACATCACCACAAGCAGGAGCTCCAACAAGACCAGTACCAACATCAGTATCTGTCTTGGGGAAAGATCCTACATTACGAGGACGTTCATAATGATCAATAACCTGATATAGAAATGTTTAATAATGTTACAAAACCACCAAAAATTCAACTTCTGTACCTTTTCGTGATAAAAACGTGC
The DNA here is from genome assembly GCA_027405735.1 of Mucor racemosus. Lineage (NCBI taxonomy): Eukaryota > Fungi > Mucoromycota > Mucoromycetes > Mucorales > Mucoraceae > Mucor > Mucor racemosus. Next base: position 560,950 of record JAPEHQ010000025.1, read on the forward strand.
TCCAGAAATAGAGAGAGGCTTTTGGATAAGACGAGTAGATTTGTTAAGTGCAGAAAAAGTAGTACGCAACATGTTAGTTTATAAATGTGTGTTTGAGAAAGAAACAAGAAGAAAAGAAAGAATAAAAAATTTATAAACTGGGGGCTCCTAAATCTGATTATTTTCTTTTACAAGACTGTGACTCTAACCCAATCAAAGTGCCCTGATTTTTTTATCTGATTGGATTATTCAATATGACCGAATGTGCGCCTTCGCACGTTTCAATTGCATTTCAAACTAACCGAACTGGCCCGCTTATAATGCACCTACACAGGTCCAAATTGAGTTTAGCTCTTTTACTAGTAAATTTAGGGTGAACTAAACTTTATAGTCAAAATGATGAAAAAGATTCTGTATAAGTTAAAAACGAGATTAGAACTTTGCTGTATTACATACAAAAATGTGGAGAAACATAATCATTTTGTATGTGCTTGAAAAGAAATAGAGATCTCTTCTCTCCAAGCAAATGTCCAACAACTTTATTCTTCAAATGAAATGTCGAAAAAATATGACTTCTATCATGTGAATTAAATTCTGTGCTTCCAGTTAGCTCTACCTAATATTTCGTCTTGATATCTTGATTATCATTATAATACATAAAAAATGTATCCAAACATGCCAGTATACAGTATTAATGAGAACAGGGTACAAAGCGCAATGAAAATCAAAGATGTTGGTATCTGAATACTTTACACGCTCTCATTTGTGCAGTTGCACGACAGGGTTTAACTTATTTATGAACAATCTTGTCTTATCTCATCCAATCAGTTGTGCTTGATTTTTCAGAGAAATTAATTTTATTTGCTCCCTGCATCTTTAAATAATCTTATTCATATATGATTCATCACAAGAATAGCCGCATCATGCTATTTGTTCCTGAAATTATTTTATACCTGATGAGACCCAAAAACCAAAAACATAAATAGTTCACAGTTTCTTCCTTAAAAACAGGGTCCAACTTTTCATCCCTGCTCTACTTTTTTTTTCACTAAATAACATCAAGAAAAAATTATATGCCAATGTACCTGAGATGTTCAGCTTTAATCCAAAAATGAGTATCCGGAAATATCCTACTTTTTGCAGTTGGTATTAATTTCTGAGTGCTAAGGTTTCAGATTTTTTACGCGTATTTCACTACAACAAATTGAAAACTTTGGGGCCTCATATCTCTGCAAGAAATTAAGTTACGCTAACACTTTTTAATAATAAAACTTGCTTGTTTTGTTGTACTCTATAGCATATTGCAGTATGAAAAAATTTCGAGCACTTTTATTTTTTTTTTTTTTATTTTTTTGGCATCTTTGTAGTAGATTTCAAAATATTCGTTATATTGAGCAACGCTTTTTCTACAATCATATCATCAAGTTCATTGAGCTCTCTTAGACCCAATTTAGTTTTTTTTCAAAATATTGATTTTTTGTGGAGATATCCTCAAAAATATGTGCAAAGAGATACCTTCATTTCTAACCTCAATTTTCCCCTTGTATACGCTCATCCCAATTCTGAATTCGAAAAAAAAAGTTGATAAACATCTTGTTTACTCTATGAAAAATGCAGCCAGACAAATCAACAATGGCTCAGTTGATAGATAATTGTTTTGTGCATTATTCTAATTATTTAAATTAAAAACATGCTTATAAAAATTAATATGTATCTTCAAAAAACCTCCAAAATTTCAATTGCATTTTACACAAAATTTAACGTAAAACATTTGTCTGAATTTTATTTTAGTGGATGCAAAATTTAAAACTGTACAAAAAACATTTAATAAGCTAGGTCTACTTACTTTTCAGTTCATGAGCATTTAAACAATTTTGTTTTTTGAATCATTTTTGCCATTTTTTTTCGAATTGATTTTGGAGCCCCGTTACTATAGGGTTTAAGCAACTATTATTTTAATTATCTCGACGAAAAATCAACATTTTTTACTAAAGCAAAAAATGCAGAGTAGCTTTATTTTGGATCTATTATCCTCTGAATATGATATATTAGAAGTTTACCCAGATGTAGAAATCCAGGAACAACTATTGAAATCCAACATGGCATGACGACGTTATTTAGTAACTCATACTGAATGTCATACATAACCACTAGCATTAAGAGCAACTGAGCAACTATCAGGAACATTTAAGAACACTTGGCAACAATGAAACAACATAAGCCATCCTACATTTTATCCAAATGATACAATCACAGATTCCCAATTCCACAAATTCCATTGTATATGATTTATTCCCAAGTCATATCAAGTATCCCAATACCCGGCAATTCATTAATAATATTAATAATTATATAACTATCTAAAAAACATATAAATATGAAGCACCAATGAATCAATAAAATGTATCTTTTAGCAGAGTACTTTTATATTAGTATCTTTTGATATAACAGAATTGATCTATCAGAATTAGGAATTACCGAATTACCAATTTAGAACATCTGTCAAACCATGATGTTCAACATGCAAGTCAAGCAAGATCATATTCCATGCGTCTATCATCATGCTACTATTGAATCATAGAAGCATGATTCCAATATATCCACACAATATCCAAATGCTCATTCTAATTATATTATCACTCACATTTAATACACTCATTCAATTAGTATATAAACCCCCTCTAGAAGCTCATAATAAAACGGTACTTTTTCATTTGATTAATTTTATACGATTTACCTTTCGATAAATCAAGAATACAAAAAAATTAATATCTGAAATGCCCAGGATTTAGAATAAATACTGGAGCAAGAAAAAATGTATAATTTAATAAAGAAACTTGTCAAATTAAATCACACACAAAAACTGAAGATCATTTTTATTTAATAATATTAATAATTTGTCCTATTTATATACAAATTCTATATTACATTTATCCGTTAGATCAGCTTTTTTGGATCGATTATATCTTTCTGACATTCCATGTCAGATCAATCTATTTACATTAGTAACACAGCACATTTAAGTTGAGCTTATTTCATACTGAAGTGAACTAAGCTAGATTCCCCTCATAAAATACCTAAATTAAATGTCATCTCATTGAAACCATGCTATCAAAGATAAGACTATATAGTAATAGACAATTGCATTAAGATAGCAAGGGTATAATATTAAAATATGTAATGTGGGATATCCCAAATAAAAAATACAAAAAGTACATGCTTATCAAGTAGAACAACAAGTAAGGGCTGTTCTGAAAGCATGATTGACAAACTATATTTAAAGCACCGTTCTTGATCCACCAAATCAATAACCAAACAACCCAACATTTATACTCAAAGTTAATGGAATCCTTGATAGTTGCAATACAATTGCAAGATAGTAAATAATCACCAAATAATATAAATAGAGACGTAGAATAACCATTTTATTGCACATTATTCATATTTTAATAAAGAAGGATTTTAACAGTATTCTTTATCGCTTTTTACACCCATATTTTACTGCACATACAAGTAAGTTCAACAAGTGGATATTTCTCACATATCCCGTTTCCTGGATCTTTAGAACAGTAAGAGCAATCAAGAATGTTACCACAGATCAGTTAGCTGACTTCTTATCAACAATAAGGATTGCAGGTCAAAAGATTCATTATCTTACAAATAACTGGTGGATGCAACACTGTTATCTTAGAAACATGCATTTTCTACCAGGAAAACCGTCTGTCATATCATACATTCATTAAAAAATTGCAAAATCAAGCCCGTGGAGCGACGCCGTAATTGAGCATAGTAAGATTGAATGGGTAAGTCTCTTATAGTATGATGGTATATCTAAGTTTTAAATAAAAAAGCGTTTTTTTTTATAACTTTTCTTATATTTAAGCACGTACGGTCTGAAATTCAGTTTTTGTAGCGGACATTTTTGGGGACTCATTTTATCCTTACCAACACTCATGATTTTGATCAAAAAACAGAAAAATCAAATTTTGATACCAAAATCAACGTTTAAATATACTACATTGTGAGAGAAAATTGTAGCTATAGCTCATACATATTTTATAAAAGCTTAATATTAAATATTAAGTAATGAAATTTTGCACTTTTGCCCAAAAAACGGTTTTTTGGTTAAAGGATTTTCATACAATATCTTGCAATAAAAATGTTTACTATTTTTTATGGAGCAAATAGAGCGCTAAATGTTGTATATGTGTATATTTTTTGTTTTTATAATTGGTAATATAATTAACTCTAGATTTGCAAAATTAAAAAAAAAATCGAAAAATGTCAAAATTGATGATCTGGACAAGAATAATTTTCGAAATTAATATTCCGCTTATAAGCCTTGTGAGTCTTAAAAATAAGAAATTTCATAATACTTGAGAACTTTTTCAAGGATGTATGATGCTGTATCCACTTGATTCAAGCTTATTACTACTGTAAATATTTGTACATGTTAATTGTGTGGTAGATTATTTAATGATAATATAGTCTTCCTTTATAATTATTGCGCTAGAGGTTATTTACATTGAGTTTTAGTCTTACCTCTCCAATATCATAAGCATAAACATGACAATCACTGGAACCTATTATTACCAACAAGCCAATTTATTTAATGCTTTACCAGAGCCAACTAATAAAGTTCTTACAAATGGTTCCTCGGTATTTGCACTTAAATTCCATAAATTAAATTGACTGGTTCCATCCATAGTAGCATCAAATGTATCATCAGTCCGCCTTATGATAAATGTCAATTTAAAATCAGAAACATCCCATTGGCATTGCTATAAGCTATGCAAAACTTGATTTTTAATAATACAGCAGTTAAATAAAAAGCACGATAATACTAATAGCATGATATATCATAAGTTTACCCAGATGTAGAAATCCAGGAACAACTATTGAAATCCAACATTGCATGACATTTAGTAACTCATATTAAATGTCATACATAACCACTAGCATTAACAGCGACAATCAGGAACCTTCAGGAACAATTCGTAGCAATGAAACATAAGCAATCCTACATCTTATTCAAATGATACTGCAGTAAATTACGAAGTTATTTACTAAAATAAAAAAATAAAAAAATAAAAGCAGTAGAAATACAATTATAATCAGCTAAAGTTTTTATTACAAAAGATTTCTGAAGAGTTAAAATAATTGAAAAGTATGAGGGTACTTATAGTGATTTGGAGAACTTGGATACCATCAGACTTGAATGGATATATATTTAGTAATCTTCCAGTTTTGAGTACATTGTTATTGATTTGATATTTTAAGGGGTAAATTGTGTAGAGCATTGACCATAAGGGATTGTATGTCAAGTGTGACAATATCGACCTTTTTGGGAAATGGTTGTTTTGTTTATTTCTGTTATATCTATTTTATGTAACCTTGATTTTTAAGGGGTAGTTTTTATATGCTTGAATCTTATTTATATTGATAGTGCAACTACGATATAGATGAGTAGTTGACTAAATTAATATCTTTGTTTATTATCATTATTGATTTGGATAGAATCCTGTTTTGATATATATATATGTCATTTGTGTAATTGATTGCGCCGTGATCAAGGGTGCTATCATCTACACGACATGTATGGTTCAAAAAGGGTATTTCATATTTTTAGCATGCGTTTGTTATTGTGTTCAATTGAAGCGTTTGTTTATTATCGTTGTTCATATTTCAAGTGGCATCATATTTTATGAGCGACACTTGAAATTTAGGTTGTTTTATTTTTATCAAGCGTTTTTAGTATGTAATTCCACTACAGATACAATCACAGATTCCCAATTCCACAAATTCCATTGTATATGATTTGGGAACAAATCATATCAAGTACCTCAATACCCGGCAATTCATTAATAATATTGATAATTATGTAACCATTTAGAAAATATATAAATACGAAGCATCAATGAATTAATAAAATGTATCATTTAGCAGAGTATTTTTATATTAGTATCTTTTGATATAACATAGCATATGGCAAGTATTTAACATCTAAGTAGGTTTGGTAAAATATGCTTTTAAACCCTTTTAAAAGTTCTGAGGCAATCACCACAACATCTTGGCCCTGTAATTTCTATCCATCAAAATGTTGCGATTTCCACTACACAATAAATACACCTTTTATCTATCTTGAGCTCGATGCACATTGTTGGATATCAGTTTTTTACCAGTTGCATTTTTTCTGATTTATTAATATTTACTCATATTAAACGATGATTTGTAGCACTGCCGAAACAAAGGAATGAATGCTTTAAGAGTTTTCTGCATATTAAATTATGCAATTTAATAGCAATGAGTGAACACTACAGCCGATCTGTGCTGCACAAGATGATTTCATTGTACCCAGTGAAGTGAACTAAGCTAGATTCCCACCATAAAATACTTAAATTAAATGCCATCTCATTTGAGACCATGCTATCAAAGATAAGACTATATAGTAAATAGACAATTGCATGAAGATAGCAAGGGTATAATACTCAAATAAGAGATGCTAAAATACTAAAGTAATGTGGGATACCCCAAATAAAAAATACAAAAAGTACATGCTTATCAAGTAGAACAACAAGTAAGGGCTGTTCTGAAAGCATGATTGACAAACTATATTTAAAGCACCGTTCTTGATCCACCAAATCAATAACCAAACAACCCAACATTTATACTCAAAGTTAATGGAATCCTTGATAGTTGCAATACAATTGCAAGATAGTAAATAATCACCAAATAATATAAATAGAGACGTAGAATAACCATTTTATTGCACATTATCCATATTTTAATAAAGAAGGATTTTAACAGTATTCTTTATCGCTTTTTACACCCATATTTTACTGCACCCAGGTGGGCTGAACACTATAATAGCTTGAGCTGTTGTATCGACTGGATATCGTTAAAAAGGTAACAATATGCACATGGGCAAAACAAAAGAAACTGCACACGAGCACAACGCTAAGCCTGTATGTGCAGAATTATAGATTCTGTCCATGTGAATGACATTAATCCCATATGTGCATAATAGTAGAATTGCCCATTAGGATATCATTATATGATGTAAGCCAAATCTAAGATTATAGATGTTACTTTATCACCCATAAAATTTAAACAAATTAACCTTCTTTAAACTTACTATTTTAGTTTACGACTGTCCGTTGTAAAAAGCGTCGTATATTTTCAGGATTGATACTGTAAATAGTACTTAAAAAAGAATACAATTATAAAAGAATGAGTAATTAATCAGTTCTTCAACTGTATAATAAAAACAAGATATCGTTTATTTAGATATAAAAGTATGGCCATTTATATTGATTTGACATTGAGATCCTGAGATGTAATTTAAGACACTATTGAACCATTGGATCTGTTTGATAGTAATCTATGGATTGAAATGGATCAATCATAATTTAACCGTTCTTGCAGAGCTTGTGAGTTGTCTTGTTTTAATGCTGCGCTAAATATGCTTGGATGTTGATTTGATAACTACTTGATTGGTTAACTGCTGGGATGAAATAATGTGGTGTGATAATTGAGGTCCAAGCGTTCTTGGGAATTACTGGATTAAACTTGGTACGCTAGGAGTTTCTTATATCCGATATCAAGACTTGCACTTCAATACATGTCGTAGTCAATAGATTGTAAGATGTATTGATACTGTAGAAGGTGATAATGTATGATACTAGTAGGTGGAATACAACAAAAAGATTTGTTTTCAGTCATAGCTACGATCAAAACTATGGTTATTAGGCAAGACATCAGATTATTCTTTTTTTGTATTTCTATGCTATTTGAAATTTTATCATTTTTCTGGAACATTTCGTGAGATTGTAGCCCAGTTCTAGGGTTCTAGCTTTTTATTGAGTAGATATAAATATCACTGTCTGAGATTTGATCTGGTAATCAAGAAATACTATACATCCACCAATGCGGTTAAATGAAAATATCAGTCTCTAATATAGGCTGCTACCTATATTTAAATATTAGTCCCTTATTATGTTAGCATGCGTACTCAGATAAAAGAAAGAATAATACCAACAACTTGATAGTCTGATTTACCTTATCAAACTGCAAATATATCTTTGGAATATAAGAGAAACAACACACGTAGAAAAGGATTGTCAAGTCTTTACATTATTTAGTGAAATTAAAACCCTGTTAAATTGTTCATTTCAGCCAATGTAAAAGCAGCATTACAGCGCATAAACCATAAATTAAACACAATAATAGGCGATATCTGTTATCGTAGAAACACGCATTTTTCTACCAGAAAAACCGCCTGTCATATCATACATTCGTTAAAAAATTGCAAAAGCGAGCCAGCAGAGCGACGTCGTAATTGAGCATCATAGCAAGGTCGAACAGCTAAGTCTCCAAGACCTTAGACTATGGCATATATCTAAGTTTTAAATAAGAATGTGCTTTTTTTCTTACTTTTCTTATATTTAACCATGTAAGATCTGAAAATTCAGTTTTTGTAGCGGACATTTACGGTGACTCATTTTATGCTTACCAACACTCATGATTTTCATCAAAAAACAGAAAAATCAATTTTTGGTACCAAAATCAACGTTTAAATATACTACATTGTGAGAGAAAATTGTAGCTATAGCTCATACACATTTTATAAAAGCTTAATATTAAATATTACGTAATGAAATTTTGCACTTTTGCCCAAAAAACGGTTTTTTGGTTAAAGGATTTTCATACAATATTTTGCAATAAAAATGTTTGCTATTTTTTATTGAGCAAATAGAGCGCTAAATGTTGTATATGTGTATATTTTTTGTTTTTATAATTGGTAATATAATTAACTCTAGATTTGCAAAATTAAAAAAAAAAAAATCGAAAAATGTCAAAATTGATGATCTGGACAAGAATAATTTTCGAAATTAATATTCCGCTTATAAGCCTTGTAAGTCTTAAAAATAAGAGATTTTATAATACTTGAGAGCTTTTTCAAGGATGTATGATGTTGTACCCACTTGTATCAAGCTTAATTACTATAAATATTTATATATGCTAATATTATATGGTAGTTTATTTGATGGTAATATAGTCCTACTTTATAATTATTTCGTTAGAGGTGATTTACATTGTGTTTTAGTCTTGCCTGTTGTATTCCACCTACTAGTATCATACGTTATCACCTCCTTCTACAGTATCAATACAGCTTACAACCTATTGACTACAGCATGCATTGAAGTGCAAAGTCTTGATATCAGATGTAAGAAACTCCTAGCGTATTAAGTTTAATCCGGCGATTACCAAGAACGCTTGAACCTCAATTATGACACCATATTATTTTATCCCAGTGGTTAATCAATCAAGTAGCTATCAAATCAACATCCAAGCTGTCGTATATTTTCAGGATTGATAAATAGTACTTAAAAAAGAATACAATTATAAAAGAATGAGTAACTAATCAGTTCTTCAACTGTATAATAAAAACAAGATATCGTTTATTTAGATGTAAAAGTATGGCCTTTTATATTGATTAGACATTGAGATCCTGAGATGTAATTTAAGGCACTATTGAACTATTGGATCTGTTTGATAGTAATCTATGGATTGAAATGGATCAATCATAATTTAACCGTTCTTGCAGAGCTTGTGAGTTGTGTTGTTTTAATGCTGCGCTAAATATGCTTGGATGTTGATTTGATAACTACTTGATTGGTTAACTGCTGGGATGAAATAATGTGGTGTCATAATTGAGGTCCAAGCGTTCTTGGTAATTACTGGATTAAACTTGGTACGCTAGGAGTTTCTTATATCCGATATCAAGACTTGCACTTCAATACATGTCGTAGTCAATAGATTGTAAGATGTATTGATACTGTAGAAGGTGATAATGTATGATACTAGTAGGTGGAATACAACACAAGCACATTTAGCGTAGCATTGAAACAAGGCAACTCACAAGCTCTTTAAGAACGGTTAAATTTTGATTGATCCATTTCAACCCATAGATGACTATCAAACAGATCTAATAGTTCAATAGTGTCTTAAATTACATCTCAGGATCTCAATGTCAAATCAATATAAATGGCCATACTTTTATATCTAAATAAACGATATCTTGTTTTTATTATACAGTTGTTGAAGAATTGACTCATTGCTCATTCTCTTCTTTTTTAAGTATTTTGTATCAAATCTAAAAATATGCGACAGAATTGCAAAAGGTTCAACCACGTCAAGTTGCTGTAGAAATGGGGAGATGAAAGCGCGTACTTGTTTAAACTACTTTGTATATGGAATATGAACTGTTTCAAATATTCTTTGAAAATTTTTGTAAAGTTAAATAATTGTTCAAAATTGAATTTTGAAGTTGCAATTAATGCACGATCAATATACAAATAACATATCTTGAATTCATTAGTTAACAGCTGTTTTTGAAGGAGCTTAGCGCAAGTTTCGAAATGAAACCTCTCTTCACCAGCTTGAAAAAGTTTAGAGACTGAAAAAATGCTTCGAATATATGGCAAGTTTTACATCTATAGAATCTAGGAATACTACTAACAACTTTAAAGTACTTTAAAAATTAAAGCAATCTACTTTATGTTGTGGATTTTATCTTTAGCCTGGTGTATTATTGTGAATTCAAAGTTTTCAGAATTGATAATATCAATAATTAAAAGCAGATATTTTTGTTATTATTACGTGATCAAAACAAACATAGCTTTTTAATGAATTTATTTTAGCACTTATCACTTTTTAAATGAAAACAGAAGATAATAATTCGATTGGAAGCATTTATAGCTTCTTCCATTCTTCACAATTTTTTTTTGATAAAAAATTTCAAAAAAAAAAAAAAAAATTAAAAAGCAACTGCTGATAATATTAGTTCAAAATATAGTCTGCACAGTTCATTAAAGCGTTAAAAAGTTGGTTCGAATATTTATTCTTTGTTAAGCAAGAAATCTTTTTCGCTAAGGGCTTTATATACACTATAACTAGTATAGCATAATATCAGAAGAGCTTTCATATTTTTTATTTAAATAAAGATTTCAAGTTATGATTTCGAAAATCAAAGATACCCAAGGAATCAGTCTGCGTATCTTTTTGCCATTGTCTGATTTCTATTTTTCCAGTGGTCTGTATAAACATTATAACATATTTTTTTCCATATTGAAACAATTACATAATCAACAGAATGCATGTAAAAGATAGTTTACCGGTCCGGACATGTTGGACAAAGTTTTCTCAACATTAAATGAAATGTAGAAAAAAAAAACTTTTCTTTATATTGAATATCGAGTAATCAATGACCGAACTTGAAAAGGAAAACGCTCAACTTCGTCAGCGCATTGCAGAATTAGAAGCAAAGCAGAACGTTCCCGTTGCTTATACACCAGATGATGTGGCAACTCCTTTTGAAAAAGTCGAAAAATTAACAAACGATGAAATCTTCCGTTTTGGACGTCAGTTAGTTACACCTGGATTTGGTTATGAATGTAATGTACAAAAGGATGTTGAGATTGCATAACATTTGATCCTTATTTAAAATAATGATACTAGCTCAATTAAAACTTCGTAATACCACTTTTCTTGTTGTTGGTGCTGGTGGACTTGGATCACCTGCTACTCTTTATTTGGGAGCTGCAGGTGTTGGTCGCCTTGGTATTGTTGATCATGATACAGTAGATACCAATAATTTGCATCGTCAGGTGATTCATACTGAAGCTCGTAAAGGTGTTAATAAAGCTGTTTCTGCTGCCATTTCTATTAAAGCGTAATGATGAAGTTTTTACATTTTAGATTACAAATCATGCTAACCATTTTTATGTTTTTAGCGTTTATCCAAATGCTAATGTCATTCCATATGCTTATACATTAGATAGAACTAATGCATTGGATTTAATTAAACAGTATGACATTATTATCGATGCTACAGATAATATTGCTACTCGTTATTTACTTAGCGATGCTGGTGTATTAGCTGGAAAACCTGTTGTTTCTGGAAGTGCACTTAGAAATGATGGTCAATTAACCATTTATAATTACAACGGTAGTCCATGCTTCCGCTGTCTTCATCCTGTTCCTCCACCTGCTGCTACAGTAGGAAAATGTGTAGACAATGGTGTATTAGGTGTTGGTAATGTAGTTTTACTATTTTAATTTACTGATCCATTTTTTCTAATTTGATTGAGATAGTTCCTGGTATCATTGGTACATTAGAAGCACTTGAAGCCATTAAAGTAGCTTTAGGTAAATCATGTCTTGATGATCCTAGCTTTTTGATCTTTAGTGGCATGAGTAATCCTATGTTTAGAACTATGAAACTTCGTAATAAGAAAAAGGATTGTGCTATTTGTGGTGAGCATCCTACTATGACTGAGCTTATTGATTATGTTCAATTTTGTAATGGTGCTGCCAATGATAAGACAGTAGATGAGGAGATCTTACAAGCTAATGAGCGTATCAGTGTTCAGGTAGGTTATTTTTATTTTTATTTTTTTGCTTGTTGTAGTAAATAATAACATTGCTTTGTAGCAATACAATGATATTATCAAGCAAAGTCAAGATCATTTATTGGTTGATGTTCGACCCAAAATACAATTTGGCATTTGTAGTTTACCAAATAGTTTGAATATTCCTATTACTGAACTGGAAAAGAATTTGGATATTATTCAAGAAAAGAAACAAGATAAAAACGGTAAAAAATTATAGATGATTTTATTTTTTGATTAATGATACTCATTAGAAAGAATTAGTGTATGTAATTTGTAGATTAGGCAATGATTCTCAAATTGCTGTACGTATGATGCAAAAAGTAGGCATTGACAAAACCAAAGATATTATAGGTGGATTATTGAGCTGGTCGAAATCCATTGACGATAGCTTTCCAATTTACTAATCTCGTTTACCTCCACACATGCCACCAAACGTATCCCAACCGAGTAAAATGACATAAATTACAAATGAAATAAATCCAAAGAAAATTGATGTATTATAGAAATTACACCAACCATTGTGTTGACCTGGTGGACAATTGAATTTTGCGATTTCTACAATGATACCAATACCCCACAAAAGCGCCAAAAATAAATCACACATAATTAAAATCACTCTCTTCATTTTATCGGCTTTACCAAATCTTCTAAAAAAGTAAAAGATAATGTGATAGCCAGAATAGATAATGGACATGATGGCCTGTTCATTATTAAAGTTTTAGAAATGAGGTTTCATTATAAAGAATTCTAATACACTTACCACGGCAAAAAGGAAATAAAAGCAGGCTTTTGAATCAAAAGGAACATCTTCACCAGAAAACTATGTATGAATGTTAGCGATTTAATCAAATATCAAACACATATCATTAGTATACTTACAGGTGAGGCACCTGCTGCAAAGCCAAGATGACCAACGGCAGATATAAATAAAACAATACGTAAAATCAGCCTGATTTTAGAAGGTAAATCACCACGATTTACAGTTGTAGGAGAATCAGTAACTGTCATTGGAGATTCAATTTTTGTATTTGTAGCAGGTGTAGTATGAGTAGGTTGAGGTGAGTAAGCAGATGTTGGACTCGATGTATTACCATAAGCTGTGCCAGTATATTGGTATGCATTCATTGGAGGTTGAGGTGAATTTCTATGCAAATCTTGCTCATCCAATGTTTTGTTTGATTCTTGCCAAGCATTTACAACGGGTGTATTATTAGAATAATCAGAGGGAGAAGGCATTCTTTGAGTACCGTAAGGTGAACCTGCGGTATTATTGGCAGGTTTTCTAGGTGGAAGTGCAGGTGAGGCACTACTAATGTTTGTTGATTCATAGGCATTACCATAAATTGGTCCATTATTACTATTGTTTGCAGAAGACCATGGATTTTGATTAGATGCTGGTTCTTCAAAAGGATTACTCATTTTGTTGTGATAAATAAAAAAAAAAAAAAAAAAAAAAAGAAGAAAAAGAAACTGTCTATTTAAACGAATCTAATTTTATACACTTTGCTCATAAGTGTAACAATCATAAGTACTTTGTACGTCATGTTTGAGCGACCGACCTGCATCATTCCTATTGTGTGTTGAACATCTATCGTATATAAACGAAACTCGGCTTTACTCTTTTTCCTTTTTTTCTTTCTCTTTTCTTTTTCTTTTTTTTTTTTACTTTATCAAAACAAAAATGGTAGTAAACGCTTTTACCCTTCAACGCAAATATCCTCAATTTCAAGTGAATGATATCAATGCTCTCATTGATCAATTTAGGTAAGCCTTCTTTAATATAAAAACATTTCATTTAAAAAATAGACTTCTCATTCAAACATGGCATGCATTTACATAGCGAAATTGATTTAGATCAGGATGGCTATCTTGACCAAAAAGAAATTCAAAAAGCATGTAAAGAAACAGGTTATAGTGATAATTATGATGAAATTCGTGCTACTCTTAAAGATGTTAGCACAAATGCTTCTGGTAAAATTGATGTGGAAGAATTCATTGAGGTAAATATCAATTATAAAACTTAAGATGGGGGTGAGGGGAATATTTGGCACATGCTTTCCTTCGTTTTTATCGAGAAATTGTATCGAGATGATCAACGGAAACGCGAAATGAAGCATGGATATCGGTTGTTTAATATCAACGTTGAACAATGACGATATATTTGCCAAGTTACTTTTACCATTAAATACTTTTCCCGGGAAAAATAATAATACTAAGCAACATATTCTTGGCATCACTATAGCTTGCAGCCAAACTAAAGGATGGTCGTAATAAAGGTGCTTTTGATGTCCATCAAAATAAGATCAAGGTTCATGGTACAAATACCAATGTAACTCATACTATCAACGAGGATGAACGTACTGAATTTACAAGACATATCAATGGTGTCCTTGCTGGTGATTCTCATATCGGAAATCGTTTGCCCATTCCTACAAATACTATGCAATTGTTCGATGAATGCAAAGATGGTCTCATTTTGTGTAAATTGATTAATGATGCTGTTCCTGATACCATTGATGAACGTGTATTGAATGCTGGTAAAAAGATCAATAATTTCCAAATGGTTGAAAACAACAATATCGTCATTAATTCTGCCAAGGCTATCGGTTGTTCTGTTGTTAATGTTGGCTCTACTGATTTAATGGAAGGTCGTGAACATTTAATTTTGGGTTTGATTTGGCAGATCATCAAACGTGGTCTTTTGAGTAAGATTGATATCAAGCAGCACCCTGAATTATATCGCTTATTGGAAGACGATGAAACTTTGGAAGATTTCCTTAAATTACCCCCTGATCAAATCTTGTTGAGATGGTTTAATTATCATTTAAAGGCTGCTGGCTGGGAAAGAAGAGTAAAGAACTTTTCAAAGGATGTCAGCGATGGTGAAAATTATACTGTCTTGTTGAACCAACTCAAGCCCGAATCTTGTTCTCGTGCTCCTTTACAAGAGCGTGATTTAATTCGTAGAGCTGAAATGATCTTGGATAATGCAGAAAAGATTAATTGTCGTAAATATTTGACACCTACTGCTTTGGTTGCTGGTAATCCTAAATTGAATTTGGCTTTTGTTGCTCATTTGTTCAACACTCACCCTGGATTGGATCCTTTGACTGAAGAAGAAGCACCTGAAATTGAAGATTTTGATGCTGAAGGTGAACGTGAAGCAAGAATGTTTACTCTTTGGTTAAACAGTTTGAATGTTGATCCCGGTGTATACAATTTGTTTGAAGACTTACAAGATGGTTTAGTATTATTACAAGCTTTTGAAAAGGTTGCTCCTGGTATTGTCAATTGGCGCATGGTTGGTAAGAAACAACCTTTGTCTCGTTTTAAACAAATTGAAAACTGTAATTATGCGGTCGCTCTTGGTCAAGAACTTCGTTTCTCTCTTGTTGGTATCCAAGGAGCCGATATTGTTGATGGTCAAAGAACATTGACTTTGGGTCTTACATGGCAATTGATGCGTGAAAACATTGTTCATACATTGCAATCTCTTACAAAGGGTGGCCGTACTATCACTGATCAAGATTTAGTTCGCTGGGCAAATGAAACAGTTCAACGTGGGGGTAAGCAATCCAAGATGAACTCATTCAAAGATGGAGCTCTCAGTACTGGTATCTTCTTTTTGGATGTATTGAATGGTATTAAACCTGGATATGTTGATTATGCCCTTGTGACAAGTGGTAGATCTGAAGAAGATGCATTCAACAACGCTAAGCTCGCTATTTCTATTGCTCGTAAATTGGGTGCTACCATTTTCTTAGTGCCAGAGGATATTGTTGAAGTTAGAGCCAAGATGGTAAATATTTATTGTTGATTTACATGCCATATATACTAACCGCTATTTCTTTAGAACTTGACATTTATTGGTAGTTTGATGCAAGTTGATCGTGAAGTAAATCACTCATAAAACGAAACGATCGTGAATGTCCTCTTAATATCCTAATGATCCATATTGCATGAATAAATAATATTTTTAAATAATTGTTTTTCCTTGTTTATTTATAAAAAATTGTATTAAAGGTGAATTCACATTTTATTACGACTTTTTTCAATTTGAGAAAATTTATACGGAAATTACGTTATAATAGATAGTTTATACCATAATACCAAGAAAAAAATATATGACAATGTACCTGAGATGTTCAACTTTAATCCAAAACGAGTACAGTCGTGATTCGATTTAGTGGACTCATAAATAACGGATTTTCGATTTAATGGACAGTTTGAAATCTCCCGTTTTTTTTTTAATAATTTTACTGCCTAAATCCACTGAATCGATTCAGTGGATAGTGGACAATTTCGTTTCTACCAGTCCACTATATTAGTAATATATAAATATTATTGGATAAAACTGTATTTAGCCGGCAATAGCTTGATCTGGTAGCCATGAAATTAGAAGAAATATGGAGAGTAACCAAATCACGTGCCTAATTTACCTCAGTTTTTTATTAAATTTCTTGTTATCCACTGTTCAATTCAGTTGCTTGCATATGAAAAGCCTTTATTAAAAATATTATTTAATACTATAAACTAGTAACGCCTTTTTATTCTCATTTTTTGATCCAATATTACGGAAAATGATTTATTCGATTTAGTGGAAAATTCGATTTAGTGGACACTTTTCTCCCTCCCAACAATTCCACTAAATCGAATCACGACTGTATAATTTTTCAGTGCTAAGGTTTCAGATCTTTTACGCGCATTTTACTGCTAATGGATTGAAAACTTTGAGGCTTCATATCTCCAGAAAAAATTAAGCTATACTAACACTTCCCAATAATAAAACTTGTTTGTTTTGAAGTGCTCTATGACATATTTCAGTATGAAAAAATTCTGGGTAATCTTGTTTTATTTTTATTTTTTTAGACATTTTTGTAGTAGATTTCAAAATATTCGCTAAAATGAACAGCGTTTTTTTAATATTCATGTAATCGACCTCATTGAGCTCTACCTGATCCAATTTAATTCTTTTCAAAATATTAATTTTCTGTGGAGATATCCTCAAAAATGTGTACAAAGAAATACTTTTGTTTCTAGTTCAATTTTTCCCTTGTATACTCTCACCCCAAATCCTGAATGTGCTGAACTAGGATACTATTTCCCCACATAAGAAATTAAATGTTATCTCACATAAAACCATGCTCTAATATTTCAATAGAGATAACATGAATTTAACAGTAAATACAGAAAGTATTAGTAATTTAACATATAAATAAAATAGACCGAATCATAAACAAAGCAAATTGATTCATAAAATAAGCTGAAGAAACACATAGATCAAAGTAAGGATTGCTCTATGCGGATCATTAACAAATATGCCAAAAACGGGCATTAAAAGACCGCCTTGATTATGTAAATCAAGAAGCTCAATATAAACTTTAAAATCACAAACAAACTAATTGATTTACCAAAAAGAATAAACATATGGATATTGCATGAAGACAATGGAATCATGCTTCAATCATTTAATAAGTAGCATGATGATATATGTATGGAATGCAGCATTGTCTGATTCGCATGTTAAACATCACGGTTTGACAGAAGTCCTAAGTTGGTAATTCGGTTATTCCTAATTCTGATAGATCACTGACAGTTACGGTGCAACTCCCAGATATAACAAAAGCACAACTAATATAAATAGAGTAGAAATATAGACCTATTGCACACTATCTATTTTTTGAATAAAGAAGGATTTAAACTGTATCTTTTTTCAAAGCTTTTATTTTACATTTTACTGCATTTTTTACAGTTTACATCAATTATTGATTCTACCTTATGTCTTCTATCGCCTCTGATTCTCCCTTGTCTCCCGAGCAACCTTTGTCTCCTGAACCCTTGGAGGAGTCTTTATTACCTTCTACTGCCATGTCGGTTGCTACTGAGAAGCTGAAGGACATGGAAATCTCTCCTCCTCCTCCTACCGTAGATGAAGAAGATAAGCTTAGTACTACATCTGATCAAGAGATCTTGGAAGATGCTCGCCCTCCTGCACCTGTTTCTCACAAAGAAATTTTGAAAAGAACTTTGCAAAAAAAGGAAAAAGTAAAGAAGGACTACCTTGAAGCAATGTGTAATTTGGAAACTGTTGCAGGGAATAAGAAAGCGAATGAACTTCGGGAAGTCTTATCAAACTTGGAATTGCACATCAAGACTTTGACCGCAGGTCTCAAGGCTACAAACTCAACAAGTAAATTGGCAATCTCTTCTGGGCTTAAGATTAGCAAAAGGGACCTCCCAAAGTTCCAGTTGGAGGATAGTAAGAGCAAGCCTTTTCCTCAAGAAGAAGTTTACAAATCCGTTGATCACTTTTTAGGTGAATTTGAAAAAATTGTTTATTCGTCTGGGCAAGACATAAACGATGTATGGAAAAAATATATTCCTTTAACCCTGCCTTATGATCTTGACGACTGGATGAAGACAGTGGTCCTCAAATGTGTCTCTTGGTTGGAGGTCAAGTCCGTCTTTGCTAAGAAATTTGGCACTGTAATTTCCAAATTACACAAGAAGAGAGCCGTCATGACCATGGCTATTGAAGATGATGAAACGTTGGATGAATATTCCATTCGATTTTTCCGTACCGCAGGGGAAGCTGGCTACCATCGAGAAGACTCAACACTTGGAGATATCTTTCTACTTAGTCTTCCTGATGAGTGGCAGCTTAATATCTCAACTGTCTTGTTGTCGCGTACCAACCAGCAAGGATGGACTCCTTCAGAAATCTCAACTGTTGCTCTCAATTTACTTGGAGAAAGAACGCCAGGTTCCTGGAATACCAGCCGTAAGTCAAGCAATCCTCCGTTGAAACGAAAGTTTCACTCTGAGAAGTCTGTCGCTGCTTCTGTGTCTTCTGGTGTGGATCTCACCTCTGAGTTGCCTAAAGCAAGGATGTTGGGGGAGAAAAATAGGCCAAACCGCGCTACCAAGAACCCTGCTCCTTGCCGCCATTGCGGTCGTACTTGGCGCCATGGCCACACTTGTGAAGAATATCATGCTGCCAAGAAGCAAAAGTCTGCTTCTGTTTCCGTTTTGTCGGTCTCTTCTGCTTCTAAAAGTGAAGGAAATGAAAATGAAAATTTAGAAAATAGTATCAAGGAAATTTATGAAAATGGAGCATATCCTTGTAAGTCGAAAAAGACAAACAATAACAATAATATGAAACTAATAACACCTTTACTATTAAATAATAGGAGAGTAATTGGCAAAGTTGATCCTGGCTCTGATATTAGTTTTATAAATATTAAAATTTTAAATAAAGATTTCTCATCTATTAAAACAATCAAGACAAATGGTTACCTAAATTTCCTTT
Organism: Mucor racemosus; assembly: GCA_027405735.1. Taxonomy (NCBI): domain Eukaryota; kingdom Fungi; phylum Mucoromycota; class Mucoromycetes; order Mucorales; family Mucoraceae; genus Mucor; species Mucor racemosus. The sequence goes on from JAPEHQ010000025.1 coordinate 580,693, forward strand.
CAGTAAATGATAATAAACAAAACAGCTCTGTAACTAGAGTTGGTAAAACTGAGCCAATGGAAGTTACGTACACAAATAACATTAAATTTAAACATGAATTTGAGGTAATCGAATTTAATGATGAATTGTCAACTGAATTTGATGTCCTTCTTGGTATCGACATTCTCCCAAAATTAAATATCTATCTGAGTGGTGTAGCCTTTAAATGGCCTGATTCAGATAGAGAAAATGAATTGAAACAATTCGAAGACATAAATCATGATCCTGAAAATACGTTTAACCCTGAAAAAGCAGATTATGGGACGCCAAGCGAAAGAAAGGAATTATTAGCTTTAATTCAACCAGCTTTGGAAAAAAACATTGCCATTCCTAGTGATTCTGCTTGTACTATGCCTGAATCAGTTGTAAAAATAAAAATAACAAATCCTAGCAATTGCTTTGTTCGTCAATACCCCTTAGCTGTTAATGCAAATGCCGAAATCAAGATACAACTGGAACAATGGTTGAAAGATGGAATTGTTGAAATAACAAAACCTGATCCTACTTTCCATTCGCCTTTACTAGCTGTACCCAAACGTGATCCAGTTACTGGAAAACAAACCAAATTAAGAATTTGTTGTGATTTGAGAAGAATCAACGCAGCAATATCTGACAATGATTGTCATGAAAACTTTGCCATTCCAAAAATTCAGGAAATATTTGGTAGAGTATCAGGTCGTGCTAATATAATAAGTGTTTTAGACCTAAAACAAGCGTATTTTGCATACCCTGTGTCACCTGAATCGAGACGTTGCCTCATATTTAGTCATAATAATATTACATATCAATGGACTCGTGCACCTTTCGGATTGAAATTTCTAGTAAGCCAGTTCGTTTATAATATGTCAGTTTTATTCAATGGCATTGAACAAGAACTGAGAAATGAAGTAAAAAAAGTATATGTCAAAGAAAATAAAGATATTAGCAAAATTGACAGTGAATTCCAAGGTAGTCTGGAGCATTATGTCGATGATATTGTTCTCTTTTCTAAAGATGTACAAACACAAATTATCCTTATAAATTTAGTTGTAAATCGACTAACAAAAGTAAACCTCAGAATCAATATTGACAAGTGCTCTTTCTTCCAAACAAGTGTTTATTTGCTTGGCTTTGTAATCAGTAGAAATGTCACCAAAATTGATACCAGAAAATTATCTAACATTGATTCTTGGGAAATCCCAAAAACAACAAAACAAGTACGAAGCATCATGGGCATTATTTCTCACTTACGAGATTATTGTCCCATGTTGTCAAAGGTAGCTGCCCCAATTGATAGTCTACGAAACGAAAAAGACATCAAAAAGAAATGGACCCCGTTGCATACAGATCGACTCGAAAGAATAAAACAAATCTTAATGTCTAATCAAATTTTATATGCACCTGAACCATCGCAACCGTATTATTTACAAACTGATGCAAGTGTACTTGGCATTTCGGCTTGTCTATTTCAAAAAGATGAGTTTGATCGAATAAACAAAGTGATACAATTGCTTCCTTGCTACTATCCATTTTTTCTGATTACGGTTGTAGTGTAAATGTCATTGTCAGCGATAATGCCCGCGAATTTCGCAATTCCTTGTCGTCTTATATCAATAAAGCATTAAATATTGATATGGTCTTTAGTACACCTTATTACCCCCAAGGGAATGGCCATAGCGAAAATGCGGTGAAAATAGTCATAAATACCCTACGAAAAATGTGCGGAAATGACACATACAATTGGGATGATCGCTTACCTGTTGCTCAGTTGGTAATCAACATGAAAGTAAGAGACAGGACTGCAAGCACTCCATTTTCCCTAATGTACGCTCGACAAGTGAACATTGACCCCAAAAGAAAAAATAGAAACAATCGAAAAGCATTAACACTTGAAGAATTGCAAAAAACGTGCAGAAATCATGAATGACATTGTTTTTCCTGCTATACAACAACGCACATTAGAATTAGCAAAGTTGTACAGCGATAAATTTAACAAAAAACATTATATACTTGAAAATATTCCCGTTGATACACCTGTAATGGTACGATTGGCGGAAGGACGTGCTAATAAATTAGCTCCAATGTATGCAGGACCCTATGTTATAGTACGTCGCACCCAAGCAGGAAATTACGTTTTAAAAGACGATTCACATGAACTTCTCCATCGTGAATATACACCTTCTGAATTAAAAGTAGTTTCCCTTGATGAAACAGCTCTTGAAGAGAAAGTATACGACGTCGAGGAAATTCGCGACCACCGAACCTTATCAGATGGTACCACAGAATACTTGACTAAATGGAGTGGATATGGTGAAAGAGAAAATGATTGGCTCACACCTGACTTGTTCTCCTCCCCCATCCCAATTTCAAATTACTGGAAGAAAATTAAGGATCTTCGTAACCGTGAAACTTTACGTAAAAGAATCAATAATACTTCACCCAAAGATACTGAAATAGACTCTACAAATAATTCACGCAAAACTAAATCCTCATCAAATAGCACTTTCCGTCGCAACAAGCGTCCTAAAACTTCCAAGTAAACGAAAAAAAAAAAAAAAAAAAAAAAAAAAAAAAAAAAAAAAAAATCAGTTGCAATACTCTTTCCACCTATATTATCAATCAAATAAACAACAAAACTACAAAAAAAAAAAAAAAATATTTTTTACTACTCCAAACAATAACTTTATAAAGAAATAGTTTCTCCAAATGTCGAATCTTCGGGTCAACTCAATGCTTGATTGAGTTTAGCGGGGGGGCATGTGCTGAACTAGGATACTATTTCCCCACATAAGAAATTAAATGTTATCTCACATAAAACCATGCTCTAATATTTCAATAGAGATAACATGAATTTAACAGTAAATACAGAAAGTATTAGTAATTTAACATATAAATAAAATAGACCGAATCATAAACAAAGCAAATTGATTCATAAAATAAGCTGAAGAAACACATAGATCAAAGTAAGGATTGCTCTATGCGGATCATTAACAAATATGCCAAAAACGGGCATTAAAAGACCGCCTTGATTATGTAAATCAAGAAGCTCAATATAAACTTTAAAATCACAAACAAACTAATTGATTTACCAAAAAGAATAAACATATGGATATTGCATGAAGACAATGGAATCATGCTTCAATCATTTAATAAGTAGCATGATGATATATGTATGGAATGCAGCATTGTCTGATTCGCATGTTAAACATCACGGTTTGACAGAAGTCCTAAGTTGGTAATTCGGTTATTCCTAATTCTGATAGATCACTGACAGTTACGGTGCAACTCCCAGATATAACAAAAGCACAACTAATATAAATAGAGTAGAAATATAGACCTATTGCACACTATCTATTTTTTGAATAAAGAAGGATTTAAACTGTATCTTTTTTCAAAGCTTTTATTTTACATTTTACTGCACTGAATTCGAAAAAAAAAATTGATAAAAATCTTTTTTTCTCTATGAAAAATGCATCTAGACAACTTAGCAATGGCTCAGTCGATAGGTAATTATTTTGTGCATCATTCTAATTATTTAAATTAAAAACATGCTTATAAAAATTAATGTGTATCTTCAAAAAACCTCTAAAATTTCAATTGCATTTTGCACAAAATTTAACGTAAAACATTTATTTGAATTTTACTTTAATGGATGCAAAATTTAAAACTGTACAAAAAACATTTAATAAGCTAGGTCTACTTATTTTGTAGTTTATGAGCTATTAAACGATCCTGTTTTTTTAATCATTTTCTGATTGATTTTGCAAATCGATTTTGAAACTCAGTAATTATAGGTTTTAAGCAACTATTATTTTGATTATCTCGACGAAAAATCAACATTTTTTACGAAAGCAAAAAATGCAGAGTAGCTTTATTTTGGATCTATTATCCTCTGAATATAAAAAAATTAATACTTCAATTTTGGTGCTTAGTGTTTATAATCGATTTTAGGTCGATTTTGGTCAATGTTAGGCTAGTGCACTTATATTCTAGTATTAATTTTTTTTATTTTCGGACAAATATAAATGACCTATAGAGAGGAGGTATGTCCTCTTTGAAGATTTGACGTAATTTGTTGACTCAGTATTGGGCGAAACATTCAAAAACCACTTGAAAAAACCATCTGAAACCTACTTGTTGTGGAATATGTGTATTGTTGTATGCCGCCACCGAGTACAATACTTTATCATCTTCTACAGTATCAATACATCTTACAATCTATTGACTACTACATGTTATATTGAAGTGCAAAGTCTTGATACCGGATACGAGAAACTCCTAGCGTACTAAGTTTATCCAACAATTACCAAGAACGCTTGAACCTCAATTACTCAATTATGACACCATATTATTTCATCCCAGCTGTTAATCAATCAAGTAGCTATCAAATCAACATCCAAGCACATTTAACGCAGCATTGAAACAAGACAACTTGAATTATCCTTCGAGTTTATAAATAAAATACAATAAAAAGAGACAATAATAATTAAGTATAAAAGACGAGCCGAGCCTAGGACGAGCTTGACCAAAGCTTGCCACAACGAGCCGAGCTTTGTATCACTCGAGCTCGAGCCGAGCTTTTGACTTCTTTTCAAAAAGTTCAAATTTAAATAATAATTAGTAAATGATATGACATTATTACTTTAGATAATTGTCAATTGACATTCATAAGTTTGCTTTACTTTAGATATTTGTCACTGGAAAGGTAAAATAAAGCTCGCATTGATATGATGAGTTTTAGTCGCTGCATAAAAAAGCTCGTTTGGGGTAAACGAGCTCTAGTCACGCGCAAAAAAAAGCTCGGCTGCATAAAAAAGGCTCGGCTCGTTTAATATCACTAATAATAATGTATCGGCTTTTCCAACTGTATCTCAAAACTAAAAGAAGTCTACCGTTTATTAAGATCTAAAAGTATGGGTCTTTTATATCTATTTACTATTTACTGTTGAGATTATAACTAGAGAACCAATAGATCAATATGACAAGTATTATCCATATTGATTCAGCAAATCCGAGATGTACCGTGTTGAATTATAGCCTTACTTGATATGTTTCATAATTAGTATTTGTCTTGTTCTTATTTAGTTTGTTGAGAGCAGGTTCGTGCCCTGAGATCAATGTTTATATTATTAATAGAGCCGCCTATTAATGTGCTGTCATAAAATGAGCTAAATGTGCTATTGAGCCACATGAAAAAATGGAGTATCCGTAGTTGATACTTCCTTTCGAAGTATCGGCTACTGTATACCATAGATTTGTGCAAGCCATTATCATAGTATTTGTGTATCAGATTAGGATGTAGATTTGTAGAAGGTGACATGGAATACAACACAACTCACAAGCTATGCGAGAACGGTTAAATTATGATTGATCCATTTCAATCTGTGGAACAGGTAGAGATATTCACGGAAAAAAAGTATAAAAAAACAATAGGAATTCGACTAGATAACGTTAGGCTTTTATTATCAAGTAGAACTTAATTGACTCTTCTTTGAAAGGAAGATGTCCTTCTATTTATACACAATTTCTAATCTATATTATAAATCAATGAGAACAAATAGGAACATGCCATTTCCATAATCTACCCGATATCTTTAGGTCCTGATTTTAACATGAATGAAATCAGGCCATAGTGAATAATGGTGTATTTATGATTCAGGTCAATAATTATAATTTGCTAGGATCCACATCTCGGTTATAAGATTACTTGCTGTATCAATCAGACATGTCAAATCAAAGTGATTCCTGATTTATCCCAGCGGTAATTCAAGTTAGACACCAGATGAAATGGAGATCTAAATGGATGTAATCCACACAATCCATAGATTACTATCAAACAGATCTAATGGTTCAATGGTGCCTTAAATTACATCTCGAGATCTCAATATCAAATCAATATAAAATACCATACTTTTATATCTAAATAAACGATATCTTGTTTTTATTATACAGTTGAAGAACTGATTCATTAATCATTACTCATCCTCTTTTTAATCGTATTCTTTTTTAAGTATTATTCATCAAACCTAAAAATATACAACAAGGTTAATTATCTTACGAATAACCGGTGGATGCAACAGAATAACAAGTTGGCTATTTGCTATTTGCGCCTACTAAGTTCAGCAGTAAGCTCGTCAGATCTTGCCGAAGAATATGGATTATAGATCCAAATGAGTTCCCGTCGCAATGGTAGGTACTTTATAGTCTTGATCCACAGAACTGCAAAAGATTCAGCTTCCCTAAGTTGCTGTGTAGATGTGGAAATGAAAACGCGCACTTGTTTAAACTATTATGTATGGATTGTTTCAGATATTTTTTGAATATTTTTATAAAATTAAATAATGGTTTAAGATTGAAGTTTGAAATTGCAATTAAGGCATGATCAATATACAAATAACATACCTTAATTTTGTTAGCTGACAGCTGTTTTTGAAGGAGCTTAGCACAAGTATCGAAATGAAACCTCACTTTCTCTGCCTAAAAAAATTAAAACAACTGGAAAAATGCTCGAAATGAACGAATATTAATCCAAATGGACTGAGGTTTTCAAAATATATACTATAGTTGTAACATTATCCAACATTAAAATGTTATCTTCTATTAGTTTGCTAGTTAAATTGTAGGGATCCAGCGCGCACTTTTTCGGGTGAGTTTATAGTTTGGAAAACCATCTCAAATTAGAAATAGCTAAGTATAAAAGACGAGCCGAGCCTAGGACGAGCTTGACCAAAGCTCGCCACAACGAGCCGAGCTTTGTATCACTCGAGCTCGAGCCGAGCTTTAATAAAAGCTCGTTTGACAAAGACGAGTTTTTGACTTTTTTTTAAAAAGCTCGTTTGAGAAAGACGAGCTTTTGACTTCTTTTCAAAAAGTTCAAATTTAAATAATAATTAGTAAATGCTATGACATTATTACTTTAGATAATTGTCAATTGACATTCATAAGTTTGCTTTACTTTAGATATTTGTCACTGGAAAGGTAAAATAAAGCTCGCATTGAGATGATGAGTTTTAGTCGCTGCATAAAAAAGCTCGTTTGGGGTAAACGAGCTCTAGTCACGCGCAAAAAAAAGCTCGTCGAGGTTGAACGAGCTTTTTTGTAAGCTCGTCTAACTTTAACGAGCCTTGAGAAAAGCTCGGCTGCATAAAAAAGGCTCGGCTCGTTTAATATCACTAGAAATAGCGCTAAATCAGCCAAAATCAGTATATATAGCAATGACAACTACCGAAATTAATAGGAAAACGTCCTATTTATGTATAATCAATGTTGAAGTGCAATATGTTCTCATATATACATCTATTTTTTAAAAAGCGTCGAATTTCAATTATTGGGATAAATAACTGTATGCAGAAAGGTACCAGAAAATTGTAAACCTGTTCCTTGAATGACTTACAGTACTTTATTACAATTTCAGCTGTTGATATTAAATCAAATATTGGACAGCGTTATCTACCCGATACTTTTTGAATTTTCCAAAAAATTAAATTTTTGACGGAGTTACTGATAAAACAAGGTCTTAACATTACATAGACTTAGGGATGCTGTCGAGCCCAGCTTATACTAGTAAATTTGGCTGGCAAAACCCGGCTCGACACCAATGCTACATAGACTATTGGCCCAAATGCAAACTTCGATATATAGCAAAAAAACTATATATAGTTTTGTGTCAGATTTCGAAAACATCCTTGCTTGAGCATTTTCTAAACCATTGTTGACAAAACTATTGCAGCATTTTCAAATCATCAACTCCGGATATGGGTCCTGAATTAATAAAACCAGTAGTCAGCAGTAGGAGAAAAGTTATATTTTTTTTTACAAAGTTGCGTAAAAGTTACCAAAATTAGCTGTTTTTAACCAAATAAGAAAAGCTAAATGTTATATTAGATGTTGGTGATTCATTTTCATCGTTGTATTCCCGTGTGAACCGACTGTAAGCATCCGCAAAAACTCCTGAAATACTGACCAAGAAGCGACCGGAGTTTCATTGAGCGATCCTCGAATGCGTGTGTATGAATGTAAATCAATCATTACGAGACGCTTCCCATAAAATAAGTGCTTTCAGGATAGAGAGATGCTATATAATCTGTGTTATGACTTGCAAACCCTCCGAATAGACTTAACCGACAGAGAAACTCGTATTCAATATTAAATACCTGAAATTGTGTTGCAGCGGTAACTGCCAAAATCTTATCCAAGCACATTTATCTACTCGCCCATAAATTTTGAATAAAAGATCACAATTTGAATCTTACAACACACCAACTAAAGAGGTTCCTACATTATATAATATAATCAAAGTTGAATATCACTCCCCCCCCTCTCCAATCCTCAATATGTCAGATTCAAATTGCCAAATTGAACAAGCTTCCAAAGATCAATACAGATAAATCTAATGCATCCAAAAACACTGAAACTTTATTTTAATATATTACAAATAGAAAGGTTATTTCTTGATTTAGATTTCATGTTCGGCCAACAACATGTTTGGGATACCATCTCTAATTTTATAGACATGAGCACAGTTGGGACAAATCATTTGACCTTGTTGAACATGAGTCTAATGTCGATTGATTGAGTTAGTTTTGTACGTCTAAGGCTTAACGGAAAGTATCATGCTTACCTCTAATAAAACATTGTGTACAAGCTTTAAGAAATCTTCATTTTCTTGAGCATCTTCAGGCATTTGAGCAGGGAGGGTATTGATGCCAAGCTACATAAAATGTCATTAAGTTTTTGCCTTTAAAGGAAAATTTCAACATTTGATTTACCTGAACAGCAGTGTTGTATAAGGCATCCCATTCAATCTTATTCAACATGTTGGATAAAAATTCGGGATTGAAATCAGCTTCAATCAATTCAACTTGAACTTCTTCAAAACGAAGAGGAAAGTTATTGTTGTTACAATTTTTAACGTGGCATTGCAACATATTGTGTGTAATGAGTCTCATTTTTGATCAAGATTCTTCTAAGCTTCTTTGAGCAAGTTGAAAAAAAGTAAAAGTAAAAAAAAAAAACAGATGGAAAAATTATAGACATCCAAAAAGAAAGAAGCATTTCATACAAGCCACTTTTTCATGAATCCAACGTCCAAGAAAATCTGCGAATTGGATGGGAGAGGGGCGATGCAGCTAGCATAGGCCAATGATACGAATCAATCTGCATCCATTATAACTAATGCCATTCAGCTGTCTAAAATAATTCCTTTATATTAAGCTATTAAACAAAATCTAATTGTATATGCTTCAATGGCTTCTCCTTCAAAAAATCAGCATTATCCAAATGAAGAACAATCAACGTAAATTCAATAATTGCAATTGTGGGTATATCGCTGGTTTTTAATACTTTTTTGATAGTAAAAAAAGATCCAAAGTGTCAAGAAGAGAATTAGATACACTAAATGATAATAACAGCAAAAGAGGTATAGAGAAATATTCCGCATCCAACAAACACCTTGTTAAATGTAATTCTATAGCTCGTCGAGATCTTCCGAAATGTCCAATTTGTGAATATCGCATCGAGCCTATGTATTGGGCAGAACATTATCAATACGAATTGAATCGATTATCAGAAACTTCTTCAGAAGCATATTCAAATCCAATGAACAAAAAGTTAGTAGAAAAAAGATCATCCTGTATAATAGATTTATGTATTAATTGAAATAAATAGCCATGGAAAACGAGGCGCAGCAGTAGCAGCTAGAAGACAATTGGAAGGCAAAGGCAAAAAGAAAGTATCTGTATATGAAGAAGCATTGGAAAAAGTACAAAAGAATAGATCTAAAAGAAAGGATCGTTTAAAGCAAATTATTGACTCAAATTCCTTTGAACCAACAGCAGCAACATCAACAACGGATGATTCTCATCATGTAGCCCTAATGTTGCAACAACAAGAAAATGGAGCAGATGTACAGACATGTTTTATTTGCCAACAACAATTATATGGTGATTTGGAGGATATTAACTTACATATTGATAGCTGTCTATCAAACCCTGCTTCTGTTTCAATGCAGGAAAGTGAACAAGAAATAGAAGAAGAGGAAGAATATATTGACGACAGTGATAATGTAAATGATAATATTGAAACACCTGTTCAAGAGTCAACACCAGCAGCATGGGAAGAATATGAATGGGCTGGTCAAGTAAGAGTAAGAGCAAGTGCTATGATGGAGGGTGGATATGGAGGTGCTGGTTTTGCCACTGCCAGTAAAATTGAAGTAGATGATGATGATGATGATGAAGATTTAGATGTTGAGGATGATGATGCTGCTCAATTTGGAGTAACACAATATACCGAAAGAGATATCGTTGTAAATATGGATGAAAACAATGAAAATGATTCTGCTTTGCGTGAAATGGTTTCAGGAGGTTCAGTAAGAACGCCTACTTTAGAAAGGTAAATTTCTTTACACTTGTATAGTATATGTGTTGTATTAATAACATATCTTGTAGTGAGAATCAACAAAGACAAGACTTTGAAGCTACTGTTTCTGTATCAGGTTGGGATCAACATTTAAACAAAAAAGAAAACTATTATACCAATTCATCATCATCAACAAAAAACCAATCGTCTCTAATTATTGATTCACTAAAAGCTCGTATACATGAATTAGAAAGTGCTTCTAAATCATCAAATTGTCTAATTTGCTTGGAAAATTACAAAACACCATTGACATCGATTGTTTGTTGGCATGTACATTGTGAACAGTGCTGGCTTCATACACTTGGTACGAAAAAATTATGTCCTCAATGCCAAAAAATCACAACTCCTGCAGATTTACGCCGAATTTACCTCTAAAAAATGCCTATATATTACATAATAATACACTTTAAATAATGCCAATAAAATAATAACTGTACAAACTTTAATATACCGTACATGAAATAACAACATTGAGGTTTAATGCAAATTAATGCAAGTTAATTTGAAATTCTTCATATTATTACATCTTGCTCAATAACACATCAATGCCCAATTTATGTTACATTTAATCACTTTTTATTTTTTTTATTATTATTGTTATTATTATTATTACTGTTATTATTACTATCACAAAATTTACTATTCTATTCAAAACGGGGTAGTTTTGAAGACTATTATTAAAAATGTTAACAAAATGAATGTATTCAATTATGGTTAAAAACCTTACCTGACTATTTTGTTCATTTATTTTACGTTTTAAATTGTTATTTACATCTGGCATCTCAATATCAGTTTCGACCAAAGCTCCACTCTTGACAGCATCAGCATGACAAGTAGCATGATAAATCTATTATTAAAAATCGTTAAATTACACACCATCAATTACTTTATGTCTCAACCCTACCTTATCATCTACCAAAATTGCATTTTTATACATCCATTCCTCTTCATCATCATTCCAAAAATCAATAAAACGCTCACCGCAAATAGCGCAAGGCTTTCTACTGTCGTCATCTGGCATAATTACCGTGTATAAATTGGGATCGATGGCATCTTCACCAGAAGGCTGATTGGATTTTTCGACAGATTTCTGATTGACATGACCCATGCCATCATGTAAAAATGCAGGTGCCTGTTGACTCATAAGTTCACCACCTTCGCCATTAATCCATTCATCAACAGTGACAAACCAAGAACGAGACAAACCACGTTTTACTCTTTCTTTCATTTTTCTATTTTGTCTAAAATGAGAATCCAAATGTGCATCCATTTTAGCTTGACCTTTCTCAGTCTTTGGATATCTGAAACCACATTGCTTACATTGAAGTGGTTCAGCAGAATATAAAAGCTCAACAGCTCCTGGACGAGCAATTTGTAAATCTTTTGAATCCAATACAAAAGGCCCAAATCGATTGATTGATAAAACTTGAGAATCATCTGATGGTTTATTAGCAACAACAGGAGGAGATGGACTTAGATAACCCATTGATGTTAGGCTTTTCAACAAATCAGCCGTATCTACTTTAGCATTTTTAGAAGTAGTAGATAGAGGGGAAGGAGGTATAGCAGGACTCAAAACATTTGCTACTAAAGGCGGCGTAGCTGTATTGGTGTTTTGAAAAGACAATCTAGAATTTACCAATGTAGGTGAAGGCGTTGAAACAACAGGCAAGTTGGCTGGCGTTTGAGATGGAGATGCAGTGGCTATTTGTGCAAGATATTGTTCAATTGAGCTTGCTTGAGCTGGCGGTAATGTAGGCAAAATAGCTTTAATCTAATATGTAATGTATTATTATCATGTAACATATTGAAAAAAATATCATAAACATTGCTTACTTGGCCAATAATTTGCGTTACAGGGTCATTATTTGAATTTGTTGTATTCAAATTGGCATTGTTATTACTGTTACGCATAGGCAACATGGATTGTAATTGATCAAGTAGGCTAGATGAAGACATGGGTGCTGGAATTTTTTCAGTTATTTGAGGGCTTCTGTTACGAGGATCTCTACTAGTACGATGTTGCTCCTATAAATAAAAACTGTTCATCAGTATAAATTGAATAATACAATTCAAGAAAAAAAAATTACCTTGTTTAAAAAGTTTGGATTTACATGAATACCAGCAGAAGATGGCGAAGGTTTGTTTAAAGATGTAGAGGAAGCAGATGAGCCAGTATGTTCAGGAGGATGAGGATATCTTGAAGTTGGTGTTTTTTCACGAATATATATGATTGATCTTTCAATTGGTTCAATGATATGACGAGGAAAGACAGGATGACCACCAGGCATGCCATTTTTCCACGTTTGAAGTAATCTTTCAAAACTTTTGCGAACAGTAGGATCTGTTAAAGTATACGCGTCCAAAAAAACATTCACCATATTTCTAGAGAAATTTGAAATATAGACACCACCGACATTTTTACAAATAGAATCAATCAGATATAATACAGGAAGTTTCTGTCCAGCAGCATTCTACATGTTGAAAATAGTGAAAAAAAAAAGAGAGAATTGAGGTTATTATATCAAGTTGAATGATTTTACATTTAATAGTTTCTATATGTAAATATATATATTTTATATGCATATGTATATGTTTATATTATTAAGAGAAAAATAAAGCATTTACAGGGAAGGGATTTTAAGCATTTAATTTACATAATTTCAAGTCTATATACAATTCTTTTGACTACAGATCATAACTACAACAGTTGTAAATCCCTTCCCTAAGCGAATAATCGAGATTTTTATATAAGGAGAAAATAAAGAGAGGGAGGGTATATGATAAAGGGATTGTGATAACAATATATATATATATATATTTATATATTTATATATATATATATATACATACACGCACTATTCAACTTACATTTCTTAATTGGTTTTCTATTTCCTTTACAATAAGACTTGCTGCGCCTTGGTTCTCTTGAGCCATAATCGTCAAATTGGTGATAATAGGTTTACTATTAAATGTGAGTTCGGATAATGCTGATCGATAGTTACGTCCAACTTGTTCAAAATCTCTACTACTATTGTTATTGCTGCTGTTATGTGATTGCTGCTGCTGTCTTCCATTATTCATTGTATTGGTTGACATTGATAAATATTAGAATAAAATGATAGTATGAATAAAATAAAAAGAGTATATAAGGGTTTGGTTTGGTTTTGTAATAAGAAAAAAGGTTAAAATTGGATATAGTTTATTCGATGATTTTTTGGTTTTTTTTTTTCTCTCTTTTTTTTTTTTCTTTTGTTTTGTTTTTCTTTTGATTCAAAATTTCGTTTAAATAACAGATAAAAAGAAAATTGATCAACAAAGCCTATATTTCTTAATGATCAAAATCCAAGTTTACACACAAATCCAAACAAACTTACCTTTTAATGTTATATAATATTACTATACAAGAAAGAAACGAAGAAAAAGAAAGAGGAAAGAAATGAAAATTTTTGTTCACTTCTTATTGATTCACCACTGAATGATGTCACGTTGTCGATTCGGGATGGCTATTTTCTACTACTACCGAGTTCGACAAACGGAATAAACGGCTTTTCCTTTTTTCCACTCAACATTTACACTGCTTATCTGACATTTTATAATGTAAGTAAAAACGTTATTTATCATAAAAGAATTGTAATCATAATCATCATCGCTATCAGGGCTGAACCTTATGATCCTTATATTCCCAATGCCACTACAGGTAATAGCAGCAAACAGCCTCAAGAAACCCCGAAAACTGCGAGAGTGCAACAACAAGTAGATGAAGTTGTAGGTATTATGCAGGAAAACATTGATAAAGTAATGCAAAGAGGAGAAAGACTGGATGATCTTCGAGGAAAGACAGGTATAATTTGAGTCAATTTCATTAAACTCAAGTGCTTTAACATGTTGGTTCTTTTACAGAGGATTTACAAGCAACTGCAGGCCATTTCAAACGTGGTGCTAATCAAGTCAGAAAGAGAATGTGGTGGAAGGATTTAAAATGGAAAATCATCATTGCTTTAACAATCATTGTTATTCTGGGTGTTATTATTGGTAAGTCTTTATCTTGTTTGTCATCGCGATTATCGCTAATCTGTACCCTCTTATTCAAAAAGGCTCCATTGTTGGAACACAGGTAACTTATGTCCTGCACATTATCTCAAACGGTAAAACTAATCGGTTCTTTTTTAGACTCACAATAATAACTAAATTACTAATTGATTATCGTCCAAGAAATGTATCATATTTAATTAAAAAAACTGCAAAAAAAAGTAATTGTGGTATGTGGTTACACAGAAACTATATTTTTATGAGATATGAGGTAGAGTTGTGAAGCTTACTTTAACTTCAATAAAATATTTATGCTCATTATATATGAGGGATTATGATTGTATTTAATTCTGCGTGATCAAATTTTCAGCTATCAGTGAATAAGCGATTTTGATCATTCCAAAGTTTCCAAGGATACCAACCAATGTGATTGTTCATTACAATATGCTTGGCATGCTGAGCCCTTCTTTGTTCACTTTCCAAATTTACTGCATTGGAAAAAACCTAGTATAAATTATTCAAATTTGATTAGAGACATAAAAAAAAAAATTAGGATGCCTAAGATGTCAACAAAATGTAAGCATAAAGTTATACTTTGCGCTTTACACACATTGCGATTTAAACGGAAATAAATCCTATGAACAAAAAAATGTCATGATAATATCTAATATGATTGTAGTTAATTATTATTTATGATGAATACTTACTATGTATTAAGTACAATAGATCAGTTATAGTTGAGTTTAATAAGTTTTTTATTTGGTTAAAATTATTAATGACGGAAGAGAACAGACGTTTTCACAAATGTTTAATATATAATTTAGCATTTGCATATTTTTTATTTGAAATATGCAACTGTGAAACTAATTCATGTAATTATTGTTGTTGTTGAAGAACATGTAATGTGAATCATTACATGATGCGATACCAAAATTGAAATATTAATTTTTTGTATTCACAAGGTAGACCTTGTTAAAAGCTACCCTACATTTTTTGTTTCAGCAAAAAATGTTGATTTTTCGTCGAGATAATCAAGATATTAGTTCATACTACAGCTTAAAGCCTATGCTTGCTGGGTTTCAAAATCGATTTGCTGCAAAAATGAACGAAAAATGATTCAAAAAACAAGATTGTTTAAATGCTCATGAACTGCAAAATAAATAAACCTAGCTTATTAAATGGTTTTTGTACAGTTTTAAATTCTGCTTCTATCTAAATAAAATTCAAAAAAATGTTTCACGTAAAATTTCATGCAAAATGCAATTGAAATTTTTAAGGTTTTTTGATGATACAGAACACTTTTTATAAGCATATTTTAAATTTAAATAATGGAGATGATTCATAGCAAAATTATCTATTGATCGAGGTACTATTTAACCTTTTAGCTACAGTTTTCGTAGAGAAAACGAGATTTTTGTCCAAAAAATTTTGAAATTCAGAATTTGGGATGAGGGTATACAAGGGGAAAATTGAGGTTAGAAGTGAGGGTATCTCTTTGTACACATTTTTGAGGATATCTCCACGAAAAATCAATATTTTCAAAAAAACTAAATTGAATCTAAGAGAGCTCAACAAGCTTAATGACATGAATGTAAAAAAAGCGTTGCTCAATTTAACGAATATTTTGAAATCTACTACAAAGATGACAAAAAAATGAAAAAAAAATAAAAGTGCTCGAAATTTTTTCATACTGAAATATGTTATAGAATATGTCAAAACAAGCAAGTTTTATTATTAAACATTGTTAGTATAGCTTAATTTTTTACAGAGATATGAAGGTTCAAAGTTTTAATTTTTAGGTTTAGCAGTGAAATACCAGTAAAAATCTGAAACATTAGCACTGAAAAAGTTATACCAACTGCAAAAAATAGGATATTTCCGGATACTCGTTTTTGGATTAAAGTTGAACATCTCAGGTACATTGACATATAATTTTCTCTTGGTGTTATATAATAATAAAAAAAAAAATTGAGCAGAGAAGATGGTAAGTCGGTCCTCTCTTTTTAGCCCGATTTCGAGTTTTTCGTGGGATATGAAATATAATTAGGAACCGATAGAATAATGCAATCGATTTATATTCTATTTTGAAGAGCCAAGGTTTATTTGAAAATCTATTTGGTATAGTGTTAACTGATAAAACTGAGGTCTTTTGCACCATATAATGTATAATGAAAAGCTTTCTTAATTCAAACAGCGTCATTTACTTTTTCGAATTTCAGTCATACTATGATAGCTTTTACAACAAATTCATCAATTGCGTTGAGATCAACTATTTATTTAAGGCTCACAATTTTTATTCCAATGTTTATCCGGGATATCATCGATCTGTAGTTTTGAAGTTGTTGGCTGATCAATCGATTGTTATTGGAATTCATTCATCGTCTGAACAACCTCATATTCATGTGACGGTAGAAAAGCAAATTGACAGGTCGGAGTGCCATGGATCTTCACCTTTATTTTGATAATATAATACCACCCCCAAGAAAGGGAGGGGTTTCCTGCAATTTTACATTTTTCTTGTTTATATAAAGTTAATTGATATGTCGCGTTTGATGTTGAACCAAAGTCGTATGTTTATGCGACAATCTCCAATCTTTACTCGCCGTGCATTGTTCTCCACAGGCTTACAACGTTTTCAACAGCAACAACAAAACCAACAAAATACTACTCATTTTGGGTTCCGTGATGTTGCTGAAGAAGAAAAAGAATCCCTTGGTAAAAAAATAAATGATTCATAAAGAATTGCAAATCCACTGATTCTTTCATAGTTCATAAAGTTTTTGCTAATGTGGCTAGTAATTATGATGTTATGAATGATGCAATGAGTTTAGGTATCCATCGCATTTGGAAAGATGAATTTATTCGCTCAATGGCACCTGGTCCTGGTACAAAATTATTAGATGTTGCTGGTGGCACTGGTAAGTAATTTATTCCGTTTTTTTTTATATAGAAAAAGTGAATTGAAAAAAAAGTAAAACTTTTCTAGGTGACATTGCTCTCAAATTTTTGGATTACTGTAAGAATGTGCATCATGACAATACCGCAACAGTTAAATTAGTTGATATTAATGCTCATATGTTGGGTGAAGGAGAGAAAAGATTCCAAAAAACACAATATGCTCATAGTAAGTAACCCATATATATATGTATATTGTCTGGATCTGTCTCTCATACTGTTTAATGAATAGCCAACCAAGCAAGTTTCTTGGTTCAGAATGCTGAACATCTCGATGAAATTCCTGATGAATCCGTAGATGTATATACCATTGCTTTTGGTATTCGTAATTGTACACATGTCGATAAAGTAGTAAAGGAAGCTCATCGAGTTTTGAAGAAGGGTGGACGTTTTATGTGTTTAGAGTTCAGTAAAGTTGATAACCCAGTAATTGGAAAGTGAGTAATACTATAGCAGTTATTTCAAGTCAAAGCATGAATTAAACATTTTACATAGATTCTATGACATCTATTCATTTGATATTATTCCTGCATTAGGTCAAGCTATTGCCGGTGATCGTGATTCATACCAATATCTTGTAGAAAGTATTCGTAAATTCCCCCCTCAAGAAGAATTTGCTCAAATTATCCGCGACGCTGGTTTCAAGACCATTGGTAAAGGATATGAGGACCTTACTTTTGGTGTTGCCGCCATCCACAGTGGTTTTAAGATTTAAAATTAATATCAATGACCGCTACTCACACACAAATAAAGAATAAAATAATGAATATTGAATTTGTTTTTGCAACTAAATAATTGTTATGCGTGTATTACTATTATTTTATTCTTTTATAATTTCCATTTTATATGCAATGGCAACACCTTACGAAGCTTTACTACTAGAAACACCTTCAATTGTTAATATTAAATATACTGTAAATGGTATCGAAACTAGTTTATCTCTACCATTAGAAATGATAGCAACTATTGGCCAACTCAAAGTCGAAAAGACAGTTAAGCTTCTAGACCCTAATAACTATGAAGTCGTTTATGAATTTAAACCACTGGAAAGTCAAGTATTCATGAAGCATTTGGAAATTGAATATGGAATGAATTTACAACAACAAGTTATGTTGGCAGAAGGTTTTCAGTGTTGGAGTACTACGAAAGAAATGGGCCCACATAATCGTCTTTCTGCTATTCCTAAAGTCGTATCTTGGGTCACTCAATTCAATCTTCAGGGAGATTACGACTTTTTCAACTATTCTGGACAACCAGGACACATTCATTCTACTGGTTATACTTATTTGCGCAATACAAAATCGAACAATATTGTATTCTTTGGCTCAGTATCAGAAGAATCTGGATATACATATTTCAAGACTGATTTCAATACAGGCAAATTCAGTTTATACAAGGATATTGAAGGTAAAAAGCTTGAAAAGGGAGAGACATTACGTATCAAATTGTATGTGGCGCAACGAGATAATACTCAAGATTTAAGAACTATTTGGGAGCAATATGCTGATTACTATGATCCCAAGCATGAATTTAGAAATCCTCGCCACTTGACAGGCTGGTCTTCTTGGTACAACTTTTATGAACGTGTTACAGAAGATGATGTGATTTCTAGCTTGATCGCTTTCAAGCAACACAAATATCCTATTGATGTATTTCAAATCGATGATGGTTTTGAACAACAAATTGGTGATTGGTTGGACGTAGATTCCACAAAGTTTCCTCGTGGTATGAAAGTACTTGCTGATGATATCAAGAAACAAAATTATATACCAGGTATTTGGTTGGCACCTTATGCTGTTGGATTCAAGAGTAAAATTGTCAAGGAGCATCCAGATTGGCTTTTGAAACATTCAGATGGTTCGCTTGTAGTTGCAGGGCCTAATTGGGGTGGATTTTATGCAATTGACATTTACAATAACGAAGCTTGTAATTATCTTGAAAATGTGTTTGACCAAGTTATTGATGTATGGGGTTATAGACTATTGAAACTGGATTTTATTTTCGCTGCTGCTATGATTCCTCGTCTTGGTAAATCTCGTGGTGAAATTTTATGGGATGCAATGGATTTAATTGTTAAATGGACACACAAAAGAGCTTTATTACTGGCATCTGGAGTTACTTTACCTTCTACTTGGGGAAGATTTGAATATTCCCGTGTTAGTAGTGATGCTTCTCCATGGTGGGATCATTCCGTTCTTCGTGTTGCTAATGTTCGTGAAAGAGTTGCTACCAATAATGCTATCACTTCTACATTAAATCGCTGGGCTATGGGTTCAACTATATTTGGTAGTGATCCAGATGTATTCTTTGTAAGATCAAATAATAACAAATTGACAAATGAAGAAAAGCATACGCTTTTGATCATCAATATTGTATTTGGACAACTCACTTTAATGTCTGATAATGTAAATCTTTATGACAAACAAGAGCATAAGCTTTACAGTTCTATTTTTCCTAAACCTGAAGCTCAAGTACTTGACCTTGTTTCTATTGGAAATGATGTTTACCAAGCAATTTATTCATGTAATGGCCGTGAATATATCTTTATTACCAATCTGTCGCCGCTTCCTTTTACTGCTCAATTGCCTTTAGGTGAAGATGGCAATTATGAATACTTTTTTGAGCGTAGTAATGTTTTGATTAGCGGATCTCGTGTAGATTGGCTACGATCTCAATCTCATATCTTTTTGAAATCTCATGAAACAAGAACATTCATGAAGATTCCCACAAAGGATGATAAATTTATGGGTTCCACTGGCCATATTGTTCCTGGATCTGAAATAGAGAGCCTCGTTAAGAATGATCAAGGAGTCATTCACATTACTTTGAAAAAACCTCACATATCCAAAAAGAATAGAATTTATCTCAAAATTGATTCCAACAACCGTGATCTACCTACTGTTTATGTTGATGGAGAACTAGCCTTGCGAGTCGAAAGAGTTGTTTGGAATGAGCATATTTCGGTCGCTAAAGTTATAATTTTTGAATAAAACCATCCAGTTTATATGTCACTATAGTTAAAAATATATGCTTTGATACCTCAGATGCTATAAAGTATTTTAGAGATAAACTTTTTACTTTCCCAAGGGATTATAGTGTTGAATAAATTCTTTAAAAGGCCCCTTCTTCTTGCCATGATCTGAATTCTTTGTTGGTTTCTTTTAAAACCAGTGAAATACCGTATCTCTTGGATGGGCTAGTTGAATGAGAGAATAGATGCATAATCAATGAAATGCTACTGTATGGTTGTGGTAATTTTGACTTGTCTCAAATTGATTTTGGCTTAATTGATGGATGGTAGTAATTCACTATTTATATCATGTTTTTCTTACTATCATGAGTAAAGAACCAGTTGTATGTTTGACTTGACACACAATAGTATAATATATATGGAACTCTGCCAGAAAATAGCTTTATAAAAAGGAGATTGTGTGCATGGGAAGGCACAAGTGGATTTCTGGCACGAAGATAGGACAACTGGATTGTTTGCATGACAATACTATCATTTATTCGAGACATTTTTGCATTTTGAACCCTACTCAATGGACATTAATTCAATAAATATCCTCGCTTATTCCAAAATAGTTTACAATAATTTGAAAACACGTACTGTACTGGAGTTAGGACATTTACCGTGGTAATCTCAAATTTAACACTGCCCCGTACTAGTAAATGTTTATTCATCAATCGTGGACGATTTTCGCATTATGTTAGCAGCTTTTCATGCATCGAAAAAAGCATTTTTTATTTGTCGATTATACATTTTAAAGCTTTGGACTACCGTTGCTAGAATTGCTAATTTCAATGACTAACTTTCCAAACTGATCACCATTGTTCATCATTGCAATGGATTGATCAATTGATTTACTATTTAATCCATTCCAAACATGAGAAACAACTGGTTTGATCTTATAATGGTCAACAAATCTGACCATTTCTTTAAATTCCTTTCTAGAGCCCATAGTTGATCCTCTAACATCAATGTTCTTCAAAACATGTGCCATGGAGAAACCTACACCTTTAACGCTAGCGGTTTGACCGTAATTAGCAATGATTCCACCAGTCCTCATGAGCTTAGGATATACATTATACAATGGTCCGCCTGCACCATCAATAATGGCAGATAATTGATTATTACCCAATAATTTCTTTAATTCAGCAATACAGTTTTCATCTTTGTAATTAACACCACCCTTTGCACCCAATTCAATTGCTTTTTTGATTTTTTCAGGGCTTGATGAAGTTACATAAACATGAGCACCTGCTGCAACAGCAAATTGGAGAGCAGCTAATGCAACACCACCACCAATACCAGTAACAAGCACAAATTCATCTTTTTTAACCAAAGCTTTTGTGAATACAGCTCTGTTGTATATTAATTAGTACATTTATTATATGCTATAAATCAATTGAATTACCTGTATGCTGTTAGTCCAGCTAATGGTAGTGCAGCGGCTTCACTTGTGGAAAGATGTTGAGGACATGCAATCAATTCGTCATGATCCATAGCAATAGGCTCTTCTGTCAATGTTCCGGCAAATGGTAATAGGCCTAAAATACCAAAAACATTCTCTGGTCCTCGTTCATCTGATATCCATCCACTTCCAGGATTCAAAAGAACGCGTTGGCCTACTGGTAATTCATTTGTTCCATTTTTAGTGATATATGCAACAGCATCTGATCCAATAACAGACCCCATTTTAATGCCTGGATACATGCCCTTTAAAATCCAAACATCTCTGTATAGTTTTTTTTTTATATATTAGTAACAGTATCTAAAGATCAATTATTCATCAAGTCAACCTATGGTTTAAAGCAGCTGCTTGGATTTTTACAAGGGCTTGATTTGAAGTTGGATCAGCTGGAGCATGTTCTTTTAATTCAAATCCATACTTAAACTTTGTTTCAGTTGTAGCATTTTCAGAAAGAGTAACGGATACCATAATTGTATGATTTGTAAAGGAAAATGCTAAAAATCGTACTTGAATATCTTCCTTTTTATATGCTAGATGAAATTAGTCAGCGCACAATGTCAATTTTCCATTTTTTTCGCACACTTCTGCATTTTAATATCGGGTAAAATCATTATGCGTTAAAAAGTTCCACAACATTTATCCATTTGTTTATTTATTATCTAATCTTTTTTTAAGGGGAAGCTGAAGGAGGGGGTGGTGGTGGTGGTAAAGATGAAGCAGAAGGAGGAGGAGGAGGTGGTGGAGGAAGGGATGGTGATGAAGTAGAAGGAGGAGGAGGTGGTGGCGGTGGAAGTGAGGAATCATTAGTAGATGAAGGTGGGGGAGGAGTATTTAAACTAGGTTCGATTGATGCAGCAGCAGGAGGAGGATACCCATAGTAGCTATAATACGCATTTGCATCATATTGTTGATAACCTTGAGCTGCTGGTTGTTGACTATAGTAGCTATTATAATAATTATTATAAGCTTCATAATCGTAGGATGTGGTTGCTGTTGGATCAGATGTTGATGCTGCAGGTGGTGCTGATTGTGATGTTTGATTGTAACTACTATTATAATGATTGTTATACTGTTCAATGGTACAAAAAGAAGAAGAAAAAAAAAAAGAAAAAAAGAAAAAAAAAATATTAGAGTTTTCAATAGTTAGTATTCTTTCATTTTTTTTGCTTTATCTCCCTTTGCCTTTCTTTATTGTATCCATACAACTTTTTAGCTGATTAAAATACTTACTCCGTTGTTATATCCACCACGACCAGAGTTATATCCACCTCTATTATAGCCATATTGATTTGGTGGTCCTCTCTCAGCTTCTGCTTTAACAGTATCAAGTAAATCTTGGGTTAATTTAACACCTGCTTCTAATCCCTCTTCTCTAGCACATCTAATGAAAGCAAAATCTTAGACAATGTATGAATCATAAAATGAATTTTTTACGTACGAAATATGAACATGTAATGGTTCATCTGATTCAACACCGGTACTAGATTCGTAAAAACCGGATCCTTTACCCTTTAATTGAACTCTACAACCAGTTTCCTGTTGAATATGCTTTACAAAAGCACCATTGGGACCAACAATTTTTGCACGAAGATTGAAATGAGGCGTTCCATTTACTTCAACAGGTAATCTCTTTTCGTGAAATTTTCTTTCTGGTCTCTTCATATCAGGTCTGTCTTCTCTGGGTGGATAACCACTACCTGGTGCAGGAACTTGGGCTGTTTCAATCAATTCTTCAATCTTTTGAATTGCTTTATCGAGTGATTTTTTATCGGGTGCAGTGATATGTAAATAAAGAGGAGGCTCTTTATCAGAAGCTAATTGAACATCAGGGTAATACTTTCCACGCGTAATTACATCTATGAAAATCATTGCAATATTAGCTATTTATACTTGAAAAATCTTTCTACAACTTTACCTGCCCCGGTTTCTTGTTGGATTTGTGTTTGAGTTGCTCCTCTTGTCAACATGTAGCGATTTTTCAAGTCATTGATAGGAATATCTTTGACAAATTCGCCTTGTTGATCAGCATTTAATTCTCCTTCATCATGAAGTGGAATACCCTTTTGAGCTAACATGGCATTAATTCTAGCTGCTGCCTCACCTAAGTAATTGATTATTTAGTATTTGCGAAGCTTATTCATAGGTTCAAATGGCTACTCACTAACTGCTTTACTAGGATCAGCCTCAACCTTGGTAATTTTCGAAGAAGGACTAGCATCACTATGATCATCCTGATCCCACTTTCTTTTCCTGATTTCGCATTAGAGACGCAATCTAGATTTAATATCACACGAGTTACTTACTTGGCTGCCTCTGACATACTCAAAACTAAAGAACTAACCAGAAAAAAGTTTTTTATTGCCATCTTATAGTCGAAAAGATACCCCTACCTACACCCAAAATCATCTTTCTTCACTGGGCTGAAACTGTAACTGTTGTTGAATCACAACGATTTCTCCCAAACAATGATAATCAGTTAAACAGAAGGCGTAATAGATTTATACTACTTCGATTTATAACACCTACAATTTAGTATGTACGCATTGATTATTATAGAGGTGTGCAGAATCCAGCCGCTTTGAAATAATCTGTGGAATAAAATACTGATTTTAAAGAATTTATTCGGATGAATAAAATCATTAAAGCAGCTCATTTTCTAGATTAACCATTGACATTTATAACGAACAAGCCAATCTCTTTTATTAAGCTAAGGGTTTTTGTCTCCATTTTGGGATTGGAGCTTCATATAAATCATCATAAAACCCAATTTTTCATTCAGAAAATTAAAATATCGTAGATATTTTTTAGCTTAAAGCGTTACAATAGTCGAACATTTCGATGCAAAATCATCACGAAAACTAGAAATGTGATTTTTGGATCCAGAGAATGACTATTTGCTCATGGAAAATTGCCTCAGGTAAGTCTTCAAATTTAAATTTATTTTCTTCCAAGTTTCTCTATCAATTTCAATGTTTTGAAGGAAGATAAACTTCTGTAAATGAATATTATTGAGTGCTATGACACGAGCACAAAAAATGCTAATTAATATACCGTTGGCCTTTCAATTTACAATATAATGCTTCCATTTTCTTTTTTATCTTTAGATATCTTAAATAGCACTTTGAAGCAACTAAACTCTATCATAAGAGTATATCTGTATCTTGAGTTTTGAAATGATCCAGTTGCATCACATAAGCAAAGCTTGCAAATAAATAACAACCAAGAACAGATCAATTGTACAATAGTGAATTTATCTGTTCTTTCCTTTCCTCTTATTATATTTATAACCACAATCCAAATAAATATATATTATTACTTATTTATCATTGTTACTTATAACCAATTATTATATAACCTCATATAATCAATCATAGGTAATAATCGTATACTAGTAATAGCAATTACAATTAGTAACACCAACCTCTCATATCCAATCATAGAATCAAAGTCAGACATATAATCCTCCATATTATATATCCAGTTTGACAACCAATTGATCTATCACAACCTCTCTCCCAATCATAGAGTCAAGCCAACAATATAGCAATTCAATTACATAATCAAGTTGGATATGTTGGAATGGTAAGAATAAAACTTAATGTAAATTACGTCTAGCGCATTAATTATCAAGTAAGACTATGTTATCATTAAATAAACTACCACACAATATTAACATGTATAAAGATTTACAGTAATAGGCTTGAATCAAGTGGGTACAGCATTGTAAATTGTTGAAAAAGTTTTCAAGTATTATAGAGTCTCTTATTTTTAAGCCTTACAAGGCTTATAAGCGGAAAATTAATTTAGAAAATTAATTTTGTCCAGATCATCAATTTTGACATTTTCTGTTTTTTTTTTCTAATTTTGCAAATCTAGAGTTAATTATACTACCAATTATAAAAGCAAAAAATACACACATATACAGAATTCAGTGCTCTATTTTCTCAATAAAAGATAATAAACATTTTTATTGTAAAATATTACATGAAAATCCTTTAATCAAAATTCCGTTTTTGGGACAAAAGTACAAAGTTTCATTACTTAACATTTAATATTAAGCTTTTATAAAATGCTTATTAGCTATGGCTACAATTTTCTCTCACAATGTAGTATATTTAAATGTTGATTTTGGTATCAAAATTTGATTTTTCTGTTTTTTGATCAAAATCATGAGTGTTGGTAAGGATAAAATGAGCTCCGGAAATGTCCGCTACAAAATCTGAATTTTCAGACCGTATGAAGTTAAATATAAGAAAAAGTTAAAAAAAAGAAAGGCTTTTTTATTTAAAACTTAGATATACCAAAGTATAACAGAGTCAGTTGTTTAAGCTGGCTATGTTCAATTACGGCGTCACTCTACGGGCTCGCTTTTGCAATTTTTTAATGAATATATGATATGACAGACGGTTTTTCTAGTAGAAAATTTTATGTTTCTATTATTATACTAACAGCTATTGCCTATTTTGCTTGTAGTTTATACAGTAGCTGTTCGGGGCTTTTTACCAACAATCGTATTGGGTTTCCCTGAACTTGTTGCTTATTGGTCACTCCTACCCTATCTAGACTTAATAATCATCTCATGTTAGATTAAACAGGAATTTCAACAATGCTGCTGGTGTGTCCGCAGTTTTCGGCTGGTAAGATAACCCGTGTTCCCTTTGTCCCTTTTCAAGAACCATTACCATGTTCATCTTGTCTACACATTGCTATTATCGCGTTAAATAGGAGTTATAATATATAGTGGATACACGTTAAAAATCTAATAAAACTGCCCAACTTGGCTCAACCTTAAAAAAAAATGTAGATGAGTAATTGACTAACTTGATATTTTTGTTGTTTATTATTATTATTGGTTTGGATAGAATCTTGTTTTGATATATATATATCATTTGTGTAATTGATTGCACCGTGATTAAGGGTGCTATCATCTACACAACATGTATGGTTTAAAAAAGTATTTTGCAATGAAATGACACCTTTTGTAATAAACCAAAGCCGCCATTGTCATTTCAGAAAAATAACTGGTCTCGATTCGTACCTGAATCTCGCTCCATAAGGACTGAGTTTCAATCAGATCTCAATAAGCATAGCGAGAAAACTTTATATTGCTGGTGCCTGTAAAAGGAAGTATTTCTGATCAAAATACAACCTTCTACAACACGACACATACTATGATATAAAGCTGTACTTATTTTGCATTAATAATATATTCCAAAACTCCTGCTCATAAAATCACAGTTGCAGTAATTCTAGATAAGGAATCACATCCCATAAAAATAAGCTCCGTTGAATTTTAAATTATAACTGGAATGTTGAAAGATCAACATCATCCATCTAATGATATTCTATCATATCAAACAAAGTATCAACATCATCCATCTAATGATATTCTATCATATCAAACAAAGTATCAACATCTCAACCAAGTATCTTATAAAAGAATGTCAACAAAAGACATTATGATTGAACACCTGTAAAATAGGCATCAACACACAAACATCCACTATTTTACAATTCCTATAAATATAGCATACTTTATGAAGATATCATTCTTTTTCTTTAGATTTCTTTTAATCACAATAAAACCGTGGAAAGACTATAATTGTATTTATCAACACTTTTATTTTTTTATTTTATTTTTCATTTTTATAAAATTACTTCAATTTTATTGCATATTTCGTATTTTTAGCATGCGTTTGTTATTGTATTCCATTGAAGCGCTTGTTTATTATTATCGTTTATATTTCAAGTGGCATCATATTTTATGAGCGACACTTTGAATTTAGGTTATTCTATTATTTTCAAGCGTTTTTAGTATGTAATTTCACTGCATAGTGAAAATTGCAACATTTGGATGAATAGAAATTACAGGACCAAGATGTTGTATTTGCCTCAGGATTTTTAAAAGGGTTTAAAAGCATTCTTTATCACACTTACTTAGATGTTAAATAATACTCACCATATGTTTTATTAGTATCATCTTGCTTTTTATTTAATTGCTGTATTATTAAAAATCAAGCTTTTCATAGCTTAGAACAATGACAATATAATGGGATGTTTCTGATTTTAAATTGACATTTATCGTAAGGCGGGCTGATGATACGTTTGATACTACTGGTGATGGAACCAGTCAATTTAATTTATGAAATTTGAATGCAAATACCGATTATCATTGTAAGTGTTGCTTAAGTTGGTTCTGGTAAAGCATTGAATAAATTGTTGGCTTAGGACAAAGAGGGTAAAAAGGCGGGAATAGGTTCCAGTGCTGGCCATGTTTATCTTTATCTTTATCTTTATGATATTGGAGAGGTAAGACTAAAAAAACTTAATGTAAATTACGTCTAGCACATTAATTATCAAGTAAGACTATATTATCATTAAATTAACTACCACACAATATTAACATGTATAAATTTTTACAGTAATAAGCTTGAATCAAGTGAATACAGTGTCGTAAATTCTTGAAAAAGTTCTGAGATATTATAAAATCACTTATTTTTAAGACTCACAAAGCTTATAAGCGGAATATTAATTTAGAAAATTATTTTTGTCCAAATCATCAATTTTGACATTTTTTAATTTTTTTTTTCTGATTTTGCAAATCTAGAGTTAATTATACTACCAATTATAAAAGCAAAAAATATACACATGTACAGAATTCAGTGCTCTATTTTCTCAATAAAAAATAATAAACATTTTTATTGTAAAATATTACATGAAAATCCTTTAATCAAAATTCCGTTTTTGGGACAAAAGTACAAAGTTTCATTACTTAACATTTAATATTAAGCTTTTATAAAATGCTTATTGGCTATGGCTACAATTTTCTCTCACAATGTAGTATATTTAAACGTTGATTTTGGTATCAAAATTTGATTTTTCTGTTTTTTGATCAAAATCATGAGTGTTGGTAAGGATAAAATGAGCTCCGGAAATGTCCGCTACAAAATCTAAATTTTCAGACCGTACGTGGTTAAATATAAAAAAAGTTAAAATAAAAGCGCTTTTTTATTTAAAACTTAAATATACACCATAGTATAAGAGACTTTACCGCTCGATCTTGCTATGCTCAATTACAACGTCGCTCTGCGGGCTCGCTTTTGCAATTTTTGAACGAGTCTATAATATAACAGACGGTTTTCTGGTAGAAAAATGTATGTGTCTATGATAACAGATATTGCCTATTTTGTTTATTAGTTTATGCTTCATGCGGTGTAATACTGCTTTTACATTCGCTGAATTGTGCAATTTAGCAGGGTTTTAAATGCGCTAAATAATGTAAAGCCTTGAAAATATTTTTATACGTGTGTTGTTTCTCTCTTTTTGTTTTCGTATTCCAAGGGTATTATTCACCGTTTGATAAGGCATATCAGAATATCAAGCTGGTATTCTTTTCTTTTATCTGAATACGCATGCTAAAATAAGGGGCTAATATTTTTAAGATAAGTAGCAGTTTATATTAGAGACTTATATTTTGATTTAATCGCATTCTAAAATTAGATATCATTATTTACTGCTGTAATATTGTCGGACGTATTTCGTGATTACCAGACCAAATCGAAGGGAATGATATTTATATCTACTCAATGAGAAACTAAAATTGGTTACAAACCCACGAAATATTCCAGAAAAGTGATAAAAGTTCAAATGATATAGAAACAAAAAAAAAGAACAATTTAATGTCTTGTCTAATACCATAGTTTTGATTGTATATATACTGTACTTGAAAACAAATCTTTTTACAGTTGACAATCGTAAACTAAGATAAGTTAGTAAGTTTAAAGAAGGTTAATTTGTTTAAATTTTATGTGTGATAAATTAACATATATAATCTTAGATTTTGCTTACATATAAATTTAAGCAGTAAGAAGTGCTATCTAAGTTTATGCTCCAGCAAAAACCATTGTGGCTGTAAACATTATTATAGCTATAAACATATTTACAAATGATGACAATCGTAAATATATTGATTCTTGCATGTATTGCTCTTAGGATTTCACAAACAACGCATCGTATTACGGTTAACCGAGTTTGACTGCTTTAACGGGCCGTTTTTTATGCAAACTCGAATGAGGGTATTCGAGTTTCTTCTTTTCTTTTTTTGTTAGCTAAGCTCGAAAACAGGATTGAAAAAATACTTCAAGTTGTGAAACTGCCAAATATGCTATTATCAATTCATAATCCCATATTAACTTGACAATGTTGCTATTAACAGCCTCCTTAAGGCAAACCAATACTTGCTCCCACCCCGTTTTTTATCTGGGTTACAAAAGAACGGGCCGTTTTCCAACTCGAATCGAATGGCCGTTTCCGTTAAAACTCGATTCAAACTCGAATCGAAGCCCATTCCTAATTGCTCTACATCAACAACGTATTGAATTGTATTGTCTATAATCTATATTAATAAAAACATAAAAACAAATGTAATTTAAAAACCCATTCCAGTAGAAAATGCAATGGAATCGTGAGAACGGCACGATGCTCATGGACAAAACAATATGTGCCCATACAATCAGCTCGTTATGATCATGGTCATATTTTATTATTATGCACAAATAGGGATAATGATATGCTTATGGGCAATTCTACTATTATGCACACATGGGATTAATGTCATGCACATGGACAGAATCTATAATCCTGCACATACAGACTTAGCGTTGTGCTCGTGTGCAGTTTCTTTTGTTGTGCCATGCGCATATTATTATCTTTTTAAGCATATTTAGTGGGCACAACAGCTCAGGTTATAGTGTGCAGCCCACCTGGGTACAACAAAATCATCTTGTGCAGCACAGGTTAACCGTAGTGGAGTACTAAAATAGGCGTACGTCTGTGATAACACTAAAATTTCATTATAAAGAGTTACTTGAACACATAATAAAAATAATCGAACATATTATTCCAAGCATTTTGATATGTATTTTTAAATGCTAAGTGTAGCTTCAACAATTTCAGAGGGAAAAACCAGCGCAACAGTGTGAATATTTGTACTGGTGATCAATTTCAGCAGAAAGTTTCTTTCAAAAACAGTACCCATTCATTCAACATTGTCTCGGCTACAAATTTTATTAGATAAAGCAAGGATAGTTACTATAGTGATTGTTTCATAAATTTGAATGGTGCAAAAATGGCCAGCTTAAAATTGAGAAACCGCATTTAAAATGAAAATAACTCGAGAAAATATTAAGGTATTGCAATGATGGTTATTAAGTCAAGTCTACTTTATTTTCCATTCTCTACCAGGACATCTAGGTTTTGGATCGTTGTAAAGATTTTTTTATTTTTTATAAATTTTGTGAGAGCACTTTTTCTGCTATAGAGATCCATGAAGGGATGACAGGTATGCAACGCTAAAACCATAAGATAGTACTCATTAGCGCCTATTTAACGAATTTTACCTCGTGAAAAAATATTGATTTTTTGTCGAGAAAATTGAGATTGAATGATTGATTTTTGGTGATACAACAAAGGACCAATTTTGGACGAGGATATACAAGGAAAATTTTTTGATTTTACCAAAAAAAGATCAAAAAAATGTATACCCCCACGAAAAATAGGGCTACAGCTACGTATAAATACTCATTCTGTAGATAATTTTGTTGCGCATAACGTGCAAATAAAATATTTTAGGGTTGCATTTGAATGAAGGGCACGCTTTGATCAAAAACCGTTAAAATTTGATATTAAATTTACTAGAAACTTTATGAGAAAAACATTTTCAAAACCTACACAGATCGATTTAGAATTAAAAACTGAACCCAAGATATTTAATACGCTAGTTCAACTTACTATGCATTTTTATGAGTAATTCAACATACAAGGATTTTTTTGGATTTTTTTATATTTTTTTGGGTTTTTTTTTCCATTTGAACACTTTCTGGATTCAAGCTCAGTCACCTGTGCATATCTGATTATACAATTTTATATGATGATATTCAAAATCGGAGCGTGCCCCCATTTCAATAGATAATCAGGAAATAAAAAATGTTGGGTTATAATTGATATGCTACATAATATTGACAAAAGACTTATTTCTATTCATGTTAATTTCTCAAGGAGTATAAAGGCTTTAAAAATAAAACACTTGATTTTCTCCAGCCTAAAAATACAATCTAAGATGTCAAATATCTCGAGATTTTAATAAGCTTACACATAGAGGTTTCTAAGCTAAATCTTCTTGTTTTTCAATGTTTTACTACATATATAATATGCTACACCAGGAGATTATATCAATTTCAAAGCTAAAATATGTACTGAACCATTTGATATATAAAAATAAAGGAAAACTGTTATAAAACGAAAGAACACACTAGAACTAAAGAACTGTATTTGATTTATCAGAATATGTTTACGTTAAATAAAACTAGAAGTTTAATCAAGTAAAGATATATCATTTATTAAAAGGAAATAAAGAGTGTTTATATACTAATTGAGTTGAGGGAAATGATGATGTGATAAGGATTATAGTTGTTATCTATTGTACTAATGTGGCATGATGGTGGAACATCATGTTTTAATACCATGCTGTAATATCATGTTGGAACATCATGTTGGAACTGTAGTTTCGTTGATGTTTAATTGGCTTGAATTTCAGTTTGTGAACTATTGTTTTACTTTTAGATTTGACATCCAGCCAAGAGTAATAATACATCAGTATTATAAAATGGAAACATCTTATTTTATATTCAAAGTTTCTAATTATATGATTAAATAATATAAAATGTGTCTATTCATATATATTAATCAAGTTGTCATGAACCTGTCAAGCTTAATATATTATTATACTACTATCCTAATCACATCACATATTATTACCTTATCCGAATTGCATATCAATCTCCAACTTATGCAAGGCATTCTATTACTACACGCATTGCGGCACAACCAATGACCACATTAAAATATCAATTTACTCGCATTAAAGTTATAGAGTAATTCAGTAACACTGTGCCCCTGAAGTCTAGTTCATGAAGGGAACTAGACTCTTGAATAATTTAGTATAAATAACCATCTTATTTTCATAATTCCTTTTATTTCTTCGTCAGTTCTCCTCATCATTTCCCTTATTATTATATATTCTGAAATAAACATACTAAACATAACAAATACTGTAAGTCTTTGTTGTCTGTGGTGTCTCTTGCCCCTTATAATATAACCCTGATCCAAGTCTAGGTTATATACTACGCTAGTTCCACGTTCTTCAATATGTTTTCATTGAACCTTATAACATACTTTATACAACTATGCAGAACTTATCATAATATCAAACTGTGTCACAATCGTAACCAACAAGGAGTGTTTACAGAGCGGTGGACGCAGCAATATACTATATATATACTAGGAACAAAATTTGCCGAGGATGGTTTTTGTTGGTTTTTGACAATTGTAAAAAGTAGGCTTCAAATGATTTCCAAATGATTTTTGAATGTATTCACTAAATATTGAGTCAGATTACGTCAAGTCCTCAAAGAACGTGTGTTCTATCTGTATGGGGCATTGGTATTTCTCGGAAAATAGAAGATTTAATACCATAATATAAATGCACTGACCTAACATTGACCAAAATTGATCTAAGGTCGACTATAAAAAATTAAATGCGTAAATCAAAAACTTTCAATTTCTTGCATTCACAAAGTAGATCCAATTAAAAAAGCCACGTCGCATTTTTTGTTTCAACAAAAAATATTAATTTTTCGTCGAGATAAACAAAATAATAATTCATATTACAGCCTAAAGCCCATGATAACTGGGTTCCAAAATCGATTTGCAAAAATGATCAGAAAATGATTCAAAAAACAAAATTGTTTAATAGCTCATGAACTGTAAAGTAAGTAGACCTAGCTTATTAAATGTTTTTGTACAGTTTTAAATTTTGCATTGATCGAAATAAAATTCAAATAAATGTTTCACGTTAAATTTTAAGCAAAATGTAATTGAATTTTTAGAGGTTTTTTGAAGATGCACGCCAATTTTTATAAACATGTTTTCACTGTAAATTATTAAAATGATGCACAGTATAATTATCTATCAATTGAGCCATTACTGAGTATTTCAGCTGTATTTGTCGTAGAGAAAACAAGAATTTTGTCATTTTTTTTCAAGTTCAGAATTTGGGATGAGGGTATACAAGGGAAAAATTGAGGTTAGAAATGAGGGTATCTCTTTGCACACATTTTTGCGGATACCTCTACGAAAAATCAATATTTAAAAAAAACTAAATTGGGTCTAAGGGAACTCAACGAGCTTGATGACATGAATGTAAAAAAAAGCGTTGCTCAATTTAACGAATATTTTGAAATCTACTGCAAAAATGTCAAAAAAATGAAAAAAAAATAAAAGTGGTCAGAATTTTTTCATACTGAAATATGCTATAGAACACTTTAAAACAAGTTAGTTTTATTATTAGACATTGTCAGTATAGCTTAATTTTTTACAGAGATATGAAGGTTCAAAGTTTTTAATTTTTAGGTTTAGCAGTGAAATACCAGTAAAAATCTGGAAAATTAGCACTGAAAAGTTATACCAACTGCAAAAAATAGGATATTTCCTGATATTTGTTTTTGGGTTAAAGCTGAATATCTCAGGTACATTGGCATATAAATTTTTCTTAGTATTTTTTGGTGAAAAAAAGAGTAGAGCAGGGAAGAAAAGTGAGACCCAATTTTTAAGGAAAGAGAAGTAAATTGTAGCTGTTTTTTGAGTCTTTCGTGAGGTATAGAATAAATTTAAGAATATATAGCATAATGGGACCAATTTATATATGCTTATCAGTGTCTAAGATATATACTAAAGAGTGTTTAGTACGAGGCCAGTTATAGAAAAGAGGATATGCTTCGATGTTGAAGAGTGAAAACGATGAATATTGTTGCTGATAATGATGCCGCTGCACATTTCCTACTCTGAAGATCTTAATCATTATTGCACTCAAATCATCCTCCCCTTATTGTAACATATATCCCTATACCTTTATATATACTTTATTTATTATTCTTATCATATTCAATTTTAACAAAAAATTCATTACACTAGGAAAATTCACTCCCTCTAAATTAAAATGGCTGTTTATAATCAAATGTTTTCTATTTTTTATTTGTCAAAATACAGGTATTTAATTCTTTGAATAATCACAGCACTTGGATAGAAAAGTATAAGATACAACGTTTCTATTATTTCTAACAACCCTAACCATTATTATAGGTAATTTTCATTTATTTTCTACAAAGAATATAAATGTTTAATGTATCATTGTAATTCCCGAAATTTGCACAAATTAACAGCAAAAATTGAAAATGAACGTGATGCAGCTTTCTAGTTTGATCGTTTGAAAAAGCATGTATTCAAAGAAGGTAATAAATCAATTCAATATCTTCATCCTGAATTCTAGTTTTACTTTATTCGATATGTAATCAATGTCAAAGTGATGAACTGTGGAGCTTTTTGCGATTACCATACAATTTTCAAATTATTTTAGCAGATACTGCGACATACACAATTTTTCGGCACAAATTCCATCCCATTACGCTCAAGTATTTCCATATATAAAACTGTGATGACATGAAGGGAATTACACATCCCATCTAATCTCGACGATTCTTGTACAACTCCATGTGGCATATGAAAATGCGGGGTAAGATAATAGAGACCTGTTCACACCATCGTCCTGATACGCATGTGAAAATGAACCATCAATTCCATGTGACACAAAGTTAAAAATGGCACATATAAACATAACAATAAAGTATGCTGTTTTTTTCTTATCTTTCTACAAAATAAATTATAAAAAAAATGTCGAATACTAGCAAAAGAATTAATGCCGTTCAACAACATTTAACTCCTCAGCAAAAGCATACTCAAGCGGTGGAGTAAGTTTATTCAAATATCTACTACATTACAATGGTTTAATATTATGTATATAGTCCTGTTGCTAGTATGAATGAAGAGCGCGAAAAGGCTGCTTTTAATATTCGGGAATTAACATATCTTCTTGATGGTGGTGAAAAGTCTACTGTGGTTAGTTGGAAATATTTGATCTAGTATAAAAATAGCATACTAAATCATTTTGTATATTAGCTTAAAGAACGTTTTATGCAAGATTTTGAAAGAGACCCATTATTCAAAATGGATGATATCCATGATATCTCAAAAGAACAACTTCGCGAAAGAACAATGGAAAAGGTAATTGATAAAAATTTGAATGGTATCAAGGAAATTAAATTTAAATGGATATAGTTTCGTAGTCTGTTGCATCATTTATCAAACGAAAGCCTTGATATCTTTAGAAAAAGAATGGAGATTGTTAGTTTGATTGATCCGGGGTTTTGGACTAGATTTGGTGTTCATTGTAAGTCTAGTAAATCAAAAAAAAAAAAAAAATCTAAATACTGAATTTTGTGATAGATGGTTTATTCGTTGGTGCTTTACAAAGCAATGCTACTTCTGGGCAATTAGGCTATTGGTTTCAAAAAGGCGCATTATCATTATCTGGCATGGTAGGGTGTTTTGCCATGACAGAACTTGGTCATGGCTCTAATGTTCCTGGATTAGAAACAACCGCTACATTTGATGAAGCTGCAGATCAGTTTATTATCCACACACCTACTGTCACTGCTACCAAGTGGTGGATTGGTGGAGCCGCACATAGTGCAACACATTCAGCTGTTTTCGCTCAACTCATTGTTAAGGGCAAAAATTACGGTACAAAATGCTTTGTTGTTCCTCTCAGAGATCCAAAAACTTATAATACACTTCCCGGAATTAATATCGGCGATTTGGGCAAAAAAATGGGTCGTGATGGTATTGACAATGGCTATATTCAATTTACAAACGTAAGGATCCCTCGTGGTTACATGTTGATGAAGCATGCTCAAGTGTCTCGCTCTGGAAACGTCAAGGAACCTAAATTACAACAACTAACTTATGGTGCCCTTTTACAAGGCCGTGTTGCTATGGTGGTTGATAGTGGAAATGTTTCAAAAAAAGCATTGACAATTGCTATACGTTATGCTGCCGTTCGTCGTCAATTCTCTAACTCCAAATCAGATATTGAAACCAAATTACTTGATTATCCTATTCATCAGAGACGTTTAATGCCTTTAATGGCTCAAACTTTTGCTATGTTGTTTACTGGCAATGAAATGACTGCCATGTACAATAAGATG
The DNA here is from genome assembly GCA_027405735.1 of Mucor racemosus. Taxonomy (NCBI): domain Eukaryota; kingdom Fungi; phylum Mucoromycota; class Mucoromycetes; order Mucorales; family Mucoraceae; genus Mucor; species Mucor racemosus. The sequence goes on from JAPEHQ010000025.1 coordinate 617,750, forward strand.
ATGGGACGTTTAGAAAATGCAAAGGCTGATGATCCTGATCTTGCTGAGGTTTTGGAAATGTTGAAAGAAACTCACTCTACTAGCGCTGGTTTAAAGGCATTCTGTACTTGGAATTGCTTGAGCACAATTGAAGCTTGTCGTCAAGCTTGCGGTGGTCATGGTTACTCTTCTTATACCGGTTTAGCTGGAATGTATCAAGATTTCGCCGTTCAATGTACTTGGGAGGGCGACAATACAATTTTAACTTTGCAGCTTGGACGTTACTTGATTAGTAGTTATCGTGAGGTACTTTCTGGCAAGAAACTCTCTCCTGGTGTTGGCTACTTGAATAACCTTGATGCTTTGATTGGCAAACGTTGTAATGTTACAAATAACGTATCACTTGTTGATCCTGCAATTATTATCGAGGGCTGGCAAGTCGTTTGCGCTAATGTTGTTCAAAATGCTGCATTAGAATTTCAAGAGTGTATTGATCGTGGTCTTGATGCTGACGATGCCTATGAGCAATGCTCTCAATCAAGATTATATGCTGCAAAACTTCACTCTTATGGCTATTTGTTTAATAGATTTGTTGATGGTGTTTCCAAAGTAAAAGGCAATTTGAAATCTGTCTTGATGGATGTTTGTCTTTTATATGGTTTCTATACTATTGAAGAAAATGCAGGCGCCTTTTTGCAATATGAATACTTTTCTCCCAAACAAATCGAATACATTAGATTCAAGACAAATGAACTTTGTGGTACTGTTAGAGAGCAAGCTATTCCACTTGTTGATTCATTCAATTTGAGTGATTACATGGTAAACAGCCCATTAGGCCGGGCTGATGGTAATGTGTATGTCCATTACTTTGATCAAGTGAAGCGTTCGAATCCTCAAGGTCCTCACCCTTACTTTGAGCGCTTGATTAAGCCATTGATCGAACGTCAATTGGATAATGATGATATGGATGATGAAGAAGCCGGCCTTGAGAGCGAGGATGAAGAAGAAGAATAGAAATAATAGAGTACATATAGACTTCATTTCTTTCGATAAATAAATATACGAGCTTAATGAAATAAACCTCTCATGAAACCATGTTCTGTTTGTAATCAAAATAATAGTGGCTATTCAAGACTGACAAAATTTAATCCTGAGCTCAAATCTATCACATAAGAAAATAAATCGAATTACTGTATATATTACACACGTAAGAAGCATATGGAGCAAATTGAAGGCTGTTCTATGCTTGTCATTTCGACTAATAAATGTATCGGGAAACACTTGAGCTTCTATCCTTAATCATGTAAAACGGCATTTACACTGCGAAGGATACATAAAATTAAATCCAAGCGTGTCGTCCTTTCTTTTTATATTGGTAAAATGAAGTGCACTCATGATGCCAATAAGAAAACCCAAATCCTTAACAGCTGAAATTTGAGAAACGATAAATAACCCTGAAAAAAGTTATGTGTTGTGTAAGAGTAGTTTTATTTTTACTGACAATAATCGTTTCATATAAATTTTCAAAAGTTTTTTATTTTTTTTTTGCCTTTAGTGATGCCAAATTATACTTTGATAGAAATGTGTTGGAAGAAATTGCGATTAACCAAGAGAAAGAATATAGTAAATTTCACTCAAAATTAGAAAAACTTTTTATAAAGAAAAGGTAAGAAAACATGAACCGATATTTACAGATGTAAAGACAATGAATCAAAAATTACTCCTGAAGACAAGCATTCAGCAAATGAACTAATCCTAATATGCAATAACTAGAATGTGGGTTTTGAAGTAACGAGAAAGAAGAGAAATATTAAAGTACTTTGAGAGTATCCATCAAAATAGTACACCAATTTGGACTAATCTGATGAATCTGTTGAATTGCAGTAGTATTGTTTATAGTGCATTAATATGATTTCAAAAATGAACACGGTGGTGAATATGACGACACAGAATTCAATCAAGATTTGTTAGCAATTGACAATGGGAATACTACTGTATTTATATGAGTTATTATTTTTATCAGCAATGAAAAACAATGCTAACGTGATTATATTAGATTCAAATGGCTGAAAATCCAGATTTGTCCTACAATTCAAAGGCTGCTCACCGGAATTGATCATACAAAGTTGAGTATTTGGGTGGTATTGGAGATGTAGAGTGGCTCTTCAAGAGTATTGATAATGATAAAATGGTAAAATTATTCGGCTACAAATTTTATTTAATGGAGCAAGGGTAGTTACCATTGTGATTGTTGTTTAAATTTGAATGATCCAGAAATGACCAGCTTAAAATTGCAGTGAGCGTCAAAAGTGTCAAAGTATACAAATTCTTAAGTGATATAAGAATTTTGTAAGTGCTTGAAAACTTCAATTGATGGCCTGCTTCGAATCTTAATACGTTCATCTTGGATCCTTATCTTGCATATTTCCATGTCAGCATGAAACAAAATACGAATACATGTGTGAGGTTGTTCAAAATATCGATTGCCTCAATACCTGTCATCATATAAACAAATTAAAGAATATCAAAGGTTTACATGGCAAGTTGAATAAAATGCAGGGAGTAAGCAGTTTTTGGTATAATTACCAACCATGCTAATTTTAAATTTTATATAGGGCTTATCTGAAGATTATCAAAGAACGTGGATCAATTTGATACATGCGAAATCCTTGGATAAGAGTGTGCTAACTAGTGGATATATATACATTTTATGTCTTTATTTGATATTAAAAAATATATATTTCAGCTGTTTTTATTAGATCAAAACATTCCACCACAAAAAAAAGATGATGGATACTTTCATTGCCCTTATGGATTTGCAAAACAAATTGTCGATCTGAATAGCTAGCCTCAAAATAACGACAGCGCAATAAATGCAATGGTGGATTTGGATAAAAAAGAGCGAGAGGAGGAAATTGGCTTTCAAGGTGAAGATCAGACCACGCAATTTAGTAAGACCTCACGGCAAATGGGTACATGCTACAAATTAATAAATGCTCTTTAGGTATTGATTATGATAATAGCTTTTATAAAAACTTGAATTTGCTAATTCATCGCAAATCGGGTGCTATTATTTATGTGTACTGTCAAAAAGCTCTTGAACCAAAGGCAGTATGGGCTCATTTAAAGTAAAAAGGGCATTTATACGCTACTAGTGCTCGTAATATGTTAAAAGTAGATTTTCTAGACGTGTTGAGAAATAGAGGAGCTAAAGATGGAGATGAAATGAGGCATTACATGGAACCAAATTGTGAGGAATTGGAATGTATCACTATATTGCCCGTCCATGATGGACATGTGTGTTCAGTTTGTGATGAAAACAAAAAATTTTACACAACTGCATCATTACTGACAATGAAATGGCATTTCCGCATGAAGCATGAAAGTATGTATTGCAATAACTACATTTTTTCTCGCAAGTTGCAAACCATATTCAACAACAACCGAGCAAAGTACTATCTTATTAAAGTGAATATTAATATATGAAATGTCTCAGTGTCTGCATCTAATCAACTTTCAAAGAGCTATCACATGGAATATACTTTGTCTGCAACTGCTCAACAACAACAACAACAATAACTAATTTTCAGCAATAACATTTATGCCAGGCAAATCACTTCACTTGATAATTATGGCCATGATGTTGAAATATTTAATCGAAGCGAAAAACTTAATAACCCATTTATTGAGCATTTCGAATTGAAAGACTTCTATGAAGAATTCAAAACAAACGCAATTAGTATCATGGAGTTGAGGCGTAAGCTCTATTCTTTTGTGTCTAGAGAGACATATAAATTGTGTCCAGAATACGTTAACATTAGAGATACTATTCATTGATTCCTTGATAGAACCAACACCATGATGAAAAAGACTTCAAATGGGTATTTCTGGCATCAGAAAGCAAAAATGTTAAGCTCAGAAAGGTAGGTTTATACTTGGTATGTAAGACACACACAAATATATTTTAAAGTTTCTCAGCAATTGGGTTAAATCCAATTCAAGTTGCAACATTAAAGCAATATGCTAACCATTGGGCAAATATGATCATGGTGCTCGCTAGAAATGTAAATAGAAGCAGCAATGAAGCCAGTGGCATAGAGTTTTGGTTTTTCGATAGACAGAAGATAATAAACGAAAATCAAAGAGTTAAATTGTTGAATTTACTTACTGAAGCAAAAAAGGATGAACCAGAACAAGCAGTTGTGAAATTACTACTATTTGATGTGAGTATGAGCATTGTCTGCAGTCAAAATCCATCGCATTTAGACAATGTTGATCACATTTTAATGAAAACAGCTAGTGACACATACTGTAAACTCTGTCTTATTAACCACAATGGCAGTTACAAACCTCTTCGTTACATGACAAAAGTTCATGCAATAATGGTATATTGTTTTAGAGCCGTTATAATATATTCTATTTTTTTTTCGAAGCAAGGGTTGCTCGATTTGAACGAAGGTAAGGAATCTGAAATAATACACTATATGATTTATTTTAAATTTGTACATAAAAATACATCAGAGAGAAATTAAGGAGAACAAGATGACAATAAAGTAGAAGAAAACGAGGATACCGAACTCGATGAAAGCGAAGATAAACATGCTGATTAAATTGAGGAGGAAGACGATTCGATTATTTAGTTAAATATGATAAGCTTGATATACAAGAAAATTACCAACCTACAGAGCTAGAGCAATCACAACAACAACATCAATCACAATTAGACGATGAAACAAGTCTTTATGACTCTGAAGAAACTGATGTCAATAATATTGATCATCAACAATATATCATTTCTCAATGTGATTTTAGTTAAACTGAAGAGCTCGAAGAATTAAAATTTCTTAAAGTTTTGAAGAAAGCAAGCATAAGTGTAGAGAGTTGGTATTTTGAAATGATACAAAATTATGATTTAACTTATTATCCCAGAAAGAGGATATAATTAAAAAACAAACAAAAAACAAACATAAAGATTCATATATTTAGTTTACATTTCTACTAATTATTTATACCAAGTGAGACTTGACTATACTAAATATCGGAAGATGAGAATGAGATAAACTTGTTCTTCTGTCATTCTTCAGTTTAGACAAACTTTCAGTTGAACAGAACAACTGCGCCTACTTACGAGTGCTCATGGAGTTAATTGAGTGGGCAGTAATGACAGTATAAAAGAATCTTTGGTATCTCCATTGGTATGGAATAGAACAATGCTATCGTTATCTGAATATACTGGCCAGTATAGGAGGATATGAAATTCTGTTTTTCATGTATCAAATGTGGTATACATGGTATCATCACTTGCCGATGATAGTCATTGGATCTGTTAACACTCATTTATCATAAAAACTACTAGACAAGTTTAATATTTTGAATAAAATGAATCGAATTACTAACTTTCTATTTTACGTATGCTGCTTCGGTGCCTATCTTACTTCTATAATACTGATTTCCGACAATTTTCGAATCTTGGACTATTACAGCCTAGATAACAAAGTGATATGTTTCTTGATGCTTGAAATTTACAAAGCAGAAGAAGATAAAGAGCTTACTACTACCAGTTTAGAAACAGCTAAATACAATTATTGGTTTTTCTTCATCTCCAGGATACACACTTCCACATTTGACACAAGATGAAAATATAGAAAAGCTCATAAGTAATCGCAATGATTTCAATACGAGAGCTTTATCTTATATCCAATATGTGGTCCGCAATTCATCAACACATCAATAATTAATTATAAAGGATCATCCAAACGAATATCAACATGCAACATTAATAATAGTGGAAAAAAAAGAAAAATGACTAATAAAACAGATACATTATAATTTTTCGATACATAAGGACATTTTGTATTATATTGGTTATTTTAACCCTGATACTTTCCTTTAAGGTTTTGTATTCATTTATTTCTTAATTTGTAGTTATATTTTATATACAAGGTATAGTAGTTAGTACTCATAATTTTCACCAACAAAATCTTAAACTATATTACCGATTCCTCTGTAATGCTTTAGTTTGGCCTATGATCATTCATTCATATAAACGCATAAGCAGTTTAATCACTATTGCATAGCCACAGTATCAAACAGTGTCGATTTCGAATTAGTCCAGATTATTTTCGGTAGCACCAACCCCCTAACCTTTGTATAACTCAACTTCATCAAAAGTATAACCGAACCAAACAGGATGACAAGGGCTTGAGATTTTCATAAATACACATTTTTCATGATAGTACATTTCCAACTCAAATTCCTACATAATGTGCCAGACCAACTCTTTCAAATAGGCCAGTTTGACGACATGCCGCTAATCCACCTTCTTTACGTAATTCCAAAATAAGCGAATGACATCTATCTGGTTCCAAGAATTGGATTAATCGCACAATATTCTTATTTTGCATTTTGACGAAAACAGTTTATTATACTTGATTTGAATCTTTGCCTGTTTCTGTGGCCCAGTTCATTTTCTTCATGTTTTTAATGTAATAATTACTACTAATCTTGATGGTCAGTAAACATAAATTTCCAATCTAGCGCCTAAAAATCCTCTCCCATAATAACCTTTAATGCTGTTGTATAATTATCACCTTCTACTATCTATACACACCACATTTGGTTACACTCTATAAACCTCATTATTAATTTATACTGTTACTTCGAGCAGTCTTTTTCTACTAGTCTGTCATTAGTATATAAACTACATCTCATGAATAAAAGAATAAGGATTAGTTTAGCTTTGATCTCGTAGTTTGACCCACAGTTGGAAAGCGGACATTTATCAAGACTTTACTTTTATTATTTTTAATTATTCTAGCATTATCAGACGACATATGTTAGAATAAAACAAATGCATCCACTTTACTATTTCCTGCCACTATGATGTTAACTTCTCTATCTTTCGCTGGGTTTTTAACAGAATAAATGTATAATATGTACCTGTTTTATCTACCGTATGCATACTCTGTGGATTACATCCATTTAGATCTCCATTTCATCTGGTGTCTAACTTGAATTACCGCTGGGATAAATCAGGAATCACTTTGATTTGACATGTCTGATTGATACAGCAAGTAATCTTATAACCGAGATGTGGATCCTAGCAAATTATAATTATTGACCTGTGATTTACCGAAAGAATGAGCATTTGGATATTGTGTGGATACATTAGAATCATGCTTCTATGATTCAATAGTAGCATGATGATAGACGCATGAAATATGACCTTGCTTTACTTGCATGTTGAACATCATGGTTTGACAAATGTTCTAAATTGGTAATTTGATTAGAAATTATGTATAAATAGAAGAACATCTTCCTTTCAAAGAAGAGTCAATTAAGTTCTACTTGATAATAAAAACCTAACGTTATCTAGTCGAATTACTATTGTTTTTTTATACTTTTTTTTCCGTGCATATCTCCACCTGTTCCACATACTCAATTATTCTAAAATGTTCCAATCTGGGGCATCGAGGTAAATATGCCTTGCGTTGTTTCACTTTTTGATCAATATATGGATATCCACATGTTTGGTTTCTCCTCTGATGTGGATTGTATTTTGTTAACCATTAGTTATATAAAAAAATGTTGGCAGAGATGCGCTTTATTAGGATGAATAGATCACTGTTATTATCATAACTGTTATTAATATATCCTAGTGTGATGAAAGGTTTATACTGTAGAAGAATATTTCCAAAAGAGATGATGGTTTGATGAAATAGTTACAATGAAGAACTTTTTTATTTCGAAAGATTCTGAGAGTTTATGGATACATACAATCTTATTTATAGAAAGAATAATAATAAAGACTAGTAAAATTTATCATGAAGAACGTAGGCTTTATTACTAGAAAAACTAATGGTAAAAAAAAGAACCAAGAGCTTCTAGGTCTTGATTTAAAAGACTATTTATAAGAATTACATTTCAATATGAGTTAAAAATGGAATTGGCTTCAAAATTGGCTTCAAAATTGGCTGTTTAATATCATCAAAAACCGACAGGTTCTTTGGTACTGCGGGGAGAGGGGTTTTAGGCGTGCGAGGAGGATTTCAGTTACCTGGAATAGCTTCTTGTTTAGAAATTAAGTTCTCACCCTGTTGATCATCCACCGGTTGTTTTCCTAACTTTTTCTTGTCTTGTTGACTAACCAAATAATTGCCATATTTGTTGCTCGTTGTGATACAATTGTCTCGGAAACATAGGAGTTCCACAGCTAAATCCATATATCGTACAAAGTTTCAAATAATTTAGTAATATTGTGATCATTAAATTTCGTTGTGATATAACGCTCGCGTTCTTTAAGAGATGTATTCACCATAAACACTCGCAGACCACATATTTGCAACGAATCAACGAAATTTATACAAACACCATCCATCAGATATCTGTCAATAATCGTCTTGTTTTCAATTCAAAGTTTGCATCTATTAGCAACAAAATTGGTATTACCAGATCTTCCTCGACGGCCTCCATAAATGCTATGTCATTTTCTGTGATGTAACGTTGTTGTATCTTATCATGTAGGATTTTTGGTTCAACCTTGAAAGTAGTATCGGAAATAGTGTCATTCATAGTCCGGTGAGTATTACTAGGGTTGCAAAATAACCGAGCCCAACAAGCGAACGCAAGCAGTTTCAGCAAGCATTTGCCGAGTCTAAAATATTTAAAAGGTATTCAAGCAAGCGACCAAGCAAGCACGCCTATTTCAATTTGAAACATTTCAAGCAAGCATACGAGCAAGCTTTCAATGTTTTCATCGAGCACCAAGTAGGACATTGCTAAAAAAAAATAATTTCGTAAATGATACCTGTACTCATCTTTTCGTAAATGACTACCTATTGGTACTCCCCGATCTGAAAACATACTCCTGTACTCATCTAATCGTAAATGACCCTCCATTTATGTACCCCGACCTGTACCCAACCTGTACTCATCTTTTCGTAAATGACTAGCTATTGTTACTCCCCGATTTGAAAACATACTCCTAAAACATACTCCTAAAAAAATAGCGTACGCTATTTTTTAATTTCTCGATATTATGAGTATTGAAATTGATTTTTAAAACTTTAGAGGGCTATCTTGTATGAACATGCACCTACTTTTGAAAAGATTAGTTTTTTTAAGCATTTTTGCTTGAGAAATGCTCAACAAAGTAAAACATACTCCCAAGAATTAATCATTTCAGATACCGTTGTCCAACATGCTCCTCAAAATACAGCGTGCTGTATTTTTTAATTTCTCGGTTCTATGAATATTGAAATTAATTTTTAAAGTGTTAAAGTGCTGTCTGATATGAACATGCACCTATATTTGAAAGGATTGATTTTTATAAGCATCTTTGCTTGAGAAATGCTCACCAAAGTAAAACATACTCCCAAGATTAAGTCATTTCAGATACCGTTGTCCAACATACTCCTCAAAATATAGCGTGCTGTATTTTTTAATTTCTCGGTACTATGAGTATTGAAATTAATTTTTAAAACTTTAAAAAGCTGTCTGATATGAACATGCACCTGCACTCAAAAAGATTAGTTTTTTTAAGAATTTTTGCTTGAGAAATGCTCAACAAAGTAAAATATACTCCCAAGATTGAGCCATTTCAGATACCGTTGTCCAACATGCTCCTGTACTCATCTTTTCGTAAATGACTAGCTATTGTTACTCCCCGATTTGAAAACATACTCCTAAAAAAATAGCGTACGCTATTTTTTAATTTCTCGATATTATGAGTATTGAAATTGATTTTTAAAACTTTAGAGGGCTATCTTGTATGAACATGCACCTACTTTTGAAAAGATTAGTTTTTTTAAGCATTTTTGCTTGAGAAATGCTCAACAAAGTAAAACATACTCCCAAGAATTAATCATTTCAGATACCGTTGTCCAACATGCTCCTCAAAATACAGCGTGCTGTATTTTTTAATTTCTCGGTTCTATGAATATTGAAATTAATTTTTAAAGTGTTAAAGTGCTGTCTGATATGAACATGCACCTATATTTGAAAGGATTAGTTTTTTTAAGCATCTTTGCTTGAGAAATGCTCACCAAAGTAAAACATACTCCCAAGATTAAGTCATTTCAGATACCGTTGTCCAACATGCTCCTCAAAATACAGCGTGCTGTATTTTTTAATTTCTCGGTTCTATGAATATTGAAATTAATTTTTAAAGTGTTAAAGTGCTGTCTGATATGAACATGCACCTATATTTGAAAGGATTAGTTTTTTTAAGCATCTTTGCTTCAGAAATGCTCAACAAAGTAAAACATACTCCCAAGATTGAGTCATTTCAGGTACCGTTGTCCCACATACTCCTCATAAAAAGACATGCTCCTCAAAATACAGTGTACTCTATTTTTTAATTTCTAGGTACTATGAGTATTGAAGTTGATTTTTAAAACTTTAAAGTGCTGTCTGGTATGAACATGCACCTATATTTGAAAGGATTGATTTTTATAAGCATCTTTGCTCGAGAAATGCCCACCAAAGCAAAACATACTCCCAAAAATTAGTCATTTCAGATACCGTTGTCCAACATACTCCTCAAAATATAGCGTGCTGTATTTTTTAATTTCTCGGTACTATGAGTATTGAAATTAATTTTTAAAACTTTAAAAAGCTGTCTGATATGAACATGCACCTACACTCAAAAAGATTAGTTTTTTTAAGAATTTTTGCTTGAGAAATGCTCAACAAAGTAAAATATACTCCCAAGATTGAGCCATTTCAGATACCGTTGTCCAACATACTCCTCAAAATACAGCGTGCTGTATTTTTTAATTTCTCGGTACTATGAATATTGAAATTAATTTTTAAAACTTTAAAGTGCTGGCTGGTATGAACATGCACCTATATTTGAAAGGATTAGTTTTTATAAGCATCTTTGCTTGAGAAATGCTCACCAAAGTAAAACATACTCCCAAAAATTAGTCATTTCAGATACCGTTGTCGAACATACTCTTCGAAAAATAGCGTACGCTATGTTTTAATTTCTCAGTTCTATGAGTATTGCAAATAATTTTTGAAACTTTAAAGGGCTATCTAGTATTAACACGCACCTATTTTTGAAAGGATTAGGTTTTATAAGCATTTTTGCGTGAGAAATGCTCACCAAGGTAAAACATACTCCCAAAAATCAATCATTTCAGGTACCGTTGTCTCACATACTTCTCATAAAAAGGCATGCTCTTCTATTTTTTATTTGTAGCGTTTTCTTTTTCTGATATTTCTTTTTAAATATTAAAATACGCACTTCAACTCTAGTAAGGATCGATATATATATTATAAAGATATTACATATTAACCGACAACATATACTTTAGATTATGGAATCATACAGAAGAATTTTTGCTAAATTACGCGAAAAAGTAGAGGATGATCCGTTCTATAATCATGAAAACGAGGTGGAGCTCGCGTTTCAAATAATATCAGCGTTTGAAGCAATTTCTACGTGTAAGTCTGGCATATGTTTTTTATATGAATTGAACTAAAATGGCATTAATCTACTAGATACTGTAGGAATACAGTTAAAAAATGATATTGTTGACGCATTTAGAGAGATACAAAATGATATGAACAAAGAAGCTACTTCAGTTATTAGTATCGAAGAAAGTGATGAAGATGTCTTTGAAATTCCAGAACTTGCAATGATGAGACCAATACAAGGGATGGAAGAGGATGAAGAGCAAAGTATAGTTGAAGATGATGGCAACGATATCATTGTAACTCATGAACGAACATTCAAAAGACCTAGAAAAAGAGTTCAAAATAAAAATAAAAAGCAACATATCAACATGGGCTGGATTAAAAACAGACTATCAAATCATGCATATGAAAGTAAGCATATATAACATTGCTCAACTCTACATGTGTCTCATCCACAATTCTATTTAGACTTTCATTTGTTTTTTGGAGATGAGGAGAAATTAAGAAAAGTCGTAAAGGAAAGGTTTACTTTAATCCTTCAAGCCAGTAATAGCTTAGAAAATAGAGATGTTGCTAATATAGTGGATCTTCAAGGAATACCCATTGATTTGCAGGATGCAATTGTTTGCTATTTGGATGCCACAACTAAAAAGACTACCGAAAATTTTAGAGCATACAGCATTGCAAAAACAATAGCAGATAAGGTGGATAACGCTAATAGTGGATTCGACACATTAGAGAGTAAAAGAAAGCAGATCAAGCATATTTATGCAATATTGAGAAGTACTAAAAATGCATTGCTGCTAAAGAAATACATAGCAACTTAACACTATTGATATGATAGAATCTTTCAAAACCCCAGGTGAAGGAACTAATTTTGGTCTGCATTGCAAAAAGTGTAAGATACTGGCTGATAGAGTGGGATTGTTTGCTTTGGTAATTCCAGAAGTGTTTTCAAAAGATTTTATTTTAAAGGTAACGAAGGGTGTATGGATTTATGATGATGGAATGAGATATACGAGCACTCATTATTTTGTTTTCTCTTTTTTATAAGAATGTCAACGAGGAAAATGTAGAGAACATCTATAATGTAACAGAAAGTCAATTAGCTGATAAGCTAATGGATGCTGCAATTGTAGATGGTATATATGTTATAGAAGGAGAAGAATAAAATAAACAATATGTAAAGTAGTGGTATACTGCTGGGTGATGATGATTGAAATACGTTTTTGTTTGATGGATTTTAAAAGGATAGAAGAGGAATTGCTGGATGATATTATACTTGAGAATCATTTATTACATTAGCTGTTGTAGTAGGAAACAATTTATTTATTGATGTTAGAATATAGTTTGATGGTTTCGTTTAAATTTCTTTGAGGTAAAAATACTTGAACAAAAAGCCAACAAGGACAAGATAGTTATATATGACATACTTTGAGTTCTTTGAAAAGAGCCATTCATCAAATAAATTGTCGTTGGTAGGACAATCAACACTGAAGTTATGGAAAATAGGATTATTACTGTTGCGAAAGTACCACCAGCAAACAATTATATATTTATCCTTGAGATACCGAACGTTGCAGTTCCTAATAGTACTGTTTGTATGGAGAGCAATGCCTTCAATACTTTCATTTGGCATAAGACAACCATAGCATATTTCATATGGTGCGAAGTATTTACGTAAACTGATGGTTTTTTTTTTTTTTGCTGATTAGATAAAACACTATTAATATCAATCTGAATTGAATTACTTACTTCTTTTTATATTTGCATTCTCTTGAGCCACAACCTGAATGAAAGCATTGTAAACAGAGGCTGTCATTTTGAATAATAGGGCAATGAGGCAATGCATGTTGATTATTTTCAATTGAAACACTGTCGCTTTCCAACGATTTGTTAAAAAAGCAAAGAGAACAAATGTCAAAGGCAAATTGGCTGTTATAGTCTTGCAATGCAATTAATAACGCCTTTTTTTCTATCAAATTAGCATTAATAGCAATAGTTTTTCTTGTAATTGATACAGAAATAGAATTTGAAAATTGCAGTGACTCTAAAAAGTGGGATTCCCTGTTGTTTGATGGTACAGTTAATACAGAAAGACTTGGATTTTCTCTATCGTGTTATTATTATCAGTATCTTCAAATGTGAAATTTTGTGGTTGTATCTTACTTTTGCTTATAGCATACATCACATAGCTCATTTGAGAGGTCACTGAAACAACTAATTGCTTCCTGATCAACAAGAGAATTGAGACCAAATCGTCTGCACTGTTTGTCATTCTATCGAGAATAGTTAGTAAAAGTTGATTTAATGCAATTTGATTCATATATATACATACTTTGAGAACATTCAAGTATCTTTTTAGCTGGTCTTGAGCAATGGAAAATTGCAAACTATTGTCATTACTAGGACGATAGCTGCCAAGTTTATCCAAATCTCTTTGGTTGGTAAAAGTGATGTAATAGGCCTTCTGGCCATCTCTACCAGCTCTTCCACCCATTTGAATGGCCTCTGGGCCACTATAGCTAGCACCAGCTTGAATTACAAATCGAACATTGCTCTTGTCGATTCCCATACCAAAGCTGGAAGTTGCAACAACGATAGGAGCCTTGTCATTCATAAATGCCATTTGGCTATTTTCCTTTTGCATCTGATTCATTTTGGCATGATAGCCAACAGCTTGAATAGTGTCTGAGAATTCATTGATTTTTTTTACAAGTTCATCAACTTGGTCAATATATCTAACATATATAATTGTAGCATGTTTTTGCATGATGCATTTTGATTTCAAAAGATTCAAGACAGCTAAATTAATGTCTTTTTCAAAATGGCACGTATAACTCAAATTTGGTCTATTACATGATTTTCGGATAACATTAATATTACCAAACATTTTGGACAACTCTTGCTCCAAATATACCGGGACAGTCGCCGACAGAAGAGTCCACGGAACTGACGCATAACGTCTGAATTGGGCCAAGTTGTTGAATTCTGTTCTGAAGGACCCCCAAGTGATACAAAGGTGAGCTTCATCCAGAACTATTCGAGCTATCTCATTTTTTTTATGCTTAACATCTAAAAAAGCCAGAAGACTTAAATCAGTACAATGCTCTACAGCAAGAAACAAAATATCAGCGTTTTCGTCGGTATTATCAGCTCCTAGTTTATTGGGAATAATATTAAGTGAGTTTTTATGATCTAATATTGATGTGAATGATAAGCTACCTTTCCAAGTTGTGTAAGTAATATTTGACATGTTGCATCTGTTTTTCAAATCAAAAGTCAAAGCTACCAAAGGAACAATAACAATTGTCATCATACTTTGGCTCACATGTTTTTTTTCAATAAACACAGGTAGCAAAAAGACAAGCGTTTTTCCAGCACCAGTTGGGAGGACTACCAACAGATCTTTCTTCGCATTCAATACCGCATTTACTGCGCTTGCTTGTTCCGAGCATGAGAACTTTGCTTCAGGATCCTGTAACCAGTATTATGTAAATGACTATCCATACCTTCGCCTCGGCGAAGGTAGGCGAAGGTGGGCGAAGGTTTTGAGTTTAAAAATGACTTGTTGGAGGGCGAAGGTTTTGAGTTTAGAAATGACTTGTTGGAGGGCGAAGGTTTTGAGGTTAAAAATGACTTGTTGGAGGGTGAAGGTTTTGAGTTTAGAAATGACTTGTTGGAGGGCGAAGGATTTTGAGTTTAGAAATGACTTGTTGGAGTAAAAAAAAAAAAACGAATTGCCGAAGGCAATGAGTAAAGTAAATAATTTTGAGAAAAAAAAAAAAAAAAAAAAAAAAAAAATGAATAGATAGACAAAAATAAATAGCACCATTAAAATCAGAATCGAAAATCAGGTATATATAATATCTTATATTGCCTGTACCCATCTTTTCGTAAATGATTACCTATTGTTACTCCTCAAAAAATAGCGTACGCTATTTTTTAATTTCTTGGTACTATGAATATTGAAATTAATTTTAAAAACTTTAAAGTGCTGTCTGGTATCAACATGCACCTACATTTGAAAGGATTAGTTTTTTTAAGCATTTTTGCTTGAGATATACTCAACAAAGTGAAACATACTCCCAAGAATTAGTCATTTCAGGAACCGTTGTCCCACATACTCCTCATAAAAAGACATGCTCTTCAAAAAATAGCGTACGCTATTTTTTAATTTCTCGGTACTATGAGTATTGAAATTAACTTTTAAAACTTTAAAGTGCTGTCTGGTATGAACATGCACCTATGTATGAATGGATTAGCTTTTTTAAGCTTCTATGCTTGAGAAATGCCCACCAAAGTGAAACATACTCCCAAGAATTAGTTGTTTCAGGTACCGTTGTCCCACATACTCCTCATAAAAAGACATGCTCCTCAAAATACAGCGTACGCTATTTTTTTATTTGTAGCTTTTTCTTTTTCTGATATTTCTTTTTAAATATTAAAATACGCACTTCAACCCTAGTAAGGATCGATATATATAAAAGACATTAAATATTAACCTACAACATATGATTTAGATTATGGAATCATACAGAAGAATTTTTGCTAAATTACGCGAAAAAGTAGAGGATGATCCTTTTTATAATTATGAAAACGAGGTTGAGCTCGCGTTTCAAATAATATCAGCGTTTGAAGCAATTTCTACATGTAAATTTGACATATTTTCTTTATATGAAGTGAACTAATGTGGCATTGATCTTCTAGATGCTGTAGGAATACAGTTAAAAAATGATATTGTTGACGCATTTGCAGAGATACAAGATGCTGTGAATAAAGAAGTTACTTTAGCTACTGGTAGAGAACAAAGTATTTTTGAAGACAGTGCTGATGATATCGTTGAAATTCGAGAACTACCAATAAATCGACCAATACTAGTGATTGAAGATGACAGTGAGCAAAGTACATGTGGAGATGATGGCAATGAAGGTACTTTAGCTATTGATAGAGAACAAAATATCCTCGAAGAAAGTGATGACGATATTTTTCAAATTCGAGAACTACCAATGAATAGACAGCTACAAGGGATTGAAAAGAATGGAAAGCAAAGTACAGATGAAGATGATGGCAATGATATCATTGCAATGCATGAACAACCATCGAAAAGACGTAGAAAAAGAGATGAAAAGCAAAACAAAAGGCAGCATATCAACATGGGTTGGATTAAAGACAGGCTATCGAGGCATGCATATGACAGTAAGCATACTTAAAAGTACTCTGCTATATACGAATCTCACCAGCAATTTCATTTAGACTTTCATTTTTTCTTTGGAGATGAGGACGAATTAAGAAGAGTCGTAAAGGAAAGGTTTACTTTAATCCTTCAAGCCAGTAATAGCTTAGAAAATAGAGATGTTGCTAATATAGTGGATCTTCAAGGAATACCCATTGATTTGCAGGATGCAATTGTTTGCTATTTGGATGCCACAACTAAAAAGACTACCGAAAATTTTAGAGCATACAGCATTGCAAAAACAATAGCAGATAAGGTGGATAACGCTAATAGTGGATTCGACACATTAGAGAGTAAAAGAAAGCAGATCAAGCATATTTATGCAATATTGAGAAGTACTAAAAATGCATTGCTGCTAAAGAAATACATAGCAACTTAACACTATTGATATGATAGAATCTTTCAAAACCCCAGGTGAAGGAACTAATTTTGGTCTGCATTGCAAAAAGTGTAAGATACTGGCTGATAGAGTGGGATTGTTTGCTTTGGTAATTCCAGAAGTGTTTTCAAAAGATTTTATTTTAAAGGTAACGAAGGGTGTATGGATTTATGATGATGGAATGAGATATACGAGCACTCATTATTTTGTTTTCTCTTTTTTATAAGAATGTCAACGAGGAAAATGTAGAGAACATCTATAATGTAACAGAAAGTCAATTAGCTGATAAGCTAATGGATGCTGCAATTGTAGATGGTATATATATTATAGAAGGAGAATAAAATACACAATATGTAAAGTAGTGGTATACTGCTGGGTGATGATGATTGAAATACGTTTTTGTTTGATGGATTTTAAAAGGATAGAAGAGGAATTGCTGGATGATATTATACTTGAGAATCATTTATTACATTAGCTGTTGTAGTAGGAAACAGTTTATTTCTTGATGTTAGAATATAGTTTGATGGTTTAGTTTAAATTTCTTTGAGATAAAAATACTTGAACAAAAAGCCAACAAGGACAAGATAGTTATATATGACATACTTTGAGTTCTTTGAAAAGAGCCATTCATCAAATAAATCGTTGTTTGTAGGACAATCAACACTGAAATTATGGGAAATAGGATTATTACTGTTGCGAAAGTATTGATTTAAACTTTTTCTTTAAAAAATAAAACACATATGAAAGTCTTCGATTATTTAGAAAGGAAGATGGATGTTTCCATTGTCCATGTGGGTTTGCAAGACAATTACCCAGAAATGTGCCTAATCACGTCAGAAGCTGTCAAGGGCTTGTTTATAATAAACAATCTGAAAACAGTAATGACAATGCTGCAATGCAGGTTGGCAATAATATCAACCCAGAAGCAGATTTATTAGTTGAAAGCAATTTCAATCAAAATATGCCAACGACGAACAACGAGCAAACGCCCCAAGAACTAGATGAAGAGGATGTTGAAAATACAGAGGAGGATAAAGACAATGTTGAGGAGACGATCAATTTCCAGGGTGATACCCAAATTTCTCGGTTCTGTGGGTTTAATTTAACGGAAACACATATATTGTACTAAATAATATTTCAATAGATCAAGATTACATTCTTGATTTCTATAACGACTTTGGTTTGCTTATCCATCGCAAATCTGATGCAATTATATGTCTTTTATGTAGAATTGCAATTGAACCAAAAGCAACTTGGACCCACATGAAAAAAAATGGGCATTTCTTTGAAAAAAAATCACGTACTATATCCAGGATGGATTTTTAAAAAAAATAATAGATGCTGGTGCTATTGATAGAGAAAACATGGGAAAGTATTTCTGTCCAACAATTTTGGAATTGGATGAAATTTCGGTATTAGCTATTCAAAATGGACATGTTTGCTCAATATGCCAAGATAGTAATTTCTATGCAACAACATCGTTATTGACCATGAAGTGACATTTCAGAATGAACCATGAATATATTGAATTAGAAGATTACATATTTACTAGAAAACTACAAACCGTTTTCAACAATAATCGAGCAAAATACTATTGTATCAAAGTGAGTAAAAAAAATATTTGCGATATCAATTTTTTTTATATTAAACACAACAATGTAGAGCCAACAACTAGAACATTGTCTCTCGGTGTCTGGCCAAAAGAAACGGCAACAGTTATTCGGTAATAATGAATATGCCAGGCAGATGACTATACTGAATGATTACGGCAATGATGCAGATATATGCGACCACAGAGACAAACTTAACAATTCTTTTATAGAATACTTCAAATTGAACGAATTTTATGCAGAGTTTTCAACAGAAGAAAAAAGAAGTGATTTGGATTTGCGTAAGATGCTGTACTTGTTTGTATCCAGAGAAACACAAACTGTTTGTCCATCATACGATCATATCAGAAAAATTATTCACAAATTTTTCTCAAGAATCAACAACAAGATGATAAAAACATCTGATGGTTACTTTTGGCGACAAAAAGTCAAATCAATGAATGCTCAAAGGCAAGGGATATATATAATACTAACAAAAAAACAAAAAAAAGTTGACGTTTTATTAATTAGTTTGGTTACTCGTGGATTGGGATCTTTTGAAGTTGCAAGTTTGAAGCAATATGCAGATCATTGGGCCAATATGATTATGATGCTTGCAAGAACTATAAATCAAGAGAGTGATGAAGAAAAATGCAGTAGAATTTTGGTTTTTCGATTAAAAAAGGATCATGAACAGCGAACAAAAGCAAAAATTACAAAAACTACTGTGTGAAGCAAAAAAAGATAATCCGAACGAAATTGTTATGGAGTTATTACTTTTTGATTTAAATATGAGCATTATCTGCCATCAAAATCCATTGCAGACAAACATTGTTGGTAGTATTTCAATGAAAACATCAAGATATACGTATTGCAAACTTCGGTTTCTGGATCACGATAGTGGATATAAATTTATTAGAGATATGACAAAAGTACATGCAATCATGGTTTTTTTTTGCTTTAGAGCAACTATACTCTATGCTATTTTTATAAAAGAAGAAATTATCAACGTTCAAAAAGAAGGTAGGATACATGATTAGGATGATTTATTGTATATTAATTGTATCGTTTTTTTTTAAATCAATTATCCAGAGAATGGTAGTGAGAGGGAAGGCAATGAAGCAGAAAATGAGGATAATGAAGTTGAAAGTAAAGAAGATGAGAACTTTGAAGTTGAAATTAATGAAGGAGGCGAAGGTCAAATTCAAAACGATATTGATAGTGAAGTTAGACTTCAAGGTAGATATGAAGGTGTAGCTCAATATCAAGGCCATTCAACTGAACTACAACAACGCCAGATAGACCACCACCACCACCACCACCACCACCACCAACAACAACAACAACAACAACAACAACAACAACAATCAGACGAATTTGATGCAAATGACGAATCAGACAAATACGACTCAGAGGGTGGAGACAAGGTTTATGACTACGAAGAAATCGACGTTGATAATTTTGATCATCAAGAATACATTGTTTCTATATGTGATTTTGAACAAACAGAAGAACTTGAAGAATTAAAAAATTTTAAAGTTTTAAAAAAACCAAGTCGAATTTTAGAGAGCTGGTATTTAGAAATGGTAATTAATTATAATTTGACACACTATCCAAGAAAAGAGAACTTAATAAAAAGTTAAAAATGATTTTACATTCAAATATTTGGTTATAAGAAAGAAACGGGGCTAAAGTAAGGTGGTAAGTAAGATAGAAGGATATGATATAAGTAAGTAAAAGAAGAAGTGAAAATAGAGAATAAAAAAAAAATATAACAGCGATTATAGTTAGAATCAGGGTTCAGGATAAAAAAAAATAAAAGGAGGGTTAGGGTTAGGATTGGGGTTAAGGTTAGGGTTAAGACTAGGGGTTAAATAAATAAATAAATAAATAAATAAAAAGATAAACAAACAAACAAACATAAAGAAGATAAATAAATAAATATACAAATAAAAGATAACAAATTAGGAAAAGAAATGCTAAATAACGAAATAAATAAAAGGATAAACAAACAAATAAAGATAATTAGGAAATAAAAGATAAAAGCGAAACAAATTAGGAAATAAAAGATAAAATGAAACAAATTAGGAAAAAAATAAAGATAAAAGAATGAACCAAATTAGGAAAAAAAGATAAAAAAAGAACCAAATTAGGAAATAAAAGATAAAAGAACCAAATTAGGAAATAAAAGATAAAAGAGCCAAAATTAGGAAATAAAAAATATGAGAGAAAAAAGATTATATTATAATATAAATATAAACAATTAAAAGATAAACAAGCAAACAAAAGGAAGGTAAAAAATAAATAAATAAATAAACCAAAGGTAATGAATGTAAGGTAATAATAATAAAACGAATTGCCGAAGGCAATGAGAGTAAGTAAAAAATCATGAGAGAGAAAAAAAAAAAAAAAAAAAAAGGAATAGATAGAGAAATATGAATAGCACCATCGAATTCACAATCGAAAATCAGGTATATATAATATCATATATTGGCAAATAAAACGAATTGCCGAAGGCAATGAATGAGAGTAAAAGTAAAAGTAAAACGAGTTGCCCAAAGGCAATGAGTAAACTAAATAATTTTGAGAAAAAAAAAAAAAAAAAAAAAAAAAAAAAAATTAATAGATATAATATAATATATTGCCGAAGGCAATATAAGATATTATATAGGTATATAATAGTAATTAAACAAAATAAAAACAAGATATAATACACAAATAACTATCAAACATAATGATAAATAAACATATTAAGATGAAACAATATAAAACAATAAATCACAATATATACATATAAACAGAAATAATATAAATAAATTAAACAAACGATATAAATAAATAAACAATACAATAAAATAAACAAATAAATTAACAAATAAACATAAATAAACAATATATAAATAAAAAAAAAAAAAATAGCAAAATATTCATGGTATAGCACACAAAAAAAAAAGATATAAGTATAGTATAAAGATTAGGGCAAGGATTAGAGTGAAAAAAAAAAAAAAAAAAAAAAATAGGATTATGATTAGGATTAGGATTAAGGAATGGGAGATAGGGTTCAAAAAAAAACAAGGAATATAATTAGCATCAGGATTAGTGTTTAATGTTAACATCTGAATAATCATAAGAAATAAAAATCATGGATAGAAATAAAGATTAGACACAAGATTAGTGATACAATTACGATTAGGGATTAAAAATTATGGACAGGATAATTGTTAATTCCAGAATGAAAGATAGTAACATGCTTAATATGAATACTAACATTAGTGTTAAAAATTAGGGATAAAAAAAAGACACAGGATCAGGGACAGACTTAGGATAAGGATTAGACTTTGGGATAAGATCAGGATTCAAGATCGGGGATAATCTTAGGGATAATGTTGATGTTGTTAGGATAAGGTTAGGGTTAGGATTAGGCATAGGGTTAAGATTATAATTAGGGTTAGGATTAAGGTTAGGGTTAGGGTTAGGATTAGGGTTAGGGTTAGGGTTAGGGTTAGGGTTAGGGTTAGGGTTAGGGTTAGGGTTAGGGTTAGGGTTAGGGTTAGGGTTAGGGTTAGGGTT